>CM065398.1:29182500-29782500 GCA_033060915.1 Euryodendron excelsum
CTGATCATCTGCAAGAATTCCTCCAGAGCAGTGTAAGCTCGCTGTCTCCTTGTGGATCATCCAAGATAAAGCAATTCTCTGCCCAGAATAACAACTAATGTCAGTCCAGGCAATAGACAGAGCACATCCACACGCACACATGCAGAACACACACAAAGTTAAGAAATCCCCACCACAAAGTAAACAAGGTTCTAGTTCTAGAACGCTACAAATAATGGCCTCATATAGGATGTCACCACCTTAAAACAATTTTATTTGGATAATTATAATTATTCAATCCACCCTTATTTTGTCTAACATTCAACATTACTTTCATTCTTTCCATCAACACAAGAATCAAATACGATAGATCAAACTGTGATGCTAAACAACCAAGTTACTTTTAGGCAATTGACTATTTTATTCTGGTGCCTCTTTAAGATGATGATCCCATGTTACAGTTCCTGTATCTTCACTACCGCAATATATACGTAGAATTTTCGCTCCCACATAAGATCTCAAACAGCCGCCTAGTAAATGTATATTTGTTTCCAACAAGTTTCAAGTAATATATTGCTATGTCATTCATCTATGCTTAACAAAGCAACCAAAACCTAATATTTACCCAATAAAACAAAGTAAAGAACAGCTCAAAACCTGGTGTCTTAAAAGAGGCACAGCCAAAACACCATCTGGTGGACTAGCTTCTGTTTTTGGCTGAGAAAGATCCTGCAATGCAAGCCACGACCCGACTTAAGAAATAGTTCCGCATAAAAAATAAAAATAAAAAAGCCGCTGTCAAATATGATATAAACAAAAGCCTCCACAATCCTGCAAAGCATGAACAATCACAGGCTTCACAGCATATATAGGTTTTCACTATGATCTGTGAGCACTAATACAAGGGTCCCATTTCCACAGACACACAAAAACTGCAACTGTCAGATGCAAACCCAAATTCTAGACTAAAGTGCCAGTACAATATTGAACATATTTCACTTTATAAGAAGAAATTTCCTGTACACCTCTCTGTAGTTGAACCACTTAATTTTCTCATATTGAAGACCACAGATAGAGGGAAAAGAATGAAGAAAAGATACAACAGTCCCTTGGTAGAAAGATCAGCCCACCCATTTTTCATATGTTTGCTATTGCAAATTTTCTAGTTTAAAGTCCAAACTTTTGTGTCATAAAAGGTTTTCTATCGACATGGCCCACATACTAGGCTGTCGGTAAATTGTAAAAACTACATTAAAACCTGGAAGGCATAAATAATAGCTGAGATACAAGCCAATCACTGATCAAGAGATGAGAACTATAAATCATGTTATTTGCAGACATGGTATGCAATATGAATTCCAAAACATACTAACACATCCAAAGCTATAGCAACCAATCAAAGCAATAGACAATTTGCATATAATTGAGATGATGCTGCAAAGGATATTCTAGCTAAGAACTAGGAAAAACAAATCAAATAAGTTTCATTTCATCACCGATAAACTGTATTCCGTATTGACTAAATTGACCAAAATGTAAAGGCAAGTTCACTCAGACTTGGTGCCTTATCTTTGATGTCAACTAGCCAAACATGGATATAAAAAGAAAAAATAAATGTGAAATGGTCGATTGGGTTAATGCTTTACGTACGTGCATAGTCGTTTATAACATAAGTCAATACGATATGGGTATGAATTATGAACCCATTTTAGAAGTATCCATGCTAACCAATGAATGTGATACTACCAAACAAATTTCCAAACTATTTCTAATAATGATTTTGAAAGGCCGCCTATTTAACTACTGTTAACTGACAAAATCAACATATTTACTTTAGCGCAATTCATAATCAAAGAAATGATTCCAAACTAGCAAACCTCACCTGTAATGCAACTCGAAAAATTAGACGTTCATCATTTGCTTTAAGCCTCACACCTCCCATTCCCATGTGGTTAAGGGGGTCACTAAATGCAGAATGTTGTGAAGTAACAAGGGACTTCCTGTTCATTGAAAATGAGCGTGATGGTTCACTTATATCTTCAAGAATACATATGTCTGAGTCATCATCAACCCGGGAGCTATTAACCATGGCATTACTCTGAATTGTTTGGCAGCTAACTTTTGAAAGATGAGCAGCTATGCTTTTGGGTTGAATCAGTTTACTCTCTCGTTCATCCTCTGTGCAACCTAACTGCTTCCTCATCGAAGTGGATGGCTGGGTGCAAGGCTGCTCTGAGTTCTGTACATCGAGACAATGATCATCAGCAACCAGAATGGGAGGCAATTGCCTTGAGCATTTGTCAGCTGGAAACCCATCGCTAACGGCAGAAGCCTTGTATGATGTGGACGGCATTCCCTGCACTGAAACCAGTTTATCATTTCTTTCATCCTTTATATGAACCCCTTGCTTTTTGCTAGACATGTTTGACATTGTATGATGCAAAGGCTGTGAAGATATCTGGTCAATGATACGTCTATCATCAGTTTGAATAAAAGAACTTTCACATGTTGCGGATGTAAGGTTATTAACTTCGCACTTGATATTAAGCCCACTGCCATTGGGGTCACCCATCATTGGTACTCCCAAGACTGCTCCACCAACTTTTCCCACACAAGCCTCTAGCATCGTCATACCATTCATGTGTGCAGTCTGACATGGAAGTTCCTCCAATTCATTCTTTATGTTGGTCAACATTTCATCATTGTTTGGCACAAATTGAAGATCAAAACTATCATGCAGGTCCCAAGGCAAAGATATATCTATATCCATCATAGAGGTTTCCACAATTTCTGGTGTTCCCAAGGTTTCAAAGCTATTTTCACTGGAACCAGAGTACTTTCCATAATTGATATCCAAATTCTCCAAAAATGGGGTTTGAGATCCATCTGAAACATCAGCAAACCTACATCAGTTCTTTCACCTGAAATTTTACAAACAAAATAAAGCATACATACTATGAAAGAAATAACATACAGCACCCTATGCACAAGCACAAGAAAACTTCAATACTAAATTCTCACAGGCAGATAATCACATACATTGGGAGTTAGTATGCCCATCCAAACATGTAAATCGAAATTCCGTTTCACCCTTCACGTGATTGGAACCCAACATCTCTGTAAGATCTGGAGCTTGATTAGCACCTCCAGCAGCAAAACTAAATGTGGCACTATAATTCGGTATTTCATGATGAGTTTCTTTACTGTCATCTCTGCTATAAGAAGAAACATTATGAAAAAACCCATTACTCCCTGCACTTGAAGTCCCATGACCTGCAACTGGCAACATCCAATCTGCAAGACTTCCAGAGCAGCTATGCACTGGAGAACCAGTCTGAACTGAAGCTTCCTGCTTTCCGTAGTCAAAGATGACGGAGTTCCCTGCAGACTCAAAAGAACCATCTGAAGCCCCCGCCCTAGAATCTGATAGTTCAGAGTTGTATGAAGGGGAAAATGTAACAGATCCCACTAACTCAGCCCCAAACGAAGATGTCCTTTTCAACTCTGGCAATCCTAGATAATGTTCCAAGAAAGAACAATCACAATGTAAACATTAAGCATCATAATGTAAGACCCAGTTTCCCTTGTTACTTCATAGTACCAAAAGAGGAAATTTTCTGTTGTACGTAAAATAACATTACAAGTCCCATAAGCCATAAAGAAAAGAGGTTGTCAGAATCAAAGACTTACCAATTTGACGCAGGGATTGTTCGTCATTGCCCACATCAGAAGCTGACTCACCTTGCTGTTGTTTTCCTATTGATACATCCTCTGGACTATTCTGCAAATCACTTGTATATTCAGTATCTAAGGAAGGGATGTTCCTTCAAAATAATAAGGGCCTGTTTGGTACAGCTTTTTCATCCAACTTTTTTGCTTTTTTGCTTATCTTTAGCTAAAGCAAAGCCAGAAAAGCAAAAAAAATAAAGAAACACTTGGCTTTTTTTGCTTGTAAGCTTAAAAAAAGCTTGACAAAAAAATGGTACCAAACAGGCCCTAAAAGGGCTTATTTGCTTATACAATAGCAAGGAGCAAAAGTTAGCAATTGGGGGGGGGGCGGGCGGTTGGGGGAATGTGGTCATCAAATCAATAAAAAAGTTACCAACCACAGTACTCAATATTTTGTTTATCTGTTAGTTTTACTTTTCTTTCCCTCTTCCAATAATCAAACAGAGTGGGATGACTGACTCAAGATGTGAAAGGAATAATGGAAGTCTGAATTGGAAAGCCCCTAGCTTTAACCACAACAAGTTCCATCTCTCAACACGCGCACAAATTAAACTGAATTAATACGAGAAGCAGCTTTACCATGGAAAAATTCAACTGCAATTACGTTCAGAAACCATCAAATAAATATAAAACCTTTCCCATTTGAAGCTAACTAGTTCATGACATAACTGAGTAAAGCCTTTCCCAAATCAAAAAAACATGTCTTAATAATTGAAACTGACCCATACTCCTTTATATCATCAAGAATCACTTTACCAGCTAAATTTGCATTACATTTACCTCCTGTCATTCTTGCTGATGTTTGTTCAACTAGTGTGTAAAACAAACTATCTTGAGAAAATCTCCTAAATATTAGCCATATATTACCCTCGCATGTACCTAATGTTCTTAGAATAAATAAACTCCATCCTCATCTAACAAGCTGCAAAAAGCTACAAATCACACATAATCTATCGGGGTAATAGAACATATATGTGATTGTGATCAATGGCGATCTATACCTAGAAGCTCTGATCACATAATTAAAACAACCATTTATGGTATTCATTTCTATTTTATGCATACCTCGAAACCTATAACTTGAGAACACATGTGTCTTTCCACACAGCAGAGAGATCAAGAAAGTGAGCTATAGTGACTGATTCTAAGCAATTAGATAAGCAAATATTAACCCTTTTGCCAAAACCTATAAACAAGCATAGAAACTAATATAGAGTTCAATAGCAATAAAGGATAAAGAATGTAATCTACAAAAATCAAATTCTCATGCAACGTTATGGTTCGGCAAAGATTACAAGGCAAATAGCATTGAATTCCATATTATTTACAATTTAATCTCGCGATCACTGCAAAATTTGAATCTTCCTCAAAAAATTAAAAATAAAAAATAAAAAGTAGTATCCTAATTGCTTCAAATTTGGAATCATTTACAACAAAGCCACGTCAGAACCGACCTGTAAAGGATCTGGAGGACTCTCTCCGAGAATTTCCCATAACGACTGAAGATCTATGGAGAGGTCAATATCGTCGTCACCCGCCGAGAGATCCTCCGAGGACCAAAGATTAAACCTATCGTCTGCCATCAACATCGCAATTCAAACCACGCAAACCAAACAAACCCTAATTTGCTCCAATATCTCGAAACCCTGACACTTCACAGTTCCGAGACTTCAATTCCAGTGCCCAAACCCTAACCGGGCAGTATCGGCAAATCAAATTTCGTCACCCACAAAACCATGTCGAAGAAACAAAGCTATATACAGAGAGAAATTTGTTGATTTCGTCTTCGAGGGGGAGCAAATTGGCGAGAAAGTTCGTTGCGGTTTCTGTGATGCGACTTTTGTTGCTGTGTTTTTTGAGGGTTTGGAAAATTCCTAGAGAGAGAGAGAAGAGAAAGAGAGTCGTGAGGAATGTCGCGGCGCAGGTTAAAGGGCGGGGAGAGTGCGCACGATAAGGACTTTCTTCTTCTTTTGGGTGTTGTATTGTATTTTAACCGGGAGAGGTGGGAAATGAGGGACTTTGGTTATTCTACGCCGTGTTGTCGTTTTCACACTGGGAGCGGAGATTACGGAGACAAAAACCAGTGCCATTCATTCCACTGTTTGGAACCTCGAGCGAAGAAAAGGAAACGAAACGGAAAATATCAATAGTTTTTAATTTGGAGGCAAAGGAAATAAAATTCAAAAAAATAATAAATAGTGATTTTCATCTCTCTTTCCTTTTTTAATAGGTACTCCACTATTTTTCTCTTTCATTTGAATTTCAGACAATATAAAGTTATTTCCTTCTATTTTTCATTTTTTTGCAAAATTCAAGTGAAAAAATAACTCATTAAAATTTACTAAACTAAAGGTCCTTAAATTGTTATCCTTAAACCATTAAAATTTAAGTTCACATTGATGCTATTAACAAATGAAACAAATTTAACTCTTGTGGCATTTTTTGTCTAATACAATGTTAAAAAAAAATTTCAGGTTAACAAATGTGTAGTTTCAAAAATCTATTTGATATTGGTAAGGCTGATAATTAGTGGTCTATAAAAGTAATATTTTATGAATCATTTTGTCCATTATCTTAAGCATTTTGAGATGGTTTATAATATTTCATAACCATTAAATTATTTTTTCTCTTTGCTTCGTATATTAGTATAGAATTTTGACTAAACAAACGCCCTAAATTTATATTTTACGACTGCAAAACTGTAACTATTTTTAGTTCAATAGGGTAAAGTAACATTAAATTATACTATAGAGGGCCAAAATATAATTAATTTTTAGTTTCTTTACCTATTTTGAATAGTTAGACTAGACCACATTGTATTTTTATTTTTTAAAGTTGAAGGACTTAAATAGAATAAATCAAAATTAAACAATGACACTGAAATCTGAGATAAAATTGAAGGGATAAAATGATTTACCCATGGTGATAGATGTATCATTCGTTGGTTGTTTGTGTTTGTTCTCTTACAATTAATGATAGTAATTATCATTGTGCAACTAAACTTTTGCATAAGCTTAAGTATCAGATGTAAGTATATGTTGAACAATTTTGATGTGGAGATCGTTTTTATTACTTAACTAATAATTTTATTATATCAATATCACAAAAATAATAGTGTAATTGACCGTGTAATGGACTCTTTTATGTTTTCCTCTATCTTTTTTTTTCCTATCTAAGCTAAAGTCCTTTTTTTTTTTTTGGGGGGGGGGGGGGGGGGGGGGAGGGAATTAAGGTGTGTTTGGATTTCAAGGAAATAAATAGAAACAAAAAAATAATATTCCTTCCTTCTTCACTTTCTTGCAAATTTCTTTCCTATATTTTATCTTATTATTTTATTTCCTATTTCATTTTAAAACAAACAAAGGAAAGTTATGTTTCTTCTCAATTTACCTTTGTTGTCATCAAAACTAAATAGAGAATAATTATTACTTTTTTTAATAATTTATCAGATACTTATTTTTCCTTCATTTCTCTTTATTTTCTTAACAATCCGTATCGATCAAGGGAAGATATGGGAAAAGAGTTATTCATCCTTTTGTTTGGTTAACAAGAGAAGGCATTTCCTTCCTATTTTTTGGTTGACAATGATTAAAAAGGGTTGTATAATGCACTTTCACTATTATATATATCTTATGAATAAAGGCCTAATTATTTGTCATAAATTGATGAGTATGCGAGTTATCTATCCATTCATAATTTCTCCATCCACTTTTTCCTCTCTCCTTAAAAATTATCTTAACAATATATTTATTAATATTTTCCAACCCAAAAAGTTTACTTCTCCCAAATCCGTCTATCCAAACAGAAAGTAAGTTAGAAACGCACCCTAATATCTATAACGAAAAAAAAATTTGATATGGAATTTCTAAATTTTTATTTTATTTTATCAAAGATAGAATTTTAATTTGCCTAGTTCTTAGTTTGGGAGGGGAAAATTGAAAATTTTAAGGAAAGACAAGGAAATATTATTTTCCTTCTCACTTTCTTGTAAATTTCTTTGCTATATTTTAAAATAATAGTTATGCTATTATTTTATTTCCTATTTCATTTTAAATCAAACAAAGGAAAGTTATGTTTCTTCTCAATTTACCTTTGTTGTCATAAAAAATTAAGCAGAGAATAATTATTACCTTTTTTTTTTTTTATAATTTATCAGACCATTATTTTTTCTTCATTTCTTTTTATTTTCTTAGCAATCCGTTTTGATCAAGGGAGGATAAGGGAAAAGAGTTATTCATCCTTTTGTTTGGTTAACAAGAGAAGGCATTTCCTTACTCATTTTTTGTTTGACAATAATTAAAAAGGGAAGAGAGTTGTATAATGCCCTTTTAATATTATACAAATCTTATCAATAAAAATCTAATTATTTGTCATAAATTGACGAGCATGTGAGTTGTCTATCAATTTACAATCTCTCCATCCACCTTGTCCTCTCTCCTTAAAAGTTATCTTAACAATATATTTATTAAATTTTCCAAGCCAAAATTTTCACTTCCCCAAATCCAGAATGTAAGTTCCAAACACACCCTATGTTTCGAAAGAATTTTTTTTTTTAATATGGAATTCCTAAATTTTTTTATTTTATTTTTATCATGGATAGAATTTTAGTCACAAAAAATAAGATGTGTCCTATGAAAAACTTGATTTAGTCTGTCAAACTTTCGAGTAAATATTGACCATTTTTTCACGTATAAAATATAGCTACAAAATTATATAAATTTTAATTATTAAGAATGTTGCGTTTAAAATTTAAATTTTTTGTGTAAAAAAAATTCTGATAATTAAAATTTAACATAATTTATATGATTTCATATTATTATGACGGTGTAGCGAATATTTTTTTCACCCTTTCAAATTTTGCTGTCAAAGTGCTGGAAAGTGAGCTGAAAATTAAAAAAAAATGTGTCAAACTTCATTCCCTCCGGTATGGAACCGGTGTATATATGTATATACGTAAATATAGTCTTGAACTCAATCTAAGGGTTTCGTATCAGATTTATTGCTTGCTCGATCGAACAACAGCAAGATTCAAGAAACAGTGGTGAGAACGATTTAGATGGGTTTGAAGGCGATGCACTGATGGCGATGTTCTGGCCTGTCATTCGTCAACTCGCTGAGATTGAAGCCATGGTAACCCAAATTAGCGCTTTATCATTCTCATTTCCAGTGCCTACTTTCAAGTGATTTGGATTAATTTCACTAAATTGACTTGTTTAATTGATCGCGTTGTGAAGTATACTGATCTGATTGGTAGGGATAGGTATTTGTTTATATTCACTACAATCATTTGTGCTGATTCTAGGGTTTTATGAAAAGAAGAGGTTTTGGTTCCATACTGGTCGTTATGTGTTATCTAAGGCCATATATGATTGTTTCCATATATACATATAAGAATTGTGGCATTTACTGCCAATTGGGTATGTCTTTCAGCAATTGTGTTAGAGCACAATGGGCTGTTCTATGAGAACTCGTGTATCCGATAGGTACTATTAAGGAAAGGAAAAAGGTCACTGGCTGAAGGTACAAAAAGATAGGGATTAGGGACATTACATAAAATGGGGCCATAGCCATGATTGATTTTGTTGGGTTTTATAATTTATTGAATTTCTTGAAATGTGTTGTCGAATTTCTTGAATTATGTCTGGCCCATTGCCATAACTGATAGCATCTTTACTCTCTGTAAATTTGGATATGGAAATGTGGCTATACCTGAGTTTTCTTTTTGACAGGTTACTTCAAAGAAAGTGATTACAAGGGAAGAGTGGGAGAAAAAACTCAACGATGTAAAGATTAGGAAAGAAGATATGAATAAATTGGTGATGAACTTTCTTGTCACCGAGGGTTATATTGATGTTGCTGAAAATTTCAGAATGGAATCTGGAACTGAACGTATCCTTTTCCCTCTCCTAATAGCTGCCCCTCATTTGGTTTTGTCCGTTTTTAATATTTGTGCATGGATGATACTTTCGTATGCAAGTATGGTTTATTGTTTGAGTCAATGTTTTGAAAATCGGACCGTTGAGTGAACCGAAATAGAGACCGGGTCACGGATTACTGGTTCAACCGTCAGGTCAACTGTTATTGGCTTGTAATGTCATAATTATGTCATTAATTTATTTATTAATAGTAATAAAAGGTGTCTTATTTTTTCTACACTAGTTTTGATACTTAAAACCTAAAATTTTGAAATTAAAACCTATTTTGCCTTAAAAGATTGAACTAGATGGTCCAACACCAGTTTAATTGACTAGGTCACGGTTCAAACGCATTTTTTACTGGGTTTGACCGGGTTTTGACCAAAACGGATTTAGAGAGCTAACTGGACAGTTTCTTCAACCGGTTGAACCAGCTGGTCCGGCCCGGTTTTTAAAACATTGGTTTGAGTATGTGTTATTCCTTATGAATAAATAGCAGACATAGATCTTACGACAATAATGGATCGCATGGCAGTAAAAAGGGCAGTACAATCTGGGAATATTGAGGATGCAATCGAAAAAGTTAATGATTTGAACCCTGAGGTAGGATAATACATCTATTACACTGTTATCATCTTCACAAGGAAACGTATAATTTGTAACTATGAAATACTAAATGTGGATAGCTGACTAGCCAATGTGGTTGAATAGTATATTTGTTGGTTTAAAACTGGATACACAGAGATGTCCCATTGCAGACAATTGTGCAAAAGCCCGTGTTTGATTGTTCTATATGACATTTTATAAATGTTGACGTTATTTCTGCTCTTTCCTGGAGTAGTTATTGGATTCAATGAATTTGGTGCTATAGTTACCGAAATTACAATTAGCGATATTGACTTTGGTCAGGATGGTAGTCTACATTCTACTTTCCTCGAGGACATGATGGATGTGATGAAAGTATAAATGAAATTTTGCAAGTGAACTGTAAAAGAACTATCAATGTTGAATCCAAGAGTCTGTCTATTTGGTAGGGTAGAGGACATTTATTTGTTTCCTCAAACTTGTATTTGGACCATGCCAAATCCTTTTAGTTGGATGCATATGATCTTCTCAGCACATTTCAGCATTAGAATTCACACTGAGAGTTAGAAGTAATACCTTTGTTGAGGGAGTTTCTATCAGTTCTTCCTGATTAGCAACAAACACCAACCATATTGGGCACAAAAATTTGAATGGCATTTCCCCTAGTCCCCCTAAGATATGTGTGATACTTCTCCTTGGTAACAGATGGTTTGGTGTTTGCTTGTTTATGTAATACACAGTAGATTCATGTACAGTTGTTTACCTATAACATGTGCAGGAGTCCAAGGATGTTATGACTTCTATTGAGGAGCTTATCAAATTGTTTTTAATTTCTTTCTATGATTATTTTGCCTGCATGCATGTGTTGAACATTGGCAACTATTCATTCAATGTAATAATTATCTGGATATTGGGATTTTTGTTGTTGAAAGTAAAGGTGATACCGTCTCTGTGTCCTCTAATCTTAGGTTTTTGTGTGATTTTATATATAACCGAGATACTTGTTACTAGTGCCAGCTCCAGGGGGCAACTTTTAGTTAATCTCAGTTTGCTTCTTTGCTGTTTTCAAGGAATCCTTTGATTCAAATTCCTTCTGTGCCGAATAACTTAATGGGGTTCTTATTGTCTAAAAATGGAAAATGAGCTTGATTTAGAAAACTTTTTACTGAACATAGATGTCTGAAAGAAAAAGAAATAAAGGAGTATTTTGCCGGTGCCTAAAATGTTGACTCTGGATCTTCAAGTGTACTGTATGCGTATGATACTCTTTATCTGAAATAAGAGCTCCTTACTTAGATTTCGTCTTGTGTATCACTTAACATTGATACTTTATTTTGTAAAAGTTGTTAGCAAATTTCTAATTTTCCTTTTTGATTGTAATTTGTAAACCTGTCTTGCTTTGAATATTTTTGTTTCTTTTCTTTTCTTTTCTGCTTCTGTAATAATTTTGCCATCTTGTTACCCCAAATTGTTAAGAGCGTTTCTAAAATCATTAGATCTGAACATGAGAATCATCAATAGTCAGGGTTGTCATTTGGGGTTCTTGTGATGCAGTCTGCAACTTGTAAACTTTATGTTGAAACGATGAGGACAGTTTCCTATTTTTTCCTTGATCAAAAGGTTTCACATGGTCTGACATTTTCATATGCAGATACTGGATACAAATCCCCAACTATTTTTCCATCTCCAGCAGCAAAGGTTGATTGAGTTGATTAGGAATGGAAAAGTAGGAGAGGCTTTGGAATTTGCTCAGGAGGAGCTTGCTCCAAGGGGAGAAGAAAATGTAAGATCAATTTCTCCTTGTGACTATTTTCATGCCTCCCTGTGGGTAATGGTTGTTACTGAAGTCAGTTGCAGTCTTCATCTTCAATCCAAAAGGCAGAACTTCATTTATCTTAGTGTTTGTTTACATGTTGGCTGTATTTATATACGATACCACGCTTCAAGAGTCTCATATTCTCTTAATGGCAAGCTGCTGCAACCAAAATATCAGTATTAAACTTATTATTTTTGCATGCTTTTGGTGCTTATACTTCGATTGGAATCATATGCAGCAAAGTTTTCTAGAAGAGTTGGAGAGGACTGTAGCACTGCTTGCTTTTGAAGATGGCACAAATTGCCCTGTTGGAGAGCTTCTGGACATGTCACAGCGCCTGAAGACAGCAAGTGAGGTGAATGCAGCTATCCTTACGAGCCAGAGTCATGAAAAAGGTTAGTAATTTACTATTGAATATTATTGAAGTTATGACTTATTTGGATTGATGGAATACACAAATTTCTTTTTATTATAACAGCAATATGTGGATGGTCACAAACTGCTAGTTTGACTGGTTTTGGTTATCTCAGACATAATCTGACCATTGAATTGCATGCCAGTTCTTCTATTTATTTATTGATTACTTTTCTTGACTCTGGTTTGCCAGTGTTGTTAATTACAACAATAATATTTCTAAGAAGATGCTATGTCGACACTTATCTAAAAATCATCTTGTGGACATTTCTATATACGTGTTAAATACTTGATGGATGTGCCCATTATTTTTGGACACTAGTAATCAATATGAACTTATCGAGCTTCATCGTACATATTATCAAGTTACTGCAATAGGAATCTAGAGTATTAATTGAAGCTTTTATATATTTAAATAATTGATGTATATAGGGTAAATTTCAGGGACCTCCCATGAGGTTTATATTCCACCCAACTACGCCTCAAGAAACTCCTCCACCATCACTCGAAAGCTATGTTTCCTGGACTCGGGTACGGGTGTCGGGTTCGGGTACTTGTCCAAGTGTCAGATTCATTTAATTCTCATGTACAAGGACATTTCGACATGGGTAGATTTTATATATTTTAAATACTTGTTTTGTTTTTTTAAGGTAAAATGACATTTTCAAGCTAAAATGTAGCATTTCATATATAAAATGGAAGTCCTATACTTAGTTTTATTGTAAACTCAATTAGTTATACATACTTGGTAGATGCATGTCCAACTAACCATATCAGAAACATATCTCATACCCTTATCCGAGTGTTGAGTGTTCGACACGGGTATTTCACAAATTTAGAAAAGTCTAGGTGACATTGTTCGAAAGAGATTAAATCTTTGTTCTGTAAAGGATTGACCATGTTAACCATGTCAAACGTCAGTTTTTTCTAGAATTAAAAAAAAGTTATGAAATATTAGTTTTACCCCCAAACTAGAGTATGAAAATTCCATGTTACCCATGACTCTAAACTTTCTCACTCTAAGTATAACCTACCATGTTTAATTAACTCTTTAAAGATCACATAGCTACATAATCAATATGTTATCAACACCAAGAACTTTCAAAATGTTCTACATGAAGCCCAAATTAAGGATACAAAATGTTGATTAGATGGCTAATCTAACTATTTGCCAAAGGAATAAAAAACAAAAAACAAAATGAATCTTTTTTTCTTTTGCTAAATTAGCAAGTCTTAACACATAAGGAGCCTCATCTGAGGAGTCAATCGTCAAGTTTATTCTACGCTCGATTTGCAAAATGAAATTGAGAAAGGAAGAAGAGAAGAGAAGAGGAAGGGGATTCATATTAGATTCTAGGCTCTTTGCAGCCAAAATAAAGGCTATTTGATATACGGTCATGGCCCATGGGTTTGACCTGTTGTGATGATTTAATCTATGGTCATTGTTGGTGTGGAAGAGATAGATGGGGGAAGAGAGGGGAGTGAGATGGTGGTCATGGTGGTGGTGGAGGCAAGAGCCACAGTTTGCGACTAATGGGTGGTGGTCATGGTTGTGGCAATGTCTATTGGGGGTAATGGTGGCTTGGTTCCAATCCTGGAAAAAATTGTAGGTAGAGATGGGTTGCAGTAGTTGTTGATTTGTAGTTACGAGATGGAGTTTAATGGTGGCACAAATGGTTGGTGACGTGATAGCGATTGTGGAGAGAGAGAGAGAGAGAGAGAGAGAGAGGGTCCATTGTTGATGATGGGGCTTGCTTGTTGAAGCCAAAGGTAATGGCACAGGTTGGGATGACGTTGTCGTGTCGATTATGTTGTCCCATTTGATGACTAGGGACTTTTAAAACAACCCATGTCGTGGGCTCATACTTCAAATTCTGCTCCAACTTTGTCGATTTGTTTTGGTTTGTTTTTAAAAATAGAGTGGTTGTAATTTCATTTGCATACTAATTGCTATTTGGCAAGACGAACAACAAAGGAGGTTTTTGCCTTTTTTTTTGAAACAATTGGCAGCTAAGTGAAAAATTTGCAAACCTCAGGGTAGGTCACCGAAGTGTATCCTTGTATTTATTTATGGATGTTTTCTTTTTTGTGTCCATGTCCTACATTCTAGGGTCTGTTTTGTCAGTGTTTCTATATTGTATCGTGTCTGTGTCCCATTTCTGTGTCTATGCTACTATGACTTCTTGGTTGGACCAAAAATACTTGATGAGATGCAGTTAATTTATTTTGGAAAACAACAACCTAGTGAATCACCCAACTCTACTATACCTAATAAATAATATTTGATACTAAATGAAAATGTTATTCAAGTTGAAATAAAAGAGAAGGTTAGAGCTCAACAATCGTTTGGGTGGTGAATAATATTTAAAGCTGTGGATGGAGGATTGTGAGTGGCCTAGTTGTCGAGTGCTCTAGAAGTTATGGTGGGAAAAATGAGATAGACCACCAAAGTGTAAAGGGTGAGAGTTGAGGCGGTCTTTAGAGAGAGAGAGAGAGAGAGAGAGAGGCAATGGAGAGCCACCGCTTCAGAACTTTGCCTGGTTGGGACATTGTTAATTGGTTCATATTTGTATGGAGTTGGAGACCTCCTATTTATAGGAGGGTTGGGCCTTGTGAACCAGCTCACCTGGGGTATAGTGGCATGTGTAGGGGTGGAGACAGGGGACAGGTGACTTGGCCTCCATGGTTAAACAAACTGGTGGTAGCAGAAAACACTGGTAGTGGTACTGAAATACTCAAAACTCTTCAGGCACTAAGGGGTGCAGTTCGTGCCATGTGTCTTTGTCTTCACTGGGAGAATATCTTCTTGTGGAGATCTCTCTCTAAGACTGGACAAGGTGCAAATCCCTCAAGGGAGGATGGAACGAGGCACTTTCATGACCCTCAACTCTAGCTGCCTAGTCATATATTTTGGAAGTTCGGCGAGAGTGGCATGAGGTCGCCCAAGTGCTTCATCTAAGGTGGCTTATTGGCCCTGCTCCCGATCTAGACTGTCACGAACATTAGGGTGGTAACTGGAGATATCTTTAGGGATAACTCTTGGAGAGAACTTTGGAGATGAGGGATTAGAGGTTTAGGAGAGACATGCTCGTATGGAGGATCCCTTGGTCAGGGGGTATCGAGCGTGTGCCCACGAGTTGGATAGATGATGCACTTGAGCAAAGGTTTCCCTGGCCGAGCCGAGGGTGGTGCTCTGGGTGTGCATAGGCTACCGGGTAAGGAAGCTTTTTAGTGTCCCTTGGTTCCTACATTTGAGATTAAGGCAACGCATGCATTAACCTCGGTTGGTGAGGCTTTAACCCCTGGGGAAGCTCACAGAGGCTTTCCATTGGCCCACATGTCACATCACGAAGCGTGCACTTGGGACCAAACCTACGGAGATGATGACATGGCGATAATGTGGTGACAAGGTGAGTTGACACATGTACCCACAAAACCTATCCTGGACTCAATCAATAGTAAATGGTTTGGTTTCATTTTGGGTTTTCTAATTTGAGAAATCATCAAAATGAGTGATGTGAACTTGTTGTTTCAGTTGCTGGCAGGTTTGAGTCTTTACTTTTCTTCTCTGAGTGACGTAGATGTAGGAAAACTTGCTGTAAAACGTAGCATGGCCCTACAACCTGCCCGTAATAATTTTAAAATTTGGACTTTGCTAGAGATCGTGGATTTCATAGGCATCTATCCGTTTTTGGTGTCAATTTAGAAATGTTTCTCCATGTGCTGATCCAGGAAACTGCTTGGAATAATAATGATCCTCAAATTGCCTTAGCATTCCACCTGTTGCTCCATCAATCAAATGGACCCAATTTAATGATCTTGTAAACAAATTATTTTTTTCATTTACTTTGCTTCAATCTTGTCAAATGATGAATGTTGCTCCATGTTAATCTGCCATTTGGAGCTATCATGTGTGCTACATCTGATCTTGTAGGGGGCAGCAAGATAGTAGGAGAAGTGCAAAATATGGTCAGTCTCGTTATATAGTTATGTGTAGAATTTGTTTTTTTTGGTAAGTGTAGAACATTTTTCCGGTATCTGTACAATGCTAAAATTTCAATGAGTGGATAATTGATAAAATCCTAAAGAAATGCATTCGGCCAAAATTGTAGAATAATGTTCTTAAGTGTGGTACTAGATATTGGAGATCCTACAAAAGTGCATTTGTGTTAGGAGCAAAATCATTCAAAAAATCGTTGAATTTTAAGGACGGTGTTTTATTGCACAAGCTTGAGAATGAAGGATGAACTTCATACAAATACTTTGCAGGCTGTTCTTATTGGCAGGAGTTTCTCTGTCACTCTCCTTTTATTTACTACTTCGATATGAGTCTTATGCCTGGAGTTGGTAGTTGAATGATGCTAGCTGCCAGCAAACCTGTTTTTAGTCTTCTACCTTTTCAATCGCAACAACTAAATCAAAACAGAACACAGTTAGTAAATCAACTCAAAAGTACACGTATTTGCACACGTGTACTTTGAATTGCCTAGTTAACAAATGCTCTGTTTTCTGAAGGGCATTGGTAGTTTTTGACAGACCCAACTGTCTAGATTACTCTTTATTTAATTTTTTCGTGCATATTAAATATTCAAGGTTTGTAAAATTTGTATGATGAACCGAACCACAGATCCAAAGCTTCCAAGCTTGTTAAAGATGCTGATATGGGCCCAGAACCAACTTGATGAGAAAGCTGCTTATCCTCGCATGAATGATTTATCTACTGCTATCCTTGAAGATCCATCTGTTTGAAAGATGTGAAAGCTGTTTGTGTGGATGATCCTGGTTTGCCCATCTCATTGTAGATTAAAGAATAGACCAAACGGAGGGGGCAATGGTGTACCTCATATTTCCAAAGGACTCTAGGTAGGTAGGTAGTTTATTCATGAATCTCATTTCATTAAGATTTGTATTGTGTCGGCATGTTCAGTGACTTTAAGCTGTTTTACAGATAATTGTCAATACTTCTTACCTTTTCAATTCAATGTTTACATTCTTAGCATTTTATGTGAAACAAAACAGTATTTGCTCAAGTTGACTTTATTTTGTCCATCTGATACACGGGTAGGAAATGCTCATACTGCTAAGATCGTTGCTTCATTATGACTGTTTGTCATTGCTGCACATAGGGCCGCAAATGAACTGAAACAGCTCGTTTTCGGCTCTTGACAAGCTCGTTTGTGTTCATTCGTTTTCTAAATGAACCAAGCTTAACTGTTATTTTTTAGATCGTTCAATAAACGAGCTGAGCTTGAGTATGACCTAGCTTGGCTCATACAAGTTCATGAGCAACTCAGGCTTGGCCTGCCAAATAGGGGGCTCAGCTCGTGTTCATTCGTTTAGTAAACGAGCTGAGCATGAGCTCAATTTTTGGGTTTGTCTAGTAAAGTACCGATCCAGCATGGGCAGCCCTAGCCTCAATTGTAGCGTAGAGCCTCATTTGCGGCCCTAGCCTAGGGACGTTGTTCCAATTCATCAAAAATTAGGTACAGTTTTATGAGGTGCAAGTGGTTTGTGTGGCCGAGAAGAATTGGTACTGAGTGCAGATGCGATGCGACACCCATTAGTGGATTTCTCTCCAAGGAATCTGTGGATTGAAAATGCAGATTCAAGAATTTGGTACTAATCCACCAGCTTAGGTGATCTGTTTTGATCATCTGCCAGAGAAACGTCTTCTAATAGCCTTAGTTGGACACCACGCGATAGGATTTTCTCTGCTCGTGTACCAAAATACCTTATCAATTGACATGTTTAACAATATATCTTCATGTCACTCTGGTGAAGAGAAGGGTGAGGGCAGTGGGGGCAGGAGGTGGAGGTAATACTATCTCCTGCCGCAAGGATTGACATCATTTTAGGATCTGGCCAATATTCCTGGAAAATATTTAGAGAATTTTGAGCTTCCAGATTGTGATATATTATTGCTTTGTTGTTGGAAGAAAGAACCGAGTATAGACGTTTTTATTTACCTATGCCTAAGAAGTACAGGTACGAATATGGACACGGGACACGATATTTTTATGGGTACAATACGGACACGGGATACGACATTTTTAAAAAATAAGGATACAGATACGGTTAGGACATGTCAAAATTTTTTTTTATTTGTAATGTTTATGAACATAAAATTTATAAATCATCAAAAACAAGATGAAAACAATAAAATAATGTCACATTTATATTACAACAACCAATAAGATAAGGATTTGAAGAATTTGATTTGGGTATTTTATGTTGTGTTTTAAAATTTTTAATTTATGAATTCTAACTCCATTTAATATTTTTACCATAACATTTCAATTTCATCGTGTTCCAAAACGTGTCCAAATAGTGAATACGCGTGTCCCCGATATGTTCAAGAAGTGTCATCTAAAAAAATATCAACAAAAATATTAGACACGTCAAATTGGTGTGTTTTGACATATGTTTTGACATGTTTAAGAAGTATGTGTATTCGATACGTGGTCGACATGAATACGACACTCTAAATGGAATGTCCGTGCTTTTCAGGTGATAGCTTTTGGTTGCTTTGTTGTTGTTGGAAGAAAGAATGAGAGTATAGATGTTTAGACTCAAGGGCAGTTATGTCCTTCTATTAGAAGGTCCGGCAAAAGCCAAGAGATTTTTTTTTGCCTTCTTCAAATGTCTAGACATTTAACCGACTACTCCTGCAACTAATTTACCATTTGGAGTTGTATGTTAGGACATTTGAATGTTAGATATTGAGCATCGGGTCCGACTGGACATAAGAGCTGGAAACACAAATTGAGATTATATGACAAAACCCAAAATCTACATATCAAATCACCTATAGCATAATCATAGAACCCACTTCCCTCCTCCTACACAAGGCAAATTTCATACAGAGCAAGGCGCTGCAAATTTCCAAAACACTAGTAATATTCTACCCAGAGAACATAAACCCAAGCAGTGGCTCCTGAGAAGTCCTGATCAAGTTCAGCCTTTTGGAATGCATTTGCTCCTTCCCCTCCAAAACTGCAACCACCATCGTCAAAGTTTAGAGCATAACTCCAGGGATCATACTGGAACTTGAATGGCTGCTTGCCGCCGCTGCCGCCGTTCTTGACCGCCTTCTTCACCGCCGCTCTCATTCTCCAGAAAAGGCTCCTGCATTGCTTCTTCCTGTAATTATTCACCCATACCCAGCTTCCAACCAAACCCATCATGATTGTATCTCTATATATCTGTGTATATATGCACTTAGAATGAAAAACCAGTTTGTGTTTCTCTAGATAGAGTCCACTTCAGATTCCAAGCTTCTGAACTTTGAAGAGCGTGTGAGAATTGATTTAATGACTCAGAAGGGTATGAAGTTTGCTTTAGTAAAATTTTCTGGGTGGGTTTTTTTTTGAGAGAGAGAGAGAGAGAGAGAGAGAGAGAGAGAGAGAGAGAGAGAGAGAGAGAGGTTGGCAAACTCAGAAGAAAGCTAAATGGGGTTGATATGAGTGGAGACTTGTTTGTGTAGAATTGAAAAATGAAGCAACAGGAAGAAGGGTGGATTCAACTTTTCATGAGTAGGAAAACCAAGAATGCAAATCGTTTTGGTCTTTTAAAGAAGCTGTGCTCCTTTCTGTTGAAGTCCCCCCCAGGGCCCCCACCGAGCTATGATTTTACAGGCATTGGGGCGCTCAAATTCCATGATCCGGAGAGAGAGAGAGAGAGAGAGTGTGCTCGGGCAGAGAGCCTCCCTGTGGTCGTTTTCACTATCAGAGTGTGTTGTTTTTACTCAAAAGCCCATTTCCTCGGCACTTCTTCATGACCACCTCCTCAAAAGCTAGTGTCTTGACTCTTAACCGAGTCAAGTAGTTCATTGTTTAAAATTGGTGTGTAAATTCTACGTAGATTATTTTTTTTATTTTTATATAATTGTAAAGTACATATAGACTTTGTTAAAGCCTAAATTGAGTTGAGTTTAGAAAATTAAAGCACTTAAAAATTAGTTAGTTTGGTTTATTTATATATTAAGTCAATATTAAACTAGTTTTTAGCAATTGAGTTTGAGTAGCTTAGTTTAAATAATAATTCTATTTTTTTTTACGTACACAATGAAGACACATGTATGTATATGCTTTTGTATTTGTTTGGGCGTTTATATATATATATATATGAAAATATGCAATGGTCGGCAAAGGGAAGAAGGCGGGGCCACGGTCTCTCAAAGTTTGGAAATTTTGTTTTATATCTTATAAATTTTTGAATATCCAAAATCTAATATAATGTATTGGCCTTTCAAAGTTTTAAATTTTCACTTCATCCTTATAGATTTTTGAATATTTAAAATATAATATGGTGTATTGGCACCCCTTCCTTTTCACCCTTGTAGATTTTTGAAAATTTAGAATACTATATAGTGTATTGTTCCTTAAAAAATGAAAAAAAAAAAATCTTAACCTTCCTTTTAGCAAAAGCAAAAAAATTTGTTGAGCCTCTCGACCAAATTCCTAGATCTGCCACTGGAAGTATGATGTATCAAAATATGACTGTTGCATATAATTCTGTTGAAATGTATGGCCGCGACTATAGTAAATACGAGGATGACAAAGAAACGGTATGTAATATATACGGATTTAATACAATTTTTTTAAAAATACAGTAACAAAATTTGGAATAAAAATACAAGAATGTAAAAAATATGTGTATACTATTATTAGGGTATTATATGAATATTAGTTAAATAGTCAGAACAAAAAATACGGTAACATTTATAAGTAATTTCTTCTAATATATGTTAATAAGTAGTATTTTTGTCTCACATATGATAGATAATAAATTTTATTTTATTATTTCAATATTTAAGAATGTGTTAATTTATTATTTGTAATTTTTAATTTAATATTTGGTGTATTAATAAGTAGTTTATAGAAAAGTAAGTTTAATAATTTAAATATTCCAACTATTAGAAAAATATTTCATATTTCAAGTGTTATTATAATTATATATTAAGTATATAATTAATAATATGCCACAATTATATTAATTATATCTAATTTTTAATTGAGTTTTTTTTAAAAGTATTGATGAAGCAGCACACTTGTGGTGGCTTGCCCCCAGGTTCGGGATGAATCGCCCTCTAGCTGGCCGGTAATCTCCTGTACTAAAACCCGCCGGTGTGATGGGAGTCAAAGGCTCTCCGGTGTTCAAGTTAGATTCAAAGTGTTGGAGAGAAAGAAATCTTAGGGTTCTCTTCCGGGGTTATGTGTTTGCGTACCTTAGGAGGGGTTGAACTTTTCTCCTTGTATGCCTGCATAGGGGTAGTAGGTGGTCTCTCCACGTGGCGGCCTCCAGTTGGAGGATCAAAGTGGTGTCAGAACACTCGAGTGAGTCATTCCTACACTCCAAGGAAGCGTGTGTCAGAGCGGTGTCAAAGGAGTAGGGGATAGTTGCAAGTACACGCCACGCCCACGCCCCTGGTACATGCCAAGGCGGCCGGTGTCAGAAGTGGGCCTTATTGACACGGTCGAGTGCCGACCCAACCGGTGGACAGTTGCGGGTATCCGTTCGGCTCAGGAGGTCAGGGACGAACAGATGGAGAGACCTGGTCGGGAGACGACCTGGTGACATGGGGGAGATGTTGTCCAGCAAGTGCCGATCGGCTAGCAACACGGCCTCTCATCTGGTCGGAAAACCATCATCACCAAGTATAATACGTAAAACATTTAATATTTGTACTAGACGATTCAACTAAAAAAAATAAGTATATTTAATTATGTTTTCGATATGGATGAAAAATATTTTATTTTTATTTATACATATATAAGGAGTATGAGGTTGCGAATTATGAGTACTTATGCAAGTATGTTGTAGAATAACTGTTTCAAAGCCATTGTTTTGATACAGCTTTTTTTCAGGGTTTTAGTAAAAAAGATATATTTTTTTTGGTCTTTTCAACTTTTTCCAACTAGAAGGGAATTTCCTTTATTTCAACACTCTTTAAAAGGAAATAGATTTCAGTTTAAAAAATAACTAAAAGGGCAAAAAAAAACCCTGTTGTAATAGATACCGTTTGGGTATCGTTGGCTGACACCAAATCCCGACAACTGTAAACGCTGTCACCCTAGCTTATTGTGCCAGTGGTCGCACTTCAATTTTTTTTATTTATTATTATTTATAGACACCAAAACTTACATTGCATACAATAACAGATTTAGCATGGAATGAGTAGGGCAGCTGCCCTACTCATTTGGTAATTTTTATTATTTTTTGAATTTACTTTATGTATATTTATGTAATTTTAAATTGTAAATATAGTGTATTATCTCTATTAAATTTATAAGTGTTTACCTTTGCTCTTACTAAATTTACTATCCTGTTACAAATATTTTTTTTACTAACACTTATATTTTTTTAACTGAATTTCACTAATCTCTCGTAATTAGCCAAATAAACAATACAAACATAACCCTCTATCATAATATTATACTAAAATACAATTATAGAAATTTTGATTTACAAATGGTCTCGATGACTTCTCATATTTTGAAAATGATATATGATAGTCTCATTTGGCATACTATCAAAAATATTTTTCTCAATACAATCAAGCTACCATTCATCAATTGATCACCTATTCAGTTGCGAAAATTGTTCTTCATAATTTTCATAGCAAAAAAAACTCTTTCTATGATTTGGGATTTGAGTCCCAACTCTTGAGGCATTGATAGATAATAAAATAAAATGTTGAAGTTTGGGAATTTGAATCTTTTTTTTAGAATAAACAAATAAAAGAAGTTGTGAATACATTATAGAACCATCTTTTAATCTTATGAGTGACTATAATTTTCTGGACGGGTATAGTTTTTTGTTTACTATCATTTGTACAAAGGCCACCCCCTTTTTTTTTTTAGCATATTTAAGACAATTATCTCTTTAAATATCCAATAAAATAGATTATCAATTAGCAAACAATTTCGCGTATGATTCTATGTAAATTTTGTTCCCACTAAACGAAAATTTTGAATCCACTCCTCATTACATACATATATATATATATATATATTGATATAAACCTAAGTTCAATTTTGTAGTGGTTAATTACTGGTATAATGCTGACATTAGTTTACAACTATGACACTTTCAAGATACCAATATTATGACGGCATTCGTTACTTGAACTAGCTGCGGTTACTATATGAATTTATCATAATTACTACTCAATATAATGACAATAGGCCACACAATGGCACCTCATTAGTAAGGCTTATATTTGTGGGAATTTTTTTTTTTATCAAAATACTTTCTTTTCTATAAAATTCGCACCCAATGATTAATTTTTTTTATTTTTATATACAATAACGAAAATTACACATATACTAGTGCCATGAAATCTCTTACACTATCATAGTACGCATCTTTTGCCCTTCGGCCAACTCTACCCACCGTCACGATTGTAGACTACTCTTCATGATGATGATTTAACATCATTTGAATTCTATCAATCACTGGTGGGACCAACTAACGTGGCAAACACCAACGGCTGAGTCTGCATGACACTCATGGGAGTTGCATGTGTTGAAACAATATTAAGCAACAATTCTCTCACTATGATCAATCAAATCAAAGTACCCCTTTTACTCCAAACTGATTTGTCTCCCCCAAAAGTTCTGGGCTTTCTCTGTTTCCCTCTTTGTCTTCATCTCCAAAGTCATGTTTGGCCACCCACATATTCCCATTTAATTCCCTTTTGTCTCATTTATGCCTCACTTCGGTGCATATCTCTGCAAGAGTAATTGAGCCAAAGCTGGTCCATCACCTGCAAACCCACTACTACTACTGCAGCTCTATGTGAAGGGTGGGTCCCACTATCAGATGACCTGTCATTCTATCCTCACGGGCCACAATACAACCCTCTTGTCTTCAGCCTTGCAGCTCTAGCCAGCACTATTCTGGCCGTATTTTTGTGTCTGGGTGGTGGGTTTCTTGGATATTAACAATGGGATCAAGATGAGTCCAGTTTTGACCAATTTATTTTTATTTTTTACATTATGAATTAAAATAGTGAATATTTTAATTTAAAATGAAAATATTACAAATAGTCACAATTATATTATTTTGTATAAAAATTTTGTACAAAAATATTCTCAAAAAATTATACGAGAATGTCATGAAAGTGGTGTTTTTAAAAATTTAAACAAAAATAGTAAGTATTTTAGTTTGAAATAAAAAAATCAAAAATAAAAATTATGTTTATAAGCATTATTCGTACAGATATTCTGTTAGTACATTATTATTCTTTTCTGTAATTCAGCTGGGTTGGGTAATTGGCAGAACCACATTATCTTGACTGATGAGTTGTAGGATGCCACTTGTCTCAATCATAACGGGCCTGATTACAAAGGGAGCCCTACAGTATGAAAACGATGTGCAGGCCCAAATTCTCATACCAGAGTGGGCATACACTTTATCAGCTCAATCATTCCCGGCTGCTCTCAAAATTTGGCTTGATATTATGTAAGGGTCTTGTCTTCAATTGCTTTCTTGACAGTGCTTGCTCAAGTTCTTTCAAAAGGCTCTCTCTCAGCATACCAAAATACATTCTTGGGTTTTTCACCAAAACTTGATAATTTCTATCATGAATCTCAATGTTTCCAGTTTCCTTTTGATTGTTTTCAATTAGCCAATCAAGAATTCAAGTATCATTTGGATGTAATACTGCATACATGATATGCATGCATGTATGTATGTATGTATGTGTGTGTATGTGCGCGAAGAAGTCTGCATTGACTCTGAAAATTTGGGAGTGGGCTTTTCCTTCTGGGAAGTCCAAAAGGTTGATGGGCTATAGCTATCATCAACCCATTATATTTACAAGTCAAGTTACTGGTTAAGCAATTAATGTCAATGTGGCATGGTCAAGTGACACACACACACATGTATATATATATGTATATACATATGCAAATGTAAAGAAGAACTTTGTGCAGGAGTTTGCTTTGACAAATGTTAATTGTTATCTTGTCCTATGTCTTGCTTTTTTGTCACATTGAACATTGTATCTATAACTATATATAATTTAAAGGCAAGTGCTAATATATAAGTATATTTTAAGCATGTATAAATAGAGTTGTACAGTATGTGAGTGTAATAAAAGTGTAAGCTTTACACTTTGTACAACCTAATAAAGTAAGTTCAACTTATATTATGTGGACTCATGTTAGGCATGTATAAATAAAATTGTGTAGTGAGAGAGTGTGGGCTCCACATTTTGTACGACTCATAATGTGTTTAACCTATGCCCTAAAAACACATTATAGCAAAACTTAATATGAAGGAAGGGGCACAAGTTAAGATTGCTTGAATAGAGTTGGGGTTGTAACATAGCTAATGAAAAAGTGTTTAGTTGTACAAAGTATTGGAACTTGTGTTTTTACAATTTTTCTACAGTTTTTGTACAACTTAAAACAATAAAATGCTTGACTTAGTCTTGGCAATTGTAAAAAAGTGTAGACCCCAATATAATCTAATTGTTTTGAACTATAAAAAAAACTGTTGGTATTTGAGCCTATTTGACTGTCCATAGTCGTGCCCAACCCAAGACCCATGGGTGATAATTGTAATAACTAATCACTTTTCTTTAGTGGCTACTAAGAGAGAAGTTACGTCTCCCTAATTTTTATATACGTAGAGATACAAATCCACTTGTTCTCTCTCTTCTGTTTTGCAAAAATTCTGTTTCTTAAATATAAATGTGAAAAGACACTTGAATTATGAACTGTGAGAATATAATTAACCTTAAATAATTTAATTACACTCCATTGAGAATAGATCAAGAGATTACGCAGATTGATAGCTGAACACTTTCGGTTCGAGAACTTGGACTTGTCTTCTGAATTTCTTTTTAAAAGGTAAATCCGATTTATGTTTTCGCAAACTAGTGGTTATTCTACATAAAGCAACAAAGATAAAAGATTCTTGGACCATAGGTCCATAGTCCATACAAAGCTTTATTAACCTGAAAAAAAGACAGGGTCTTGATTAGCAAACCTACTGTCTAGCGCCAAACTGTGTTGGCTCAAATAGAAACCTAAAGTGGGAGATTCGAGATATACATGTATCTCATCCTATATCCCATCTGGATTTGCTCCCTGCCCTCTTTAGGTGCCTTTTTCAGAGTGGTACCCCGGTGCATGCCCCCCCCCCCCCCTCTCTCTCTCTCTCTCTCTCTCTCTCTCTCTCTCTCCTACGGGGACCATTTATGTAATAATAAAGAGGTTTGATTGCATGGATTACTCTAATTAAGCTAGAGATAGCATATCATGATTATTATGTAGTCTTTGTATCTTATTGCCTTCTAGGTATGATCATCACACCATTTTACAGTAATGATACTGTACTATGAATTATTTGTCATGCTAGAAGACACCATGAAGTATGACCACAAAATTATCCTAAACTTAATTACCTATTCAAATAAATGATTTTTCATTGAATGTCTATTCATCTATTGTAGTTCCATGCAAGTAGAAAGGTTGGTTACATTATCTTGTTTAGATTAATTTATTTAAATATTTTTTTATCTGTACTAGTAGTTTTTAACTGAAATTTAATTTTTTTACTATTTTTTCAGGTTTTTTAGTCCATGCTTCTTATTTTTACTATTGATAACCCCAAAAAAAATATAAATAAGCCACTTAAATAAGCTGCTAAATAAGTTGATACTTTTATTTAAAACAACGCATTCCAAGACCTAATGGGTAATTGATGAGACTTGTCAAACGAGGCAAAAATAACTCACCATTATTACGTTTCTAAACCTACTGAAATTGTCATAATATGATGATAAAGATGATGGCAGCAATGCAAAGGGATGGATGAGATTAAAGCTTTACAAACCATATGATCAGTAATTGAGCCTAATGCCCTTATGTAAACGTAAATTTGACTACTTCGACACGTGTGCGGCCATTGTTAATGTGCATAATAAAATAGTAATGGGGGGTTAATTTATTACTTAATCATTAATTAACTTTTGATCCAAGTTCTCTCCTATATATCTAAATTATCTACATCTATATCTATATATATATATATATATATGTTTATTTGATTTGCCTTACTTCTTTCTATGAATTCACTAAAATGCAAAATGGAGGACAGTACAAGAGACAATAGCCTGCCAAAATAATTGAATGGGATCATAACAAGAAAAGTCTTAGATTTTATCATCAATAAGCTTAGGTTCTGCCTCCCTAATTCCTAGTCGATGCTCACAAACAAAACAAACCTTGTATTCTCCGCTAGACCACCTTAAACCTAGCATTCCTATCTATATTTACACTTCCCATTTGTCCATCACTTGTACAATTCTTCACTAAAAACCACCACCTATCTCCACCCTAGCTCCCACCACCACTCCAATGGGATCTATCCCTTCCCCACTGCCTTCAACACCACCAGACTCGCCGGAAACCTCCCTTTCCCGCTATCGGGTCTACGCCTCGTTTTGCCTAAGGGAGCCGGGGACTAATACGAACATCTCGAATTGGCTAGAGTGTTACAATCCGGGTGACAATTCATGGACCTATGTTAGCCCAATTCCAGGACTAATTGAGAATCATGCCTTGAAGGACTTTGCCATGACCTCAATCGGAGACTCGATCTACATTATTGGCGGCCGGCTATGCCGCAAGGAGCGAGCCCACGTCTCCGACGAGTCTGAAGACTTTTCCGTGTTCGACCTAGAGGTACTTCCGGTGGTGGTGCGTTACGACGTTGGCTCCGATCGATGGTCTAATTGTGCACCACTTAATGTACCAAGGTACAACTTTGCTTGTACGGTTTGTGACAATAAGATCTACGTGGCCGGGGGACAGTCCACACTGGCTAATGCTAGGGGCGTGTCATCTGCTGAGGTGTACAACCCGTCACTCGATGAATGGACTCCGTTGCCAAATATGAACACGTTAAGGTACAAGTGTGTCGGTGTGACGTGGAAGGGAAAAATCCACGTGGTTGGTGGATTTGTCAAGAGAGGTGACTCGGATGGATTCGTGGAACGTAGCTCTGCTGAGGTGTACGACCAACAAAGCGGGAAGTGGGACCTCGTGCCGGGGATGTGGCAATTAGATGTGCCACCTAATCAAATTGTTGCAGTGGATAGGAAGTTATATAGCTCAGGAGATTGCCTAAATTGCTGGAAAGGCCACATTGAGACATATGATGGAATGCTTAATTTATGGTACATGGTTGAAGGGTCACAATTACAAATTCCTTGTGACCCGGTATCATCATCGGACGGCAACGAAGAGAGTCGGCCTCCGATCCAACGGTTTTACCTCACGATGGCACCGATTGGGACCCACTTATACTTCTTGGCGGGTCATCGGATGGTTGGGGAGTCATCGAGGACGAGATCTATGGTACACGTGTTTGACACGTCAGCTAGAGAAGAAGCATGGAAGAGCTTGGAGCCCAGTGAAGAAGAGGGAGAGAAAGAGTTGTGTAGCCACTGTTGTGTTGCTCAACTTTCTTAAGATTTTTGAATTGCCAGAAACAAAACCATGTAATAGTTTGCTTGATATGATCTAATCATATCCCATAAGGTTTTGCTAGTTAGATATGAATCTCATAGAAAGTTTTTTTTTTTTTTTTCTTTTCTCTCTATATGTGTGTTTTGTTGGAGAAGAGGTAAACAAACGCACACACTCATACACACACTCGTGATTATGTCATGTTGGGTTAGTTTCAAGCAGTTCATTAGTCAATAAATGATGCTGCTTCACAATATTGGCACAGTTCATGTCCTCCAAATGCTGCTGCTTCCTAGTTGGGACCTCTCTGTCTGTCTGTCTGTCTCTCTCATTAGAAGTTGATTAGTGACACAGTGACACTAATCATGATTATATTTGCTTTGGAAATTCTCAATTAGTTCAGAGGTCCTTTTATCCTCTTATGCCATGAGGCAGATTATACTGCAGCACCTTTTGGCCGCACTGGTGACCTTTTTGGAAGACTCTTGCATTGCTCACAATTGAACCATATACCCCATCTATGTGACATACAAACACACACACATATGTATGTATATGTATTTATCTCCATCATATATATGATGATATTGATCATTTACCTAACGTTTTCCATCCCTCCATGGAGTTCCAAATAGTGAGCATTCTCTACATCAGATAGTGAAAGTAAAAAATCACAACTAGTTCATCCAATACATAAAATTTACTTAAATCGTGTAACCAATAATCCTACACAAACTCATAAGAGTAACTGATTGAAGATCTTTAGCATAGTTAAGGAAAAACTTATTTTTGAGGGAAAAATGTATTTTTTCGAAAACATGTTTTCGATATTAGTATGAAACTCATTTGGAAATTTTGAAAATACTTTGAGGAAATGTTCGGGAAACTCCTAAAAATTTTTGAGAAACTCCTGAAAAACTTTTAGGGATACTTAATAGAAACTTTTGGGAAATTTAGAGGAAACATTTCGAAACTTGAAATATTAATTTTTATACATTTTTTCCTTTAAGTTTTAACTAAATATCTATAAAATTATTCATGTAGACTTCCATTAAGTTTTTCAAAGATATTCACTAAGTTTCTTAAAGGTGTCCTTTAAGTTTCGTAAAAGTTTTCTAATAATATTCCTATTAAATTTTTTAATCATTTTTCGTTTCTCGTTTCTCTCTATATTTTTTGATAATATTTTCCGCTTCCGTTTCTCTCTATATTTTTTGATAGTATTTTTCGCTTCCGTTTCTCTTAACGTTTTTTGCTTCCGCTTTCTATTTTGATAACTATGATCTTGAGTCTGCATACTTTGTAGCAAAATAATAGTAATAAAAGTAAAAAACTCAAAATATAATGTTTTTGATGCATGTAGTGTATTTTAGTCAATAAAACTAAGTTGTGTCCTTGTTTTGCTCATTCGTAAGTGTTGGTCTAACTTGCAAATGTGATAGTCATTTTGTTTTTTTCAAACCGAGTGTCCTGACTCATTAATTTTGGGATTTGTACAGTCCTCTCATCTTATATAAATTGTGTCAGGTTAAAAATTTTAAAAATAGTTTTAAACAGTTGATAGAGCCTAAAAGATTTATAATTTGAATTTTGAAATTTTGAAGAAAGCAGACTCTAAGACTTGACAACCTGTATAATTCAAATGCCTGTTTACACAGTCTCGTTAACCCTATGATGTTGCTATATCACCTTCAACTAAGAAATAGTCTTATCTTAAAAAACTTGTCCTCTAGAGTCACAATCTACACCAGAAGCTCTTTAAATGATACGTCCTTCTCCAGCTCCAAGCTAACCAATCTAACCCATGTGAGAGTAAATGTGATAGCTATTTGTACTTTAAAAAAAAAAACCTTTACCCAAGTGAAAAAAATTTAAAAATTGCTAACCCAAAGCAACTCTATTTGTCTAGAGGAAGGGGAGCCTCAAATGTAAAAAGTGGGCCAGAGTGAATTGACCATGGCCCAAGTTTCCTCCATTTGTGGTCGGACGAATTTGACAATGGTCCAACCCTTTTGCAACCATCAAAAGAAGATAAAAGAGGGCCCTTCTAAAAGCCACGGCCAAGAGACCAAAGGACCCTCCACGTGAGCCAGCCCCCTGGGCTCGCACGTGCAACCACCACACGCCACCTCTGTCCTCCGTCAACAGTCAAACCTGAGCCCAAAAAAAAAGCTCTTCGCATATGGCACAACAGTAAAAGTACTGATTTTCCACACTCGAACACTCAATCGCACGTGCCGTCTGCCTGTGCACGCGCGTCGGACTTTGACCGCGGAACTGATAATCAACGGCCTTGATCGGGAATGTGATAGAACAGGCGATCGGGGCCGTTGAAATGGGAACAGTTCTCGACATAGAGAGGGAAACACTTTTTGCTGGTTGGAAACTGAAAAGGCCGACACTTCGAGAGTGATATATGTCGATTTGGATTGGAGGAGAGAGAAAATGCGGCATTTATTTTTATTCCATAAACGCCCTTTTGCTCCATGTGCAGGCCTGTCCAACTCATGCCATGTGGCGAGTGGTGACGTGGTCAGTTGTTATCAGCAAGTTGTCTGACGACAAAAGTTGTCCAAGGTCGGTTTGGTGTAGTTTATTTTTAATTTTATAATTTTTTTATAAGTTAATAGGCTGTTTTGCATAATTTTTTTTACGTTTTTTTAGCCTGACTATTTTTGCCTTATAAGCAGTAAAGTTAAATTTTTTTATTTTTTTTACTTATTTAAGTTTATAAAAGTAAAAAAATTAAATGTTTAAAAATAAAAAATAAAAAAATTTAATTTAATCTCCAAAAAAATGGGCTCTACAACTAGGAGAAAAGCCCAAAAAAAAAAGAAGAAAAAAGCTAGAAAAAAGTAATTTTTTTGCTTATAAATAAAAAAGTCGAGCTAAAAAAATTTAAAATAAGTCATACTAAACGGATTCTAAGTTTTGATTAATAAAAAACAGATATATCAGATAATATATTTAGCTGAGATGTTTACTTTTTGCATATTGTATACTAGATATACTAGACAATAAATCACATACTTATATCGTATGTTTATATATTTCAGACCCCTAATTTCAATTTAGAGATGTGATTTACAGCCACTCTCTCTTGTAACATGCTCATACCCACAAATTTTTGATATGGAACTCAACAAACACTACCACCCGATAATCGTTACAAATTTACAATAAACTTCAATACGATTGATTTTGAACTATAAGGGATGATTTAATGATCTGTCAGTCTTTATACTAAATATAATGTTTGAAATTCGATTTATTCTCATATTTTTTTATAGTCAATCATCATTTGTGTAACGCAGAAAACTCATGAGTGAAAGATTTGATCACTTTCCTGAAAAAAAAAATATTTTGAATAAAACTCAAATTGTCTTATATGTATATATATAGATGTATACAAGTCAAGTGTGGAAGGGGCCTGGACCTTACTGTGTTTGCAATTTTCTCGAGATGCTTGTGTTGATGGAAGTGGTACTTTCCTCTCTCTCTCTCAGTTCCATGAAATCTGTCTGTCCCCTGTGTCTTGCTGAAATTCGGTTCGGACCACAGTTGAACACCAAATGCCCCAACATTACCTTTTATTTTCCAAAGTATCCTCAGCAAAATGTGAGTGGTGGCAGTTTTGAAAATTTAGGTACAGGTTGGTGCATTTTAGGACAACACTTTTGGGCTGGGCCCTCAATTTTACCTTTGAATTGTGAAAGCAAAAAATATAGGGAGCTGTCTGGGCCCATGTCATTAATGGTATTATTTTCCGCAAAAAGTAGAACACTGGAATTTAATTATTGGTTGGGCCTGGACCTTCTCTTGCATGTGTACTGGTTAGATAAAATTTCAGTACTACGGTAGCATGAAATATAGCCAGTCACTCGAAAAGGGGGCCTACTTTAGCAAAGAAAAAAACCTAATTTAGTACAATATAAGGCCGTACAGATTTTTAAAGGTTATTTTATTTTATTTTTTTAGCTTATAAATAAAAAAGTAAAATTTTTTTTCAAATTTTTTTTTTGTTTACTTATCTTAGCTTATAAAAGCAAAAAAATTAAAAAATTTTAATTTTTACTTATAAGTAAAAAAAAAAAACTAAATTTAAGTTCTACTGAAGGAGCCCATAATATCGTTAGGACATTAACACTTAAAAAATTCAGATACGACCATAGCACTTCATTTATTCATATTTGTCGAAAATGATCTCTCATTATCATTTTGTTGGCTAATTGTAGGTTGCTAATTCAAAGATATACATGTAATGAATAATGATCAATTAAAGAAGGGTATTTAGCAACTTTCCTTCAATAAGTTAAGGTGTAAATGTCTCCCAAAAATGAAAGCTGAAGTTGTAAATGTTTATCCAAATTTAACCTTAGACAAGAGTAAAATTTATTTACCAATAAAAGTTCTAGTTTTCCCATTGGAAACATCATACTAGAAAGTGGTTGCTACAGAAATGAAGGAAAATAAAATAACTGTTCTATAATGCAAGAAAATTACTTAGGAGAAAGAAGGAGGCATACTTAAAAATAAACCAAAAAACAAAAACATTATCTTACCTCATATCCACCCGTGATAAAAATTTAATTAAAAAAAAGAAACAGTGACTCTGGTGTTACTTTAATCAATTATACTGTACAATTGGCTGAAATACTTTGCAGTTTTGACAAAAAAACAAAAAAACAAAAAAAAACTCTATTACTTTGACAGTAGTCAGTATTAGAGTTACATCACTCATAAATAACAGCTAAAAGACCAAAATTTGTGTCTAAAAGCAGTATCTGGATCATGCCCATGCCCAATTTCTTCCTTACATAAATTGGGAGGTTCATTTTAAATGTCAAAATGATAAATATTTAGGGCCCCTTTGGTAACGCTGTCAGTTTTTATTTTTGTTGTGTATTTTTAGTGTGTGTTTTTTGTAATCTGATGATCGGTATTTGTAGATTATTATTGTGCCAATAATACTAGACTAATGTTTTAGTAAGAGAGAACACATCCATTTTAGTATTTTTAATTTTTTTTTTTGAATTTTGTAAACAATTAAAAAAAATTTAAACAAAATTTATTTTTTATTTTTTATTTAAAAATAAAAAATAAATATTAGCACACGAGGATTTATTGTACACAAAGGGTCCGTTTGATAAGTGTTTTCTGTTTTTGTTTTTTTCAAAATAAAAAAATAAAAAAACACTAAAATGAGTGTATTTTTTGTTTTCAAAACATTGGTTTGCTACTATTAGCTAAAAGTAACCTACAAATGCCATCACCAGACCATAAAAAGCAAAAACTAAAAGTACACACCTATGATATACAACAAAAAAATAAAAACTAATAGTACTTTTAAACAGACCCTAAGTGTCAATTATTGTTTTTGAGATTTAAATTTTATACTAAAGCAATAATAAAATACATGGAAAATAAAATTCATAACGAAAATATTAGTTAAAAACATCAAGTTGCTATCTTCTTGAATTTTTATTATTATTGTAAATTCCCTTTCAAATTTTATGCATGTGAATGGGCTAAAAAGAAATAAGAATTACCCAAAAAGAGAGTCAAAAAAATAGAAAAGCTGTCTATATTTACCCATCCAAATCCCAAAGCTCTCTTTTTCAACCCTTCGGTCATTTGTCTGCAAAGCGAGGCCACATGCTCTCTCTCTCTCTCTCTCTTTCTCTGTCTCTCTCTCTCTCTCACACACACTCTCTCTCTGTGTCATCGTTCCTCTTTTTGCAGGCCTGCCCGTCAGGTTTTATGTACTGGGTTGCTTTGATAATGGCGTAAAAAGCCCTTGAAAACCATCTCACCGCAACTCTCTTGCTCTCTCTCTCTCTCTCTCTCTCTCTATCTAAACTACCACAACTGTCTTTCATGTTCTGTGCTTTGTGGGTTCTCTCCAGGACATGATGTTGGTGAACTTCTGCCGAGCTTAAGAGGTGAGAAAATGGGGGAAAGAGATCATTGGGGCTGGTCACCAACAGGTTCTCCTCTGTCCACGCAGAGAGATGACCATTGGGGCCACTTTGATAACTCAGTCAATGCGATTTCGTGTGGGTTTGTTGCCACTGCCATTCTCATCGCCATGTTCCTTGTCATGGCCATTTTCGAGAGGTTTCTTAGACCCACCTCGCCGGATTTATCGCCGTCCGGCCGTCAGTACCATGGAGACATCGAGTCCCAAATGGGCTTCAATAGAAAGCTTCGTCTTCCATCGCCCAAAGTGAGTAATCCTCCGCACATATACACTACACACACCTTTGTGTGGCTGTGTCTATATATATATATATATGTTAATACGTGTATTATATTCTGTGGCTCACATTCCAAATCTGCAAATGAGTATTAAATGAATGTTGAAAGTGCCTAATGTCCTTGTAGTTTTGGGAGATGCTTGTCAATTTAACTGAAATGGGTGTTTTCATTTGTTCCTTTTCTCATTCTGTGCTGGTTTGGCTGTTTGGATGATTATTACGATTTCTCTTTACCCAGAAAAAGAAAGAAAAATTTTTGTGTTTGCAGGTATTGATGGTTAGTCTGACATACGTATTTGTTTCCTCGATGTGTTTAGTTATGCTTGTTCACAATTCTTTCCTGAAAATTTTCCCCATAATTTTCTTCACAGTCTCAGTTCAACCCTTTATTTGCTTCTTTCTTTTCTTCCGTTACTATGTTCTTTTTACACAATTTTTGCTTTTATTATTTTTTTTTCACCAAAAGAAAGAAAAATCCATCCCAAACCTTACTGTTCTACTTCTACTCTGTTTTGCCTATGGTTTCTGAAGGCATGTTTACCACTTGTTACCTTAGTAAATTCCATAAGCATGCTTAGGTTTGTCATTACGGAGAATTCTTTGATACTGGTTAATATGTTTAATTATGTGAAGTTCCAGTATATACTTCAATTAAATTATCCATTTTAAAGAAATTTAGTATTGGCCATTGATGTTCAAAAAGTTCAACAAAATTGCAGGAATGAACTGGATTCCAGTGCACTAATTTAGTAGCTGGAGCGTAAAAACCTCATTCATATTAACTTTTAGTAATAAAAAAATTCAGGTTGACAAAATAAAGAATTCCATAAACCACTCTTTAATAGTTCTTTATCGTACAGGCATGTGCGTGTTCCCTGAAATATAGAGACATTGAAAAACTGCACTGTCTCTTAGTTAAGTTATTTGAAGAATGTCCCGAGAAACCACTTGCTCGTTGATTGGTCCCAATTAGAGAGTGTAGGGACTATATGCTTATATATAACCGTTGCATTTTCGGTGTTTAGCCCTACCACTGTACATGGTATCCACTAGGCCCATCACTGCCAATATTTATGATGCCGAGCATGGCCAGTACCGGAGTTGGGGACAAGCCGTCAACATTTCTTTGTGGCCGAGTCTTTGTTTATTGTCTTCTTTCCAGCTTTAAATGTACATATCCAACCGGTTTCATTAAACAAAGATTGCCTATTAAACTATATCTATAGGGTGATGTGTTGTGGTTAAGCTATATACCTGCACTACTTTATTTTGTAGAATTCTATGAGGTATTTTATATGATGCAACAAATGGTTGATTACATAAGTTATGAACACTTAAATCCTATTCTACATTTCATATTTTCAATACAAGGCTTTATGAATAAGGTTGACTAGCTAAGGTATAACATGTTTTTGAGCAAGACTTCAGTGCTTGCTGTACACGATGGGAACGTTACTTTGCCTTTTCTGAAGGACAAGTTGCAGCCCACCAAGCGTTCAAACTGCTGATCAGTTGAACAGGACCCTTTAACTACATATGGGTCCAATGTTAACTATTTTTGATAATGAATTAAAGTTTCTCCGTTATTGAAGGAATAGTCCGGGGTTTTATTAAAAAGAAAACACCTAAAGCAGATTGTACGGGGGATCATGGCTTATTTGTAGGATATTAGGCCATGCACAGTGGCACATGATGTATTCAACCTTTGTTTGTCTGCAAGAAGACATGGGTAGCTACTCAAAAGGACTGTGCACTGCCTAATTTTACCCTTTTAAGTACATATGGTGTTCAAGAGAAAATGGTCCTAAATCATCTTATTTTGCTGATTGCTAGCCAGAGATGATATCCTTGATGAGACCACAGCTAATTGTCGGTCTAAAAGTTTCCTGTTAGTTTTGAACTAGAAAACACAAATACGTGTTTTTCTGTTGTTTTGCCATTACTCTTGAGGAATATGAGATCCTCAGATACGTGAATATCTTAAGAAATTGACATCAAGAGGGCCAGCAAGGAAGGAACCTTTAACTTTAATTTAGTTCCACGCAACAAATCTTCGATGCAAAGATTTGTACAAAACACAATGCCTTACAGCTCTTTTCAGCAAAAACCGTCCCATGTGTGGATGTTGATCTATTAATAGAAAAATCCCCTTGCTTTATGGAATGCTCATAATTCTTGCAACATTTAGCACTATTTCTGCATTGTATTTATCCTCATAAAAAATCATTGTCTGATCTCAGCATCCACTATTTATATTCTAACAGTTAGATATGAAGGAAAAAGTCAAATATATTTGTCAGTTATTGAGATAATATTATTACCTAATCAATGTTTAGAAGAAAAAGAAAAAGGAGATCTTGCGACATTGAAAGACACCATGTGGTTGGGTTAAATAAATTTGTTGATTGTTAGCTGTTCCTGCTTGTCTAACGATCTATTCTCCTTAATTACTAAGAGGACTGCACCAGTAGGATGGTCATTAATTAATGATAATGATTATTCTTGTATGACTGTGCACTAAGAATTCACTGTCTTCTAATTTCTATAATTCATGGGTTTAGCAAAGTGAAAGTTCAATTCATGAGTTTGGCATTACCTAGATTAGTAAATCATGAAGTTATACTATTGATACCTTGATTCTTGGTATGAAAGGAGAAAGGCAAGAAGGAGAATAGGAGCAATAAAACTATCTTTCTAAACCTAAAGTATGGGAGAAGGGCTCTCTCTCTCTCTCTTGCAAGTGACCAAGCTTTCCTGAGCTCCCTCATATTAATTTTCTTGTTTTTTTCAATGCATGGTATTGAGAAAAATGCTTTTCTTTGTTTCGATATGCAAACATATGCTGTATGACACCAGCGATGGCTGATCCAAACAGGGTGTTTTCTCTTAAATGAAGTAATTATCTGCTATTAAAAAGTCCTTTTTCCTTACTTTTTTTTTCCACCAAAAAATCTATCATACCTACAGCCATTTGTAACCACGACTTCTGTGATTATGCTTTCAGTGTTTAATTTACCGATTTTTTCTTTTATTTCCTCAGATATCTATGAATGCCAGAGAAGTTTCAGTGTTGATGCCTGGAGAAGATATTCCTACATTCATTGCCCATCCAGCTCCCGTGCCTTGCCCCCCAGAGCGCATTGTCTCGTGGCCGACCCATCAACATAAATCATTGCCCGGTATCACCCAAGACTTCAATTCAAGCTCGATCTGAAAGAACTAAGCATTCAAATGCCTGCTTTGTACGTCAACCTCTATTTAGGCACGTACACAACTCGAGCAAAATTCATGCATTATATATGCATTGAAAATATGTAGCAAGGACGGGGATATGAGAGGCGGCAACTTTAACGCCTAGGATCTTGAATCTTTGTGTATAGCATTCTGTCATGACGTGCCAACTGGCTTCAGGGCTTGTGAAAGAGTCGACAATCGAAAGATCCGGCAATGCTTTGACTTGAATGTACTTATATTTTCATATGTTACATGGTTTTCAGATTTTCAAAGATCCAATTGCCCATTGAATCTGTCTCCTTGTAAAGCTGTTGAGGAGTAAAATTTGGTCGCCTGCTTTTTCTTTTCAGTTGGTGATTGCAATCTTTTTTGCTTGCTGATTACAAGCATTACATGGAGTATTCAGTTGTTTATACAATGATGATAGCAGTATTCAATCGACATGAGTACCTTTCCTTCCTACATTGCCATCATAATAGCTTGTTATGCACCCAAAGTCTTGCTGGTGAAATTGATTTACTGGCAAATGGCCTGCAGCTTTATTAGCTTTGTTATAAGAAAAATGTTATTCTTTCATAAAATTTGTATAGAAAATCTCATTAAATGATATGACAGTAGCATTTTTGTAATTAAAAATTATTATAATGGGTATTTAATTTTAAAGTGAATGACTTTTATTTAACTACATTATAATTTTTTTTATATATTATAATTTTTTATATGTATATCATTGCCCTCCTTATTAACTGAACCCAAGATTACGGAAGATGCTCTTTGCAGTTAATAATGTTGAAGTGGTTTGAACCAACTTTTCTTTGGTTGGGTTGAACGATGGTGCAACATTTTAGATCCATTGTCAGGATTAGAGCTGACCCCTCTAAGCTGGGCCTGGGCCTAAGCCTTGGTTTTGAAGCTCGGTATGATCCAACCCTGCAGCCCACCTTTTCAGAACAGCCCTTCTCGCTAGTGGTCTAAACCTTCCAACTAATGTTTTGAAAATTGGACCGTTGAGTGAGTCGAAAAAGACACCGGATTACAAGTCATTGATTCAACTGTTGAGTCAATCATTATTGACCCTTAATATTATAATTATGTCATTAATTTATTTATTAATAATAATAAATGATGTTTTATTTTTTTACACTAGTTTTAATACTTAAAACCTAAAATTTTAAAATTAAAATATAAAATTTTGCCTTAAAATATTGAACCGAATGGTCCAATACCGGTTCAATTAATTGGGTCACGGTTCAACAGCAATTCTGATTAAATTTGATCGGATTTGACCAAAAAAAATTTAGAGGACTGATCAAACCGTTTTTCAACTGTCAACGGTTCAACCAATTGAACCTGTCAGTTCAATCTGATTTTTAAAACATTGCTTCCTGCTAACAAAATTTTTTGAGAAAAAGAGCCTGAGGCCCATCAGCCTTTCCTAGCACTCCTTAGGACCGCAAGCTGAGCCTGGGCTGAGGGTATGAAATTTGGCAGGAGCCCTGGTGCCAAATTTATACTTCTAAAGTTTCGAGCTCATTATATGGTGAAATATTCAGAAATGATATTCAATTTTATGAAAAGTACCATTTGACTTAATTACACACCACAGTATGTTCAGGGAGATCCCTATTATCGGTCGTCTCCTCTCACCTTTTTGCTCAGCAAAAAATTATACACCACAGCAAAAAGCGAAAAAGAGGTACTTGTCTTTAAAACTTTGAATTCCCTTTCAAACTCAGTTTGAGTTCATCTCAGATTCCATTCTATCATTACCAGCTAAATGAAGAATGCTAACACTATTATAAAATTAGGCTAGAATTTTCACCATATAGAAAAAAGTGAGTAGTATCATTCGAAATAAATAGAGGCCATTGTGAAAGAAGCAACAGCAACACATGGTCGCTGACTCGCTTATGCGGAATTCACAAACGCTGAACTTGAAAAAAAAATACAGAAGTTGGAAACAAGAAATGTTCAAAAAGCAAACAAAGTTCACCCAAAAGGTAGCAAAAGTAGAATTGTAACTCTCTTGTATGCATATTTTTCAGCACAACAAACAGATAAGATTTTGATATGGCATCAATAAACTTAAAAAAAAGAAAAGAAAAGAAAAGAAAAGAGATATTGTATACATCCAAAAAAGCAAACAAGCCAATTAAATAAGGTTTTAAAAAGAATTTATTATGATTTAGACATTTAACAATTTCCAAACCAAGATCAAACTTAAACTTCATGAGACAACAATGGGAATTTTGACCAGCTAATTCTTTGTTTTTTTTTTTTTTAGAGCCATCCCCTGTATCATACAGAATTTAAATAATGAGAATACAAACATTCAACTTAGAACATCATGTCACAACCAAAAGACTTTTTGATTATCATTTTCTTTTTTTTGCTTCCCCTGGCTCACCTAACTCTCCTAGACCAACAACAGTACACCTTAATTTATGTACCAAAAAATATAATGAGTAAAGTAAAAACTAAAATTATATAAATAAATTAAAAAAAATACACTATTTATGTTTTAATATAATATTTATATATAAAAAACAAATATGTATATGTATAGACGTGCCAAATTTAGAAAGGACAACTTATTGTACATTATTTTCATACTCGACCTCACTCCGATTAATATCACCTCATACGTGTTCTATTATGAACGAAAACTCAATATATCATGTTGTTCTGTCATCTCTACTCACAACTAGTCACTGGATTAAGTGTGGCTTGTTAACTATGCCCAAGATAATCGAAGGATGCTCTAGAGGTTGAAAATGCCAAAACCAATACATACAACTTAACATATATGTTACATTTCCAAAGCACAACAAATGTATTTAATGATGATGGTTGAATTTTGAACTTCGATCCTTAACATTCCTTTCTTCCCATTCAATTTCCGGAATAGGTTTGAAAAGAAAACTCCGTTTGTCAGTTCGGAAAAGGCCGAGAAAAAGTCCAAAGAAACTGATACTTCCTCTATAATCAAGCCCCCCTATATGGGTTTCTAGATGGAAACCAACAACGACAAAACAACTTCAGCAACGGCTCTTTACAAATAAAAAATAACTGAATTAGGACCACTACCTAATCCTGACCTTAGTCATCAAGTCTCAACGGCTACAAAATAGATTTGCCGCCACCCTCGTTAATTTCAATTCCACAATCAATTATATCCTAATGCCTAAAACACCCTTCTACAAGAAGGATATAGCTATATCCATAGGCCACGTTTGAAGTGATGAATGGGAAGGATTGGAAATCTACCGGAGAATAATTTTGTAACGAAAAATGCTATGGGCAGGCGCAACGGACGGTTAGATGTCGCCTGATCGTTGGTATGTAGAATCAGACTGATGTAGTGGTAATTAGGTAACGCCTAACTATCCGCCGTGTCTACCCATAGTGCTGCCCTTTTATAATTTAGTCTATAAAATCCAAGTATCTAGATTGCTTTATATCTCTCTAAATTACTTTACTTGACACTATTTTGGGCTGCTAAACACAGAATATAACATCGGATACAGAATTATTAATCCTATGCCACAATCTTATCCTGTAAAACAAACACGGCTATAGTGTATTTACAAATGTTACCGAGTTGGGGATTTTATGCTTTTAGAATGATATTAGTAGCAAGAATAGGGCAATTTTCTTGTGAATCCATGCTTCTTTTTGTTGTCAATTTGCCTAGATAGTGACTTTGGTCAAGGTTTCCAACTACCCTTTCATCAATACCAGCTGGCTAATTCATAAATGAGTGGTAGCTGGTATTTCGATTGCTATCATTACTTTTATTGTTCCTTCAAACTTTCCCATGGGGATGGAGGCGGTGGTACCCATTACTTGAATAGATTACGAATTAAACTTTCCTTGAAACTTTTGGCTTCGTTTGAATTGAGGGGTTGAAGGGGGAAGTAAAGGATTCGAAAAGGAGAAATTAATTATATCTTAGATTATTTTTAAGGAGAGTAGAGGGAGGAAAAGTGAATGAAGGGGTGAGAGAGCTAATTTTTAAGTATTTTTCTTTTCCTTCATTCCCCTCTAAATTTTGGAGCAAACGAAGGAGAAGTGAAGTGCTTATTGTTATTTTATTTTGAATACTAATTATACCTATCAATTTATGATAAAAAAAATATAATGATTTCATACACAAGATATATATTATAGTAAAATTATATTATATCCTTCTGTTCTCTTTATTAATTTTTGTCAAACTAAGCAAGAGGAATGGAATGTCTCCATCTCTTCCCTCTTGGTTATCCAAACAAGATATGAGTACCTCTCTTTCCTATTATAGCAATTAAACCTTTATACTTATAATTTGTTGTAATGTTAACCTTTTGTTAGAAAAATTGTCAAAAAATTTACATGTGATAATCACATGACCTTATCAAGGGACAAATATGTAAAATTCAACCATTTTTCATCCCAAAGACTCACATATATTGCATGTGAATTGAATTGAAAGGTTTTATATGAAACTTAATTACATTATATATATCACAAAATAGATTACACTCATAATTTTGAAGTGATTTAAAGAGAATTTGTAATAAATTATTAAGGAAAAGTATGATTTTACATCTTTACCCCCTTGAAAAAGGCAATATGCTTGTCATATACATATTTTTGGTCTATTTTCTAAATAAAAAATAGTAGGAGGTTAACATTATTACAAATTAAAAGTGTAAGAGCTTAATTGTTATAATAAAAAGTGAAAGTCCTAAAAAGTAATTTGACATAAAGTGCAAGAATATAAAATGTAATTAATTTTTTATATTTAGAAAAGTATTGTAAGTTTTAAGGGTTATTGGAGCTTTTATAGTGAATAATATGGCTATTTGTATTCGTTTCATTTCAGTTCATAATTATTGTCTCAAACAAATTTAAGAACGCTAAATAAATGTCTATTACTTATAGTAAAGTTTAAGTAACTTTGACAATCACCGCAACCTAATTCATGTGAAGCACAAAGGCAAAGGAGGAGAAGCATGAAATTTTTTGGTTGAACACACAACCTCCATGACAGCCCATGAAAGATATGTGAGGATCAAACTCACATATGCACATAAGCACGCTCACAATTTATAAGCACTCACCAACAAAATGAAAAAACAATACAGAGAATTATTTGATTTGGCACAAATTTACCGTAATTCATAAAAAAAAGATAAAAAAGTTTAATAGTTAAGCAAGTAGTAGTCGATTTTCAATAATCATTTTTATTAAATTATAACACTTTAACACACCGATAATTTAAATTTGTGATAAAATAAAAAGATTTTTAAAATGAAAATAGCATGTGACAAAACTTTTTAAATTTATGATAAAATGAAAAGACCTTAAACGGTAAAAAAATATTACTGGAAAACCAGTATTACCTAACATTTTTTTCTCAGACATATAGACAGCTCAAAATGTCTCGAAATATGAGTCAAAAATTGACAGCAAATAGTAAAATGTACCAACAAAATACATATATATATATATATATATTATTTTTGTTATTAAGTGCACCCACCAAATATTCCACCAACCAGATAAACATGCCACATTACGTTTTACACCTTTCTCTTTCTTTTTTAAATTTAAGAACTCAAACATTCCTGAAAGTAACTTGATCATAGCCAAGCAAGTAAATAGAGGTCTATAAATGGAGAATTACATATAGGGTAATTTTGGAATTTCATAACCAGACCAAGATTCTTCTTACCCAAAATTCACTGTTGAACTTCTATTTACGCTAAAGACAAAAAGGAACATTTTGGTCCCATTTCATTGCCGAAATGACCCCCAATACTGATCCAAAATTACAGTTTCTACCATTGAATCCTTAGAGAAAGATGAAACATTCCAGGGACACCATTGGGTTTTCAAGTGATTCATTCGTTGCCAGTGGCGGCCACTTGGTGGTCTCCTTGTTGGTCTCTTCAAGCTTCCGGGTCTTATCGGGCAGTTCGGACTGAGCACGACTCGGAGACTTCCCGGTTTTTCTAGCCGATGGGCTCCGACCCAAACCGGCTCTCCCAGCTCCAACCTCCGCCGCACGAGTAGCCGGCGACCTTGACCTCCGGCCCGAGCTCTCCCCCGAATCCCACTTCTGTCCTTCGGCTGCTACCGTACGCCTTTCTCTTCCAGTCACGGATCTGACCCGGCCCGGAGATGGCTCGGACCTGCGCCCCGGAGACTTACCCACCGTCGTCGTCCTCTCCCTCCTGTCGCCGGAGAATGCCCTGTTCCGGAACTTCGCCGGCGATCTATCCACCCTCTGCCAGACCTCACCGTCGTCGTCCTCTCTCTTCTCTGTCACCGTAGACACGCTCTCGCTCAAGCTACAGATCTCAGAGACTTCAGAGAGCTCCGTCGTCATCAATGGCGACTTGTTGTCGACATTTCCGTTGTCTTCTTCATGGATCTTGTGCAGCGCTGGTCTGGAACCCCTATTCTTCTCCGCGTCTTCGATTTTCAGAATGGTGGGCTTTGGAGTTGGCGTCTCGGAGAGCACTTCCTTCACAGTCTCTTCCTCCGGTGGTAGTGCCGCCTTGGAATGGTGGGAAGCGTCAGATCTCGCCGCCGACGAATGGCGGTGCTGTTGGGGAGCTGAGACAGCTTTGTGGTTTGTACTGGCACAGCAACCCATTTGTGTACTGTATATATAATGCAACTATGTTATATATCTATATATATGTAGCTAACGAATCAGAAACTGGGCTCCCATTTTGGGTGGGGATGGCGGTGTTTTCTGGCGAGATTATGGGGTTGGTGGGTATGTAAATTCTGATGGATGAAGAAAAGATCGGGAGAAAGAGTAGTTGAGTGGGGAGCGGCGACTGGTGAGAGAAATGGGTATGTGTGGAGTCTGTAGACAATGGAAACTAAATTTATTAGGCGATCTCAGTCAATGAAGAGAGAGAGAGAGAGAGAGAGAGAGAGAAAATATATAGGGGCATAATAATCATGTATATAGGCACTAATTTACATGCACAGATAGCCACATGTAAGACATGAATAAATGTATAGACTGCATAGCTAAAGAAACCCAAGAACAGAGTACAGAAATTTTAAAATATAGTTTTTTACAGCTCAATAATAATAAGATCTAAGAACACATAATGATACACATTAGAATAATGGTCTGACAGTACTGCAAATGAGGCGAAAAAAATAGTAAAACATAAACCAATCAAATGATGGCAATGATTTTCTAGCTTTTTAAAAGAATTGACTGACATGGGCTGACTTCTCATGTAGCAGATCTCGGACCACAGAATCAGGGGCAAAAGCAGAAGGTTACGTAGGAATCGCCAAGTCCTGATTGCTTTCTGGGAAAAACGTAACCAGAAATGAAATAGGTTAGCCTGTTTGGAATTTCAATTCTTGTTTGGTTTGGAGTTGGAAGGAAAGAAAAAAAAAATTAAAAGAAAAACAAGGGGGAAAAAAGTTATTTTTCTTTTCTTGCTCCAATTTAGTGGTTATCATAATGTTTTCTTTCATATTTTGTTTTGAATTTCAAACCAGAAAAAGTTGCATATTGAATAGTAGTGGTTGCAATAACACTCTAGATTCCGCCAACAGACTAACTCGCCAAAATTATGCACCAAGCTCCAAGAATATTCAATTGATTTGGACTTGTTGATCTCATATGGCATTTTAATCCAATTTTTCTCATGTCAAATTTGAGTAACTCCATTTGTATCACAGTTAAAAGTTGACACTAGGCTTTAGACAATGGCGGAGCTAAGAAATATATTCAGAGGGATAAATACTAATTACAATCTCTAAAGAGGCATATATAATTTTTTAGAGGGGATATTTATCATTTTTAGGGGCAAAGAGAGAAAAATGTCTCAAGTTGTAGCTAAAAAAATAAATTTTCAAAAGTTGAGGGGGGAGGACAACTGCCCACTGTAAGCCCATGGATAAATTTTCAAAAGTTGAGGGCTTTGGGCACTTTGTCGTGATAGATCCAACTTCAAGAACATAGTTTGGGGACCATTGGCCTTCATTTTTCAGAAGGCGAAGGGAAAGGGTATGGTTCGAGCATTGAAGCTTTTTGGGTCCAATTTATATCTATGCAATCCAATCCAGCTCCAAAGTATATATATATATATATGTTCAATTCAATCCAGCCCAACCTTTTAACCTATCCAACTTAGCCTAATTTTTTTAAGACCTGAACATCAATCATTTTTTATTTGGAGTATTTTGCTTACCAAGATGTAAAGGAAGCTTATTTTGTAGTTAATAGATTATGAGTATATGTTTTTTTAAAATAGCATTTAGCTCACCCTAAAAATTGCTTAAAAAAAGCTATTTTTTTATAATTGAGATTCAACTTTAAAAGTGCTTTTTTTAAAAAATAATTTAAATTTTTAACTTATAACTTTTTTAAACTGTAATTCAAACACGCACATAGATACCAATGGCTAGATAGTGCGTGTCAAGTAATCAACTATCAAGTTAATCATCAAGTTAAAAATTAGTTGCAGATGGTTACATGATTACTTTTCAAATGTAGAAGAAATCATTCACTTATTCCATCTAATTGCGTGGTTCTTAAGCTGCATAGACATTCTTGTTGTACTGCTCAAATAGAGCCACCAACAACGAGAGAGAGAGAGAGAGAGAGAGCCACCTTGACCTACATACTGAAAACAAATTTAGAAGATTTCTTTTCTTGAACTGTGGAAGACTAATATAGTGCCAAACATGGCATTGGAACGTGCATTATCCATGCATTGGTTTTTGCTTAGTCTCGTACGTTTGCTTGGAAAGTGGGCATGCAATGGATTGGTTTTTTTTTTTTTTTTTTTGAATTGTTTGGTTGGGAAATATAGGGTAAGGAATTGGAGATACTATGCATAAGACGTAACTAATTTAGCCAAAAAAGAAAAAATGGAAGGGAATTACATCTCACATGACAGATGTAATCTCTCAAAATAAAGGATACGTTATCACACATGATGGGTGGAATGCTATGTCTATAGGTGGGGATAAGGCAACAAAAGACCATTTTACTCACCCCTCACATTTTTATATATTATTATATATATATACTCTATGATATTATATTAATGTTAATAACTATTATATTAATATTTATTTTGTAGTTATAAATTATTATATTAAATTTGCTTATCATATTTCTTATTCTACCTTAACCAAACATAGTATGAGTAATTTTCATCACATCATGATATTATTTATCATCTATCATTACTTTTTTAATTCCATAATATTATTTATCCCTCATTTTCTTATTTCGTAAATAAATGTGGCCGTCAAAAGCGTGGTAATAAGGCACACAACATATGTAGGCTGCTGGTTTTGATATACAATAATTGACAATAAAAATACTATTTCACAATAATGATACGAGGGATACTGCACTAAGATGAACCAAGTTCATCTTAGTTAAACTTTTGTTTGATTTACTAAAAGTTTATTTGAGATTAACTCATGATGTTAATAACTCACATTTTAAACTTAATTATTTGAGCTTGGTAAACTTATATGCAATGAGAATTATATAAAAAATAATAGCTTACTCGAGGTTGAATTATGATTAGTACGATTAAAACTAATTTAAAATTATTTTAAATTATAAATAAGTTAAATTTAAACATATTTTAAAATTTGTTAAGTTTTCGAGCTAAGTTTGATGAGTACACTTTATTCAGCTTTCTTACCTAATATGTAGGTACCTATCACTATGTGTATACATGTACATGGCAAATATAGAATGAAGATGGGAGTGTACAGGGTACACCACCTACACGCATTGATTTATAATTATTTACAGCATTTGTTTGCAGGTCACACCACTCGTCAAAATTACACCTTTGAAAACCAAAGGCGAATTCATAGTATGAGCTGTTCTTATTGAGCAAGGACAGGTAAAGTTTGAGAAAAAGTGACAACGACACTTGACCTTTTCTGTGAATTTCTCCCTAAAACAAGGCTTTTCACTAATATTCTGTATTTTCAAGTTTTGGGTATTTGAGGAGAAGCCTCCCCAGCATGTGAGCCGTGGATCACGGGTTGTACTCACCCTGTCAACTCTCCGACTCTCTCACAAGCCCCTTAGCTGTATATAATTTTCTAAATATAGATTTTACGTAAAGAAGATTATCCCCAGTTTGTTTTATTCGATACGGGTAGGAGAAGAATCCAACTCGGCTTAATAGAGGAAGCCTAATCAAAATAAGTGAGAAAGAACAAATTTTCAAACTGTTCTCTTAAGGAATAATCGCGTTTCTTTTCTCGTTCTCTTATATTTTAAAGAAAGATCAAATTATGTGTGATAGATATAATGTTGTTTAAATTGAAAAGGGAGAGACTTTAAACTCAAATATTCAGTACCACATTATTCTTTCATTTTAGAGCTTGTTTGAATTAGTTTTTTTTATCAATTATTTTACCCTTGTTATTTTTTAATTGAGGTTTACTTTTTTTTTTACCTTTTCATTGGCTTTTGATTTAGATATTCATCTTTCAAAAAATGAAACTAAAAGCTAATAAAAAAGACAAAAAAACTAGGTTGAATGAAAGCAATAAAATCTAGTGAGTGTGCATTTTAACTATTGAAAAATGCTATCATCAATCACGGTTGATGGTTAATCATTGACTGATGATGACCACTTCAATTAAGACCTATCACTTGATGATGAGCTCAAGTTAACGTGATCATTATTAATCGACGACTAATCATTGTAGCTAATGACAGCTATCCTCTTAAATATTTGGGCCTTGCAATATACAGGAGTGAAAAACCCAACTCAAACCTTGGCCTGTAGAGCCACTCAACGGTATAATTATTTTTCTATAAAAAAATAAATTTTGAATTTAAAGAATTAGATGAATCTTTCTCGAATTTTAAGAATCTTAATATATATCTCTCTTTCATAAAGATTTGTACAGCCTTAAATACAGTTGGCTCTCTACCCATACTCCAGTGTCCACTCTCTCTCATTCTCTGAGAGTCTTGACGCTTTGTACTTCGGGTCCACTGTTTCACACTGTCGAAGGTTAGGGTTATCATTTCTCTTTCACTACACACTCTGTTCTTTTGCCACTCTGTTTTTACTTTGGTTTGATTTGTTGAATCTGTGCTGATGAGTTTGTCGATTGTTTTTGTTAAGTAACAGAGAAATGTTTGTGCTCTCTGTAAAACCCATCTGGGTTTCTATGGTTGGTTTTTTTTTTATTTTGGTGCTTCAGTTCAGACTGTACTCTGCTTTCATTCTCTGGTTTGACTTAGAGGTCTCTTTGCTTGTTACAACTCTGTTCTGGGGAATTTGAATTGTTTGAGGTGTTTATAACTTTGTGGGTTGTCTTTCTTTCAATTTTTTTTTCTAGCATTTGCTTTGTGATTTTGATTTTCTGGGAATTTTGTCAGGTTTTCTGAGAAAAAGTCTACAAAAGAGAGAAAAACAGAGAAAAGAGAGTTGAGCTTTGTGAAAATGGGCTGTACAAATTGGGAGCCATATGTCTGGATTTTCTTCGGGCTGATGGGAGTTTTCTCATTGCCAACGTGCCGTGGAATGACGGACCCTGGCGATGGTATATCATAGCACTCTCATGCCTTCTTATGTTTGTAACTGTGTATATAGACGTTACATATATCTATTGACGAATTCATGTGTATAGAGTAGAGAAGTCTTTGACACTAAATTTGAAAACTTTCCTTTCTAGAGAATATATTTAGTATATTTAATTCTGATAGGTATGTATGTATATGAAGACTAGTGTTTAACTGAATTAATTTGGTATTTTCTTTTCCAGTTTACTATTTTTAGTTCCATTCTGGACTCAAAAGGTGTTTTTTTTTAATTTATTTATGATTTTCCAAATGATTTACTTAATTAATTCGGTATTATAATTTTCAGTTGTTGCGATAAATAGTTTACATGCTGCTCTGGGCTTCCCACTTCTATCTGGGTGGATTCCATTTGGAGGAGACCCCTGTGCAGATGGGTGGCAAGGTGTACAGTGTGTCAATGCCAACATAACCGGAATGTACGGTAGCCATCTTGATATGGTTTATCTATTATTTTATCTTATAGTCTAATCTCTAAGCTGTTTCGGGTTTGCAGAGTTCTGAACAGCGCAAATTTGGGCGGTGAACTGGGCGGTAATTTAGGAAAATTCGCTTCTATCATACAAATGTAAGTACCATTTCATGAATATATCAGCACATTTGCGTATAAGACGAGGCTCAGAGTCACTTAATCTCAGTTATCTGGATTCGGTATCAGCTGCTGTTACTGAGGCATACTTGAAGATATCTAGATTGCACGTTTTTAGCTTACTAGTCGAATGATTGATCTCTGTGTAGGGGCTGCATCATTAACTCCTATTGGCTTAACATAATGGGTTTCTTGCTGTTTTTGAAACTTGTTAGTGAGGATTTTATGGCTTGATGGAAATCTAATTTAGTTTTGTCCTACTTAATGAGGCAGAGATCTGAGCGATAACCACATTGGAGGTAGCATACCGTCCAATTTGCCCATTACCATCAGGAGCTTGTACGTTTCAGTCTTCATTCTCTTTTTGTCAGTATCTTGATTTGCTGAATAAATCAAAATTTGTTATACATTGTGGTGCTGAAGTTGTGTTTTCGCTTTGATGATAAGTTTTCTTTCGGGTAACCAGTTCACTGGAAGCATCCCGGTCACTTTGTCGTCATTAGGGCAATTGTCAGACTTGTGAGTTCTATTCAATTTTTATTGATTTTGATTTCAATTTTTTGAGTTGTTCCCACATTTTTTGTATCCATTTCTTAATTTAGATCATGATTGGTATTTTTCTTAGGTCGTTTAATGATAACCTATTAACCGGAGAAATACCAGATGCCTTTCAACAGCTTACGGGTTTGATGATCTTGTGGGGAATCCCTGTCTTTTTTCCCTTACTTTTGTTAATTGCTACTTTGGTTAGTTTTTGTTCTTATCATTTATCGCTCTGCAGGGATCTGTCGGGTAACAATTTGAGTGGTCCGCTGCCTCCTTCTATGGCAAACTTGTCATCTCTTACTACCCTGTCAGTAATTATTCAGATAAAGTTTTTTAATGTTGCATTCATCTTGTCTTTGTGAGTTATATATATTTCTTGGTATGCAGGCACTTGCAGAGCAACCAGCTCACTGGGACCCTTGGTGTTTTACAAGATCTTCCCCTAAGAGATCTGTAGTGTTCTGTCCTGCATTGTTACTTCAAACTTGTAATTTGAATTCAGAATTTGGTAGGAGTATAAATTGCCTTTTGCAGCTCATTACCTGTTTTTTTCTCTTAAATAGGAACGTTGAAAATAACCTGTTCTCTGGGCCTATACCTGCGAAGTTGCTGAATATTCCAAATTTCAGGTGAAGGCTTAGAATGTATCCTTTTTCTATATATAGTAGTTGAATTTGCCCTTCCTTTTCTCACCAGTGTCAAAGTTACCCAATAAGCTTACCCAAATACTTCCATTGCTACAGCTCATTCTGACACCAATAGACTAGATTATCATTTTAGTTGGCAAAGGTAAATACTATTGTCATTTTGCTTTTGAGTTAAATAGGCACTTCATGGCCGGACTCGAATTTTAGTTTAGGTATAATAGTGAATTTCTAAATTTAAGCCTGTTATTTTGTCAATAATTGAGTTGATGGAAACATTATTAATCAATAAATGCTATGTCATCCTCTAATTTCTGGCCTTGTCTGAGTTGCACTATCAGTCACTCAAATCCTTAATTTTAGTATTAAAATCCCTACAATCTAAGAAGCACGGATACGGACACGGGTACGGATACGGACACAGATACGGACACGGGACACGGCATTTTCAAAAAATGAGGACAGGGACACGGCAAAAAAAATATTTTTATACATTTTTTGTTTGTTATGTATGTGAACATAAAATTCATAAATCACCAAAAATAAGATGAAAATAACTAAATAAGTTCACAATTATAATACAACTACTAACAAGTTAAGGATTTGAAGAATTGGATTTAGGTGTTTTATGTTTTGGTGTTTTAAAGTTTTGAGATTTATAAGTTACACTCTATTTAATACTTTTAACAATAACATTTTAACTTCAGCGTGTCCCAAAATGTGTCCAATAGTTAGACACGCGTGTCCCCGATGTGTCCTAAGTGTTAGCACTAAAAATAATGGACAGCCAATTGGCGTGTCCGACACGTGTCCCGGTGTGTTCGAGGAGTATGTGTGTCCAACATGTGTCCGACACGGATACGGCATCCTAAACGGAGTGTCCGTGCTTCCTAGCCTACAATAGTTAGATTTTCCACTCAAAGTTGATACTGGACAACTTCTTCATCTTCTTTTTCAATGTTATAACCCAATGACAGAGTAGAAGCTTTGTGCCTATCTGTCAAATTTCCTAGCTGGCTTAGGACAACACCCACACAACATGATTTGGCTCTTAAAAGCGGGGGCAGAGGGAGCATGTGCCCAGAGCAGGCACATGCCCCCCCTCAAGTTTCAAAAATAACATTTTTACCTATAGGTTTGTAAATTTTTTTCAATTTAGCCTCTAAAAATTTTGAAATGCCCCCCCTCAAATTTTCTGATATTTTTTTTTTGTCTACATTTTTAAGAAATATTTTCAATTTTCCCCTTTAAAATTTCATAAATGCCCCCTAAAATGCTCAAATATTCTATTTTTATCTACAATTTTAAGAATAGTTTTTAATTTTTACGCACTAAATCTTGATAAATGCTCCTTCAAATATTTATTTTGCTTTAAAGACCTATATATATATATATATAAATTTGTATACATTATACATGTATGGAAACCAAGTGTTCTATTGTTGATTACAACAAATTTTTTATATTTTTTTATGATTAACGATTGGCCCCCCCCTCAACCCAAGGACCAAAATTTCCATTTGTTTCCCTCGAAACGGCCGAAACGTTTCCGTTTCTTAAGAGACCGAAACGAAACACTAGTGGAATAATGAAACACTACTATTTCCATCAAAACAACTAGAATATAGAAAAATGCATCAAAATGCAGTGTTATATACTAAAACAATAAGTTGTGTCAACCTGAATTTAAAACTTTTCATAGATGATGTACAATTTTCATTGAGAAAAATACAAAATATTGTATTTTAATATTTGTCACTTTTCAAATGTTTCCGAAACATCTGAAACGTTTCCGTTTCCAAGCCAACCGAAACAACCTCTTGAAACGAAATTTTGATCCTTGCCCCCACCCCCCTCCTTCAATGGATTTTCTAGCCCCGCCACTGCTTAAAAGATGTGGTAATAGCTTCAGTATTATCAGTTATAAAACTATTTGAAGCCCCAGTAGGATTGGTATATTCTTGTTGTTAATTGGAATGTATTACCGATCAATTTATTTTGCATTTGGATTACTCAGTTTTTTCATCTGGCATTTGGATTACATGATATTATTTGTAATTTTCTTATTCCTTTTGGTAACAATGACATTTACTGTGCAGAAGAGGTGGAAATCCCTTCAATGCTTCTGTTATTCCATCACCCCCTGGCTTTCCTCCTTTTCCATCTTCATCCGGTGCTCCATCTCCGGAATTAACTCCAGGAGAACAAGCATTTGGACCATCTGCACCCAAAATACCAAATTCTGCAACGGCAGGAAAGTTTTTGACAACTAAAAGGGTCACTTGGATTGCTATTGCAGGGGTTTTAATATTTATAGTGCTTGCCTTAGGGCTGGGCCTTTTTATGTGTGGATACTGCAAAGGAAGCCAACCATTTAGCAAAATTCGCAAGAGGCATGAAATGGGTGCATTTAATGACCCCAAAGATAAGCCTAAGAATAATGATTCTTTTCCAAAACTATATAGTCCTATGGAGAAAGGTATCTTCATTCTTATCCAATTGCTTTTTTTTTGTTTCCTTGTTAGATCTTTTTCTTCTTAGTTTTGTTTTGTTTTGTTTTCCTTATTATTTTCATTTTGTTGTAAAATGTTTCTAATTTTGCTTGGCAATGACCCTTTGAGATTTGTGAGCAGTTCATAAAGATGCAGGCTTAAGGCCACTGGTAAGCTATGGAAAACGTCATGAGAGAAGCAGTTTAAGGTTAAAACCGGAGGCTGAACAGGAAGATTTTAAGAGAATGGCTGCAATTTCAAAGCACAAGGAGGATCATGAGATAGATATGACAGGACTGGATGTAGATATTCTGCTGCCACCACCCCCACCTCCCCCATTTCTTGTGGTTGACAAGGTTACTGCAAATCCAATTCTGCCCCCACTAACCATGGTGAGTCTATCGAACAAAACTCCAACCTCTGTAAGGTCCTTCACCATTGCATCACTTCAACAATACACAAATAGCTTTTCTCAAGAAAATCTTATTGGAGGAGGCATGCTTGGCACCGTCTACAGGGCTGAGATTCCTACTGGACAGGTAACATTCTTCTGATTTAAATTAGACTGATTTGCCAGACATATTTTGATAGAGTTGGCCTCATGCTTAATTTTCCCTCCTTCAGATATATCATATTCTTTTGGTGTTAGTCGAATGGTTTCCTTTGATGGTTCCCCATTTCCTGCTCCAGCTACGAACTTCTTTGCTAGAGTGCCTTTTAATGTTTATTTTATTGTATATTGCCTTTCTTTATTTAACTCACAAGTTAAGTTGGTTTTTAGTTTCTCAAGTTGCTATATACTCTTTTGGCCAACTAAAATCACTGAATGTAGTGATATGAAAACTTTGCATAACAGCTAAATTATGTTAGAACCTTTTTATTTAAACAGCCATTTTCTTGGTCTGGAATGCAGCCTATTTTAATGATTTCTTTTGATTAGAAGTTTGATAAGATCCCACCAAAGCTAAATACCGTTGCCTTTTTAGACATAGAATATTTTCTGACTCAATTATATGTTTGTTCCCTTCCCACAATTCTGTAGCTACTAGCGGTCAAGAAACTCAACACTGCAGCTTGTGGAAAGCAGAGCAATGAAGATTTTCTTGAGCTAGTGTTTAATGTCTCCAAGCTTCGACACCCTAATGTAGTTGCGCTTGTGGGTTACTGTGCTGAGCATGGAGAGCGGCTACTTGTGTATGAATATTGTGGAAATGGAACGCTTCATGAAGCATTGCACTTGGATGATGAAATCCATAAAAAACTATCATGGAACACTCGCATGCGGTTGGCTCTTGGAGCTGCAAGAGCCCTAGAGTAAGTAGAGTGACTGTCCTTATTTCGCCAAATCTAGACACCATACTTACAAAACATTTGTGTTAGAATCAGATATTGTCTTTGAAAGAAGTCCTTCTTAGGGGGAGGCTTTGGAGCAGGTTGGTTATCTCATATATTGAGTGCATACTAAATCTCCTTGATGTGGGGTGGTTGAGTGGATTGTACCAACCATCTTGTCAGTTACAGTTGTTTGCATGATTTTGTAGGTGAGTCTTATGCGTCCATCATTAATTTATAACATTTATGGAGACTGAATAGATTCCTTTTATTTTGTGCAAAAGGTATCTGCATGAAGTTTGTCAACCACCAGTTGTACATCAAAATTTCAAGTCTGCCAATATCCTTCTTGCTGATGAGCTAGTAGTACGTGTCTCAGATTGTGGTTTGGCTCCTTTAATGTCATCTGTTTCTTTGAGTCAGGTAATTCCTTGTCACCAGATCTTTAAATTGGTTGTTAGAAGTTAATTCTTTGAGTTGACACTTTTAGTTTGATTTGGTTCTTGGTATATAGCTATGTTGATGGGATTACATATTGAGGGCTGCACATTTTATGTTTCTTTCTAACCATCCTACCATTTTGATGCATGGGTCTAAGTTTTACGATATTATGTTCTAATTCTTTTTATTCTTGGGATTGGTGCTTCTTGTGAAGTTGCTCAATATCCATGCTTAATTGCATTGTCTAGCTTGATTTTTGTCTGCTGTCGATGGTCAACCTCCCTTTGTTTCTGTGTCACCTGCACAGTTCAGGCAGTGTTGGTTGGTTCTTCTGTTTGCTTATTTAGGTCAGGAGTTCCCATTAGGGGATCTCAGATTATTTTGGGTGAAAGAGTGAAAAATGCTTCCTGCATGTATGTTCCAGTGAGGGTATTTAACTATCCTTTCAATATACTTGCAAATTGCAACCGTTTTTATGTACTTCCATAAACTGAGGAACTAGTAAGCAAGAATTGTTGGAAAGCCCCTTTATAACAAATGCTTGAGTTCTTTCTTATGCTTTTGGAAACTTGTATATAGTTCACTGATAGTTTTCTGAAAAATTGGCTTTTCCCAACTGTTTAGGTAATTTGAGGTTCTTAACAAAATGGTTGGCAGTCCTGTGGGACCTGAATTTCAGTAAAATGCACTAAATTGTCTGCAAATTGTTAGAATAATGCACTTATTAAGCTAGGGAAAGCATTGAATCGAAGGCAAACAGAAACCAGTTCCATTTGGATTGTTAGATGCAAAATCTGTTTATATTGAGCTGTAAGGTTGAATTTAGTTTTCAGTTATTCATAGATCGGTGCTGACATCAGAGCATTTATCAGTTGTCAGGTAATGGTTATGGTGCCCCGGAGCTTGAGTTGGGGAGTTATATTAGACAAAGTGATGTTTACAGTTTTGGAGTTGTTATGTTGGAGATTCTCACAGGGCGAAAATCTTATGACAGGTCTGTGATTCCATTAGTCATAAATACATGTGTGGTAGTTAGCGTGTTTCTGTTAATTGCTTTGTATTCTCAACTCCGCTAAAGTTATGTTTTACAAACATCAAACGTTTGGGATTGGATATGGCTAAAGAGTTGTTTGTTTTGAAAATTTGATGTCTAGGTCGCTGCCTCGCGGGGAGCAATTTCTGGTTAGATGGGCAATTCCTCGGCTTCATGATATAGATGCATTATCAAGGATGGTTGATCCTTCTCTAACTGGAGCATATTCTTCAAAGTCTTTATCACGCTTTGCTGATATAATTTCCCTGTGTCTTCAGGTAAGTCTTTCCCTCCCTCCAACCCCCTCCTCCTCTTCTATTTTGCATTTTTAATTCTGTTTTTGAAAATTTTCAGAAAGTTCTGTTCTAGAAAGAAGCATTCCCTAGGCTCATTATCTATACTTCAATCGATGATTTTCTAGTATGGAAAAACAAGATTCTTTTTCCACTGAGTTGGTGTACAAAAATCCTAAGACTTCATAAGTCATACTGAATTTTGAAGCTGAACCCTTATAAATTCTGATGGTGCATGGAAGTTCTTTTATTTCCTTCAAATTTTTTTGCTTCACTAGTTCATTTGTAGAGAACAGCTCTCGTGATATCCAATCTTCTTCTGTAGTCTGAGCCGGAGTTTAGGCCACCAATGTCTGAAATTGTCCAGAACCTCCTGCACATGATTTAGAGAGACAGACCCCCGACCAAAGAGACTGCAATGGGAATGAAATGAATTTGGGAGGACAGAATGTATCTCTGGAGCATATTTTGGATTATGAAGCTGATTGTCAACCTTATCTGTCTTGTGGAAACTTATTAATGCTTCTTTGAAGAGAGGTTGCAAGATTGGCTCCTACAAATTCTTCTCCGCGCCTCCAGTTGTTTAACTCAGACCCAGTTGGGCTCGTCTGTCTATATTCATTGAAGACTGTGATGTGTGCTTGCTTGTATTTTGTGTGCTAACCAAAATATTGAATTAATTCTTTGTATGCTTAGTTCTTCCTAATGTAATGGGTGTAGGAATGTGATTTTAATGTGTTTAAGTTGCCATTATTTGTTATGATAATGAGAAAATTTGTATCCATGAACCTGGCTTTGTTGAGTTTAATGGATGATGTGCATGGATTGGTGACTAGACCGAGTGTGAGATTGGATTTTCAGTCTTAATTTTGTGTTTTTGGTCAATCTATACGAACTAATTATACCATGAGAAGCATATCAGATCAGACACTCCACCTATCTCAAACATAAACTACAACATGAATCCACCACTGGTGGAGAAGTCGAACTTAGACCTCAACAACTGAAGTACCAGAATAGCCGATTGGACGTCACTGAACCACATGGGTATCGGTGATTTCCAGTGCGTCGAGTTCTAGGATTCGTCCCTTTTCACGTGGCCTTTCCAGAACTTGGATAAGCATATGAGCAATGTTGGCCATTATGGATCAAATTTGAGTAGAGCAACCTTTCCATTTCTGTACCACCTATGTGCCCTGGTTAGAGAGAAACCCATTAGAGGAGAGCCAAAGCACAAGAGGGAATACATCATGCATAAAATAAAATAAAAAAATGGGTGTTGGGCAGGAGAGAGCCACTAGGGTTCAAATGCTGAATGACTGCAATGAGTGTGATAATGCTCGGCATGGGATGTGGGATGGCTTCCTTGACCGTTTTTCTATATTTTAGGTTTAATTAGTATTATTATCCATTTTGTAATCTAATGTCTGATTAGGATGTTAATGTGAGGTACATTACAAAAAAATGGACCGTGGCTGATCCAGTTAGGATAGGACCAAAAAACATGTGCTACCCATGAATCACTTGCTCAAAAGAAAAAACAAAACTAAAAGGACAGTTCAGTGCACAAGACTTTTGTCACTGCAAAATCTGTGGAGGGTATGATGTACGCAGGTTTACTTTCACATATTGAGAGAAATATGTATATTTTAAACAAAGGAATAAGGAATAAAGGGAACGTAAGAAATGGAGGGACTATGTTTTTGCAAGTTTACTTTTACATACAGAGAGAAATATATATAATAGTTTAAACAAAGGAATAAGGAAGAGAGGGAATATAAGAGATGGAGGGACAATGTTTCCCAAGAACACTGCCATTTAGATTAGACAACTACATATCAGAACAAACATAAAAAGACATGAATGTAAATCTTTGAACACATTTTGTTCATTTGTTAATTTGGTTGAAAATCTTAGTTGGATTTATATTTTCCTTTGGGAACTGACAAGCAAGTTATGTTAAATGCTTTTATTGAGACAATAAGGAGGTTGGTAGTAAGATTCTTGTACAATATTGCAGATAGAAACTGTCTTTATCAATCCCTAAACCTAGATCAATGGCAATGAACTGAAGAGTAAAATGATATACAAAACAAAACAAGTACACAGAATGATGGTCCAAATGGACACCTATTAGTTTGAAATAAATTAACCGCGGTGATTTTTAACTAGGAAAATGGTACAACCGCTTTATTTTGAAAATTTTTATGTAATGATGAGGTAGTAGTATTTTTTTAAAAATTATGAGTTAAAATAGTTGATGATTTGTTTAAAAATTGATGGTATCAATCTTACAGAAATTTTGTATAGTAATCTTGTTCATAACTTTTTGCATTAAGCATTTCTCTTTTGCTTAAACAAAGTATTTGTGTGGCCTCATTTTCTGGACTAGTCTTTTGTCTCAAAAGTAAGGAGGTTCATATCTTTAGCAAGAAGTGTTATTTAAGTTTCAAGAATAAAGTAAATGGTCTTCTACCTGCGGTTAGGGCTGTGGGTTGACCTTCTATAACCTATCCGTCAAAAGAAACAAGTTTAGGCCCTTTCTGGAATGTGGGTAATGAGTTGGCCTTCTATCTCCTGTCTGTATTGTGACTCTGCAAGCTGTGTATGACCCGAGCTGAGTGGTGATTGTTTAGTTTTGATTTGAAAATTACAAGCTTCAAAATGTGTTCAAACTTAACGTTTATTTGGTAAGACTTTTCGGCTTGGCTTCTTTGTAGCTTATAAGTAAATAAGTCTAGTTTTTTTTGTTTTTTTGGAGGGGAGAGGGGGGTTTTAACTTTTTAGCCTAGAAGCCAAAAAATCTAAATAAAAAAGTTTGAAATAAACTTTAACAAATGGACTCAAATACCTTGTTTAATTTTTGAGTCAATTTTAAATGAGTTTTAATTAAGTCAAATTCGAGTAAATTTTATTTTTTTATGCATATAAATTTATCGAGTCGAGCTTAAAAAATTAACTTATATAACGAGCTGATCTCGAATAAATTTTTTATTGAACCAAAATTAAATAATTTGATTGGTTTTAAAGCCGTAGCTGCAAGTATTTACCATCCTCAAAAGAATGAGGTGGATGGGGAATGGATTATTAAACGAAACTCATAAAGCCGAGACTAGAAATGTAGGGTCATAAACCTTAGAAGGTATGATTCATAAATGTGTCCTCTTGAAACATTCTTTATGTCTCAAATTCAACTTTGCCTTTGGATCCCACCACCACACAGACCCTGACTCCCTTGGATCCCCCACACTATATTATAAAAATCACAGATAGATAAATAAATTAAGCCCTGCGTGTGTGAGTTGGAGCTTTTGAGTTTATCCTTTGCGCGTTAATGACTCATCTAGTAATAAGGTTGTTCTATTAATATCTGAATCTCAATTTTTGTACACGTAAGTAGGACTAAATTTATAGCAAGCGTTTGTTATTTTTTATTTTTATTTTATGTATAGACTTGTCCATCATCGACCCCTCTTAATTATTCTCTTAATTATTCTCTTGATGATGAGAGTTAATCGAAATCAGAAATTATCATAGGCACCCACATGTGTCCTATTTGGTCGATTATCATAATTAATTTTGTCTATTTGTAATCAAAACATAGTGTATGCAAGTGGGTGTATTGGATAGAGATTATTACAGAACTTGCGAAACTGCTTTATTTTTCCAACGGAAAAAAGGAAAAAATAAAGAATTAAAGGATTCCCATTTTTGTTTCCAACCAACTTTACTAATACATCTGAAAAGAAAATGCTAATAGATATATGCATATGTATATATATGTATGTTTATATATACATATACATTTGTAATCGCAACCCGGTTTTGGTTTTGTCTTGTCTTTTCGTCTTTTTTAAATTTGACGAAATTGCATTTGGTAAGTTAGTTTTGAAATTTGTTTTTGAAAAAATTTTCAAAAAATATTTTAATTTTAAGAACTAATAAAAAGATGTTTTTTGATTTTTCAAAATCATTTTCATTAAAAAATAAAGACGATGATGTTTTTTATAATTCTTTTTTTTTAGAGTATCGGTTTCGGTTCTAGTTTCGATTTCATTTTTCATGTTTTTAGAATAAAAAAATCCGAGGGCTGCTCATTTTTCTTGTTATTCAAACAAAAAAATGGAACCATCGAAAACAGCATGTTTTTATTTTCGTATGAAAACGGTTCTAGAAACTCAGAAAATATTTTTTTAATGGTTTTTAAAACTTGAGTGTTCTTTGAAATTTTTTTTGAAAATAAGTTCCGGAACCAGCTTACTAAATGCGATTTCAATAGAAACAATTTTCGGAATCAATCTGTTAAACACAGTTCTGTTGAATTTCATAAAGCAAAAACTGAAATTGTAACTAAGCGGATCAAATTATCAATTTTTTTTTGTTCTGAAAACATGAAAAATGAGAAACTACCCAAACAAAATCTTGAATTTCTTCCCCAAAACTTTATCTACAGGAGCTAACATGAAGACGAAAAAGATAAAAAAAAATAAATAAATAAAGGAAAAAAGCCCAGAAACCTTGACCACTGGAGCTGGTTGGTGGCCGGGTGTTCTTGCAACACACAACAATTACAAAAAAAAGCACAAACAGAATACTAAAAAATAAATAATTTAAATTAATAAAACAAAAGATTTGGGAGCTGGTGAGTCAGAACATTTGATCAAGAGAGGCATTTTGGTAATTTAACAATAACGATAAGCAGCAAGGACGGGGTAATTTCGTCCAAAATCCAAATAAGAGCAAAAGAGTGGAGGACCAGCCTCAAAATCAATCACGGTCTGAATTTAACAGTGCCGTGTTTCAGCTCGCTCCCTCTCTCTCTCTCTCTACAACAAACAGCAAAGCCAAAGGCTAAAAGAGTAGCAGACGCGTCTCTCAGAACAGCTCTCAACTTTTTCTTTTTACTTTCTCACTGTAGAATCTCTAATTCCCCAGTCTAAAATCCAATTGCTATCTTTCTCGGAGGATTTTCCTACAGAATCTATACATACATATCGGCATATATATAGCAAAATAGAGTCTGTCTTCTTCGCGAATTTCATTTCCTCGCTTGGTGGCGTCTATTCAACGGAGTTTCAGCCTCATCGCCACCGCCACCGCCACCGCGACGACGCGAAGAAGGCTGCCAAGACGACGGCGTTTCAGTTTCTTGATATCGTTTTTGCATCGGAATTAGAGTTCTCTTGGAAATGGCGAAGCGTGGATATAAATTGCGTATCCTTTGAAATTTTCAGTTGATGTAATTGTAGGGTTTTCTGTTACTTATAACTATGTTGTGTTAGTTATCTTGGAAAATGTATGTTTTCCCTCCGTTTGGTTGCCCAGAAAACTGAGGAAAAAAACCCACATAAAATGAATTAACAGCTTTTGTTTTTAGTGGAATTTAGCTCAGCTAAACTAGAAGTCATGTTCTTGGATTAAGCACGGTTGGGCGAAACGAAGAAAATTTTGAGGTTCAGGGCTTTATTTGTTTGTTTTCTTGTTCCTGTATTTTCTTGGTAACCAAATGGAGGTTAGAGTTTCAACCTTAGATGTGAAGTTTTTTTTTTTTTTTTTTTTTTTTTTCCTGATACATTGGAGGCTAAAGCCCTGGGGAGGGGGAGCGGGAGGGTGAGTCGAACCCACGACCATTGTTGATTGGATGATTTGTGTTAATCCGCTCCTCTCCGCAGATATGCAGTTGATTGGTTGATTTGTGTTGTATTTTTTTATTCGATCCATTTGTTTTCTTGACTGAATTGTAAATAGAGGAGTTGGTGGCTCATTCGGGTAGTGTGAATTGTCTTAACATTGGGAAGAAGACTAGTCGACTTTTCATCACTGGCGGGGATGATCAAAAAGTGAATCTTTGGTCGATTGGCAAACCGACATCTTTAATGGTGAGTTCAAGCTTGGAATTTGGCTTTGGATATGTAATAGGGAATGATTGGTTTGGATGTATCATGTACTTGCTGTGCATTGTGTTGTAAACATTGATATATTTGAAAATTTTGTATTAGAATACTTCATAATTAGGGAAAAATATTATGAATAATTTAGAAAACAATCCAAAATAATCTGAGAGTTAGTAAAGGTTGTGTATTAACTGTCGAGAAGATGACAACGATGGTTCTCAGTTGTCAATTTATCATAAGCCATTTTTCTTGGAGTAATTCAGAAATTTCATAAGCAATTTTGGAGTTACGTGGAATATTTAAGATATTTAGATGCATTTGAGGTGTCAATGAGATACGGTGGAGAAATTTCAACTTTGATACATAAAGCAAAATATAGGAATTAAAGTTTGGGAAATAGGAGAAGAATACAAGTATTCTGTTATTTTGGCTGAGAGAGGTATTTCTTGTAGAGGAGGCTTGCAATATCTGTAATTTTGTACTAATGCAACTTCAATAACTGTACTGTCACTTTTTTCATTTTATTTATTGCTGAATTTATTTGCATTCAGCTTTTGGGCCCAAGACGGGTAAATCACCTGAAACACTCTCATTGTGTCCATGAATTCATTGTATCTTGTGGGCTCCTGTATTTGAAAGATTCTATGATATGGTGTCATGCCTTAAGCAGCAGCAGTTACTTTTTTTTTTTTTGATGAAATAAGGTTGTATTTCTTCTGTGATGGTGCAGAGCCTATGTGGTCACGCTAGTCCAGTAGAATCTGTGACCTTTGATTCGGCAGAGGTTTTAGTGCTTGCTGGGGCTTCCGCTGGTGTCATCAAGTTGTGGAATTTGGAAGAAACAAAGAGTAAGTTGCTTTGTTCTTCATTACGTCAGTAAAGTTTGAGTCACTATATTGAACACAGTGCTACATGGTTCTGTTTCTGTGAACTAACAGAAGTGCAGTGGTCTAAAAAAAAATAAAGTACTCATTAAATATGAATTGTGGAACTTCATGTGTACTATGGATATCATATAAATTCATGTTCATTCTGGGGTAATCTGGATTGCTAATTTGCAAATTTTGGAACTAGAGTATCTGTGTTCTGTAACTGGAATTTCCTCACCTGCCATCAGTTGTAAAAGCATGAATTTTAAGAGTTGTTGGTGGCTTGTCGTAATCTGGTTGTTATTATTTTTGAAGTGTAGTGGTTCGCACTCTTACTGGACACAGATCCAATTGCACTGCTGTTGAATTCCATCCATTTGGTGAATTTTTTGCCTCTGGTGCCATGGATACTGATCTAAAGATCTGGGATATCCGAAAGAAAGGATGCATTCACACATACAAGGGTCATACTCGAGGAATTAGTACTATAAAATTTACTCCCGATGGTCGCTGGGTAGTATCTGGCGGATTTGATAATGTTGTAAAGGTAATAGTTTAATGCAAGACTTGCTGCTGACAGTTCAGCCTGAAATCAACTTTCTTTTAATTGTTTTGATCATGATCCCCTGTTTCGTAGGACAGATATGGGACCTAACTGCTGGAAAGCTCTTGCATGATTTCAAGCTCCATGAAGGACATATTCGATCCATAGATTTCCATCCCCTTGAGTTCCTTTTGGCAACAGGTGAGTATATGGCTCCACTATGTGGTATTTCCCCCTTAAGCCTCCTTTCTGAGTTACCGATGTTCATCTATTTTTGGTTTTGTTGTACATTTCTTCCTTTTTAGCTTTGTCCAGCCTTTCTTCTTTGGTTTCCTGTACCATTTAAGACGTTTAATTAGAAGAATCCCATCATACTTTTTCTATGCGTTATTGCAACGTATGGCATGCTATTTATCTGATGCTATGTGATTTGATGCAAAGATCATTAATACCTCTGAACTTGAGATGACAAAAGATTTTGTGAACCCCCGACTTAGGCATTGTAAAATATTTTGAACTCTGTTAATGGTGTACCATGAAATGGTTTACCCTCAGCAGTATTTTTGAACCAAGACCACTTCAGATGGTCAAGTCATTCTCTGCTGGCAAGAAAGTACAACATAGTTGAATCACTCTCTATTTCTCTCTCACACACAAACACACGTGTCAATATAGACTTAAGTCTGTATTTGATATATGTTTGGTCCATTTCAATAGTAAAACGTCCAACAGTTGTAATGCACACGTGTACCTCATTTGCAAATGCGTGTTTGAGTACTTGCATAAGTTGTATTTTGGTTCGGATCAAGTTTGTGCACTCAAGAATTTTGTTCAGTATGGAAGTTAAAACAATATATTTCTTTTTTAGACATATATTCGTGTCTAATATATGAGTCAGAAAGTGAATTTTTCAGGTTGCATTTGATATGGTAAGTACCAGAATTAAAAATTCCATTGTTTCTGTTTGAATATCAATGGTTGCTCTTACCAAAAAGGGGTTTTTTTTTATTGGAAAAGGAGAAAAAGGGAAGGGAAGGGGGCGGAGGGGGGTTCGATTGGAGTTTGTTGAAGTGGGGGCATTAGACATCTATATAGTTCTATATCATAGTTGGAATGCATATGTGTTACAGCGTTTAACATATCATCCCATAATTCTATGGAAATTGGCAACCTTTTATTTTGTCTTGTGATTGGTTCCTGATTTGGTAAGTGCACATATTATGTCAATCTCTGTGTTACCATAATACTCTATTACCCTAGCGGATTACGTTTTTGGAACGGCGTTCCGAAATATGGTACTCTAGCGTTTCAAAACGGTGAATTTAACGATCCAAAGCGATCCCAAACTTTTTCCTATCTATATCTTTAAAGGTCACCTAACGGAGGAAAAAAAACAATTATAATGAATAAAAATATAGGAAGAATAGAATTTTGGCATAACAATATGCAAAAAAAATGGGCTATGATATTCCTAGAATGTGTTTTGAGATGATTAATTTGAAAAAACGTAAATTATGTTTTATTAAATATCTGATTATTAAAGATAATTATTCTAATAATGTACTTTATGAAGTCTACCCCTAGGGTCTCATAATTTAAAACATGTGGCGTATCACATTCCTGTTCCCGTTTCACGTACTGGAACGATCTGCGTTTCAGGTAACATAGGACAATTTGCTTCAAATATAAGATTTCCCACCTCGATTGTTCACTAAATTGGCTTCTTATTTTCCCTTTCTTTCTCTGGTAAGTTTTAGTGATGTGAGCTATCTTCCAGGTTCAGCGGACAAGACAGTGAAATTTTGGGATTTGGAGACCTTTGAACTGATTGGATCTGCCAGACCAGAGGTATCTGGGCTTGTGTGTTCTTTAACCTCATTGATAATTTAAAATCGAATCTCAGTGAAGGTTGTATTTTTTGTTGAGTTCACTGCTATAGTTTGGAAATGCAATTCTTTTTAAAGTTTTCTTGTTCTTTGTTTGTCCGCCAGGTTACAGGATTACGATCAATTGCCTTTCACCCAGATGGTAGAACCCTGTTTTGTGGATTGGATGATAGTTTAAAGGTTCTGACCTTCTGTGTTTTGAAATTTTTAAGAGTTGGTTTTTGGAAAATGGAGTACTCTTTACACGTCCATGCCCCTTGAATTGCAGGTTTATTCATGGGAACCTGTAATTTGCCATGATGCTGTGGATATGGGATGGTCAACTCTGGGTGACTTCTGTATCCATGATGGGAGACTCTTGGGTTGCTCATATTATCGGACCTCTGTTGCAGTTTGGGCTGCAGATATTTCGGTAGTTACCATCATCTGGTTCTTTTTAACTCCTTCGATAATTTTTTTTTATGCCACTTCAAAAATTTTTAAAAACTCCTTTGAAAAGTTTTTAAACCAAGAAAAAAACTTTATATTGGCTATTTTCTTCAAATGACTTTTACACTTTTCTTCAAATGATATATTTTTTTTAACTTTATATTTGGTATATTGGCTATTTTCTGATTGACTTTTAAACAAGACATTTGAAGTAAGTTAAAAAAAACTCCTTTTAAACTTAGTGTCCACATAATTCAGTTTTCCTTTTTTCTTAAGTCCTTCATATGTCTTGTTTTTGTCAGCTTATTGAACCATATGGGGTTGATATTGTACCTGAACAAAATAGCCAATCGGAGCAGAAATATGATATCCAGGAACGTACTTTGGCCAAAGTAGGGAGTCATAGAAGGACTGCTTCAAGTTTGCGCTGCCCGTCTCCAGATTACGAGACTAAAGAAATAAAAAATATATATGTGGACAGTAAGTTTTTATTTTACACGGAAGCTGTGGAAATGTAGGGCTTAGCCAAAATATCTTATATTTGGTTTTCCTTTTCATTTATACCAATTCATCCATTCGCAATATGGTTTAGAGGTTGGGAACATGATGATCTAATCTTCTGTTTTGTGTATCCCACCTGCAACCCCAACTCATTCACCTATGCCCCTCACCTATGAAATGAATTTCTGCTATATCTTTGTGACATATCCATCAATACAGCATATTTTCAAGGCCTTCGTATATTGGTATTACACATTATGTTTATAAATTTGAATTACATCCTCTAATGGTTTTGGACCGATATTAATGAATGAGAGTCCATGCATGAAATGTCTTTGTTTTCCCATTCGGTGGATTTTTAACACGAAGTGTTTCCGCCCTTGGAAATTATTGGCATCTAGTTTTCATTACTTCTGCCTCGAATCACATTCCTTCATCATCTGCTTGTCCTTATGATATCTTTCTGTCTGAGTCCCTTATATTCGAATCACATTTCTCTTCTGACTTTGGAGACATACTTGATTTTGTAGTCTGTCAACTTGATCAACAAGGATTGTGTTGACCAGTCTAGGCTGAAAGTGACCTGGTATAAACTAACAACTCTCTCTCCACCCTGAGTTAACAGTGTGTTAAAATCTAATATTAGTCCAATCTGAAGGTCCAATCTAGCTCAAATTCAGTTCAGGCCAAATTTAAGTACCTCAGTTCAGACTGGGCTATTGTGAAAATTGGGACTGGACAGATATCTGGGATATTTTGACAGATAGGTTTGGCCTGCACTAATCTGATGTGCATGCCTAGGCCTAAAATCAGGGTGGACTCTTTTATTTTTACGTCGTTGCTCAAGTTGAGATCTTATTTGATGCCCAACAAATTCTCTGCAGTTTCCTGTTCACTTTTCCTTCCTATTGCATTCTCTGTTTCCTCTAACATGCTGTTCCATATAAAGCTGCAGGAGGAAATCCAGTTGCTTCAAAAAGAGTTGGGTCGTATTCCTCGCCAAAGGTTCTACCCCCGCTTGATTCCAAGGAAATGAATAGTCTACCAACCCAGAAGCAGGGTCCTGCAATTGGCTTGCATCCAAAAACTACTGGGCAATTAAGTACTAAATCGTTCATAGCACCTAGTGTTGTACCTCGGGACAGTCCTGATAGAAAAGACTCGGCCAATTCTAGAAGAGAATCTATTACCTCTGCTAGGGCCAGCACTGGTATGTCAATCAAACCATCTCATGTACGGAGGCCATCGGCTACCAAATTTGATGTGGAGAGGCTGTCAGTGCATTTTGAATCTGAATCTGAATCTATTAGCAAAATAAGTGATGACACTGCAGTGGATCCAAGCTTCCATGACAGGCTTGTGGCAGATAATGATGCTAGAGAAACCTATGGGGAAAAGCATTTGAATATCACAAATGTTGCGCAGAAGTTTGAAAAAATTGTATCACCACAGACACCGTCTAGTCAAGAAAACTGTTAGTTCTGCTTCCTCTACCACTGTGTGATTTCCTTACATGTCATTTTTTATGCACTTTCTATTGTCTTCTTTTATGTTACACCTGGAACGGTTCTCTTTCCTTTCCTGTCTAATTATTTCCCTTGTTTATTTGTCTCATTGTTTTGAATTAGTAATTTTTAGTTCTCCATTTCACTTTGTACAGACTTATCCCAAAAATATACTTTTTGCTACAACTCCATGTTCTTCATTGCCATAATTGTTATATGTTAGACCAACATATCTGATAGCATCGTAGCCGAACTTAATTGCTCATTACATAGGCAACATTTTTGGTCTTATATGCAGCATGCATGAAATTCTTTTACCAATTGATGCTACCTTAACCTTCTTATTTATCTCTTTATAATTGTGCCCTTTCTTGTTCCAATTTCTAGGTATGTTTTAGCTATTGATGAACTTATGAATATTCTGCTTCTTGACTACCCTGCATTCCGCATCATAAAGCATTTATTTTCTCATTATTGCCTTGGGAGATTTTCCTGAAAAATGAAATCTGGGGATTCCTTGCCAATTGCATTAATAAATCTATATTTGGAGATTGAAACTTTGCCGAGAACTTGTAGCCTATTGGTCATGTTTTCAGAAGTCATTTAACTTTTCCAGAAGGAAAGGGGAGATTACTTGATGAAACTGGTTTCGAAATTAGTTTCTGAAAATTGTTGGTCAAATAGTTTTCTGAAAACATCATTTCCTCCATTTCCAGTTTGAAATTCTTCTAAGAAAGACAAGTATAATCAAACATGTTAAACTCCATTGTTTTTCCAATATTTCCCGAATTCTGTGACTTTCTGTTCCATACTGTTTTCATTCCATTTTTGGGTTTGTGGCATATCAATGCCAGTTATTTACAAGCTTCGTCAAAGGATATAAGAATTTTAAACACTGTACCCTACAGACATTCTAAATTTGATTTTTCCTTTTTGCATGTTATTTTTTATGAGTTCAACTATGTACACACATCTTATGAGCTTTTGATTATGTATATAATCTATTGCTTTTTCAATTATTTTCAGGCAATGAGTCCCTCAGTGGCACTGAAGGAACAATTTCAGTGAAACTTGTGAATGGAGGTTTGCTATCAAACGGTATCTACACAGTTTTGAAGGTTACATCACATGGTATTTGAATCATTGAGAATTTTTCTTTTGGCAGTGGCAGTTGTACAAGGAAGGACACGCACTCTGGTTGAGAGGTTTGAAAGAAGAGAGAAAAGTGATGAAGTTCAGGCACTTGATACAACCACTCACATGCCACCTGAGCCAGCTAAAACTGCCCCCATGCTGGTAGGGTTCCTTCCCCACAAAACGGGGGGAAAAAAAAAAAAAGTGTTTTCTTCTGCGACTATGATGCATGGGCAAAGACAGTATATTCTGAGCACACACCCACAAGATTTGTTATGAGCCCTCACTCAAACAGGATATTTTGAATTAGTAGACTACATTTATTAGTACTAATAATGTATAGTTATACAAGCTATTATATACTTTCCCCTACCCCGCCCCCTAACGTTTAGAGTTGTTGGGTGACAGTTGTTGACAGAAAGTGTGGTTTTACCATTTTACCCCTTTACAAATTTATATACCATAAAAACTAAAACATCCTGTTCTACCACGTATTATATGTGTATATGTATATATATATACTCTGTTCTGCCTTGCTCTTTTCCAATCTGCAAGGCTGAATAGTCCAAAGCCAGGCTAGCCAACTACCTACGTCTCTACCGTCTCCAGTTGCCACCAATTACCACTATCAAAGAATTCGTCACTAGTCCATAACCATTAGGGGGAAAAAAACCTTTAATAAGAGTTTTATACTGAAAAAGCCTGGGAGCGTGGATTTGCTTATATTTATTAATTAACCTAAAGATCCAACTATGAAAACAGGTGAATTATCTAGGTAGGTGAATCCTATATGCAACTTTAAAGCAATAAAGTAAAGAGATGCACATAGAATTTTAGCATAGAAACCTTATCAACTAGGGAAAACAGCCACTAACGTACTCAACACTATAACTTTGAACAGTTACTAGAATAAACTTACAACCCAACCCCAACATCCACAACTCTGTGTTGATCCACAACTATGGTAAAAGTTTCAAACTTGATCGCTAGACACCCACAATTCACCGTTCTCCCGTGGTATCGATGTCAACCTTTGGAATCTACCAAAGATGATATGTGTGAAAATCTATTGTCGACCAGAAGAACACTCTAATAATCAGGGAGGTACAATAAAGCTCTCTAAATAGCCAGATCAATTCTCTGTGAGTGTGTCACCTTTCTTTTAGTATGGAGTGTTTTTAGAACATTAGATGTCGTGTAAGTCGAAGTAAGAAGTTTCCAAACCCGACTGGGATTGAAATCTGGAAGTCCTTAGTTTTGACTAGTGTTCGAACGGTCTATCATTCAAACGCCGTGGCTGGCCATTCGAACACTAGGCTGATTCTTTATTCTCTGTTTTGCCTTTGTTGCAGCACCTTGATTCATTCTTACATTTTGACACGTCTATCTAAATGTTGGAATTACATGCAAAGTGCTTTTACTCAGAATTAGTCAATCTAAACCTAACAATCTCTCCCTATAGCAATTTTGTGACAAAACACAATAAAAATATACAAGTAAAGACTCGGAACAACATTGTAAGGATGAATCAAAGTCTCAGCATGTCCAAAGCCAAAGAGTCTTCAACAGATCAACACCAATTGCCTGCACATCCACGGCTTAACAAACCTTATGAAAAGCAAAAAAATAAACCCTAAAATTTACAACTATGATCATAGCACTAGGTCAAAAGAATAAGAATTAAATAACTTTCTAGGCTATGACACAATCAGGACTCTAATCACAAAGAGTAACCCTTACAGAATTTTTAAGGGTATTCAAGGCCTTTAGGTCAGATTTTCTAACCTAGACAGATTTAAAATTTTTCGTGTTTGAAATGACTTATCTAAGGTGACTTACTTGGGTGTTCAAATTCTTGATCTATCTTTGTAGTGCATTATTAGGCATTCGAGGTTACATATAATGAAAAGATTTTTCTGAATTTTGTAATTGATTGCACCTAGGCCTGATATGTCTTATAACACCACTGGCATACAGGCACAAAATTAGGATATGTAGTTTTCTGTACCTCATATTGTCAGCCGTTCAAATGCATATATTAACCGTTCGAACACCATTGCTGGCAGTTTAGACGTCGGGCAAATTCTTCATTCTCTTTGTTTTGCCTTTGCTGCAGCACCTTGATTCGTTCTTACATTTTGACACGCCTATCTAAATACTGGAATTACATGCAAAGTGCTTTGGCTCAGAATTGGCCAATCTAAAACCTATCATATACTTTTTCTAGAAAAAAGCATTTTCGTTCGTGAAAAACTTAACCCAATTCAACTTTAATCTCCTCTTACGGCTGACCATGAACTCTCTCTCTCTCTCTCTTGGTCCTCTGTCAACCATGAAAGCACCACTTGCAACCCCCTCACATAACCACCATCTTGCAATAGGTCCCTCAGCCGCCCAAGACAATCCAACACTAGCCTTCACCTCCACAGCTCAGCTATTGGTAGCCCAAATCCTCAAATCTACTGCAAAATGAAATCAATCCTCAACTCATGCACATATCTGCAGATATAAAACTAGACCTGGAAAAAATTAAACCATTCATGAAATACATGTATTATAATACTCACATATGTAAATCAGACGCATGCATTTGTACGTACATATACGCAATTGTATCATAATATACCTTAGAGAGAACCTAGAATCTGTTGGAACCAAAATACAGATGAAGACCTCTGTCAGAAAGAAGGGGGGAAAGAGAGGGGGATGAGGAGTACAATAAATACAAATGAAGTATCTTCTGGGTACTGTTGAATCTTGAGACCAAGTAATGACCTTCCTGCACTAGCAACTAATGCAACCCATAAAACTACATTCAAAGGATGTTCTTCCACAAACAACCAATTATAAATCAATGGCCCATCAATCTCAAATTTTCTATCCCACAAAAATAAACTTCTGCATCGATGGTGGAGTTGGAATGATTGAAGATATTGCTGGCTAAATCAAATTCTGGTTTGAATTTGTAGAAAGAGAAAATTGTTTTGATTTGTTTTATTTTTATAAGCTAGAGAAAAATTAATACACGTATTAATATTTAGATATATATATATATATATATGTATGTTATGTGTTTGTATATATAAATACATTTGGCGAGAGACGAAAGGGGGAGGGGAGGGGGGTGGGTGGGTGGGTGGGTGGGTGGTTGTAATGGGAATTGGGATTCGGTCTGGAGTGTATAAAATAAAACTTGCTTTATCAGGATTTTTTTTTCTCATCTAATGCAGAAACATTCTTAGATTTTGAATAGTCTTTTGATTTTTCATCTTGCTACTTGGCAACTTACAGAATAGACATCCACAAATAACTGGAAGGGAGTTGACATCTTTGAATGATGCCAATCTTGCTGAAGATCTGATGCAGAAACATGATGTATTCTTAAGTACGCTTAGGTCCCGCTTGACAAAATTACAGGCAAGTTTAGCAGGTCCATAGCTATGATACAGTTTTTGAATGTCAAATGCAAATTAGTCTCAATTACCGGAACATTAAAGAATATTTGTAATGATTTACAAACTTCATTGCCTCTGATAATCCATCTTGGTGAACTGTTGCTTCTTACATGAATTGTATTCCAGCATCCAGTATTGTATAAGGCTGCTGAGATCCTAATGAATGCAGGTGGCGCGGCATTTTTTGGAACGAAATGATATTAAGGGTGCTATAGATGCCGTGAGGAAGTTGCCTGATCATTCTGTGGGTATTTGTTGGAGGAATTTTAGTCTGTTGCTTGTTCTGTTTCTGATGGTTCATACTGGTAATCAATTTCTTACTGCTTTAATTTTCTGAAAGTTGTACCTGGTGTAGGTACAAGCAGACCTGATCAATTTTCTCAAGGAGAAAATGGAGATTCTCACCTTAGATCTGTTCTCATGCTTGCTGCCTGTGCTTTTGGGTTTACTGGATAGCAAGATAGAAAGGTAACCTTTTAGTAAGAAGCAAAACTATGTTGCCAGGATCAGAAACCATTGACAAGGGATGCTGTGGCATCTCTGTATAGTCGTTGGTTGTGGCCTATGGTCTTTTGAAATAACTGGTGAAATCTGACCTTATCTGTGTTAACGCTTTGCTAGTTGTCAACTCCATATTATTTACCACTTACGGCGGAGCTAATCCAACCCTACCAGTGATGTGTTGATATATTTAAACTTTATATAATAATGTTATATGAGAAAATAGTCTTTCAATGGATAATGGGTCAAGCTAGGGTGGATGTGACAATAATTCTTCCAGTACTTTTTCTTTCTTCTTCTTCTTCTTCTTCTTCTTTTTTTTTTTTTTTTTTTTTTTGGGGGGAAAGGTTGGGCAAAAGCAGTCCACCTTTCTTTCCTCCAAAAAAGGGTCATTACTTAAATGAAAGTTTTTTCTTTTGGGGAATTAATATAATTTTTTTATATAGGTAATATAGAAATTTAGACAAAAGCTAGATATTATTTTAGGTCTCTAAGGATTGATTCGAGCAAACTAACTTGCTTTTAATTGAGAAGGCCTCTTTAGTCTAAGAAGTGATGCTTATTACCTATAACTGGACCACAGAAACACTCATCCCAAAAAGGGGGAAAATACATGATACACAGACAAAAGAAGCAGCAAGTAAAGGAACATTGTTTGGGCATTCAGTGTTTACGAGAAACTGAATCACAAGTTTAGAGCTTGCTTATTCCTGTCTACAGAAAAGGAAAAGGAGGGAATTGATTCTGCCTTGTAAAAGATACTTGTCTGTGCTTGTATATGTTTCAAATAATTCAGAGAAAAAATCTATCTGACATTTGAAGAAAGTACTAATAAATTGTGAATTTGCAGCAAATATTCTCTTCTATTTGTTAGATTGTGATACATTTCTTAATAATGTTGAAATTGTATAGGCATGTGAATATTTCCCTGGAGATGCTATTGAAGCTTGTAGCAGTCTTTGCTCCAGTAGTTCATTCGACCATTTCAGCACCTCCATCTGTTGGTGTCAATCTTCAGGCAGAGCAACGGTATCAACTAATAACCTTTCACTGACCTTTTTGCAGTGCTTCCCACCACCTATATGTATGGCTGTCAATGGATGAGAATGCACACTAACTTCTGTTTGAAAATTTTATTCAGACTGGAATGCTGCAATCAGTGCTTTATGGAGCTCCAAAAGATCCAAAAAGTTCTTCCAGTGCTTATAAGGTAGAGAAGCTGTCTTGACTCTTAGTTTGTCAACTTGTTATGAAGTGTAAGAAAATCAGGTGAGGTGTCTCTGTGTCATATTTATGTCCCATGTTTGTGTGTATGCTACAGTCTATTAGAATTTTCTAATATATCATCTTATGTAGAGCATTCTGTTGAGTTCTTGGAGATATGTGATGAATACTAGAAATCTCAAAAACTTTCGAGATGTAAGGGTTTGTCACCACAGTACTCTTTTAAGTTTTTTACTCCTGATTTGCTGTAGGAGGGGTGGTTTGCTGGCAAAATGTGCTCATGAACTAAATCTGGTTCTTCAAGCCTCATAATCCACTGTGCCATCCACACCCATTGCCATTGAAAAGTCAAAACAGTAGCTTGGTCGTTACCCTCTAACAAGATTCGTACGAGAGAGAGCCATGTTCATATTGAGGCTCTCACAATTTTGTCTTGCTGCTTTCTACTTAATGCTGCCATCTTCGGCTCCTTTCCATAGCTAAGCATTATAGCTTTGAGAGTTCTGAAAGGCAAAGCTCAAGGCAATGCGTGATTCAGCTGCTCGCACTATCGGCTGAAAAAGCAACAGATCATCTCTCAATACATGGGTCAGTTGGCAGTGCATTCTTCTAATTGTGATTATGTTTCATTTTGTATGTAATACTCTGTAATCACATGTATATTGCAGTTGTAATAGTCAATCAGATGGATACATTGTGGTTCATTTTGTATGTAACAAGTGGGCCATGACATGATTACATCAAATGTTTTACTGTTCCTAAGGTTGTGTTTGTGTTGTTTTAAATTAACTTGGCAAAATAGGGGACCTCGTGTTTCTCACATTTGCATACGCAGAGGCCACTCTTCTCTTGTTAGTTCAGAAGTGAAAACTGGGATCATTGAGAGACATCTATTGTTGTTCTTAGCAAGTGAAGCACTACTCTAAGTACATATTAATATTTTGGTGGGTGAAGCCCGTCTGTGTTAATGTAAGGTTACCCCACCTACGCAAAGGCCCAGTACTCTTTCTTGGGCTATGTCGTTGCAACAATTCCAAGGAGAGAGAGAGAGAGAGAGAGAGAGAGAGAGAGAGAGAGAGAGAGAGAGAGCAACGAACGGAATAAATTTTCTGTCCTCTTCTCTGTAACTCCAAAAATGAAAAACTGTTTTTTAAAGACTCAGGCCAAATTTAGCTTTAAGGTTCCAATACTCTTTGTTGTTTGTTGATTCAAGTATAATTATTAGTCAATGGGCATAAAGCATGGAATAGCCTCTTGAAATGTACTAAAGCTTGCTGCTAAATCTCTACCTAGTTGTAGGTTGGCTGTGTTGGCCACCTCTAAACTCTTACCTTGAGCAACAGTTAGGTTATGTTCCAATCTTGAATTGGTAAACAGAAACGAAAACAAAAGAGATATAAAATTAATTATAAATATATATATATTTTTATAGGCAACCAAACAAAAAATAATTTTTTTGGGAAAGAAATGTCAATTCATTTTTTTGCTCATTTTTCTAACCCAACCAAACAGAAGAAAACATTAAAAAAATAAAATTTTGGCTAGGCTCTCTCCCCAGTGCCACTGCCAACCCCTTAATTAATTGCTTCGAGGTTCTTGGAGACCCTAACTTTCCCAAATAGAGAATAAAGAAATTAGGATTGAGCTACAAGGACTGTGGGACCATGGTGATATTAATCTCTGTTACGTGTACACAAACAAATTAAAACCCATCAAAGACTTTGACCGTTTGAACCTTGCAAAACTTGAATATACCCTATTGGGAGAACATTTTCTTGACTAGAAGAAGCAATGACTTCCATGCCCATACATTGTAATTTACTCTCCTTTATTTTCCCATCCCAACCTTTGTTTAATCAGCCAATCAAAACCCAAATGCTAATGAGAGATCATGATTTTGAAGAGGACATAGATTAAGGTTTTTGGCAATAGGTTACACAAATATGAATTCCCCAATCCAATTGTTTGACCTTGTGCCACACTAAACAATCCCTTTAAACTAGTACTAATCTTGTAAGCAACATATTGTTTTTCCTAATATTAATATCTTGTTTCTTCCAGCAACCAAGTTCCATGAGACTCTCTCTCTCTCTCTCTCTCCTCTCTCTCTCTCTCTCTCTCTCTCTCTATATATATATATATATATATATATATGTGCATGTGTATTGATCCTGATCTTGATCTTGATGTCATGTTCATCAAATTCAAATGCAAGTACTATAAGTAGTTCAAAGGACTTGACTACCTGAAAGGAACAAAAGGAATAAAATTTTGATGATGGAATGAAGATGTACCCAGTTTGGTATTGCAAACTAATATTTTTCTGAAAAGATATCTCAACTACTACTAAGACAATTAAGAATACTATTACCATAACTTCTAAAAGCTTGATTTCAAAGTGTTTAGTAGCCATAGCTCTCACTTATATACAAGTTAACTGGTTGATTTAAGCCTATTTGATTGTGACTTTTCTTTTTGTTTAAGTCATTGGGTAAGGTTTATTTTACTTAAATCTGCATGATCTAATCAAGAATAGGCTTCTCAACCAATTGATCCTATGTGAAAATGATCCCTAAAAGGAATGATTAGTGGGTGGATTGAACATCAATTTAAGCATTCACCCGCCAAACTATATATTTCCCGTTTGATTATATATATACATAATAAAAAAAAACAGTGAGAAGAAAACACTCGTGTGTTTTCAGGTACAAATTTCGTAATCTTTTTTTCCTATTTTTCGAATATTAGTTGGATCTCCATTATAATATCTAAATATGAATATTTGTAATCGGTACTATCGTATCACTAAAAATTTTCCTGCCAATATACTTGCACATACTTATACAAATATGATACCTTCATGCAAGGGCGGAGCCACTGCGAAGGCTCCCAGCTCAATTCTTATTTTTAATGTATAATTTTTTTTAATATTTAAGTTTAGCCCACCACAATATTGTTATGTCTAGCCCCACTCTTTTTTATTGTTTAGCCAACACCTAACCCAATTACCTAACACAATTCACTCCAATCTTAATACTTAAACCTAATAAAAATTAAATTAATTAATTAACAATTAAAAAAGTGACTATGAGAGAGGTAGAGCTACATTTTAACTATTAAAAAAATTATTTAACATGCTTTATGTTATTGTCTAACTATTAATTTTTTTATTATTTTCTTAAAGAAAAAAATCATTTTTACCCATTAAATTAGGTTTTGACATCAAGCAAGTTGTACAAACCCGAGAGAGACAAAAGAAGAGGTGAAGAGCAGACTCCTCACTCCCGTGACCTTCACCCTCTAGGGCCTCCATTGCTCAAGTATTTTGAGTTCTCAAATTTTTTCTTTTCTTTGTATGCGTCTCTTGCAGATTCTATGATTGTCTATATTGAAGAAAACTTTTTAAACCTATCGATGCAAATTCGATAATAAATAATTTCTATTCGCTAAAAAACCATTAGACACAACTTCAATGTGTACTTTTTCTTAAATATTTTTTCATATTTATATGTTTCTGTAAACTTTTGCTATATATTAGTTGTGAAATTGTTTGGTCTATATAACTTTTATATGTACATATTTTATAATTTTTTTTTGATAATTCATTAAATTTTAGTAAATTCAGGGCAAATCAAAATCCTGGCTCCACCCTCGCCTTCATATATAAGAATTCGTTTATATAAAGGTGTCTATATACTTCCAAGCGTACAATTTCTTTAGGTATACTTCCGCCATCCTTCCTATCTTGTTTATTTCCAATTTTTGGTTTCTCTAATGCAATAGAGTATCATTCATAAAGTATAATGTTTTTTTTTCTTTTTTTGCTTTTAGGTTGGATTGGGTGGTGGGGGAGTTATTGGGGAGAGGCTTTTAGGAACTAATACCTAGATCTTTGAAAACTTGAAACTTTATTGTTAGGGCAATAATAATATTTCATTAGATATAAATTTTTTAGATTACAGTTGGAATTAATTATATAACTGACCTTGATAACATTCATTGCTTTGTTATTCCAATCGCTATCTTTCAAATTGGTTTTATCCCATTTCGCCATAGGTTTGGGACTTAGGTTAAAAAATAAGAAGAAAATGTGAATATGTACTTTTTTTTAAAAATTCAAATTTTGTTTAAATACCCATCAGATATATAATTAAAAATTCTGTAATAAATTTAATATCTAAATATAGCATAAAAGATGCTCGTTTGTCCTTACATTATTTTTTAAATAACTCCTCAATTTATTTCTCTCTTTTTGCTTTTGTTTTTTTTATTTTTTTTCTCTTTTATCCACCCACTCTCCAAAATACAGATGAAATAATGGTGATACACCAAAAAAAAAAAAAAAAGGTATTACTTAAAAAAATTGTTTAAACTATTGAGGTGGGACCCACTGAACCACGGGATCAGATTTCATGGACGGCACGTGCTGGAGAAGGCCCAGGTCCACCGTCAGACAAATCTGTCTGGCTGTCATAATACTTTTTCTAATTGTTCGTTAGTATTGATGATATATATATACATATAGGCATTAGGCAATTACCCCTTGGAGACTGCACCTCTATTTGGCTTTTTGTGCTGACTGATAACAACTTTGAGAACTACCCCAACCGTCCCCAGCTCTACCACACCATAAACATATTGAAATTGGAGAGAGCGAGAGAGAGAGAGATCTTTAGAGAGAGGTAGAGAGAGAGAGAGAGAGAGGGGTCTTTAGCCAATAATTCAATCAAGGGACGGCTAGTGACTACCACGCCTGGCCGTCAGCTGATGTGATGATCATTCGTTGGTTTATTTAATAGGACTAAGCTGATATGGTAATCACCTGTTGCTGACTAATGGTCAGGCACAATGATCACCAGCTTTTCGTTCAATCAAAACTAAAATCCAGATGTCCAATGCCAAGAGTTACATAATATATATTTTTTTTGTGATCCCATCGTGTCAAATTAAAATAATCATAATTTTAGTTTGTAATTTAAAAAATACAATAGTCATATTATTATGATAAAATTTTTTATATTAAAATATCTATGAGAATATATTTGTTTATATACATATTGTGTTGTATGAGTACTATAATACAAACCAAATTTATATACAGAATTTTCATTTTAGACTGATTTGGCTGTTTACTGTCATTTCATTTTAAACTAAAATATTAATAATTTTTATCCATAATTTTAAAAATATTATTGTATTATTTTGATAAAATTTTATAAATAAAAATTCTATAAAAAAATTAAAATTGTCCTCATATGTTCATAGTTGTCAACCACTAAAGTAAATATTTTACTAATTTTTCATAGTGTTGTACAGGGTACAGGCCCCTCCCTATGCTATTCTTTCTACATGATTAATTAAAGTTTAGCCTTAGGACGATAGCTTTCGTTTTCATTTGGTGGCAGCTTTCATTTTTCACTGTTGGCATGTTCGCTTTTTCTTCCAATTATGTTTGTATATATACATGTATATATATATATATATATGCCCCGTGGTTAGGGTTTGAATTTGGATTTACTCTCTTTAAGATTTTAAGTTTAAAACTTCTTATGCGTTATCAACTCTTTGAAGTTACTTTTAGTGTATTTGATCTTGTAATTATTCGATTTGTGTAGAATAGAAAGACTGCACATACGTTAGAATTAATTAAGGTGTGCACAAGCTAGTTTGAATACTCGATTAGCAAGAATTCTTTTTTTATTTTGCATTAATGAACCTTTTTAATTATTGGAGGTTTCAAATTGGCTCGTAATTTTATAATTTTGAATAAAATTTTAAATTCCTTGATTTAAACTCAGATAGATTTGACTTTAGCTTTGGAAAACCCCAAAGTGATGGGGACATGCCAGGATGCCCTCTCTGGCTTCATTTGAAGCCAGTTATACTTTTCAATTATATGATAGCACATTGTATGCGCCAAATAAAGTCCATGAATGCATATAGAATATAGGGACCCATTCGGATCCGGTTCGGTTAAATCTGTATTCGGATCCTTAAAAATGGGTACCAAATCTCCGACATTTTCTATTTTTTTTATTTATTAACTGAGTGTCCCAAAAGGAGTGGGGTTGAGTCCAAATATGGATATCCTAAAATTGGATATATTTTACTTACAGAAAAGTAACATAAAACTAAAATTTAAAGTTTGTATGGCCTGAAAACTGAATGTCAAATTGATAAACCCAAATTGAAAGACTAAATTTAATACGGCCCCTACATTTAAAAAGCCCTATAGATTTTCTTTACATTTATCGTCGGTATTGAAAATTTAATGTCATTTACTCAGCTCAGTTAATCATGTAATTAAGCAAGAATGTAAAATATTTCAATTACATGATTAATGTTAGATTCTAATGGATTGGGAGAGTATCCGAGTTCAAAAAATAAAAATCATACAAAAAACCAAATAAATTCTGTTTGATTCGTTAAGTAGTCCAATTAGATGAATTCAGATCTATTAAGTTATCAAATCAGATCCGAAATTGTTAAACCAAGTTCGGATAAAATCAAACTCGATTCATTGAGAGGCCTCTATACTATTACACACATCACTCATTTATAAAGAAATTATTTAGTGTTTCTGAACCACCATATCACTTTACACTTTCTCTAATATAATACTCGTGAGTCCCCCTCTCATTGGTGGTAGGGCCGAACATCCTACATATTCGTGAGATTTACTAACATTATGAGAACGTGGAGTAAAATAACTTGTGCTGTAAGAGCATCGAATAACTTTTTTTTCCATCCTCTGCCTTTCTATTTCTCTTCTAGAGGGCACCCTATTCGCAGGACTTTCCTAATTTGCAATTTCTTCGTCCAGTTCCACTTGACTTTATGATATTTGACAGAAACAGGCTAACAAAGCATTAAAGCAACTAAAAGTGCTTTTAACTCACAAGCATCTATGGTTCGTTTGGTAATTACATTTTGTTTCTGTTTTTTATTTTTTTAAAAATAAAAAATATAAAAAAATATTAAAATATGTGTATTTTTTATTTTTAAAATATTAGTCTAGTATTATTAGCAGACTAACAACCTACAAATACTATCAGCAAACTATAAAAAATAAAAAACAAAAACTAAACGAATTTAACTATATAAACGAAGCAGTTTCGCAATTCTTAAGTCGACCCTTTCTTACCACTTTTTGATTGCTTTGCCCTTCAAGAAGTAGTTAATGCCACAACTTTGACGGCTGCTTCTTAGGCAAGCCTTCTGTGCTTTGTTCCGAGGAGAGTGGGAAAAACGTCTCTCATGTCTGCCTAAAGGAAAGTGAAACTAAGCTAAGGCTTCGTTTGTTTGCCGGAAAACAAATACAATGTAAACAAATTTTTTTCTTGGATAATATTTGACAGCAAAAAATTTTTTTTTTTTTTCTTTATTTTCGTTTGTAAAAAATTATAAAAAAAATTAGAACTCTTTTCTATGATGTAGAATGATGAGGGATTAGGGTATTTTGAGAGAGAGAGAGAGAGAAAAAAAATTGAACTCTTCACTTTTTAAGATTTGGTTCAATCCTTTGATTTTTCCACACATGAAAAATAATTTTTGAGATAAAATTTGAAATGTTATATTTCAACTTTTTTTTTTATGATTTGAAATATCTTTTCTTAATTTTTTAAAAAATATTTTTTTATAATATTCTCCGGTGAAACAAACGAAATATAAAGCTCCTCACTTTTGTCTCCCTCTCCCTCATCTCTCACTCTTGTTTTTTCTCTTTTTAGTCTAGGGTTGTAAAACGAATCAAATTATTTGAAAAGTTGACTTGCATTCAGCTCGTTAAAAGTTCGTTCAAAATTGGCTCGTAATATAATTAAGTCAAGCATGAACACATTTTAAATCTCGTTAATTTTCTGAGCTCGGCTTGATAAAAAAAAATACACTAAAATATTTAAGTTACTTGAGCTTGGCTCGTAATTGACTTGATTAAAGTTCGTTTGAGATCTGTTTAAAAGTTAAACAAACCAAGTTTGAACACAATTTCAAGCTTGTTAAGATTTTCAACTAAACTTGAATAACTCACTACTAGGCTTGGCTCAACTTAGCTCAATTCATTTACAGCCTTACTTTAGCCCCTCTCTCTCTTCTGCTAGACTTTTTTCTTTCTTTGCTAAGCAAATGCTAACAAGGATCTAACAAGCCAAAGACGTTTACTAGATCCTTCTCCATTTTCATGTGATCTCTTTCTTCAGTTACAAGTAATAAAAGTCATCTTTAAAATTTGAGTCGTCTGATGGTAGAGAGGACACTTATTAGAAAGGGGAGTTGTTACAGACAACGGGAAAGAAGAGATAGAAAATGAAACGAGAGTCGATGATATCCTTTTGAGCGTACATATTTCTGTATTCACAAAGAGGGAAAGTGAATACATGGTGGTGTTGTTTTAATTTCTGTAAATTAAATTCTCATCTTTGATGAGGGTTTATTTGCTTCTTTGTGCTACCAATGTATTTAAGTTATAGAAAAATAGCATTTACCTTTTATCAAAGATTTAACCATCTCACATGACCTATATTGAAGCTCATTCAAATATAGGCCGAAAAATTAAAAGCTGCCCGTGCACTTCATCTAGTAATGTACAAATAGACATGCATGCATTGGCACAATGTTACAATAATTTTCACATGATACATGTGATCTTTGAACTTTAAGTGTGTATTTGGTTGGGCTTATTGGTTAGCTTTTTTGCAAGCTTATAAGCAAAAAAGCTAACAAAAAGTTAGCTTTTTTGCTTTTTTTTTTTACTTTTTTGTTTATTTTTATCTAAACTAAAATTAGAAAAGCAAAACAGCTTGAAAATTTTAACTTTTTTACTAGCTAGCTTAAAAAAAACTTCATTTTTAAGCCCAACCAAACACACCCTAAATTGACAAAGGTTAATTAAGGCAATTTTAAGATCTTAGCATTTCTATTCATAGTTATCAATACTATTTCGTGCCGTATTCACCTGTATATACTGTTCTAGCAAAAAAAGTACAGAGAAAGATTAGTTTCATAGCTACCAACTATGATCTTGCCCTAAGTCACACAACTTTCTAAGTAGATGGACGAACTTGGCTCTAGTCGTTGAATTGGGTACTAATTCCTCTCAAATTCACAAACTCAATTGGTCAAATTCTCAAACTCAATTAGTCAAATCCTCAAACTCTACTATGAATCGATAGTTGGTTGTCAGTGTATTGTTATGATATTAAAACACATGATAACACATTTTTTGTTTAAATTTTGCATAAAAAATTTTGTAATTTAGTAAAGAAATGACAACTTTATTTCGTCTAGTGAACTTAAATACCATAAATTTAGGTCTTTTTGAAAACATTGATGCATACAAAATTAAAAATTATTTAAAAGAATATATATTTGTCTGCACATTTATATTTAAACATACGATTATGTATGTATACATGTGCTCTAAAGAGCTCCACTCTTGAATTTTTTTTTTCGAATAACGCTCTCATGCTACCACACCCGCATTGTAAATCAATGAATTAGATCGATTTTGCCCCTCCAAAACCTTATATTTGCCAAACATAATGTTAATGGTAGAAAAGGTTGTTACTGCAATGACCTTCATGACCCGTGTGACAGAAAAGCTTGATAATCATGATCTCCAAGTTGTCTTAATAGTTACCATGGTAACATGTATCGAGAAGATAAAAAGATTTTCTTGATAACCAAACGCCGTGGTTGATAAGGCAGCTTACCCCAAGCAACATTGACTTGGGCTACCTTTGTGCCCTAAGATTTAGTTTAATTGTAATTTGTAAGCTATATGCAGATATAATATATATGTAGGTATCTATATATATATACATCTAGACCACAACAATGCAATCAAAGCACCAAACTAGGAAAAGAGGCCCTTCAAGCATTCGGAGCCAATAAATGTATAGATTCTACTTAGGGTTTCAATCAATGTGATTATTATTATTTTTTTTTAGATTTCTAGTTTACTTCATGCCATAAGAGTAATGCTAGATATACAGAAAATTTATATATAATTTTTATACAGAATGATGTTGTTGAATTAAACACTCATTAAAATGATTCTTAATTACAAAAATATTATTGTCACATAATTTTGATAAAAGACTTTTTATTTTTGTATAAATTTTTAATAAGATTATAATTTTCTTTTTTTATATATGTGATTGTTGAGGCTTTGAAGGAGAAGGGATGAAGTTATATACTTCCAAAAATTAAACATAAAAATAAGTAAACCCCCTTCCAATGACATGCTCATAAGGACTACATGCTTTAATGCTTATTGTCACATTTAGGAAAAATTGGAACTTCTCTAAGTCCAAGCACATTGAATGGGGGTTTAATGTTTTTTTTTTCTTTATTTTGCTGTTTACCTAAAATGTCCTTAAACTACATCAATGGAAATGCATTGATTTCTTTCCCTCTTTTTGGTTTTGCTTTTAGGAGTTGCTATATAACCCCTTGATCCTTTTGACCATTCCAAAATAATACCATGGGATAGTAATCCATTCTCCAGCTTTATTATGTGTTTGATTGTACAAAAGAGGGCCGGAATAAGTAATTCGGACATGATCTTTTTTCTCGTATACACATGACTAAATAATTTCAAGAGATATAATAAAAATTTAGGAATTCGAGGTTAGATATCCAATTAATACAGAATTATCTCCACTATATCTATAGATTTATATCCTAGGATTCTTTATTCCTTATTTATAGCTTTGACCTCTTACTTACATTAAATTCAATAGCTATTTAATCTTTATTTAGTTACTTTGTTTCTTGTTAGGACTTATGAGAATGCAATGTAACTATGAAAGTGCATTTGAATGTTTTCTTGAAATTCAATGATTCTATCCTACATTTATGCCATTCAATGTAAGCTTCTTTTTTTTTTTTGTTTGCACATATGATATATGGGTCCAGTTTTACTGGATTTTTTAGGGACAAAATTTTGGCCATCTTGTCTATTCTTAATTGGTAGCCAAATATTCAACCAATCTTAATTTCTATACCATCCAAACACAATTGAGCTTTTTTTTTATAATTAATTTATCATCTAGACTTATATAACTTTTTACGATATTTCTTAATTTTTTATTGACTTTTGACTTAATTTATAATTTATTTACTTCACTTTTATTTGTTTTCTAATTTTGATTTCGACCTATTTATTTGCTTTTAATATGTCACGAGCCCAAGCTACCAGTTAGAATTGTAAAAAAAATATTATTTAAGCACAACTCGTATTCAATTTGTAAAAAACTCGTATAACATCAATAATATGTAAACAAGTCAAATCTTGTTAATTTTTTGAATTCGAACTCGGTAAGTCTATATTTATTTTTAAATTTTATAAAAAAAATTATGCTACCCGAGTCCGTAATCGGATTGAAACCGTAAATTTTATAACCCGTTAATTTTAACAATTTAATGCCGGTGCCCTAGCTTCCCTTGTAGTTGTGTACTGTTTTAACTGAACCCATCCTCAGGCGAGAATTGCAAACGCACGCGAAGCAATCTCTCTCTCTCTCTCTCCATAAAAACGTGGCGACTCCGGCTCTTCCCTCTGTCTGACTATACTCTCTCTCTCTCTCTCTCTCTCTCTCTCTCTCTCTCTATATATATATATATATATCTATTTATGACGGTAGCGTATTGAACTTCTGTAGTTCAGTCTACGTCCAACGTCGTAAATACGCATACAGACTTGCACACAGATACATATCGTGAGCAAACTCGCCAGTTGCGGTTCCGATCGCCGGGCGTTGCCGGAGCTCTGTTTCAGCTGCAATCACCTGCTATTCATTCTCAATCGCATAGGTTTGTGTTTCTAGATGGTCTCGTCTTTTCTTTTTTTTCTCTAATTGCGGTTTGGGAATCGAAATCGCCGGAGATAGTACGGAGGCTGCTTTTCGGTGTGCTTTTTGTGCTTGTGAAATGACGTATCAGTCCCGAGATCCAGTGTCTAGCTGTGGAAAAACATTGAATTTTCTGGGGAATAAGCTGTTGTTTTAGTCCAAATTTGTGTGTTTTAGCTGCAAGTGTAGGACTTCTGTAAGCTCGTATTATTAATGTGCTTTAATTTAATTTTCTCTTGAACTGTTGAAAGCAAAGATGTTTTTCAGTTATTGGAACCGATAAAAATGTCAGAAAAAATTCCTTATATTTTGATCACATGTGTACACAGACACGATAGATGTATGTGTCTTTTGATAAAGAGAAAAGGTTCTCCGGTGTCTGTGATTGCTGATTTGAGGCAGAAGCTGCCTGCTAAATTTTTGCTTTGCAAGAAAATGTTTGTATTTTCCGGGAAGTGTGAGAGAAACTTTGATGTATTTCGAAAGTCGGTTGGTGTCTTCATTTTCAGCGCGAATTTCATTAATATTTGTCTGCGGTTCGATAATCCTGATAAAATTGTGACTTTAAATATTTTATTTCATTTATTTTTTTGTTATCTAAAAATAAAATCGATATTATCACTTTGATTATGGTCAATTTTTAGTGCTGGTTTCCCTTGTCAGTTTAGATTTGAAAATCCGGAGCATATCTCTGCTATCCGAGTCATATCTTGGGCATGTTTTCACCCTTCCCTTTCCCTCTATCTCTTTCACTCAGAGACACACCCACACAAGCACACATACAGACAAAAGAATGACAACACAAATAACATACAATCCGCATACAGACGATAGAATTACTGGACAAATAACACACGACCCGCATGTCATTTGCTCAAGTGTTGAATCACCACAAACACACATTAAGCATAAGATAAGCATTCACATATATTTTGCACTTGAGTTTTCTTTTGATATTAAATTATTAACTTCTGCTTTATATTCTTTGGTTGCAGTTTGTTATGAGAATATATAGAAACTGTAGCTGTCTATGAGGGCACTTAGATCATGGAGATGGGTGGTGAAGAAAATGCAAATGTTATTTGATGGGGTATATTTTATTTGATTATAATTTGTAACTCCTTTGATTTTGCAAACTAGGTGGATAGATGTGAATAATTTGTTTCATAGTATAAAAGTCTGATTGAAGGTTCAAGAGTATTAACCATTTTATCCATATAATGGTGGGAGTGCAGGGCCCATGTGGTATCAAAATGAAACAACTGCAGTTTATGGGAATTGTTTGTACAGTTATGTTGTTCATAGTGTACAGAACCACAAATTATCAGTTTCGACAGACAGAGGTATGATGACATTATCAACAATTTAAATACTGTGTTTTGGGTGGGGCTTTGCATCTGACATTCGTTGGGCTTCCCTCTTGTGAATATGAACTAGGGGTAGTCCGCATGCCCTATTGATGTTATTGTAAATCTGTGGAGTTAATTTGAACGTTTTCTCATATGATATACAAGGTAATTACAGAACAATATGACTAATGTGACCTTCCTTGGTTGATAAGAGTGTTTCTCAAAATTTTCTGTGCATAAAGGAAAGGGAAAAAAAAAATACTAAAATGTTATTTGGTTCTATGTGGTAGTTCTATTACTGCTAATGTTCGAGACAAAAAGTTTTCGTCTTTGAAACCTTGTGCTAATTGACATTTCTTGATAATATGATTGACTGATGTTTCATTCTTTGTACTGTGGAGTGCTTGTGAAGTTGGGCCTCTTCGTTCTTTTTACTTTGCTTCCACTAATTTATTTTTCTCCTTTTTCACCATCAGATAGATGAAAAATTGAACCCCTTCTACACATTGAAGGTTCTATTATTGCTAATGTTTTTGACACTGAAACCTTGTGCCAATTGACATGTCTCATCACTGCCAGTTCCTTTTTCAAACTATTTTCTTGTTTATATGTTGACTGATGTCTCGTTCTTTGTACTGCGGAGTACTTCTGAAGCTGGACCTTCACTTAAATAGCTTCCACTAATTTTTTTCTCCTTTTCACCATCAGATAGATGAGAAATTGAACCCCTTCTACACTTCGAAGGTAATATTTTCACTTCTATTTTCTATTTTTTTTAAATTTCTTTGTTTTTATTCCTCTATTGTCTACCATACGCATGCACTTACGGATTGAATCTGATGCTTGATTTTGCAATTTTTGGGAATTCTTCAGTTGCTTTATGAACTTGCGTGATGGGTAGTCTGTAGTTCAATTTTAATTAATGTTCCTTATATTTTGTGTTAAACTTGCGTGATGGGTAGTCTGTAGTTCAATTTTAATTAACGTTCCTTATATTTTGTGTTATTCTGAGCTGTTGCTGATGCTTTGATCTAGGGTATTGGTGTGGCTTCCAATAGTTTAGATAGTTTACCTCGTGGGATCATTCAAGCTAGATCAGATTTGGAGTTAAAACCTCTGTGGTCAACAAGTAGTTCAAGGTCAAAGGTTAGTTCTGATCTTGTTATACTTGCCAATATGCAAAATTCTTTTGAATCATGCACTTGTTCACAAAGTTTTTATTTCAAATGGTTGAACTTTTTATATCCCCAGTTGATCTGTCTGTACACTTTTAAAGTTGTGTAGATGATCGTTACCTATTTGTTGCCAACGTGTGACTTCTCTTCAATTATCAGGTTGATGTTTCAACCTCTCATAACTTGCTAGCTATTCCAGTTGGTATTAAACAGAAGAGTAATGTGGATGCTATTGTTCACAAGGTATAGCTCTCTATTAATGCTAGGTAGTCAAAAGCTATAATAGTTCGTTAACATTAGACTGTTACTACGTGAAAATTATTTGCCTAATTTTAGTGAATTCAGTTTATTTCAGAGAATTTCACAATTATATTATTTCATTATGATGGCAACATGGATGGATGGTGGGATCTTGCGTGGAGTAAGAAGGCTATACATATAGTTGCTCAGAACCAAACAAAATGGTAAGGTTGTATTTCTTTTTTTTTTGGGAGTTTAGATGAGTTATTTCTTTACAAGTATTTGGATGAGTTTAGATTAAGTTACAGCTTATAGTGAGCACTGAAGTTTTAATTGGCTGAATCATTGGTCTTTAGATAGGATGGTTCCTAGGAAACATGGACACTTCTTGTATCCGTGTTGGATATGTGTTAGACATGGATACTCCCAAACACGCCGGGACGTGTTGTGTGTCCTGAATTTTTATTATTTATTTATTTTCAATGGACATGCTAGAGGCACGTATTTATCACTTAAACATACATGAAACACATTGCAAATTTAAATTGTAAACATGTTTTCATTATGTTTTATGTTAAATGATGATTAAATTGTGGATTTAATGTGTTTTTCATGTTGAGTTATTATTATTATTATTATTAGGTACTTTGTGGATGTTACATTCATATATATAGCAAAAAAATATACATAAGAAATATATTTTGTTGTATCCCCACCGTCTCTGTGTCCTTATTTTCTAAAAATTGACGTGTTCCATCCCCCTATTTGTATCTATATCTGTGCCAGTGTCCATGCTTCTTAGGATGGTTCTAATCAATCATATGGATCTGGTTTTCCCAGTATGAGATCTCTCTCGGAGACTCATCCATTTGTGGTCCTTCTATTGCCTGTATTAACAACCTTTTTTTTCTTTTCTCTTTTACTGGGGACACCTATAATCCAATTACGTATAGAGCAATGTTTTAATCCTCGCGTGGTGTGATTTTGTTTTATTTTTGTTGCAGGTGGTTTGCAAAACGCTTTCTGCATCCAGCTGTGGTGTCCATTTACGATTATATTTTTCTTTGGGATGAGGATTTGGGTGTGGAGAACTTTCACCCCGGAAGGTATAGTTAGTGCATTTGCTGACATTCTTTCTTTGTCCTAGTTGGATGTTTTCCTCTGAAAATAAATTTTCGGTACAAATAATTTTTTGTGAATGCCAGCAAACATTGTAAAATTGATCGATCATATGTATTTTACCTTCCACCCCCAACAACACCACAAACACAAAAGTAAAAAAGGTTTGCACAAGTTAATATTCAAAATTTTGGCACCTCTCCAGTTCTCCATGCACTCTTTGAAGATATGCTAGCTCTTTTTTCTAGTTGTGGATGTTGGGGTGACCATTTTTTTTTCACACAGTGCCCTTAATCCTTCCATAGAACATATTGATGAGGTTATTGTTTGTTTCCCAAGAACATACAGATTGAGTGGTAGTTTTTCCCATTGCAGATACTTGAATATTGTGAAATCGGAGGGACTGGAGATATCTCAGCCAGCTTTACACCCAAATTCAACTGGTATACATCATAGAATAACAATACGCTCAAGAGCGAATAAGTTTCATAGGTGAGTGGGTTGGCCTTCACAAGTTTGCTGGTATAGTTCTCCATTTCAAATCTTGTAATATTAATACCAGCATATTTTTACTTTATGCAGAAGGGTCTGGGACGTTAGAGGTAGTACGAAGTGTTCAGAGGACAGCGAAGGGCCGCCATGCACTGGGCAAGTTATCATAATACCCATATTATGGCCATAATCATCTACTGTTTTCCTCTTGGTTAATTATTGTGTTGATTCTCCCATTTGTCCTTGGTTCAATCTGTCGTTAAGTTACTAGCACGCATCATCAAAAAAGCTTTATTGTGTAATTCTTGAAAAAGTATTTAGTCTTTAGGTTTGAATGTAGAGAACGTTTCAACTATTTTAAGAAGCAATATGACTTGTGAGTAGATTTCAATAAACATGAGTTTTGTTCCTTTCTAAAAAATTAGTAGAACACTTCACTGTTGCAGATTTGTGGAAGGAATGGCTCCAGTATTTTCAAGATCTGCTTGGCATTGTGCTTGGCATCTTATACAGGTGCACACAGATCTTTTTTTACTTAAGAGCTTCTATTACTTCAATACACATCTTTGCGACATAATTGAAGCAAGCATGACTCTTATACAAACATTGGGTGTTAAACATTATGTAGTTTTCCTTAGGAACCTTTCTCAAAATTCTGTCTTGAATCAATATTTTTTGAAAAAAAATCTTATAATTAGTTTGGAGTCACACAATCATAGATATTCCCATAGAATAAATGATAGGTTGCATTCAACTTCTCTGATACTGTACATAAGAAGAAAAAAAATCTTGCCTTGCATGAAAGCAGAGAAATAAATATTGATGGATTTGTGGCCTCTGATATTGGAGAAAGTGAATATTATTTGGGCTTATTTGTTGGAACCTTCTGTACAGGGTGAGGGCCTGGTCTGGAACTGATGTTCACTGCTTTGACTCAAATTCATGTAGCACTGGATTGCGAGCAAACTGATTTTGAATCTCTATTAAGTAATTAGCAGTGACAAAGTTAAAACCAGTATTACAGATTTGAAGAGAACATCTCTGTTCAACTTATTCTTGATCCTAAAGATTGATTATTTTTCTAGATCTAACCTACGGATAATCCTAAATTAATCAACAAAACCTTATGTTTACTTAATGACAGTTTCCCTGAACCTCAAGTTCACACTAATTTGTATTTCAGCATCTCAAAACACTTTTTTTGATGGCCGTACACCTCTCAGATGGATGCCTTGTCATTAATGAGCTAAAGCCAAGTGATGGCCGTGGATTTGATGTTTTTGTGAGAAATGTTGCATTATCAGATGGCGATGAATCATTTTTGGAATAGTTCATCTTGCATATTATTTTGGACCTTCCTCAAGTATTTTCCCACAGGTGATGGTGTGGGGGACAGAGAAAGGAAATGTCTGTATAGGACTATAGGTTACTTTCATCTATTGATTCTTCAATCTTTACTTGATTGGGCTGTCATCTTGGCAGGGATTAACAACCGACTGACCACAATTTACACCTAGTTTAAGCACCACAAGTTTGTCTTGCTGTGTATGGTCAGAATGTGGAAATGAGTAGTTAGTCTTCATTGGGTTCAAAAGAAATTTCTGCTCTCCAAAGCACTTATTTGAATTATTGTAACATTGAATTGAAGTACTTAACTTACAGATCTGTTTCCATTATTTGACAGAATGATCTTGTTCATGGATGGGGAATGGATATGAAACTTGGGTATTGTGCACAGGTGAGATTTACTTGTACCTTTCAATGTGTTAGTCTGGCACTAATAATTGTTTTGGGTGTTGCCTCTATTGATGTTCTACTTTATAAGCTGAGGACCACCAAACTTTTTGTGCTATTGCACCTATCATTTTATTGTAAAAAAATTCAATATGCTTTTTGCTATTCAAGATTGTTTAAACATATTTGATTAGACAGTGGAGCTTGGTTCAGTGTTTGTTTCATTACTTCATATTTTTCATAATCTTTGCAGTCTGAATCTGTGCATGGAAATCTGAAATCCATGCGCGCAAAACAAATTTTCATTAGTCTAATTATTTATGGACATCTCCATCTACCTTTCGTATACATCCCACAAATTTCTAGTGAGCAATACCTTTATTTATTTTGGCTGGATTTAAGTTTTTATGTTACTTTTAATTTGTTGTTCATCGTTGTTTTCTAAAAATAGCACAAAGCAGTAGAAATACATTAACATTGATCAGAAGAGAGGCATTATAGTCATCTTTAGCTATGCAACTTGAAATTATATTTTCAAAAGCAGGAGAGCGCGAGCGAGAGAGAGAGAAGCTGAGAATTTTTTATCTAATTTTTTTTTCTTTTTGTCCTTTTTTCGTACTGTGAGTGCGATAATTATCACTGACTTCTCAGGTACATTCCAACTTCCCAGCTAAGGTTGCAAAGACAAACAAATCTCATTTCACTGCCCCAACTGCTACCACCCAACCCAATAATCCTGCTGCATTCATTGTACCCAATCTTCTCTAACTGTTTGCTAAGTTACATTTTCTGGATCACTGCTACCACCTCAGTCACTGCTGAGTTGCTGCTTTCCCCCTCGCATCACCAACTCCGCCAACACAATCCAATCACCTGAACCACTTTCTCCGACACCACCATATTGCCATTACTAGCCCCATACTAAAGCTTTGTAGTAATAATAAAAAATTGTATGGAAATTTACAAGATTTGGAGTTGAATGTGTTGGTAAGCGAGTGTTGCCGCTGTGATTAATGTGGTGTATTTGGAAGGATCGGAAAGGCACACCTTTGAAGATATATAAGCTGAGCTTTTCAGTTGAGTTAATCCTCTCCGCCCGCCCCCGCCCCCCCAAAAAAAAAAAAAAACCCAAAAACCAAAAAATAAAATTAAAATATGACTCCAGAGTTGCAATTTGCAACTTTCATTTGTGAAGATATAATATCAAATGCAATGCCAGGTTGTATTCTGTTATCTTCGCATTTGGGTGTGCAAAGCTGTTATCATCCATATGTTTCCAATACAAAATGTTGCTCTAGGTTCTATAAGTGGTTTTCCATTGTATCTCTACTTTTATTAAGCTACAAACAGTAGAACAAAACGAGTTTGCATTGAGTAATGCATTTAAGTAATTACTTTGGTTTTTGTATATTTCATGCTTCTTTCGTTAAAATATTTTGGGTTCTAAATTCTTTACATTTGTAAGTAGCATTCTCATAGTTTTTTTTATTTCATTTGGCTTTTACAGGGGGATCGAACAAGAAAGGTGGGAGTAGTTGATAGTGAATATGTTGTTCATCAAGGAATACAAACTTTGGGTGGGGCATCTGCAAGAAAGGTCATTAATCTAAGCTATTCCTTTTCCTTCATTTTCTGTTCAACTTCTCCTGTATATGTTTTTTCTCTACCATTTTCTCTCTACCACTGAAAACAACATGATTTGTACACCATGCTCAGTCTTTGAGCTGGTTGATTCACCGGACCTTATGCTTAATGCTTACAACTATTACGCTGAGCTAAACCAAATGAATGTAGTGATCATAAATAGGTGGATTAGAACATTACAGTGGCAAAATTTTTGGCAAAATTAGAAGACTAGTTTACATTTCTCTCTATATTCATCTATTGATGTTTACATTTGTAAAGAACATGGGAATTATCAACACAATCCCAAAATTTTTTGTTGTTATCATTATGACATGTATCTCTCCACCATTTTTAATGCTTTCTCCATATTCATGCAGGCTTCAAATCCTGAAGGGGCCATCAAGGTATATCACCTTTTAATCCTAGCGTGTTTTATTTGATTCATTCTTCTGTTTATGGTTTCTTTAGGTTTTTTTTTCTAAATTGAGCTATTTTACAACAACCAATAAGTGACTTCTTCATGCATTCAAATATTTCTATATTTTCTCACAATTAGTTTTTCCCTCATGATTTTCAGAAACCAACTGTTGATTTGCGAGCTGAGGTGAGACAACACGATTTATGTACTCTTGTCATTTTGATTGTTTGCTCTTCAATAACTATTTGAAAACTGCAAATTGCTGTACTAGAATGACCAATATCTGCTCTGAAGGTTGGAAGGCCCCTGTAGTTGGTTTCACTTAAATTTGATTACGGCTGCTGCTTGCTATAATTTCTTCGTATTTTAGGAATTGGTCAAGACTAATTACACGAATATTCTTAAAATTCTGTAAGGAAGGAAAGAGAAGGGAAGAAGAGAAAAAAGAAAAGAGAGAGAGAGAGTGGTGGGTTTGATTGGTAGTTAGGTTTCAAGTTTTACATGCGTTGCATGTGGAATTTGTGCTTAGAGGGACCAACTTTATAGACTGAAAGCTATCCATCATCCTTGCTTATTTCATGAAACTGATATTGAAATTGTATGGAGCACAGATAAGAAGGCAATCCACATCAGAGCTTCGAAAATTTAAGGAGCGGTGGGAGCAAGCTGTGAAGGAGGATAAGAACTGGGTTGATCCTTTTAGAAGAAAACGAAGACGCACCCGACAACGGAACCAAAGACCACACACCTGAGCTTTAGTTTGATATCTTAGTTCTTCGGTTTTCCTTACGGGCACATTGTCTCGCTCCCGTACATTGTAATTTAGCCGTTAAAACCATTGGATCTCATAATTATTTCATTGTTTTTTCCATATACTCATAGATATATGGTCTCCAATGTGTCTCTTTCCGCCTGTTTTCATGTCCCTATGCTTAATGGCGCTGCTCATCTTCAACTTCACTTACTAGGTGAATTACAGCTCTTGTGGCTGCATAGAATCTAGAGATGGTATATTTCTGGTTAGTACTACACGATGAGGCTGTTTTCATGATTTAGTTTGTCCTTGTCCAAGTTTGATTAGATCCTGTTTTGTTATAATGGTGTCTAGTCTCTCCTCGGATGTGAGATTACCAAAGTTAGGCCCTTTTGCTGGATGAGGCTGTTTGTTTTGTTGATTGAGTTTGTCATTGTACAAAGTTTGATTAGATCCTGTTTTTTTATAATAATGTCTGGAGTCTCCTCGGATGTGAGATTACCGAAGTTAGGCCCTTTCGGTGCGTTTTGTGCGTGAATTCGGGGCCTTTAGTGCAACATGTAAAGTCCCATATTAGTGTTTTCGTCACTTTTTCAAAAGTTCGGAATTTTAGGTATGTTGTGTGGGTTAGGATGCCTTTGACGTTTGTTCTGGGGAATGAGATATGAGAGAAGAATTTTGTTAAGGACAGTCGTGGCTGTCCGTAGCATTCCTCTTAATTTCGGACAATAATCTTTAATTGTGTAATTTGGTCTCCCAATTTGAATTATCGGATTAAGTTATCACACTTTCATTTTAGGATTATCGCATGAGATTAGTAATCCAATCTCGCAGCTACTTTTGGAACAAAGTTTCCTAACTAGATTTTATTTGCCACAAGGTAAAACTCCGCTTTTTAGGCCTCCGACTAATTCTATAGAGAGGCTAACGATATACAGTAACTCTCCTCCGGCAGAAGTCATATTCTCTTTCATGTGGGGTATATTTGAATTTTGATTACAAGTCCATTTTTCAGGTTGGGCCGTAGGGGGTACGGACTTCCCATGAACTCTGTGATTTTCTTTCAAGAAAACGATGCAGTAGAAAACAAATTGGAGCACCACTTTTGAAAATCTTTCGAGTTTTTAATGTATTTTCATACACTGCATAAAAAGAAAAAGTTACAAGTACATTTATTTAGGTGCAGGTAGCTAATTAAGAATAAATTGTGACCGTGTTGCTTACTAATTTATTATAATGTTGAGCCCCAAAATATTGACTTGACTTGTAAATTTGACATATTTGCAGCATAATTTTAGTGGTCACTAACCCTCAGAAAATGAATTTAAGTTTTTCTCTTTACATAAAATGAATTAACTACAAAATTATTGCATGAATTGATATGAAAATATTTAGCGATATGAATATTTCAATAATTTACAAGTTCAACATTCTGATTGTTATGGACAATTTTTTGCACTTTTTCAATTCCTTTGAGTAAATATGAAAGGTGATAATTCTTTGTTTCCTAAGCCAGCCAAATTAATTTCCAAAACCTTGAATTCATTAGTATGCCTTCAATCAACTTAAATTTTATGTAAATTACCTAGAAGTCCGAAAAAGAGAGTAAAAAACTTGTAGTAAAGTAGAAAAAAAATAAAACAAAAAGATAAAAAGGGCAGAGCCAATATGCAAAGTAAAATTTTAATTTGATCACTTAAAAGAAAAATCATGAACATACAAAGGTCACATTGATAAAACATTATTATATCATTAGGATTGATTACTGATACTAGGGGCATAGGTCAGGTTGGGTTAGTGCTAAATTGAAAACCAATCTGATCTTGATCGGTTCTAAATTTTTAAACTAAAAATTGAATCAATCCTTACATGCAATCGAACCAAACCAACCCGAGCTAATTCAAGTTGGTTTGACTTAGTTCCATGTCTCTAGTTGGGTCGATTCGGATCTGTTTTACTGTACAAATCATAGTTTGCTTATTCAAAATTAAAAAACTAGGATTAATCTTGCAGCCTCAATTTATAAATAATAGTAATAAAACAATATAAAAACACAAATTAATAATAATTAAGTTAAAATAGCCCTAATTTAAAGATATAAATACAATATATGTAGACTTTTATGATGTATATAAGATCGGGTCTTGATTTGATTTTTGGATAAGTTGGGTCAAGTTGGTTCTCAGTTCGGTTTGAATTCATAAAATGTGAACCCAAAAATCAAACTAAAGTGATCGGGTTGATACTTTTTAGATCCAAAACTGAATCAAACTGAACTTTTAATAGACCAAAACTAAACCAATCAAAAAAATATCAAGTTAGTTTGGTCTCAAATATTTTGATTCTTTTGTGCACCTTTAACCCGATGCCATAAAAAAAACTCACACTGTAGAATTTTGCTTCAGTAAAAAGTCAAAATGTTGAACTAAAATTTAATGTAAAAAAAAAGTTTATAAAAATTAAAAATTAAGTAAAATAAATTTAAAAAAAGCTAATACATTTATTTATTTTTGTTAGCAGAGCAGGTAGAAAACAAGAAGTCGTATCCATTCCCAAGTTAGGCGGCTGACTAGAAGACATTTCCTCTCTCTCTCTCTCTCTCTCTCTCTCTCTCTAGAAGGCCTCCTGCTACTGCACCTTCTTTTCTTGCTCACATGCGAGAAAAGTCGGTCTCTCAATCGACGTTTTGAATTTCATTCTCTTCTAAGTTCTAAGCTTTTCCTCAACTTCTACTATTATACCAGATTCTCTCTTTCTCTGAAATTGGTGTCTGCAACTGAACCTCATCCATGGCCGGCCGTTACGATCGCAACCCCTTCGACGAGGAAGAAGTTGAAGTTAATCCCTTTGCGGTAAGTTCCCTACCTACTCTCTCTCTCTCTCTCTCTCTCTGTGTATGTATGCAAGCACGCCCCTATACATGAATATATGTGAAGGAATTCTGAGTTTGGTGGTTCATAAGTGTAAATTTTGTAGCAAACGATTTAGGTTTCTGAGAATTTTGGAGTTCCTAGGGCTTTTTTTTTTTGTCCAGTTGATGCTTGGTCAATTTGTTTGATTACATGATCTGTATAGCTTTTGAAGTGAATTAATTGTTACCTTTGGCGTTTGCTTGTCTGAGCCCTCAGATCTCATCGAGCCGTGTTTCGGAACTAATAAATGTGTACCTCTTGGTTTTTTCTTGAAATAATTTGTATATTTATGTGTGCATGATTAGTCAGTTTAGGTATATAGCCAGTGGCGAAGCCAGAAAATAAATTCGGGGGGGGGGGGGGGGGGGGGGGGGGATGGCCGAGGGGGGGGGGGGGGTGGGGGCGGCGCAAACACTAATCACAACCTCTAAGGGGGCATATATAAATTTTCAGGGGGGGGCATTTATCATTTTTTTGGGGGCAAAGAGAGGAAAATTTCTTAAGTTGTAGGTAAAAAAGAAAAATTTTCAAAAGTTGAAGAGGGGGGGGGGGGGGGGGGAGTGCCCCCCCTAAGCCCATAGTAGCTCCGCCCCTGTATATAGCTCTTGCTGCATGTAATTACAGCATTGTTAGATACTTAGATGCACTTGCTTGCTTGTTCTTAATCTATTCTACAAACAACTAGGGGTGCGACTTCCTTTTGTAGTATGTTGTTTTTCTAGTGAATTACATTGCACCTTTGAATGATATATGTTGGAAAGAATTTTAGAATTGTTTGAACTATATCAGCATTTAATGTTTTGATTGCAAACAAGATAGTTGAATTGATATTACAATAACACGCCCTTTTAAATGATGCACTTATTTGGTTGCATATTTGTGTTCGGTTCTAGCTGGGTAGCATGGGATGGAAAATGGGATTATTTGTATGTGCATCCTGTGTGGACTATATATCTTCTGTGTTACTTTTTGATGTTGTTGTTGCTACTCGAACATGATTGGTATATATATATATATATATATGGAGTTTCTAAACTGCAATTTCTTTTTTACCAATAAGTGCTTTAATTCAACTTCCCTCTTAATATCATTGTACTAACAGGACCAAGCAGCTAGAGGAAAAGCATCGGGGCAGTCCAACTATGGTGGAGGTGCATTTTATACAGCAGTAAGTTAATCTTCTTTTACTTATTAAGAATGTCATTAAATTTAGTCTTTTTTTTTGCCTTCTTATTATATGTCATGAAGTACAGAATGTGCATTACTTCTTCATTGCTGTGGTTGAAACCTGGTTTATGCATTTGCTTTTCAGGCCAGTGCGAGTAGCGTACTTTGCTGTTTTTGTATGCTTTTACAAGTTAGCTTTTGTTGGAGTACAGTCGAGTCTATATATATTGAACAATAGGGGGTTTTTAGTTAGAAGGATCCTTTTTATTCTTTGGGCATTTGTTTTGTGCAACTGGATGGGGGAACATTCTGCCTCGCGCATCTGAGGAAGACTGCAGCCCCTAACTGTCTCTTTAATACTGCTTCATTTTGGTGTTCTCTTACAATGTGCCTTGGAGCAATTGTTTCATCAATGAGGGTGACAGTGAATAGGCAATGGAGCTGACAGCCTGACACTTGGTACAAGTTGGGCCGCAAACTTTTTGCATCTTCAGAATCTATTGATGCGGTTGATGATGCTATATATGCTGCCATGTCCCAGCAAATCATGTCTTTATTTTCACTCTCACTCTACTTTGGAAGGACGGATTCCTCCAGTACTTATATTGGCTGAAATATTTTTATATATAAGTGGGGACACTTCATTTAGTATCTATTACTGTTAGTACTATCATGAAACTTTTGTCTAGGAGGCAAAAGTTAAAATCTTTTTATTCTATGATGACTTTAAAACATATGAACACATATTTTTATTGACATTTTTTATTTGAATTGCATGTGTCCTTGTTGGAATCTCTTATTGGGATTTCCAGAATCCAACATCGAGGCTTTCCCCTCTTCCTCCTGAACCTGCAGATTTCAACTATGATCGCAGTGCCCCAGTCGATATTCCTCTTGATACAGCTGCGGTGGGTGCAATTTTTGAAATTTGTGAAGATGCAATGTTTGTATTAGCGTTTTGTTCTTCTTCACTTGCTTTCTGTCAATTTTTAATTGAAATGTTTTCTAAATTTAGGATTTGAGGAAGAAAGAGAAGGAGCTGCAAGCTAAGGAGGCTGAATTGAGAAAGAGGGAACAGGTACTCCTGATGGAAACCTCAACTTTGTGAACTTAAAGACACTTAGTTATATATGTAGACCTGCCTTGCGTTATTTTTTCTCCACTCCTTTGCTCAGCATGAATTACCATTTTGTCAGTTTACTATTTTTAGCAGTAGATTTTATGATGCTGTTTTCTGGTGGTTATGATTTAGTACAGGTTGACCATGCATGTTATAGTGGAAGTGCAGGCTTGTCATGCTTGACTCTGGGAAACCAATAGTGATGACCATTGTTGCATATAATCTATGACGCAGTTTTTCTTAAGTGAAAATGTCAACTCTCTTTGGATATTTGTCATATGAACTAATGTTTTACGAGCCCTAATCAGATTTGCTCATGAGTTCATTACTCTCTTTTGTCTTTTCTATTTCTTCCCGGTAAAAATGTTTAACTTACATTTGCTTGTATCATGCTAATAAGCATTTGTCTTTAATCTGTTAATAATTTTTCTGCCGAAAGTATGCTTTGTATTTTTCTTTTTTTTTTTTGGGTTAACAAAGAAGTAGACACAAGTTTTAGTGCCTGAGGGTGATATGAGGTGATCAAGCAAATAATATCCCGATGAATTGAATGGTGTCAGTGTCCTAGGTGTTGGAGTCCAGAAATATATCTGAGAACTATTTAATTGAAGTGTTATATAAGTGATTTATGTATTATAGTAACTTTCGTTACTTATTAGATTAATGCCATCCTCATCATTGTTTTGTTGAGCTATGCAGGAAGTAAAAAGGAAAGAAGATGCCGCAGCAAGAGGTGCTTTGCATTCCTCTCTAATTCGTTGTCCTTTCTGTTTACTTTTTGTATGTCATAGACTAAGGTCAAGTACTTTTTGCATGGAGTATTTGAGACCTCCAGGGGAATCTAAGTTGTCCAGGGTGTTTTACATGAAATGTGAAGGGTTCATTGTTTGTCTGATAGCATTTATACAAATGTATAAGCATTTCAGTTTTATTTATGTTCTCGTTTCTTGTTTATCTTTTTGATCACTGTTATTAAATATTCTTCTTCATGACCTTGTTTTTGTTGTTTCTTCCCTTTTTTTTTACTGTTTTTCAAATTTTTTGTGTTTTTTGTTACTGCTGCATACAGATACTATAAGTAAATTAAATTTCCTTGACATCTGAATATCCTGTGGGTCTGCCTGCTAAGTTGGGTTCTTTTTTTGCTTTGCAGCTGGTATTGTTCTTGAGGAGAAAAATTGGCCGCCGTTTATGCCAATCATCCATCATGACATCGCAAACGAAATACCAATTCATCTACAAAGATTGCAGTATGTTGCATTTACAACATTATTGGGTATGTCAACCTTTGTTTGTTCTTATTGAAGTTTTGATGTTTTGTTTATATGCTGGAATTTTATTGCCTGCAATTTTGTGTACACTTAAACCTTGGATATGCTGAATTAGGTGAACTTGTTTTGTTTGGTACATCTTTTGATTTTTATGTCCTATAATATTCTTATCCTGAGTTACTGTCGTCATAAAGAATGAACCTTTTACTGAATAAATTTTTATGTATCTTGAGGCATGGTTATTAAACATCTTGTAAGGCTTCAGTTACTGCAGGGCTGGAGAATTTTCATGCTTAAAACCAGAATGGTACTTAAGGTGCACAGGGTTTGAGTTTGTGGTTTTTTAGTCTGCTTTTGGTTGTGAAGACTCCACTGTAGAACAAAAAATGTGGAGGACAGAACTACCGCCAACCAACTTCTCTCTTCTCCAAATCTACACACAATATTCTCTCTCTGTCTGTCTCTCAGGAGGGGAGTACTCAGGGCCCATTTGGTACAGTTTTTTCAAGCTTTTTTGACCTGGAAGCTGGATTTTTTCAGTTTTTTTTGCTTATAAGCAAAAAAAGAAAAATGAAAAGAAACTAAATTTAAGCTCTACTAAACACAGCCTCAGTAAGCAAAAAAATTTGGGGCAAATATGGCTTGAGCTTTTTAGGTGGTGAACTCTTTCTTCTTATGATATTATCTCTAGTGTGATATATCCAATTTATATTCTGTACAACCTGCAGATCCTGTAACACTTCTATATATAACCCAGCAATATTTGCACCATTTGCCCTCCCACCTGCTTCACCTTCACTTAACTGCCCTTGGAATTTCAAGCACAACCCTACCCCTGCCATCTTTATTTGTCGTAATGGCCACTATTACCTGATTTTTCTTTCCAGACTAAGTAGATGTTCTGCTGAAATATTTCATACTTGGTACATGGCTCAACGGTTGTAAATTTTTTTTAAATGAAAAGTTATACGTGCCTGAAGCTGAGAAACTGTTTCTTTTATCTTCTAAAAGTTACATTGCCAGTGTCTTGACTTGCTGCTGGATCCGGTAAAAGTAAAACATTGTTGTATTGGTATCATGATTGGGTTTGGGTAGGGGCTTAAGTGTTTTACTCGTAATGCCAGCAGTAGAAATTAGGCCATCTGGGAGCACAGTATTGCGTTTATGAGATAGATTAGGCTGATTGCTTATGCATGTGATGAGCTTTGTGTATCTAAATCTTCTTTAATACGAGTCTGAAGATTGGCCCGCATTCATGGTATATAAATGCTGATGGATGCAGGATTGTTTGGATGTCTTCTATGGAATATTATAGCTGTTACTGCGGCATGGATTAAATTTGGAGGTTAGTACGGAAAGAATTCTCTTCTATTCTATACCTTTGTCTTTTATGCTATTCCTTTGCTATGACTAATTTGATCTGATGTCCTAAACATGATTCTGCTTGTCTTGCTGTAGATGTAAAAATCTGGTTTCTTGCTCTCATATACTTCGTATCAGGGGTTCCACTAGGATACCTGTTGTGGTATCGTCCACTCTATCGGGCCTCTAGGTACTGATTTTTATATTCTTCATGAATATAACTTGTGAGTCCATTGTTGAGCAGATTTATCCTATCTGAACCTTATTGACCATATGGGATATACATGAAGTGGCCAAGCTGCAAATATAACAGAGACTGGTAGGGGTGAAACCCCACCAATGTGTATATGGTTATCTGGCTGTGAATCAGGTTAACTTGGATCCATGATTTTTTTTTTTTTTTTGGGTAGTTTCAAGAGAAGTGTTGAATAGATTTTAAAAATTGCAAAGATTCAGTTATCATTATTACTAGGTTGGAGCTTTTTCGTGTCATGGATCTCTCTGCTATCCTATGATTCTGACCTGCGCTGATGCCATGATTTAGCTGTTATATCTGATAGTATTCTGCTTGTAGTTAACATCAGAACCCTTGTACAGGACTGAAAGTGCTATGAAGTTTGGGTGGTTTTTCCTTTTCTATTTGGTAAGCTTTCCTTTATTCTGATTTGGATCTGCTATATCTACTTTAACTTATCTTGGAGGATGCCTCATTTTTTGCCACTGCATTCAGGTTCACATTGGTTTTTGCATTTTTTCTGCGGTTGCTCCTCCTATAGTTTTCAAAGGGAAATCTCTCGCGTAAGTCCTTTTAAATTTTTAACTTCTCTAATCTGAAGTCATCCTTCGTACAGTTTCTTTGCCAGCCATTTGAGTTTTCTTGATCAAACCAATCATTTTGAAGCAGATGTCGTCCATAGAAGACAGGATTTTGTTTATATTGTTCTTTGGTTTGGGTATTTTTGTGTTTTTTTTTTTTTTTTTGTTTTGTGGGGGGGGGGCGGGGCGGGTGGGGGTGGGGGGGTTCTCTGTGTTCGTCTGAGTACAAGCTGCAGATGCATATTGTTGACTTAATTCCCTTATTTTAGTCGCTTTCAAGTTATTGTTTACATTGTTGGTTAATTCCTCCAATGTAAATGCTTACGAGGGATTAGATTCGGTGACTATTTTTCTTAAATTTTAGATTTCATTGAAAACTGTTGGTTTTTGTACAATTGATTATTAACTGAGGGTGTTGCTAATGATTTCATTTGTGTGCTCTTTTTAAATAGTGGTATCCTGCCTGCAATAGATATCATAGGTAAAAGTGCTATAGTTGGGGTAAGCTTGATTCCTGTACCGCTATTTATCTTTTGGTATTTTTTCTTATTATTTCCTTTTAAGGTCATTATTTATATTGATTTCATTCTGCTCAGATATTCTACTTCATTGGATTCGGATTATTCTGTCTTGAATCAGTGCTCAGCATCTGGGTTATTCAGGTCTCAATTCTTCAAATGACTTCATCTCATCTTTGATAATTCACCAAAACGCAAGAAAAATTGCTGCATGCACGACTGCACTCACAGCACTTTTTTTCATTTGGTTTGTTTACTGTGTGTTCTCTCCCATTATGCAGCAAGTATATATGTATTTCCGAGGCAGTGGGAAAGCAGCAGAGATGAAGCGCGAGGCTGCAAGAGGAACAATGAGATCAGCAATTTGATGCAGTACACCGGACATAGAGAGCGACTTTGCGTTGGATGAAGCTTAACCGGTAAAAGAGCAGATAGATAAATCGAATACCATAGCGAGGAATTTGATACACCCGTTCCATAGTTTGTTTGCCCGCTCTTTCTTCTGGTTTACAATGTTTAGTAGTGTTTTGTTGGAAGACTTTCGAGAAATGGCTGTTAGGTAGGTAGAAAAGATAGAAGCATGTGTGCTGTATTATAGAATTGAAGAGATGGCTACCACTGTAAATCTGTTCTTTGACATTCTGGTGTGCTTGTATTTGGTTTGACTTCACTGAGAGTATACTTCAGGACTTTGATCCGGTAATATAGTATTGTTTTTAAGCTGCATTATCCTAGATTTGCCTATTTGTGAGTCATGGCTTTATCTACATCTCGGAAGGCCACCTTGCACTACTGTGTCTGGGAAGGGGTTAGATGTACGAAGTCTTGTCCTCCGTCTAGAGGTGGTTTTTGTATTTTGGGCTTGTTTGCCTGGCAAGGATATTGTTTTTTTTTAAGTTAATACTGATTCAAGAGTGGTTTTAAACTGTAGTGTTTTCAGAAAAATTGCTATTAACGCTTTCTATTTTGTGTTCTTTTGTGAAAAAATACAAAATAAAAGGCTGCCATTTCACTGAAAATGTTATTAGCAATAGCGTTTTTTATGAAATGCTGAATTAAGTTTAAAATAACCGTGGTAGTATCAACGTCAAAAGCTGTCCTTGTCACGTAAACAATATCAATATGGTATTTTGAACATGACAATGGAGCAGCTTAATTAGTTATAGTTCAATACTAACCTTATTAGTACGAAATAACTAATTGCATATCATGAGTTGAGCTGGGTGATGGACAATTGGTTTTGATCTTCCACCTTTTGTGCTGCCGAAACATTGCAGAAATAAGTTGCCCGTCTCTCTGCCTTGACCAAAAGAAAACAGTTCTTAGGACACGTTTTCTGAAACTTGTTCCTAAGAACTCCACTCCTGGGAGGTCTTAGGAAATGTTTTCTTCTCCTCTTCTTCTTCTTGTTTTTTTTTTTTTTCTTTGTGACTTTAGTTTTTGTTTCTCTTCCCACATTCACGAGGGAAACCAATGTGAACTCTAAAGAGCTAGGAAGAACTCGGAAGAAGAAAAGCGTGAGAGGTCTGGAAGAGAAACGTGTTTCCTGTGAAAGATAAGAACTTTGGAAGAAGAAAACCGAGAAAATTCTGCAAGAGAAACGCATTTCCTGTGACCAAAAGAAGGCAGTTTTGAGAAATATGCCTAAGTTTTCTGGACTTCTGCCTTTCCTCTCTTCTGTTTACAATCATTACTCGAGTTCCACATGTAAACATTTTTTGGCTTTCAGTTTCATTGCAAATTCATACACATCTACACACACACACACACACACACACACACACACATATATATGTAAGATTATAAGAGAAGATGTTTAAGAAACGTTCATAGACTCATAAAAACCATCACACCCAAATGTGAAGTATTGCTACTAAGTTTGCATCACTTGGTCAAAAACCAAAGAAAAAACAAAAGCATTACATACTATTATATACATATACATATATATATATATATATATATAGATATAGTAGATACTGTTACCACCTATCGGCCCCTTCTTAACAGTAAGCAACACACTTCTTCTTGCAGTCAATGGTGCAGCCACCGCCACCGCCGCCGGAACCATAGTTCTTCCCGGAGTGGCTGTAGGAGGAGAAGCACTTGGCCGGACAGATGAGCTTCTTCTTGTAGCATGGACCCTTCTCTTTACACACAACAGTGGGCCTTATGATACCTCCTTTAGAGTACCCTCCGGTAGGGCCTCCGTACCCAGCCCCATAACCGCCGCCAACTATGCCATTGGCCCACCCGTTTCCGAACCCGGGTATGTTGAATCCACCTCCGGGACCGAAGAACCCGCCCATACCACCATCACTTCCATCACCACCACCACCACCACCACCACCACCCTTGTTGTTGTTGTTTTGGGTGTGGTGCTGACCCTTTTCTTTGGAGGGCTTGGGCTGGGCTTGGGGTTGGGACGATCCGGTGGGTTCGGGTAGGGTGGCAAGGGGGAGGGAGGCTATGGTGAGCAGAAAAGCTATGAGAAAAGTGGTTATGGTGTTCATGGTTTGGTTTGAGAAGAAGCTGGTGTGGGACTACTGTGAATAGGGGAAGAGAGAGTGGGAGGAATATTTATGGAATGGGGAGGGCGGTGAGAAAAGCATTTAAGAGAGTGACAGAGAGAGAGAGAGGAGGTGGATGGGAGTTGAGGGGGACCTGCATGAGGGTGTAGATTAGGTTGGGTGCAATTATTACACATTCAAAGTCAATATACATGGATGGTGGGTTTTTAAAGATGCTAGTGGGTTTTCAAACATGTAGGAGTACTATTAATCCACATGGGGGCTCATATTTTAATTACTTAACAATTAAGAGATTACCTATTTTCTCATGATACAATTTGCAAAGAAAAAAATTATTTTGAATAAGCTTTTGTAGTAAGATTTTGTTATTATTTCTCTTTGGTTAACATAATGAACCATGCTAGATAGAATTGGTCCTAGCTGGAGCCAAAACAAGCTGAATTCCCCATATTATAAAATTAGAGTTGTAAAGGAAAGTTATAACACAAACATAGTATGCTTTATCAGAAGTGGGCAAAATCTGATTAGTCTTCCAAACATTCATCAAAGATAAAGCTAATTATGGAATTATGACATAGAAGGTTTGCAAATTATAGAAGGTTTCCTTATGACATAGAAGGTTTTCTATTCTGGAAACAGCAACCGTTACACAATCATAAAATTTATACAGAATTCACCACCAAAATGATTTAGTTAAAAGAGAGTTATTCACTTTAAAACGAAACATTTATCTCGATGGCTCTTAATTACGAAATGTTAGTGCCACATCACTTTGATAGAATTTTTTTGTATTAATTTTTGTTTTGGAAGAGTAGCATTTTCCTTGAGGAAATTGTTCATTTTGAAAATCAGCTTTCCTGAAAGTTTAGAATTGAAATTCCATACGCTTCTGCTAATGATCATTTGATCACCCATGGCACCACCACCATGATTCTTACAATGCTAATATGAATATTTAGCCAAGACAATCGTAAAGAACTCGAAAGCAGGTCTGCTCCTTGTCTGGTACAGGCATTTAAAGTCCTGATTTTTCTTGCCACAGCAATATCTGCCTGTATAGCACAACTATCCAACAAGGCCACCAAAGAAGTCATCAATCACATGCACCAAAAAGGAAGGGTCAGACCACTGCATTTGAAATGTGCATACAGCTAAGCTTGTTAAATCTCCTTCAATGTCCACTGAATCCATAAAAGCAAGCTTTTTTCTATCCATGGTCTGTGTGGTGCAATAAGGAATTAAAAAGGGGCATCTACTTGATAGTATGGATATAACTAGTCTTATGCATAATCCAGAGGATGAAGATGAATACTACTGAATCTTTAAAAGCTTGATCAGGTCCAGTTGAATAACAACCAACTAGTATTCACAATTGTACAAGGTGTATAGTGAAGTATTCCAACTGAGAAAAACATTTTTACAGTAGCATATGGCAGTGTTTAAGATCATAGACCTCATGAGCAAGAAGGAATTGAAGAAACCAGGTACCTCCTCAAATTTCACCTTTTGAGGAGGTAAAATCTAAAATGTTGTAGTTTTTCTAACAAATTACTCGTCTGGCACTCGAAGTTTGACTCCAATCTGCCCCATTTAGCATAAATACCATTGTCTAACTTTGTTTTGTTTACCATTTATAGAAATACAAGCTCATGCTCCACGGCAGTGTCCATACATCAGATAATTGAAAGCCTGTAAATGCTATACACAACAAAAGAATTTACTCCCTTGTAGTACTCAAGCGTCAATTACCATTTTCTTTGAAAAAAACAAAATGGATTGCCTTTTTATTTGATCATGATGATATCTGGGATTCCGTTAAACCATAATTTAGAGACAAAAATTAGTTATAGGTTCTTTACCCCATCAAGATTGGATGCTCTGATATGAGGTCAAACAGTAAATATCATAGGCTAGAAGAGTTCCAGCTAGCATCCACAGCATCGATGATCTTCTCATGTAGTTTGGCTCCAGCACAAGCAATTACACCCCGATCAAGATCTTCTAAATAAATACCTTTCGAGAAGTCCAGTGGACACCCTCCAGCATCAGTTACCACACCACCGGCCTCTTGAATGATAACAACACCAGCTGCATGATCCCATATTTTTTCCTTGTAGCCTGCCCTAGCAAATTTCATGAAAACCTCAGCATGGCCCCGAGCTATGGTTGCATATTTAACCATGCTATGCACACGTAATGGTTGGTTCCTGCAGTTGAAACATGATCTATCAGCTTTCTGCATAACCAAATTACCATATGCATGTTCATCTCCTTTTTTTTTTCAAATGAATGCATTTCTATCCCAATCCTTGTTTTGCTCACTTTCCTTTCTTCTTTCTTGTTTTTCTATTTGATTGAGGAAAAGAATGTGTAGATAAAAAATTGAATACTTCGAAAAAGATAGGTACGAAATAAAAGTGAACCCAATTTTGACCAGGGAGCTATTCCTTCTGGCAATCAAAACTGAATGTACAGATCAAAGTTATGGAAAAAAGAATGCGGAACTAAAAAAAGATATCCACCTAAGCCCAACACTATGAGCTAATCCTGCTGTGAAGGAATGGCTTGAATTTGTCTTCTCAACTGGTTCACAAAAGGTAGCCAATGCTGGGTCATCAACGGATGAAACTTGTATTTGTCTTGCAGAGTTTGGCCATACAAGCTTCTTATCTCCATGGAGTAATGGCTGCATCCAAGCCTTGCCACTACCCCTCCTTGCATAAATCACACAACCTTTGTCCCAAGATTCAGAAGTTGGAGGGGTCAACTTAGATATAATTCTATGGTAGCGATTATGATAACTTAGCCATTCCTTCTTCATGGGGTAGTTGGGGCACCCAAGAACTCCAAGCACAACTTTGCCATCTTCTATTAGTGCCAGAGCAACAGCATATTGATCCCCCCGTACAAAACCCAATGTGCCATCAACAGGATCTAGCACCCAAAATCTTCCAACGGGGCCCCCAGTTGAGTTGCACTGACTAATGGCGTCAAGTACCTCCAAGGTTCCAAGAGCCATTACCGGACCTTTAAGTCCAAATTGGGGTGCCTCAGCTAGACATTTATTCACTGTCTTTACCACAGCTTCTAGTGGGCCTGCTGCATCAGCTTTGGAGAGTGCTTGAACATCTTCTTCAGCAACAATGGATACATTTTTACTCCCAAAAGACTCAGTCAGTACCCAGCTGACAGTTGCTTGGACACTCCAATCTGTTTACATGGTGGAATTGAGAATTAGCCAATCTAGCAGGCAATGCAATTATTCAATGCTATTCAAATAGAACTATCCAACTGGTATAAGATTTAACTTATGTGTCACCCATAAGATAACATCTCAAATACAGAGATTCCTAAACCATCAAAAAGGATATAGACTATAAAGCAACAGAATGAGCAAATATTGGCTGTGTTGCACTCAAAAGGACTGCAGTGAGCTCCAATAACGACTTGGTCGTCTGATCAAAGCTTTCAAGTACTTCTAACTAAACATGTTCCCATCCTTAATTATCCAGAAAAAAAAAAAAATTCCCATCCTTAAACTAAGCTTTTTTTTTAACAACAAATGACTATAAATCAAGTAGGCTTACATCTTCCAAGAGATTAGTCTTCAGTCGGATCCTTTTGAAAGAGATGAAGTATGTAATTAGACAAGTGGAAATATTCTAGTCTGATGATGAGCAAGAGAAGGCTAGGACATTCTAGTAAAAGTATCAACCATGAACTGCATCCCATTTAAGCACTAGAAAGGAGTAATTTAAGCTACAAATAGCAAATTGAGCATGGTCCCAATAGGTAGAATGTCATGTGACTACCTCCACTAAACACAACAGAGTATTTGAAAATGTTAGGAAAGCAGGCAGCATTCAAGGAACACGGTCAAGGAAAGAAGCAAAATTGTTCATCTAAAAATCAGGGATGACACAACGAAGTCAAGTACAGAAACAAGATGTGGATGTCAAAGTTTTTCCATTGATTGATCTTTAGTGAAAACTTTGTCTATTAGTGTTTTTATTCTTCTTGTTCTTCTTCCTCTTTTTCTTTTTTTTTTTTTCATTCATTTATAATGATATTTGTGCTTTTATTCCTCTTGTTCTTCTAATAGATGGCGATAAGATTACTCGTTTCATTTTCCAGAGATAATTTTTTTCTCTATGAAAGCTTCACCTTTAATAGAACTTGGTTGTTTACTTCTTCATTATATCATAATGGGAAGGTCCTAGGCTTAACTTCAACATCTTCCCAATAATATACAATTTACTTTGGCGCTTGGCCAATTACTCAAAAACAGATGTGAGGAAGAATGCTGAAATATATTGCCACAACCCACTTTAACAGCTTAACCTTTCAAATTAAATCGATTGTTTAACATTTGACATCCTCTTACCTGGTTAGGCCCTTAATTTTGTAGTCAAACTTTTCCAAGCTCGTAAAGCTAAAGGAATATTACAATTGTCTTTCTACATTTCAAACATCAATATCATTTAAGCTTGGTTCCAAAAAGAACACCCAGAGTGCTTTCATATTGTTGTATTTAGGTCCTTCATCTGAATTAACTAAGTACATCATGAAAAGGTCCATAATTTATAGTGTTCTTACCAGTTTTTCTATGTAAAATGAACTAATTATGGATTCTCTGCCACCCACTCAATCTTAAGAATTCTCTCCATAATTTAATAACAATCCAATCTGAAAACACAAGAGTAAACTATGAAAAATACAAACAACAAGCATTTCTCTTGCATAATTGAGAAATTCAACCTCATCAATCCAAACCTACCCCTAAATTTAAGTGTTTCACTGGCTAGCTTAGAGTTATAAGATGCCATATCATAATTATCAATCTACTGCAAAACCAATAATGTTCCACTTTGCAACTTCGGGACCTTTTGGAACCCAAACCAAAATCAATGAACTGATTCCACAAAGATTTTAAATTTACCCAGAGAAATACAAAATCAAAGTCAACCATCAACAGAAAACCCAATTCAAGAAAACTCTCAAAAAAAGAAATAGCAAGTGAATTACCAGCAATTGTAACAGGAGAATTGTCATCCTTGGACTGGACTTGCCCTGTGGTTTTAGAAATCAAACTGTCTTGAACTCTCTGACAGAGCAAACATGCCATCTGCACAGCTCTGACAGCAACTTCCAATTCCTTGGAATACTTCTCTGGCTCTGGCTCCGAGGATCTCAACACCAACTCATTCTGGCCCTCCATTGTTGAAGGAGAATGGGTTTGATTACCCTTCGATAGAGAAACAAAGGGTTTTGATGAACCCAGAAGTTTTTTGCTATCTAAGAACACGAGGAAGGAACTTCCTACATGGTTGGGCATGAAATTATTCCTTCTACTCTGAACCAAGCCATGTGGGACTCTGCTAACAAAAGTTGCACAAAACATGGGCATTATAAATGAATTCTTGACTCTCTCTCTCTCTCTCTCTCTCTCTCTCTCTCTGTGAGTCAAACGGGTCTTCACTATTGATTAGGATTCTGGGCAGAGTGACAGGTGAAGGATAATCTCTCTTTGCGCCTATGCAAGCGCACACAGCCCCTATTGTCAGGACATATTTGACTATTGGAAGGGAAGATATAACTCTGTCATGCTACCAACAATCAATACATTGCTATACGCCCGCAGTTGAACTGTTACTTACTGTTTGGATTACCTTACAAATCAACTTTTTTTTCCAACCCAAATTCAAATTTTCTTTTAATTTTATGATTTTTTAGTTTATACTAATCTCTAAATTGAAGAAAGTCGCTAAAAATGAAAATATCTAGTCATTAAAGATTTTTAATTTATTATGATGTATATATGTATGACAACATTTATCTCAGGACATCCCCATAGCAATGGGAACAAAATCCAATTACCAATAGTTTTTCACTTTGAATGATACTCTATCACATATAAAAGATAAACATCATCAAGTGTCATTGCATAACCCACTGAAGCCTGATTTAAGTGCAAGCAGATTAAGCATTAGATGCTGTTAGCTAGCTATTGCTCAGAGAACAAAACTGTTAAAATGCTTCCAAAACAACAACAAAAACTGAGGGATCATATTCTTTGTCTGGAACCCTACTTGGGTTGTCTCATTATAATGTATACTTCCAGTCTTGCAGCACTGCCTTTATGGCTGAATGTATATATATATACAGCGTTGGACCCAGAAATATTGTGTGGGGAAGCCCAGATAACAATTTTTAAAACTTTAGGGAGTTGAGGTAAGATTTTTTTAAAATTTTTAAGAGCTAATACTCATATTCTTATCCTAATTACTCAAAAATTGGTGGGTTGTAAATAAAATTTCAAAAACTCAAGGGGAGATAAAGCACTAATTTTTTTATAAATATAATTTTAAAAATTCAAGGGGGCCCAGGCTCCCTGGGCCCGTACATAGGTCCGCCCCTATATGTATGTATACATATATACATGCAGGATGCAGCCAGTATGACTATTACACACACTATGTCAATATATATATACAACTTGTATCCAAGTTTAATATATGTAGGTTGCTAAGTTGTTTCTTCCCATTACTTGGAAGCAAACCCTTGTGTGATGCAGAGCTCTTGTCATTGTTTCATCTATCTCTTTTTTTAATTCAAAAAACTTGATCTTGGAGTCATTATCCACAGATGCTTTTGATCTTTTGTTGGTGACTTCAGTGATCAATCAAGCTTAAGCCCAACTAATCAAACTGTGACAATGGATGCGTTATTCTGAAGCTGTCGGCGCTATATATTAAGCCTGTTAAGTTCTGAATAGTAGCAAGGAGAAAGCAATCAATTACAGTATAATAAGATTATGGAGCTCCTTAGAGAAAACAAAGCCTTTAATTTGACCTTTTTCGTATGGATGCAAGTAGGTTAAGCCTTTGTTCAACTATTGCTAACGTCCAAACAGATCCTACTGAGCAGAATATTGTTCAAAATTTGCAAAGAAAGCCTCGTGACTAAATGATATGTTGAAACATAAAATGGATTTTAAGCCTGTGAAAGTGTTGAGCTTTGGGCTGCAACAATGAAGACAATGCTCAGCCCAAACCAATGTCATGATATCGAGGTTTGGGCCTTTTGGCAAGTTCAAAAATATCAGGTCTATAGAAGGATACAAAAAATTTCCTAATTTGCCTATTTTGCAAGAGCCCTAATATCCTATCTTCCTTCAAATCTTGATTGAAGAGCACTTATATCCATTCACATATTTGCCATAACAAAAGCTGAGATTGCTTGGCAATAGAGCCACCCGAGGTCTTAATTCCAAAACAGAGAAGCTCTCTTCCATATTTAGAACCTTGACCTAGTAATCATATTCAAGATCCAGAGGATTGCCTATCTCAATCTTCTATCTCTCTGAAGGGCTAAATAACAAGCCTTCAACCGAGTACTCTCGTTTCTTTTTTTTTTTTTGTTGGTGCTAGAGAACAATAATAAGAGCAAGAATCTCCGATTAGTGGACAAAACATATCTCCAGCCGTATCAGCTTGTCAAGCCCCAAGGGGGTCTATCAAAATGTTTCAATTTCTACATTAGCATTCACTCCTAGATTTATTTTTTCTTTGACTGATAATGTGATTGAGACTGCACTTGCTTTTTTTGGCAAAAAGAGACAATTTCCCCTTCACATGTCTGAATTTGATAACTTTATTATCTGTAAGTGCTTATTCAATTGAGAGTACTAGATTTGACAGAAACTTTCAAATTCACCTATTTATCACCTTTATGGTAGTGGAGAAGAAGATTGATACATGATGAATAAGACTAATGTATAAGTTAGTGGATATAGCAACTAAAGTGTGATTAAGATAAAGTCTTTGATTCAATGATGCACTTCTCTTGTTGTTCCTCAAACACAATGCTACTTGTGTCAGTGGGAAGCTTACGAGCAAGAGAGAGGATAAATCTCGTCAGCAAGTTTATGTGATAGTTAAGTCCACAAGTTTAATCACAGGTAATCTAGTGTTCGCTAATCTTTGTGCAAAGCATGAGATTTCAGGTTCAATAGCTTTCGACGCTTTCCTGCTATAAGTTATTATTGATGTAATATATAAAGTTTACATAGTCTAGGGAACAATAACTTTGCACAAAATTGAAAGAGTAATCATATGTTTGCAACACTTATAGTTACAAAAAAATACAAAACAAAACAAAATTATTCAGCAAGTTTAATAGTTAGTTGAGGTGTTCACAGGTCGAGTTAGGTAGTGACCTACCAACAGAACTATTAAGCTCAGGTTCAGAAAATATAGAATCGATTTCGATTCAGTTTGGGTTTAGATTTGATCCGATGAATTTCTGTAGAGCAACGAATTGAGTCGTTTAAGGTAGTGACCCATCAATCGCACTGCCAAAGTCGGATCCACAAATCTTAAAACTAATTTCAACTCAGTTTGAATTCGAGTTGGTTCAGGTTGTGTCAGTTTGGTTGGTGGGCCGAATGAATTTTTTAGCAGTCAACATAGGATTGTGAGTTCAAATCGTGTGGATGGGTGAATTCAAATCTTACTAGTTGATTGACAAATAAAAATGCAACTCTTAATAATGAGACCCAGAAGAGGTGGTCTATGGTTGGCTCGTCCTCTAATGCTAAGAAAAAATTTTAAAATTTGATTCTCTCTTCACATTCTCTTATAACTAAGTATAATTCATTCAATAAATATAATTTATATGATTCTTATAGATAGTAATTTTGTACGAGCTCGCGTCTCGAGCGCCAGAGTAGTCATCGGAGGTCTGGCTCTGAACACCATTAGACCAAAAAAGCACAAAACTTAACTCAACAATGGGGAAGAGGATAAGGAAAAGGCTACAGAACAAAGCACCTCCTCGTTAGTGCCAAATCATGACACATTTCTCACTAATGAAAATAGATATTCTCACGTGATCCATCTGCAACTTGGCTGCATTGATGCATATATAAAAAGCAGCATCTTCTTCCTCCACCGAACAAGACAATCTTACCCCACTGCAAAATGTCTACTTTACCCATGATACACAGGCGAGGAGCCAATCCTATTGCTCCACGTAAGAAAAAAAAATCAACATCAATATTGGTTATAGTTCAGTGTGTATAAGTCCACATTTGAATTATGAAGGTCAGTGTCTTGACTTCTCATTGACCACTAGATTAAATACTGTATCCCAAAAACCAAGGGCTATATTGTAACGTTGTTCTCTATATAAACAAACACGTCACTCTCTCAGTGGACCAAACGAGCCATTCTCAGTGTTAGTTTTACAGGTGTCGAACAAAAGCTACGAATTTTTCTGAGTATTTTGGTCTGTGAGGAGGAGCAGAGATGGCAAGTGCGAGGAGGGCTATGGTGAATGGTGGGTCTTCTTCGTCAGACAAGTTTTCTCGCCGTCCGATGCCCAGGAGGGGTCAGGTGAAGGCTGGGATATTTTTGAGTCTGGCCCACTGTGTCGCTGCTATCTTCTCTTTTAGCAAGGGTTGGGCAGCTGCTCTGTTTTGATTGCCTCTGAGAGAGAGAGAGAGAGAGAGAGAGAGTACATATTTGTCGGAGTTGTACAGAATAGCAGATTAGATTCGGCATATAAATGGGAATCAACTGTTTCTTTTGCTTCATATTGAACTTTTGTCCTTAGTTTTTTGAGAACTATAATGTCAAACGCAATGTATTGTATGATAAAGTATCTTCTGTTGCTGATATTGGCCATTTCTCAGATTTTTCAAGAACTATGGTACATATTAGTAAGGGGAGTGCTATAAAATAAAAAATTTGTATAAAATTTATTCTTAAAACGATGTAGTTGAATGAGAGTTATTTATTATAAAAAGGATAATGCTATATAAATAAAAAATTTATACAGAATTTATTACCAGAATAACGTGATTGTGTGAGAGCAATTCACTTAAAAATGAAACACTTATTATGGTGACTCAATTATAAAAATACCACTATCACATCATTCTGGTGAGATTTTATGTATAAATTTTTTGTAAAAATAACATGTTTTTTTATAAAATACTACTACTACATTTTTATTGGGATTTTCTATGCAAGTTTTATGGAAGAATAGTGTTTCCCTATACTTAACCATAATTAATCTCATATTTTAATTATTGACAAGAATGAGTGAGATATATGTGTATTTATGTATCTAAGAGTTAGTACTAAAATTGAGAAATAAATTTATGCTATAACATCCTTAGTTATTAGTTCTTTACCCCACTTCGCACTTACTTCATTACTTTAAGAGTAATGCTATACAATCAAAAAATTCATACAGAATTTATCATCAGAATGATGTAGCTAAATTATGGACCTATCACTTCAAAATAAAGAACCCATTAAGATATTTATTTATTACAAAACTGTTATCGCTATATCATTTTGGTGTAAAATTCTGTATAAAAATTCTGAAAAAATAATATTTTTCTTACTTTAATTTTAATAAAACAAAGTTGAATGAATAAGCAGTTCGCAAGGCTTTGGCATTACGACTCCTAGTTACTAGTTCTCACTCATTTGGCGCTTGCTTCACTAATTTAATATTAACTCTAACTCACTCTATGTTTTTATTTATTCTACAATATTCAAAACAAAGTAGAATCAGATTTACAAGAAATGACATTGCAAAGTTTGTTTTTATTTTTTTATTTTTATAGGTTTTGTTAACCCACCAAGAAGATTTTTGTGCTCGTTTACTTTATAGGTTTTGCTTTATTGATCATGCCGGTGGAGACCCATTTAAGGGTGAAAAAGAATGATCGGGACCTTAAACAATTTGTCTAATAAATTGTAAAGCATGTAATTCAAGTCAAATCATCCAATTGTCTTGATTCAATGCACTTTCTTCATACATACCCTCAAATACATATATATCACTTTCATGTTAGGTGTTAAAAATATTAAAAAGAAAAAACAGAATCAAATCTTCTTACCCAAATTGATGTTCTTCCCCTTCTCAAAGAGACAGATAAGCAAGTAAATAAACTCTAGCCCTTGGTTCAACTTGCGATTCATCCCATTAATTATGTTTGCAAGCCCCGCAATAACGACTCTCTCTCTCTCTCTCTCTCTCTCTCTCTCTCTCTCTCTCTCTCTCATAGGATATTGCAGTGACGAAAACAGGAGGGAACCGGTATTTTATTTTGAGGGGTGCAAATTAATCATGAAACACATATTTTAACCTAGTGATATAATTATTGTATTTTAATTTTATTTAGATATATTTCTAATTTCAAGCATCAAAAATATATTAGGATATAAGACTAAGTTTTACATGAAAAATAAAATTAACTTATATTCAATATTACCAAAATATGAATGAAAAAAAAAACCAAACTAATTGTTTCTTTGCATATTTCAACTTATTTTTTAAGAGCAAAAAATTATAAATATTATCTTTTATAAGAAGAACTGAAAAAATATCAAACTCCTCTATAAAATCAACTAGAAAGAAGAGAATTCAGAAAATTTGATTTTATTCTAAAAATAAAAACTGCACTTGGTAACATTTTTTTTTTTTTTTTTTTGTGAATTGATACACAATCGAAACCTTACTCTATGTTGATTTTATTAGGTTAAGATGTACATAAAAAAAGTATGACCTGCAATTCAATATACAAAAATTTTGATATTTATTATGTTAGAGCCTTTAAGTGGGTTTTAAATTGTGGGAGGTGGTAGTAGAATATTTTTTGTCAAAGCATCGCGTATATGCAGTAGATGTAGTAGCATTAACCCTTGTTAGATGGCGTAAAACGTAGCACTTTTGCAAAATCTAAATTTGTCAAAAATATTGATTAACACATCAAAATCAATTTTGTTTTTAGAAGATAAAATGAGATTCCATTTTCAATTTTTTTTTTGTGTATATACATTTATATAATTTTTAAAATTATTAAAGCTTACAACTGACTGTGTTTGTAGAGAAGTGTGAGTTATAATAGATATGAATTTTATTATTGTATTATTTTTTTTCTACACACTTATGGAGCCACAGCATTAGTTGGGTTGATAAGGACCGGGTAAAGTTCACATGGTCCCTGACATAGATGTCCATTATAAACACACCTTTTGCGAATGGAAACAAAAGTGCCACGTGATTCTTATGCTGGACATTTCCGGAATTAAATCATCTCTACTCATCTGAAACATTACCGTTACACCTTTGATTATAAAATTGGAACTTGGCATTATCTTGCCCCCTTCTCATCTCCTCTTGAAATGACAAAATACCCCTTGAGGGAATAAAAATATTGCTAAAATATAAACCAAAATCTAATGCTTTCATTTCTTGATGCTTGGGATTATGCCACTCTCTTAAACAGGCAAATTAGATGTAATTTGGTAATTTGCAATTAGCTTGGATCAGAATTTTATTATAATATTGTGAATACCACATTAACGGAAAGTACTACTCTTTTAAAAATTTTGTACCAAATCTTATATTAAAATGATATGACTGTGACATTTTTATAATTAAAAACAATATTGATGAATTCATTGTTTTAAAATGATAGATTCACAATTCAGTGACAATTCAACTTTATATATATATATATATATATCATTGCACTTTTTATTGATTTAAGCACATCACAAAATATATATAATTAACAAATGACTTAGGCAGCTATGTTTATAATAATTTTTTCGTGAGCATGTCGCACATTTTGATAGTAAATTTTAGTGTAGCGGTAAGGTTGGTCTGCTTTAATTTGGGCATCTTGAGTTAGAACACGGAGACAACCTATCCGCTAAGTACGTCAGACTTTTCTAAGATTCAACAATAAATAGGAATTTGTCCTTATGAATTTAGCAGCAACCTAAAATTCCAAGACAAATCAAGTAACCTAACTTTTTCTGCCCCACAAAAAAAACCCCATCTTGCAAGCGTGGAATGCAGCCTTTTGCTCTCGAAAGAAAGGAAGAGGTGTGAACGCGATAAGGTCAAGATGGTCAGCAAATTGTCAAATATATTGAAGGTTATACCAAAAAAAATAGTTATTGCTAAAAGCAAGGGCAATTTATTAAGCTTCACCTCTATATATATAGACCAGAGAGACTAGCCTTGTACCATATAAGTGATCTTATTGCTTATTTCAGACTCTCAAATCTCAATTAACATTACAACCGTCGCCCCGCCACCGCCAACCGCTACAACCGCCGCCAATCATTAAAAGGCAATCAAACTTTTGTGGTAGAGATGGCAGGAGCAAGGAGAGAGATGATCAACGGGGGGAATTCCTCAAGGAGGTGTAGCTATGACCGTCAGATCCCAAGGAGAGGACAGGTGAAGGTGGCTATAGCGTTGGTTGTCGCCAACTCTCTGGCTTCTTTCTTCTCTTCCAAGATTGGTTCTCCTCGGATGAGCCGCTGAATCCTATTTCCCCTGAAAAGGGTTCACAACCAACTGCCTCAACAACCCTTTTTAGTTCTGTAAATGTTTTGATCAATTTTGATGTCAGAGAGAGAGAGAGAGAGAGAGAGAGAGAGAGAGGTTATTGGCTTTATTGTGGAGATCTGAGCTTGGGTGATCATGTATCAAAGAGCTTGCACATGTACAGAGTGCAATTTGAACACAAATGAGAACTTTTCACAATTCTTTTGCAATTTAGCTACGTTTGATGATTCCATGGTATAATCTAGTTGGATTCTATCAATCTTTCAAGTGAACAAATTTTTAGAATGTTTTGAGAAAATGTTCAAATCAGGTGCATAGCGCTCATCAAGCTCACCTCAGATTTGGTGCACCTGGAAGTGTTTCCAAGGGGTCATGCCATATATGCTATAAAAAAAAAATTAATATAAAATTTATAATAATATAATTGACTGAAGGTCATTCACTTAAAAATATAATACTTAGTATAATAATTTTTATTTATAAAAATAATACATTACATCATTTTAATTATTTTTTTAAATAAATTTTTTTTAAAACATAACATTTTTGGTTCCGAAATTCGGTACCCAAAAGACTATAGCTGAGAGAAGAGAGACAAACCAAATTGGAAGGAAGGAAAAGCAGGGGAAGCATCTCCCTACCACCACTTTAGCGATGGTTGACTTCGGTCTTGCCGCTATGTTTTTTAAACCCAAATTTAACATAAAAAAAAAAGAAAAAAAAAGTAAAGACAAAGAGGATAAAATAAAATATTTTAAAATTTTACTTCAATTATTTTTATGTTATTTTACTTTTTACTTTTTCTAATAACTAAAGATACGATGTAATTTCTTACCCTCTTTCATTTTCTTTTGTTTCATCAAATCTTTAATTTAAACACAGCGTAAAAGTAATGAATAGTTTTTAGTATGTCCTTTTCTTTTCTTTTTTCTATTATTTGGGTGGGGGTTGCTGCGATAAGATTCATAAAAAGAAAATTCTTATGCAAAATTTTTCCATTTTCAATCAATTCAAGTTCCGAGGGAAGGACGGTGGTAGGGGGCTCTCAGCTTCCTTTCCACATTCCTGAGCTAATGATGCAGGAAATTTGTGCGACCTTCTCAACCTTTGTTGCAAACAATTGAAGTAATGAATCATTCTGCTTGGAACAACGGTGTGATGCCTGTCAAAAACACTTTGATGTCAAAGTTAGGCTAAAGATAAATGGGCAGAGTAACAATATTTAAGAGTTCATGTGTTTCGTACCTTCATTGGAGATGATGACTATCTTTTATATAGAGGCATAAGCATAGAGTATGGCTATGATTGTGGACACCTTAATGGGAGAGCTAAACATGTCCTCGAATTATGCATCGAGAATCGTGGGGACGTATCGTGCCATCACATTAGGCTTCATGAACCATATCCTCAGTTGTGGGCGGAACCGTCCCCATTATGGGATCGTGGAAGCTGATCGTCAAACGAGAAGCTCGAGGTACCTTAATGACGGCGCTTGGTGCCCTGCTGGAGCTCTGTCTTTCCAAATTTGTTAACAAACTTGGTCAGGAAGGTAGTTCAGGGGGTCTTGGTCTGAAGACACTACTTGGGCTTACATGGTCTGTCCAATAGAGACAGACCGACTATACTTGTCGTACTATCAGGTGGTATATATAATGTTATATATTCTTAACATGGACCCAAAAAATAAAAAATCAATTCAAGTTACCATAAAAAATAAAATAAAAATAAAGTTAGTAAAGTGATAAACCTAACTCTTACTGAACCCTCATTGTTATTATCCCTAGGTATGTGAGATGTTGTGAAAAAGGAAATGCTGATACAACTATTTACGCTCTTAGGTTAGGAAACGTCTATGGTGAACTGATTTTAGTTACCACTTGGACTAATTATAATTATTGTCTAATGTAATAATAATTATTATAAAATATGTTTATATTGTGATAACTGCTTTTTCATCAAAATATTATATTTTTTTCAAAATTTTCATGTGATAGGTAAATTTATTTTCTATTTTTTTTTAATTTAAGAGAGTACTAATACTTTAAAAAGTCCTCCACGGTATTGTCGAAAAATTTATAAATTTAACAGTGTTTCAAGATATAATAAAGTTATTACTTGACAGTAATAACAATAAACAATAATAAATTCAAATGCAGATTAATTCAATGTACAAAAGTAACTTTGAACTACACATAATCATCTTTTAATTCACTTTGCCCACGAAGCTGCATGAAAAACAATTTAAATGAGGGTTAACCATAATTCACAAGCCATCCCATCCACTGAACCTTAACCATAGGGAAAAGGTAAAGTCTCGGTTCAGTGCACTTCCCACGTCCCCGGGGTAATCCGAAAGGATAAAGTCTGCCATGGCCTCCGCCGCCATTATCGTCACTCACTCGGCTGCTTTTAGTAATGGGTGGTGATAAGTGACAGTGACAAAACTCACGCGGCTGCTTTTGGTAATGGGGGGTGATAAGTGACAGTGACAGCAAAATTGAAACCAGCAATACCACGTGATCTTTATGCTAGAGGTCGTACTTAGTGTTATAAACGAGGTGACTTGATTGTTTAAGTTTGATTTAATAATTTTAATAAATTTTAAAATATATTTATATTTAATTTATTTAATTTTGACCTAATCTAATTAAATGAATTTTAATAGAGTTGATCTGAATAGTTTAATTTATTTTATTTTATATAAATTTATTTAATCAAGATTCGACCGAACTGATTTTAAATGTGTTTGAACTTAATTTGTTTTACAACTGTACTTATCCTTTGTGAGTAGGTTTTACAGTGAACTTAATAAAATCTACTTAATAGGGACTCATTGCGAAATAAAGAGTAAGATTTACGTCTCAAGTATGAAATTTATGAGGTGTCATCAACTCTTTAAGATAATTTTTAATACCTTTGGTTTAATAATTATTCAATTTTTATAGAATGACGATACAACATAAGTTTCAAAATTATTTGAGGTGCACACAAATTACACTGACACTTGTTTAGCTACAAAAAAAAAAAAAAAAAACAAAGAAAAACGAAGACGGAATAATTTTTCACAAATGGTGCATGAAAAATAAAAACAATACAAATATCTAACACCCAACTAATATGATGGGACATGAGCATCTTTCACCTTTGTCGGTTCATAATCACTTAAAATCTTATTTTGGAGGGGGACTCATTTCTTCATAAATGCGTTTCTAATACTGTACCAAAACTCTTTTGAAAATTTTGAAATATTTTTTAAAAAATTCGAGAAAAATGTTATAAAAACTTTTAAAAAATATTTGAGAAACTCTTATGATACTTAACAGAGTTTTTTGAGAAATTTAGAGAAAATATTTCAAAAACTTAAAATATTAATTTTATATATTTTTTCTCTCTTAAGTACTAACTAAGTATATATAAAATTATTCATATAAATTTTTTAAAGGTCTCCACTAAATTTCTTAAAAGTCTTCTTTGAATTTTGCGAAAATTTTCTAATAAGATTTCTATTAAGTTTTTTAGTCGTTTTTCGCTTCCTGTTTTTTCTTATATTTTATGCCGTGTTTTCTGCTTCCATTTCTCTCAAGTTTTCCGCTTTCAGTTCTCATTTTGGTAACTATGGCCCGGTCATGAGTTCTTTAAAGACAAAGGTACCCTTAAATTATGAGGTGTTTGGATTCTAGCTTAAAAATATCTAACACCCAATTGTAGAGACTCTTGCATTTTTTTAAATAATTGTAACACCTATTAGTTGTTTTAATTTTTTTTCATTAGTAGGCGTGTAAAGATTTTTCAGGAAGGATAAAAAAAAATCCTTTATAAGTAAGGTTTTTATTGGTATTTTGATAATTTTGTGCTGGAATCGACATTTTTTATGAGTTTTTTTTAATGATTTCTTGTTTGCATTTTTAAGAGGCATTCTTGCATATTGTTGGATAAATGAAGAGTGTCAATGTTATTTTATAAACGTAAAGGGTAATTTTGTAATTACAAAAACTTCACGAGGTGTTAATGTAATTTATCCTATATTATATTACATAATTTACATACGTACGTGGACATGGAGTGAGAAACCTGCAACAATTACAAAAGCATCAAGCTCGTGCAGATTTTTTCTAGCAAGTATGGAAGTACCAATCTTGAAAATTAATTAATTGCATATAACACGAGGCTGTCTGGTAGAGTGCATGCATACCATCACTCATGCATATATATATCTAGCTTTAAATTTCATTTTGAGGTACATCTACATATAGCTTAACATGTATGCATATACAGAGGCAAAAGCAAGTGCAAGCCAATTCCAAGATTGATACTTCTATAATTACAAAACCTTAGGTAAGGCAGTAAAAGTTTGCATACACTAGCTAAATTATTCTCAAACGTATTTTGTATTTAGGATGAGACCATGGTTTTAATCGTCACTGCGATATGGTAAGCTGGAATAGAACCCAAAAAAAACTTTGATGAATAAATTATCAGCTCTAGCTTTGGGCCCTGGCTCCTAGTATCTTCGTCCTTTTTTTATATATTTGTTTTAGGTATATTAAAAAAAATTACATTGAAAAGGGTCTAAATCAGAGAAAGAATCAGATAGAGAAAAATCGAACTCTTGAAGGAGGTCAAAGGATCTAAGCCAACTAAACTAGTCCTAATCAATTCATCCCTTCTTTATATGATCAAGTAAATTATGCACAATGTTTGTTAAAAAAAAAAAAGTGTACAATGGTCTCATAAGCCTTTTTTTTTTTCGTTAAAAAAGGTGTAAATTCTGAGTATGCGAACAACTCCAAAAAACGCAAAATAATAGCCTCCTAAACCAAATTCTAATATGTAAGGCAAAACAAATCACATCAATTATACAATCTATATATACATCATACAATTTGATCCCACAATGAGATACATTTGAGCCATAGACTGGTCTATTCACGGTCAAGGTCATTACTTTGAATGAGCCTAATTTCAAAACTGGTTGGGACTTGGGGACCAGTGGGTTCGGACCCAACAAATTAGAAACAAATGCCTTTTTTTTTTCAAATGTGAATACCCCCAACCTTTTTCTTATTTCGGCACATTCCCCCTTTTTTTAATTTTGGTCAGAGACCCAGAGTCGCATTCCCGTGTGAACGCGACTAAGGGCAATGACTTCAAATCAATTGTTAAATCTTCAAGACGTAATCATTGTCAAAAACGAGGGGCATTTTAATCAACCTTGGCCTATTCATACTTGTCACTGAGCAATCACCGCATCATCGACCAGACGGTCAGTTCAGAATCTTCAGAGAACTAAAAAGGCGTTTAGTTTTGTTGATCGGAAATGGCGGGTGCAAGGAGAGAGATGATGATCAAAGGTGGAAATTGCTAGAGGATGTTGTCTTTTGGCCGTCCGATCCCCAGGCGAGGCCAGGTGAAGGTTGCGATTGTGTTGGGTCTGGCCAATTCTTTGGCTTCTCTCTTCTCTTCCAGCACTCGTTCAAAGTCCAGCCGCCGAACCCAACTCTTATGACTCATCACAGAGACAGAGAGAGAGAAGGACCCAATTTTGATAGTTTAGAGAGAGAGAATGGGGTCTGTTGAGACTTGAGAGAGAAAATATTCAATTTGCAAATCGGTTTGTTTGATGATATACAGTGTAATAGTTGCAAGATATGATGCTCCTTTTTGTTTGTTTTATTTCTTTCTTTGTGGTCGTGATGAACGTTAGAGATCATTTGGTTTCCAACTGATTTAAATTAAGGGCGTCTGATCTGTGGGTCCTACATTTTTTCATAATGCTTTTATTTGATGAGTTTGGTATGAAACGACATTGCTTTATGTTGGTTACAATATATTAGAGTATTAAATTATGAAAAATGTTATATATAATTATATTAAATTATAAAAAATATTATATTTAATTATTTTTTTTTCCTAACCAGCTGACATGGCAAGCTGACCCATGTAAGTTTTCTTGTACATTTTCAACCTAAGGAGAGTTTCCTTGTAACTATTTTTCAAATCCCGATTTGCACTCTCAAGTTTTAGACATTGCCCGAAGGCTTGCCAATCCATAGATTTTGTGCACTAATTTATTTTATTATTTTTTTCATTAATGAGGTTGATGGAGATGAAAATGTAGTGTTTTCCCTCTCTGCGCCACTCAATTTTTTTAAAGAGGTTGTTTAAAGTATTGACATGCACTATAAAACTCTGTGGAAACTGCCCTTTATCAAAATCCAAAATTTTAAAAAATATTGATCAACGTGTCAAAATCAATTTTGCTTTAAGAAGATAAAATCAGAGTACATGTTCATTCTCTTTTTCTGTATATACATTTATATAAATTTTAAAGTTATTAAATCCACAAATTTTCTGATAACTTTAATTGAGAGAACTGTGAGTATGGCGTGAGTAGGGTTATAACGCACCGAGCCGAGTAGTAGATTATTAAAATTTATTTAAAAATATTAAAAAGTTTAAAAATATGTATAAGTTTGATGTGTTTATTTTTTGAACCAATTTTAAACGAGCTTTAATAGAGTAAATTACAAGTGAACTCAAGTAATTTAAATTTTTTAATGTATATAAAATTATCGAATCAAGTTAAAATTATTCAAAAAATTAATAAATTTAAATATATATTTAAATTTAATTTATTTATATAATAATGAAAATTTTTACGAACTAAACGCAATACGAGTTTTGAGTCGTTTATAGTTTATTTTAAAACCCTCAGTTACGAGAGTTATGCAAGCAACCTTCAGTTGGGTTGATAAGAACCGGACAGCGCCCAGATGGTCCCTGACATAGATGTCATAATAAGCACACCTTTTGCTAATGTGCACAAAGTTCCACATACTTAGCCCCAAAAAAAATAAAAACAAAGCCCTACGTGATGCTTATGCTGGACATTGCCAGAATCATATCATTTCCACTCATCTGAAACCTTATACCTTGTCATTATAAAATTGGAATTAGGCATTATCTTGTCCCCTCCTCATCTCCTCGCAAAATGGCCCTCGAAGGAATAAAAATTATTGCTAAAATATACACCAAATCCAGTGCTTTCATTTTCTTCTAAATAGCATTATGCTTCCGAATATACCGTTCTCTTAATCAGGCTTAAAATATCAAATTTGGTGATTTGCAATTAGCTAGGTTTCACATTTTCATTGGAATCTCGTAGATGCTTTATTGATGAAAAGTGTTATTTTTTAAAAATTTTTGTTTAACTTTTTATACTTAAAATAATATAACAGTAACATTTTTATAATTAAAAATATCTTTATAAAAATATTTTAATTAAGTTTTTTATTTTAAAATAATACGTCAACAATTCAACTATATTATCTTTTTCTGTAGATATATCATTACATTGACTTAAACACATTGTAAAACCTAGATAAATAACACATGGCTTACATGGGTCTATTATAGGCTGTTTGAAACTTGAGAGAGAGAAGAAAAAGAGAGAGAAAGAAAAAAGAAAACTATTTTCCCTTCATTATTAGATTTTGTGAAAAAAATAAAAAAAAAGTGAAAGAAAAGTAAAGAGAGAAAGAGATAGAGCGATTTAAAAAAAATTTCTTTTTTCCTTCACTTTCCTTCTTAAGTATAATCAAACATGAAAGAAAAACAAATGATAGTTTTCTCTTTCCTATCATACCTAAATAGAATCAAACAAAAAATTAAAGAAAATAAATAGTAATTTTTCCTTACATTTTCTTTTCTATCCCAGTTCCAAACGGGCTGTTATATAATACTTTTTCGTGCTAGTATGTCTCATATTTTCCCTTCCTCTCCGATGAGTATCTCAGCCTTTCCCAGACTTTGCAGTGATGGAAAGTTGTGCACTAGGTTGTCCCTCTTCGTGCTTATGAATTCAGCAGTTACCTAAAGTAGTAAGACAAAGTAAGTGACCTATTTTCGTAATCACACGTGCCCATTACATCAAATTGTAAACTTTCTGTGATTAATTCAGTGCTTACCAATAAACAGAACAAAAAGAAAAGGATAAAGTTGAACATGGGTGAATCGGGGAGATCATCGACCCCACATAAAAAAAAACCAAATATTGCAAGTGTGAATGCAACTTTTTGCTATCAGACGAAAGAATGAGGTGTGAACGCGAGAAGGTCAAGATGGTCAACAAATTGTCAAATATATTGAAGTTTATATATAATATGAAGTAGAGTTATTGCGAAAAGCAAGGGCATTTTATTAACCTTCACCTCTATATATAGATCAAAGAGACGAGGCTTATACCATATCAGTGATTATACCATATCAGTGACAACAGTGATCTAAGCTCATTCAGAATTTCATCAACGCCGCCGCCGCTACCATCGCCACCGATCATCAGAAGGCAATCAAACTTTTGATGTTGTAGAGATGGCAGGAGCAAGGAGAGAGATGATCGACGGTGGGAATTCGTCAAGGAGGTGTAGCTATGGCCGACGGGTCCCAAGGAGAGGACAGGTGAAGGTGGCTATAGTGTTGGTTGTGGCCAATTCTCTGGCTTCTTTCTTCTCTTCCAAGACTGGTTGTCCTCAGATGAGCCGCTGAATCCTATTTTCCCTTAAAAGGGTTCACCATCGACTGCCTCAACAACCCTTCTTTGCTCTGCAAATGTTTTGATCAATTTTGATGTTTTAGAGAGAGAGAGAGATAGAGGGGGTTATGTTCTTTATTGTGGAGATCTGAAATGGTGTGATCGTGTACCCAAAGAGCTTGTACATGCACAGAATGCAATTTGCACACAAATAAGAACTTATCACAAATCTTGTGCCATTTATTTATTTTATATTATTTTACTCTTTATTTCTTCTATTAATTTATTTTATATTCTCTTTTTTTTTTCACAAATTTTTTTTATCCAAACTCAGCACAAGAATATTGACTAATTTTTCCGTTAACTGTGATAATGAAATGTCACACTGTATGTCCTTTTACTTTTATTGGGTGGGGTTTGCGACGATAAGATTTGTAAATTTTTTTCCATTTTCAAATCAATTCAAGCTATGAGGGAAGGACGGTGGTAGGGCCCTGCTCATAGGTTTTGAATTACAAGCTCTCAATTTCCTTTCCACAGTCCCAAGGCAATGTTTTGAAATTAGAATTGTTGAGTGAATCGAAAAATAGAGTTGAGTCATGGACCACTCGTTTGATTTAATCGGTAGACTAATTGAAATTGAATCGTAACGGCATAAATATATACAAAAATTAAATTAAATAAAATAATTACAAAAAATACCCATAAGGCTTGATTTTTGTAAATATTTATTTTAATGTTTTTTTTATTTCTAAAATAACTAAATACAATAAATAATTCTTTCAATAAAATAAGACATAAATGAAGAGCTCTTTCTATTGACTGATCTTGTATCAATCAAATCCCATAAAAAAATAAACAATTACACCTAAAAGACTTAGAAATTCCAACCCGTTTTAAAGACCTCTTGTTACCTCAATAATTACCTAATACAACTGTGTAGCTCTCAGAATACGCAGTGGCATTTGCCTTGGGTATCTCCAACCTCTTTATGTCTCAAATTTCTCAAAATGGAGCAGTGAAAGGGCCTAGAGAGGGAGAGATAGCGGACTGTTAGAATTTTTTTGTAGGTTGAGCTTACATTAATTGTATATTTTATTTTAATAAAACGGGTTGAACTCAAGTTTAAGTTTAAGATATATATGATAAGGTTCTATATTATAATAATTTTTTTTCTATGATTTTTTGGTTAATAAGTGTTAGGGAACAAAATAATAAGAAAACAAGAATCAGCACTCAGTTAATTGTCACATTCAGGCTCGCGGAATAAGCAACAACTATGTGTGACACTTGCAAGACACTTTGCAAGTCCTGCCAAGCACCTCCCGATGTGTTTGAATACACAATAAACACAAAAATTAAAAATTTGTGAGCAAATATATAAATAATACATACAACTTGTAAAGCAACACGCAACACAACGAGTAGAAAATGGAGCATTTCACTAACAATAAATGGCAATTACAAGCTTAAACAAGGGTACAAAAATGACCAAACATTACCAAAGCAAGGGCATAAAAGCTGCGTAGACAGTTTTAGAGTTTATCATGCTCACCCCTTATATACGTTTTTCTAGCGTTCTAATAAATATGACTCCAGCCATATTAGCTTGGAGGGTTGATCCCAATTAGCCCGAAGGGGGTCTATCAAAATGTTTCAATTTGTACATTAGCAGTCACCTATAGATTTATTTTTCCTTTGCTGGCCCATTTGATACAACATTTTTTTTAGCTTCTGTGGTTTTGCTGCAAAAAAATTAAAAAAATTAAGCAAAAAATAAAAAATAAAAACTTGATTTTTTGTTGGGTATAAACTAAAAAAATTAGACGAAAAAGTCCTACCAAACAAGCCAGAACTTTTTATTGTTTTTGTGCAAGAAGGAGACAAACAATTTCCCTTTCACATGTCTGAATTTGACAACTCTATCTCCAAAGTACTTTTCAATTGAGAGTATGAGATTTGAAAGAAGCAAATTCACATATTTATCCAACTTTATGGTAGTGGAGAAGAAGATTGATAAACATGTTGAATGACAGTAGTGCACAAATTAGTGGATATAGCCGCCATATAAAGTGTGATTAAGATATACTCTTTGATTCACTTATGCAGTTCTCCTGTTGTTCCCGAAACACAATGCTACTACTTGAATCAGTGGGGATACGAGTAAGAGAGAGAGAATGGATTGTCGTCAGCAAGTTCACATAATAGTTAAGTCAGCAATTTTAGCCATAGGTGATCTAGTGGTCATTTAGTCATTATAATAAGTATAAAATCTCGAGTTCAACATTTGTTTCCACCTTTATATGGCCTGCTATCAAATAATATTTACATAATTGATGACAACAGTAATGCATGAGTTTGAGAGAGTAATTAATGAACGTTTAAAGTCTTTGGAGACCCATTGTTAAAAAAAAAAAAAGCAAATTAACATGTTTTTTTTTTCATTTTATAAAAAATGCGGCATTTCAACTCCTCCAAATCTGTAGGGAACCTTACGATAAGTACAAGATTGGGAGTTCAAATGTTGTGGGTGGGTGAGTTAAATCATTCTATCTAATTAATAAATGAGGATACAACTCTAATAATGAAAACCAGAAAAGGTAGTCCATGTTCGACTCTTCACCTCTTCATAGCTCATAATTTGTGGCTAGTTGTCATTTATATAATGAATGTACTATAAACTTTACATGATTTATATGAGAGGAGACTCTGCATAAACTCGAAACACGAGTTTGGGAGTAATTTGTCGGAGGGTTAAACACTTTTAAGTAAAAAAACTATTTTAACAATTGGGGAAAAAGATAAAGAAAAAGGCTACAGAGCAAAGCACGTCCTCATTAGTGCCAAATCCCTGACACCTTTCTCACTAATGAAAACAGATACTCTCACGTGATCCATATGCAATTTGGCATTGATTCATGCATAACCCCTTTACTAAAACCCTTTATTTTACCTCCATATTCACGAAAGTAGGATCTTCTAGCTCGCCTAATCAGCCTCTCTTAAAATGACAATATTATCCCATTGCAAAATGTCTACTTTACCCATCATATCACGGGTGAGGAGCCAATCCATTACCCAACATAAGGGAAGATGACCCAAGTGGACATATGTCTCTTTGTGTTTTATATTTATTTATAAAATATATAAAATTATTTGATTTGATAAAAATTTTATTATAATGTATTTTTATTATTTTATTTTTAAATTAGAATATTAAAAAATAATTTAGTAAAATAATAAAAATAATTTAAAAAATAATTTTTTATTTTGGCATAAAATGATCAAATCGTCTTTTAGTTATTTTAATTTGAAGATATAAAATGATAAAAATACTTTTATGATAGAATTTTTATTAAATCTAATGATTTTTATCTATTTTACAAGTAAATTCAAATTATAAGAGGATCATGTGTTCACTTTTAAATCACAAGAGTAATCTGATTTTGAATCAAACTACTATGAGATCAAATGTAATTACTAAAACAAAAAAACAAGGTGAAGGATAATGGTGATATGGTACAGTGTGTATAAAGACTACATGTTAAGCTCAGTATCTTGACTTCCAATTGACCACTATTAAATATCACAAAAACGAAGGGCAACTTTGTAACGTGTTCTCTATATAAACAAACACGCCACTCCCTCAGTGGACCAAAACGAGCCATTCAGTGCTTTTTTTTGAGTTTTTTTAACTTGATTTTTTTTATTTATAAGTAAAAAAGGTTAAAATTTTAAAGTTTATTTTTTTATTTTTTTCTCTTGCTTCTCTACTTGTCTTATTCTGAAAAAATTTATCTTTTTTGTTTATTAGTCAAAAAAATAAAATTAAAAAAATTAAAAAAAAACTATACTAAACAAGCAGTCAATGTTAGTCTACAGTTTTTTAACAAAGCTTCTAATTTTGTTAAAAAAAAAAACAAAAAAAACAAAGCTTCTAATTTTTCTTAGAGGATTTTGGTCCGTGAGGAGGAACAGAGATGGCAAGTGCGAGGAGGGCTATGGTGCGTCTTCTTCTCCAGGGAAGTTTTCTGTCCGTCCAATGCTCCGGAGGGGTCAGGTGAAGGCTGGGATTGTTTTGGGTCTGGCCCACTCTCTCGCTGCTATCTTCTCTTGAGGACTGCTAGCTTCACTTGCGGCTCCGCGATTGAGGCCGCTAAATGTACAACACATCAGCACGGATCCACTACAGTAGGTGAGTTTATACTGATGTGTCGAACATTCAGCAGCCTCACTCGCGCAACCACGAGTGAGGCTAAACTTTTTCTCTTCTCTTTTAGCAAGGGTTGGGCAGCTGCTCCGTTTTGATTGCCTTAGAGAGAGAGAGAGAGAGAGAGAGTATACATCTTTGTGATGTTGGAGTTGTACAGAACAGCAGATTAGATTCGGTGTATAAATGGAAATCAAATGTTTCTTTTGCTTCATATTTGAACTTTGTCCTTGTTTTTTGAGAACTATAATGTCAAATGCAATGTAGTGTACGATAAAATATCTTGGGTTGCTGATATTGGCCATTTCTCAGATTTTTCAAGAACTATAATACATATGAGAATGGATAGTGCTATTTTATAAAAAAAAAATTGTATAAAATTTATTCATAGAATGATGTGTTTGAATGTGAGTTATTTATCATAAAAAAGGTGATCTTATATAAACAGAAAATTTATACATAATTTATCACCAGAATAATGTGATTGTGGAAAGCCATTCATTTAAAAATAAAACACCTATTATGGTGAATCAATTATAAAAATATCACTGTCAAATTATTTTGGTAAAGTTTTATGTACAAATTTTTTATAAAAATAGTAATTTTTTCTGTGTAAGTTTTATGAAAGAATAGTGTTTCCTATACTTAACCATAATTAATCTCATATTTTAATTATTGACAAGAATGAGTGAGATTGATGTGTATTTACGTATCTAAGAGTTAGTATTGGAATTGAGAAATAAGTTTATGCATGTATGTATAACATTATCCGTAGTTATTAGTTCTTTACCCCACTATGCAATTGTTTCATTCTTTTAATTTTAACTAGGGATGGGTGCACAAGCAAAACGTGTGTAATATTTACACAATAGTTACATAATAAAAACTGTTACAGTTATAAAATCATTGCAGTTATAAAATTTAAACATGAAAAGGATTTGTGTTAAAGTAATTATGTCATTTAATAAGGGTATTTTTGAAATTAAAATTGTCTATATAGCTTCAGAAATTAACTATGCTCTCCCGTTATAATACAGATAAAACAAAGTTGAATCAATAAACAGTTTGCGAGGTTTTGGCATTACAACTCCAAGTTACTAGTTCTCACCTGCTTTGCGCTTGCTTCACTACTTCACAATATTCAAAACAAAGTAGAATCAGATTTACAAGAAATGACATTGCAAAGTATTTTTGTTTTTTTTATAGGTTTTGTCACCAAGAAGATTTTTGTGCTCGTTTACTTTATAGATTTTGCTTTATCGATCATGCCGGTGGCGGCCCATTTAATGGTGAAAAAGAATGATTGGGACCTTAAACAACTGCCAACCATTTGTCTAATAAATTGTAAAGCACATAATTCAAGTCCAATAATCTAATTCAATGAACCTTAATTGTCTTGATTCAATGCACTTTCTTCATACATTCCCTCAAATACATCTCATTCCATGGTGGGAGTTTAAAAAAATAATAAAACAGAATCAGATCTTCTAAGCCAACGATGATTTAAGTGATGTTCTTCCTCTTAGCAAAGAGAAATAAGTAAGTAAATAAACTCTGGCCTTTGGTTCAACTTGCCATCCATCTCATTAATTATGTTTGCAAGCCCCACAGGGTTGATAGTCTCTCTTTATTTCTCTCTTTTTTTTTGATACATTGCAGTGACGAAAATTTCGTGAACTGAGATTTGTGAGACCTATTATTACTCTTCTGTTTTTTTTTGTCATTGCATGTCTTGTGTTTGATTCATGTCATACAAACTGTTCATTCATAATGCATTATTTGATCCATTTGGTAAGAAAGAACATTGCTTAATGTTGGTAACTGTAGATTAGGGTATTAAATGGATATATATTGCAAATTACATTTACACAAAAGAACTACTTCCAAATTCCAATTTGCACTCTCAAGTTTGATCTGAGACACTTTTCAATCCATTGATTTTGTGTTCTAATTTTTTTTTCTCATTAATAAGGTTGATAAAAACACATAAAAGGGTACTTTTCCTTTCTCCACCACTCAATCTTTTTTTTTTTTTTTTTGGAACACATTGTTAAGAGTATTGACATGCAGGATAAAGCTTCGTACCTTTAAAAAATTCAAATTTTGTGAATCAACACATCAAGATCAATTTTGTTTTTAGAAGATAAAATGAGATTCTATATTCAAAAAAATTTTTGTGCGTGTATATACATTTATATAATTTTTAAAATTATTATTAAAGCTTACAATTGACAGTATTTATGGAGAAGTGTGAGTTATAATGGTTATGAATTTTATTATTTTTTTTTATTTTTCAACATACATACAGAGCCAGGGCATGAGTTGGGTCGATAAGGACCAGGCAAAGTTCACATGGTCCCTGACATAGATGTCCATTATAAACATGCCTTTTGCAAATGTAAACAAGTACCACGTGATTTTTCATCTGAAACATTACTGTTACACCTTTGATTACAAAATTGGCATTGGGCATTATCTTGCCCCCTTCTCATCTCCTCTTAAAATGACAAAAATATCCTTAGAAGGAATAAACATATTGCTAAAATATAAACCAAATCTAGTGCTTTCATTTTCTTGTAAAATAGCATTATGCTTGGGATTATGCCACTCTCTTAAACACGCAAATTAGACGAAATTTGGTAATTTGCAATTAGATAGGATCATAATTTTATTGTAAAAGTACTATTCTTTTAAAAATTTTGTACAAAATCTTATATTAAAATGATGTGACGGTGACATTTTCATAATTAAAAAGTATCTTAGTGGATTCGTTTTTTGAAAATGATTGGTCCACAATTCAACTACATTATACTGTTTAATGTTTCTGTATATATATCAATATGCTTTTATTGATTTAAGCACACCACAAAAAATAGATAATTAACACAAGGCTTATACGGGTATGTTTATAATAATTTTTCTCATGAGTATATCGCACATTTTGATGATAAATTTTGGCGTAACAATAAGTTTGATCTATTTTAATTTGGCGTATTGAGTCAGAAGAAAGAGACAACATGTCCGCTAAGTACATCGACTTTTTCAAGATCCAACAATAATAGAAATTTGTGCTTGTGAATTTAGCAGCAACCTAAAGTTACAAGACAAATCAAGTAACCTAGCTTTGTCTGCCCACATAAAAAAAAATCCCATCTTGCAAGTGTGAATGCAACCTTTTGCTATCGAAAGAAAGAAAGAGGTGTGAACGCGATAAGCTCAAGATGGTCAACAAATTGTCAAATATATTGAAGGTTAAATGAAAAAATAGTTATTACCAAAAGCAAGGGCAATTTATTAAGCTTCACCTCTATATATAGACCAGAGAGCCTATCTTTGTACCATTACCATATCAGTGATCTTATAGCTCGTTTCAGACTCTCAATTAACATTAGAACCGCCGCCCCCGCTGCCCAGACTCTCAATTAACATTAGAACCGCCGCCCCCGCTGCCGCCAACCGCCTATCCGCTGCCGCCGCCGCCGCCGCCGCCGCCGTCACTAATCATCAGAAGGCAATCAAACTTTTGCTGTGGTAGAGATGGCAGGAGGAAGGAGAGAGATGATCAACGGTGGGAATTCCTCAAGAAGGTGTAGCAATGGCCGTACGATCCCAAGGAGAGGACAGGTGAAGGTGGCTATAGTGTTGGTTGTGGCCAACTCTCTGGCTTCTTTCTTCTCTTCCAAGATTGTTTCTCCTCAGTTGAGCCGCTGAATCCTATTTCCCCTCAAAAGGGTTCACAACCGACTGCCTCAACAACCCTTTTTTGTTCTGTAAATGTTTTGATCAATTTTGATGTTAGAGAGAGAGAGAGAGAGAGAGAGGGTTATTCGCTTTATTATGGAGATCTGAGCGAGAGAGAGAGAGAGAGAGAGAGAGAGAGAGAGAGAGAGGGGTTATTGGCTTTATTGTGGAGATCTGAGCTTGTGAGATCCTGTATCCACAGAGCTTGCACATGTACAGAGTAAAATTTGCACACAAATGAGAACTTTTTACAAATCTTTTGCAACTTAGCCATGTTTGATGATTCCATGGTATAATCTAGTTGGATTCTATCAATCTTTCAAGAGAATAAATTTTTAGAATGCTTTGAGAAAATGTTCAAATCAGATGCACAGAGCTCCGCAAGTTCACCTCAAATTTGGTGCACTTGATGATAGTGCTCCAAAGTAATGCTATACATAAAATTTATTATGGTTGAACGAAAATTATTAATTTAAAAATATAATATTTATTATGATAATTTTTATTTATAAAAAAATTATTGTTACAGTATTTTAATAATTTTTCTATATAAGTTTTTCTCAAAAGAATACATTTTTTGTTTCAAAATTTGGTACCCAAAAGACTAGCTGAGGTGAGAGAAACAAACCAAATTGGAAGGAAGGAAAAGCATAGGAAGCATCTCGCTATCACCACTTTAAGCAGGGTGGTTTTTGATCTTACTCAAATATAATGTTATATTTGGAACTCAAATATAACATAAAAATACAAATCTTACTCAAATATAATGTTATATTTGAAACTCAAATTTAACATAAAAATATAAAAATAAAATAAAATGAGATATTTTAAATTTTTATTTCTTTTATTTTTATTTTTTATTTTTTTAATAATTAAAAATACGATATAATTTTTTATTTTATTTTATTTTATTTTATTTTTATCAAATTCTTAATTCAAATACAGTATAAAAGTACTGACTAATTTTTCCATTAACGATGATAATGCAATATCATAGTATGTGTTTTTTCTATGATTTGGATGGGGTTGCGGCGATAAGATTCATAAAAAGAAATTTCTTATGCAAATTTTTTTCCATTTTCAATCAATTCAAGTTCTGAGGGAAGGACGGTGGTAGGCCCCAGCTCATAGGTTCCGGCTTCAAGCTCAGCTTCCATTTCACATTCCGGACCCTCTTGATATCAATTTTTCATCTAATTTTTTTTAAACTTATAAAGTAAAAAGGTTAAATTTTTTTTATTTTTTGATTTTTTATTTACCTTTAACTAAATTAAAATTAGAAAAGTAAAAAAATTAAAAAAATTTAACGTTTTTACTTGTAAATATAAAAAAAATTGACAAAAAATCTATATCAAACGGCCCTCCTAAACTATATATAATGTTGTATATTCTTAAAATGCACTGAAAAAAAAATTCAATTCAAGTTCCCATAAAAAGATAAAATAAAAATAAAGCTAGTAAAGTGGTAAACCTAACTCTGACTGAGCTCTCATTGTTATCATTATCCCTGGGTATGTGGGATAATGATAACAACTATTTTGAGAGTTGTTATCATTAATTTGTAAATGGCTTAAAAATCTAGGATAGGGGACGTTGCTTGTTGATACAACTATTTAGACTCTAAATTTAGGAAAGTGAAATGATTTTAGTTGCCACTTAGACTAATTATAGTCATTATTTAATGTAATAATAGTTATCACAAAATACGATCATATTATGTTATGATAACTGTTTTTTCACTAAAATACCTCAACTTTTTTAAAATTTTCATGTGATAGGTAAAAAAAAAAATTTCTATTTTTTTAACTTAAGAGTTGAGGTTATAAAGTACCGATACTTTAAAAAAACCTTTCAAGGTATCGTTGAAAAATTCATAAATTTAACAATCTTTTAAGATATAATGAAATTATATTATTGATTGTAATATTAATAATGAATTCAAATGCAGATGAATTCAATGTTCAAAAGTAACTTTGAACTACACATAATAATCTTTTAATTCATTTTGCCCACTAAGTTGCAAAAAAAGACAACTTAAATAAAGTGTAACCATAATTCACAAGCCATCCCAATATCCCATCCATTGAATCTTAGCCATACCGAAAAGGTGAAGTCTTGGTTCAGTGCACTTCCCACATCCCCGGGTTAAATCGAAAGGACAAAGACTGCCACGGCCTCAGCCGCCATTGTCATCACTCACTCGGCTGCTGTCATACGGGGTCGTGATAAGTGACAGCAAAACCGAGACCAATAGAACCACGTGATCTTTATGCTAAATGGGTAAAACTTATTTGGTGGTGTTGAAGCCACGCGTCACTCTTATTTCATGCAGGGTTGTAATTGCGCCGTAAATAGTTGATTATTCAACTAAGATTAAATAATTTTAATAAATTTTAAAATATATTTAAATTTAGTTAATTTTAACTTTCGAGCAAATTTTAAATTAGTCGAGTTCCAAGCCTAGTTGATCTTATAATTGGTAAAATTAACTTATTTATATAATAAGTTGATCTTAAATAAATTTTAAACTAATCAAGTTCCAGTAACTTAATTCAATTTTTAATTTACTCTTACCTTTATTAAGTAGGTTTTATAGAGAACATAATAAGACTCACTTAATAGAGACTCATTGCAAAACGAAGAGTAAGTATCCCTTCGGTTGGCTTGTTTCAAATTTTTTTGCTTTACTTGTTATGCTTATAAACAAAAAATTAAGATTTTAAAGCTTTTTGATTTTTTTTTTAAACTTTTTTTGCTTATCTTATCTTGTTAAAAGTAAAAAAATTAAAAAAATCTAACTTTTTTTTACTTATAATTCAGAAAAACAAAATTAAAAAATCTTTAAAAAAGTTGTATCAAACCGACCGAAAGAGTGGCGTGACATTTAGAAGATTGAGATGAAAATTTATTTATTGGTTTTGAAGTATCACATTATCCTTGCTCAACCACTTATATAGTGGTCAGATCTTCCGTTAGTTAGAGTCAAATGTTAAACCTAATATGAGAGGGGCTCACATTATGTTAGGTAAAAGAGTAAGGACACGTGACGCTACAAATGTATTAAATAATTTCTCGACAAAGATGAATTTATTTTCCGTAAATGGTGCATGTCAATTGAATTTATTTTCTCAACATACATTATGCAACCTGATCCCACAATGAGACGCATTTGAGCCAGAGACTGGTCTATTCAGGGTCAAGGTCATTTCTTTGAATGAGCCTAATTTCAAAAGTGGTTGGGACTTGGGGGGCAGTGGCAGTGGGTTCGAACCCAACAAATTAGAAAGCAAGGCCTTGCTTTTTTACATGTGAATACCCCCAAGCTTTTTCGTATTTTGGCACATTCCAGTGCGAACGCGACAAAGGGCAACAACGTCAAACCAGTTGTTAAAATCTCCAAGACGTAATTATTGTCAAAATGAGGTGCATTTTTATCAACCTTGGCCTATATATACATTTCACCGCGCTGATACTCTCTCACTGCTCGAATCATCTCAAACAATCACCACATAACAAATCAGACGGTCGGTTCAAGATCTTGAGAAAGAATAGGAAATGGCCGGTGCGAGGAGAGAGATAATGATCAACGGTGGGAATTGCTCGAGGATGTTGTCTTGTGGCCGTCTGATCCCCAGGCGAGGGCAGGTGAAGGTTGCGATTGTGTTGGGTCTGGCCCACTCTTTCGCTTCTCTCTTCTCTTCCAGTGCTCGATCTCAGTCCAGCCGCCGAACCCAACTCTCATCAGAGTGAGAGAGAGAGACAGAGAGAGAGAACCCAATTTTGATAGTTTAGAAAGAGAGGGAGAGTGGGATCTTTCTTGAAACTTGAGAGAGAAAATATTCGAAGTGGCAAATCGGTTTGTTTGATGATGTACAGTGCAAAAGTTGCAAGATAATATCATGCTGCCTTGTTTATTTCCTTGTTTCTTTTGTGGTTGTGATGACCGTACGATCATTTCGTTTCCAACCGTCGATTTAAATTAAGAGCGTCTGATCTGTGGGTCCTACATTGAAATAGCCACTCAATGGCGAAACTTTGTTTTCATAATGCTTTTATTTTATCAGTTTGGTAAGAAAGGACATTGCTTTATGTTGATTACAATAGATTAGATCAGTAGAGTATCAAACTAAGGGTTTATGTAGTGCAAATCACATTTACACAAAACAACTACTTTCAAACCATAGAATTAAAAAAAAAAAAACAAAAAATCTAAACAGAAAAGTTGTATTAAACGGGCTCTCAAAAGGGTGAACAGACAAATAGAAGTAAGAAATAAAACGAAAAAGGAAGATTTTGTATATCAAATAACAATATAATATTAAATGGGATATAAATTATCAAAATATTTTTATGATAAAGTAAAATACTAATATTATATAATATCTATAGTATTAAAAAAATTATATATTATTGTTAAAAAATAAGATTTGTGAGTATGAAAATACTAAGGTTCATAAGAAATAAGTTTTTTAAAGAGTTTTTATGATATTTTTAGGAGTATTTGGCAAAATTCTTTAAATTAGGTGAGAGTTTTGGATATATTTTTTTAAAAAAAAATTCTTTAAATTTTTTGTGAGTTTGGTCTTCATTCTATAAGTGAATTTTTGAGAAAGTGGATTTCTCCACTCAAGAAGAGTTTTCTTGTAACTTATGCTCCTAACTCCCATTTGCACTCTCAAGTTTTAGACATTTGCCGAAGGCTTGCCAATCCATTGATTTTGTGCACTAATTTTATTTTATTTATTTTTTTGTCATTAATGAAGTTCATAAAGTTAAAAATGAGCGTTTTCCCTTTCTCCACCACTTAATTTTTTGAAAAACGATTGTTTACAGTATTTACACGCATAATAAGACTGTGTAGACATTGTCCTTTATCAAATTCAAAATTTTAAAAAATATTGATCAACATGTCAAATTCAATTTTACTTTAAATAGATAAAATTAGAGTACATTTATATAAATTTTAAAGTACTTAAATTCACAAAATTTTCATATAAGTTTACAGCTCACACTACTACTGAGAGAACTGTGAGTTATAATAATTATGAATTTAATATATATTCTTAAAGCCAATGAGGTATTTGGACATAATTTATTTAGTAATTTATAACTTAAGTTTGTAATTTTTTTTAAAATGCGTTTAAATGAGTAGTTTAAAAAAATAATTTATGACTAATCATATTTTTTTAAAAAAATTATTTTTAAAAATAATTTATAATTTATATCTTAAGACTAAAACGTCCAAACAATCTCACAACATATATATATATATATATTATATTGGAGGCAGGGTGGGAGTTGGGTTGATAAGGATCAGACATCGCCTCACATGGGCCCTGACATAGATGTCATTATAAACATATCCTTTTGCTAATGTAAACAAAAGTGCCACGTGATTCTTATGCTGGACAACGCCAGAATTATACTATCTCCGCTCATCTGAAACCCTTCACGTTTTGATTATAAAATTGGTATCAGTCATTATCTTGTCCAACCTCATCTCCTTGTAAAATGACAAAAGTGCCCTCGAAAGAATGAAAAATATTGCTAAAATATACACAAATCCAGTGCTTTCATTTTCTCCTAAATAGCATTATGCTTCGGAATATACCATTCTCTTAAGCAGGTTTATAATATTATATTTGGGTGTAATTTGCAATTAGCAAGGTTTCACATTTTAATTGGAATCTTGCGAATACTATATTGATGGAAAATACTATTTTTTCAAAATTTGGGTATAATTTCTGACATCATAATACTGTATCAATGACATTTTTATAATTAAAGACATCTTGATGGGTTCGCAATTTAATTATATTATTTTGTATGTATATCATCACACTTACATTGATAAAAGCACATCATAAAACATTGATAATTAACACGTCTTATATGGGCATTTTCATTTTTTTCTTTTCTTGCTTGTATTCCTTACGTTTTGATGACGGATTTTGACGTAACAGTAAATTTACTCCATTATAATTTGGACACCTCGAATCAAAACAGCAAAACAGCCTATCTGCTGAGTATATGAACCTTTCCTATAGTGATAGGAGCTCGGGCAATGGGCTATCCCTCCTCATGCTTATGAATTTAGCAATTGCCTAAAGTAGCAAGACAAATCAAGTGACCTATTTTCATAATCAAATGTGGACATTACATCAAATTGTGAGCTAGCTGTGATTAATTCAGTGTTTAACAATAAACAAAACAAAAGGATAAAGATGGACTCGGGAGAATCAGGTGAGATCATTGACCCCACATAGCCATCGTGTAGGTGTGCATGCGGTAAGGTCAAGATGGTCAATAAAATTGTCAAATATATTGAAGTTTATATATATAAAATAGAGTTATTGCCAAAAGCAAGGGCAATTATGAAGATTCACCTCTATATATAGATCAGAGGGACAAAGCTTACACCATATCAGTGATCAGTTTGATCTAAAGCTCATTTCAGGCTTTCATCAACATTACCGCCGCCGCCGTGGTCGCCGTCGCTGGTGCCACCACTACCATCGCCACCAATCATCAGAAGGCAATCAATCTTTTGTTGTTGAAGAGATGGCAGGAGCAAGGAGAGAGATGATAAACGGTGGGAATTCCACAAGGAGGTGTAGTTATAGCCGTCAGATCCCAAGGAGAGGACAGGTGAAGGTGGCTATAGCGTTGGTTGTGGCCAACTCTCTGGCTTCTTTCTTCTCTTCCAAGATTGGTTCTCCTCAGATGTGCCGCTGAATCCTATTTCCCCTCAAAAGGGTTCACCACCCACTACCTCAACAAGCCTCCTTTGCTCTGCAAATGTTTTGATCGATTTTGATGTTAGAGAGCGAGAGAGAGAGAGAGCTTGTACATGGACAGAGTGCAATTTGCACACAAATGAGAACTTTTCGAAATTCTTTTTACAATTTAGCTATATGTTTGATGATTCCATGATGCAATTTTGGTTGGATTCTGTCAATCTTTAAAGTGAAGAATTCTTAGAATGTTTTGAGAAATTGACGGTCAAATCAGATTCGCAGAGCTCATCAAGTTAAGGCTCAGATTTGGGTACCAGCTGAGAAGAGAGAGCCAAACAAAATGTGAAGGAAAAGAAGGGAAAGCATCTCCCAACCACCACTTTAACTGTGATAATGCCAATTCACAACATTTCAAGGTTTATTTTTATGATAAAGACACAAAATTGTGAGGAACATCTATGCCAAAAGTAGTGCAAGATTGCTTACCAAAAAAAAAAAAAACAATAGAAGAAAAGTCAAAAAAAGGAAGTCATGCAAAGATTTTATTTTTTCCCATTTCAATCAATTCAAGTTCCAGGCGCAAGGGGGAAAAAAATCAATTCTAAGTCAGAAAAGTGATAAAACCTTTAGAATCCATTTGGTTGAGTGATAATATATAGGTCAAATGATAACTCAAAATGAGAGGATTGACTAGACATAGGAGAGAGATATTCCCTTAAAATTCTTGTATAAATAAAAATTACTCGTAAAAGGATTTTAAATAATTGTATCCATCAAAAGCAGCTCACAATTACAAACAAGCCTAAAAACCTATCCAACTTGGCCTTACAAACCTAAAATATGATCCCAAGTCCTATAAATTAAAATCTGGCCTCGGCCGCTTCACAAGACGTCGAACCTCTGTCCACTTGAATGTCTAGGGTCCAACTCTAAGTTAATGAAGTTATTTTTCTAAACAATAATATAAAAAAATGAACACTCCTACAATGGTCACATTCACCATCCCTTCTCTCACAAGATAGGGGCACTTCATAAATGTAATAAAGTGAAAGAGAAATATTAATGCAACTATTTAGACCGAACTTTCACAATGCTTAAATAGAAAGGTCTAGCATCAGTCACTATTGATGCTAAGTCGTTACTTGACACTTGACATTTTAATTTAGATTCACTAACTGATAGTGAACTTATATTGATGTGTCAAGCATTAAATGCTCAATCGTGAATTGATACTTGATATATTAGCTGTAATTCACTAATTAATAGTGGATCCATTCAAATGTGTCAAGTAGCCGTTGACGACTGAGTATCAATCGGCTAGACCTTTTTTTTTTAAAAATATCATAAAATGATATTTATTTACTAGTGGCGGACACAGGGGTAGAGGGAATGGGGTGGGCGTCTCTCTCCGTGAAGGCTTCCTAAGGCGATTGGCATTTGAATTCTATGTTCAACTATACGTAATCAAATTTAATTGGCCCACAAGTTGCGTAAAAAGAATTGAAATAGGGGTATAGCCATAATAATTCACAAGCAGTACCATCCATTGAACTTGTAAAAGTCTTTGTTCAATGCACTAACTACGTTCCCGGGTTAACTCGACCGGTCAGGGAAGAAAAAGAGATGACAGAGACTGCCATGGCCTTAGCCGCCATTGTCATCTCTCGCTCGGCTGCTTTCAGCAGTGGGGTTATGATAGTGACAGCGAAACCATTAACCCCACGTGATCTTTATGGGGAGATGTGCAGATAACCAATACAATCTCCAACCCCTTAATTTAATTACCAATACTCCTATGTTACTTTCTTTTTTATCTTTTTTTTTTTTTTTTCTGTAATCAGTTATTCAGATTAACTTGTTGACTAATCTCAAAGTATGTACAGTTTTTTCGTTTTGAACTCTAAAAATTTATAACACTAAAAATATTTTAAACTTGAAATCTAGAAAGAACCAAACCCTAGACTCGTTTTAATCACCAGGTCAATTTTTTAGTGCTAATACTCCTATGTTTCTACTCATTGTATACAACACCTTAGAACACAAGTAGTCCAAACAAAAGTATGAGTAGGTGGAACAAAATTTTAGTGACAAGGTAATTTCAACAACTGTTACTAAGATTAAATCATTATCATAATTATTCATATGAATCCAATAAATACACGATGAATAAAGGTCATAACAGCAGTAGTACACTAAAAATATACATACTATTTATCTGATGTACTTTTTTCCAAGTAAGTGGGCAATTGCGTGTCAGATGTTTTGGCTAAGGGCGCAATGAAGAATCATATTGTGAATATCCAACAGGACAAATTGGCACGGGTGGCTTAACAATGTGGAGCGAACTCTGTGACGAACCATAAACTATTAACCTTAGACGTCTAAGGTTCAACCCTGTTGGTATTTTTGGAGCTCAGTTGATATCTATGATTTGTCTGTGATTGTAGGACACTAGCAGGGTTGGGTCCAATGTGGCTTTGTCTTATAGTAGTTAGTCGTGTAAAGGAAAGAAAAAAAGTGTTATATATACAAAAACGTTTTTTTTATTTTAACACTGAAAAATTGTATAACTAAAAATTCACGCCACATGTTAGACATAGGAAGGAAAAATGATCACATCAATTACACATTGTGTATATAGATCATCCAACCTGACCCCACAATTGAGATGCAATTGCGTTTGAGCCAAAGTCTGTCTATTCATGGTCACGGTCATCTCTTTGAATGGAGTCCTAATTTCAAAAGTGGTTGGGACTTGGGGACCAGTGGGTTCGAACGCAACTGAGTAGAAACAAATGGCCTTTCCCATGTGAACGCGACAAATGGCCCCCCCAACCTTTTTCATATTTTTGGTTCACTCCGTGTGAACGCGACAAAGGGCAAGATCGTCAAGCGAATTGTTTTATCCCTAGACGTAATTACTGTCAAAACTAGGGGCATTTTCATTAACCTTGCCTATATATACATGTCACTGAGCAAACTTCCTCTCTCACTAAACGATCATCGCATATAATTGATCACGCGGTCAGGTTCTGAGCCAACAAGCGTTTTATTTTTGTCAATCGGAAATGGCGGGTGCGAGGAGAGAGATGATGATCAACGGTGGGAATTGCTCGAGGATGTTGTCTTGTGGCCGTCCGATCCCCAGGCGAGGCCAGGTGAAGGTTGCGATTGTTATGGGTCTGGCCCACTCTTTTGCTTCTCTCTTCTCTTTCAGTGCTCGTTCTCAGTCCAGCCGCCGGACTCAACTCTCCTCGGAGGGAGTGAGAGCAAGGGTATCGGAGAAGAACCCAATTTTGATAGTTTAGAGAGGGAGAGGGAGGGAGAGAGAGAGAGAGGAGAGAGAGAGGGTGGGGTCTGTTGAGAGAGTAAATATTCAGTGCAAATCGGTTTTGTTTGATGTACAGTGTAAAAGTTGCAGGATAATATGATGCTCCTTTGTTTGTTGATTTCTTTCTTTTGTGGTTGTGATGACCGATTGATCCTTTGTTTGTTAAATATCGTGTACTCGATTTTGTTTCCAAATGTGGATTTAAATTAAGGGCCTCTGATATGTGGGTCCTATATTGAAATAGGGCCAAACTGACGACGTTATTTAAAATCAACGGTGATGAGGGAAAAAAAAAAAAAAAGTCGAGTACACGGTAAGGTGGGTTGGGATGAGCAGAAAACAGATGACATTTCCGGGAAAAACAGTGGTGTAACTCATAACAAAAGCTAAACGACGTCGTTCAAGGGCGTTAATGCTAACCTATGGTTCATAATATAGCAAATTCAAAGTTAATAGTTAATTCACATATATATATATATATATAATTTATAAGTATATATCTACATACATTCAATAGGAGTGACCTTTTTTCTTTAAGTCATTGATTGTCCAATTATTTTCTAGAGGGAAAGATTGAGCCAAACCAAATTGTTTATCTTGTTTGTTTGTTTCAAATTATTCGTAATATTGAAGTGTTTACTAAAGTGTTTCATAACGAATGAGAACAAATGTCAAGGTAGTGCAATTGCTAGGTTAATTTGGACTTTTTCCATATTAATTTTTTATGAATAAGACAAAATTATCTTTTAATTAACATTTCTTAAAAAAATTACAAATGGCCAATTGTATCAATTCACCATAAAACTTTCCTTACCAAAGCTAGAGCCTTTATAGTTTATAGTGTCACCCACTGGAAAACCATGAGATTAAATGGAGCACTTGGTGTGGAGAGAGAGAGAGAGAGAGAGAGAGAGAGAGAGTGGGGGAAATATTTGTATGATTTAAATATTCAATGGTGAGATTTAAATATTCATCTTTTACTCCCATCTTTTATTTCAGTCTAAACATACATTGCATAAGACCTATTCAAATTCTAATTCACTAGTATTACTTATACCTAATCTAATCCCGCCCTAAATGGATATATTAATAAAAAAATGGTCCAACCATGTGAGTATTATGAAGAGATGCTCTCTTATAGTGGTGTTTCCACTTTCCATTTTGGCATTTGGGCATAATAGAGATGGGTGACAATTGACAAGGCTATCTTGGTTATAGCCTACGCGTGCAACAAACATGGACAATATAACCACAATCCTATGTATCTGACACTACCCATTTCGGATTATCAAAAACATGTGGATAATTCTTGTGATTACACTGCACCACCTACATTGAGATGTACCCCAAAACTTTATATGCCCCGAATTAGATCATAGGTCCCACATATCAAAACCATATGAACCGAGAATCCAGAGTTTGAAAAAAAAAAAGAAAAAGAGAGACAAATGCTAACATGTTAGCAAGATTTTTAGAAAAACCCAAATTTGTAGAGTCATGCACTTTATAAGTATGTTTATTTCCTGTAGTATGAACGGGATAGGAGAAGTAATACCTAAGTCCACAAATCCCATATTTGGGTTGCCAAAGGAAGTTCAGACTATTTCTTTCAATGAGATAATGAAAAATGCTACTATTAATCGCGATTGATGGTCAGTTGCTGGTTGATGATAACAGTGTCCTGAGATAATATATCCCAAGTATATGGTATATAACTATTCTAGTGGTATGGAATAACTTATCTTAACAAGTGGAATTATCTAAATGTTTGATCCATTAGTAATAAATGGAGAGAACCCACACTACTCTATGTCCAATCTCGTACCAGCCAAACACTAGATAAGACCGGATTGAAATATATATAGTCACGGGGGTGAATGTTTTGGGACAATTAGTCCTAGGATTTCCGTGAAACAAACATGGCCTAAGTAATTAACAAATGGTTATTTCACATTGGTAGCCATTACCTAAGGCCCTAATTATCTTCAAGTAGAAAGGAAAATTATAATTTCCAAGGAAGATACATGAGAGGAGTCTTGGAATCATCCAAGCCAATTGGGTTTGATTGTCTCTGAGTCTATAAGTGAAATTAATTTGTGTTTAGTAACAATGCCAATGCAAGAAATAAACTCTTTACATTTTATATAAACTCAAGAATGTCAAATAAGAGACATACAGGCAAGAACTTGAATCGACAACATATCACAATCATCACTTCATTCCAAACACCATATTCTATATGTCATGACATTTAATCTAATTAATTCCTTGGATTTGGCTTCACCATTGGATTTATACCTATAGCTCCCCTAATCCTAAAAATACTCCAGCATCAATTTTAATACTTCCAAACTATTACAAAAATGATTTGATCAGCAACTACTCCTACAAAAACATTGCAAAAACTTGGTCTCGCCTTGTGCCTAGCAAAATGAAATGGCTGATCATCCTATATCCTTGAGTTATCTCTGCCAAAGACTAGTGTCGTTGCCCAGTTCATGGCGACATAGAACCGGTTTCTCCAGCTGATGACACGTGTCAGATAAGCGGAGCGCCAAATAAACCAGCTTATGAACCCTGCATGAGAGACTCCCTTTTCATCCTGTTGAAATGAAGATGAAACAAATGAAGTTAATTCATGCTTCAATCAATGCAGTAAGAAGCATGGGTTCTCCTATTCTGAATAAGCTGCTGCTTAGCAATGTTCAATTACTCAAAATCCTAAAGGTATTGATTGTCTCAAACATGTTATTAACTGGATGCTTATGGATCTAGCATGACAATGTCATGGAATTGAAGAACCTAACACAGTGAAAATCACCTTGGACTGGCGAAGATCGACAAGTGCCTTGTAACACCCCACAGATGCCATGCTTCCAAGATGCTTGTAGACAAAAGGCTCTCCCAGAGGAATGTCCTTTGAGGATAAAGCCTTGCCACCATTCTGCTTCCCAATTTTGTTAAACAACTCCACAAGAAACTTCCCTTCCCTTTCTGCAACCTGCTCAAAAAATCTGAGTAGTTCATACACTAATTTGAGTCGAGGTGTGTGTTACAACCAAGTCATGGCCTATAGTATTAACAATAACTTTCCATTTCATTGTTCACAGCACTCAACAGAAGGAAATCCCAAAGAATGAGAGAGAAAAGTAAAAGCACAAATACAGAACGAGAAGATAAGTATGCTATTATATGAAGAAACTGTAAAGAAGGATCTGACCTGAGCTAGAGCTGGAAGCACCTGCCTCCCTGTCTGTTCAAGAAAACCAGCACAATCTCCAATTGCAAACACATCTTGAAGAGAAGGAACTCGCAACCATTCATCAATGCCAATCCTGAAACACCCAGAAAAGAATTAATTCATGACATCAACAATAGATGTGCAGAAAGAAATGAAATGAAAAAACCAAAAAGGGTAACATAGGAGAATTATAGGTAACCATACCTTCCACCTCTGGACTTAGGCAGGTTTAGTGATTTTACGAACTCAGAGGGGCCAACGCCAGTAGACCAGACCAAAAGACCATAAGGAACATCACTCCCATCACTAAGCACAATCTTTTTGGAATGCACCTCTTTCACAACACCACGAACAAGTCGAACACCATACTGATACAAAGTTCCAAATGCCACCGAGAATTCAAGAACTATGGAGGAAACAACCTCCAGGATTTAGGAAAAAGCAATTCAAATTATACCTTGGTTAAGTGTTTTGTGGCGTATTGACGTAGTCCAACATCAAATGATGACAAAATCTCATTTGCCTGCTCAAAGCAAAATATTAAAAACAACAATTAACAAGGTTTTTCACATTTATGCTGTAGCATGCTTGGAAATGAGTATAGAGGAAGAACATATAACTACCTCAATAAGGGTGACACGGATGTAATTTTTCACATGAGCATACCTCTCGCTAACATCTCTCATGATAAAATCACTCAATTCACCACTAAACTCTACCCCAGTCGGGCCACCTCCAATCACAACGCAGTGTAACAGGCGCTCCTTTTCTTCTTCAGATATACCTGCAATCAGGGATTAAATTCCACCTTCATAATTATATCAATGTAAATATATTTCAGCAGTAATTGTTATGACACAGAGACTGATGCAGCCCAAACAAAGTAAATCATACTTTAGTTACAAAACAACCTTTGTTAATGATTGAATCCATGAATTTCTCAGGAGGAAATTTGTGATGGAAATATTATCAGTTACCTGGATTTTCGGAGAGCATAAGATTTAAGAGAAGCTTCTTCCTGATTTCTTGGGCATGATGCACTTCACGAAGAAAAGATGCATGTTCTTTCACTCCCTTTATACCAAAGGTTAAGGGCTCAGCTCCAGCTGCAATGACAAGCTTGTCATACGCAACTTTGAATCGGTAAGGCTCATAAGGAAGTCCAACATTCCCAACCGTCTCACAGTACACCTGATTCAGTGAAGCCGAATTAATAGGTTTATAATTTTTATGAATTTACAATGCAACATGATTTAGTAATCTCTCTCTCTCTCTCTCTCTCTCTCTCTCTCTCTCTCTGGTTTTTTTTTTTTTTTTTATCGAAAACAAATTCTAATTCCATTATAGAATGATAGAATGTAAAACATTTGCGCATACAACTATATGTTAACATATAATCAATACCCACATTCACACAATTAGAAAAGAGGGTTAAGAAAACAGAACTGAAAAATGTACTTACTTCATGTTTGTCTGTGTCAATATCAGTGCAGGAAGCGAGGTAAAAGTAGGAATTCGGGTCCTTCGCCAATGCAGACTGTATCCGACCAACTGGCTCAGCTACTGAGCGGAACTCCAAGGTTCCAACACAAGTTGAAGCAAGCAAAGGAGTGAAAACCATGTGATTCCTTGGTGATATGCAAACAACATCATATATTTTGGTGTCAAGCCCTTTAAGAAATCGACACGCTGCCCACCCGGTTCCTAGGACAACCACCCTCGGCTTTTCACCTGGCTTGGTTGCTTCCAGAGTAGGATAGCTCGGGCTCTCATACTCTGAATCGGATTCCTCCACAATCCGCTCGGCCTGAGCAAACCGGTAGTGTGGGGTTATCCTTATTCCCCTGCTCCAGAAATTTATGTGATCCACCTTTCTAGTGCTTGGAAGGTACCACGGATTGCTGCCTGTGGTAACATTATCAACAGAAGGTAAGGAACATTTGCGCGTTGATACTCCACCGCAGAGAATTTCCCTCTCACTTCCATAATTGCCAAAGGCGCCTCCTGACCGCCTCAAGCCACTCCTTACAAACCTTGCCAATGCCATACCAGAAGAATCAGTTCTTTGAGCAAGAGCCGATACGCTTTTGACCTCTTCTTGGGAAAAAATTCAGCCCGTTTGATCTGAAAGAGGTATATGAAGAACTGCTTAATTCAATTCTATATACAAAGACACCATGGCTAAAGACAATGGTAAGGACAGTTTGAGCTCTAGTCCAAAGAACATGGCCAAAGTCTGTTGAAGCCAGACAACGATGGTTTCGAAGACCAAGTGACCATAAAACAAAACAAACTTAGCTATAGTCATCAGCTGTTGGTAGCTACAAAGAGCAAACTCATTGTAAAATTCTACAAGGGTCTAGAAACCCCAAAAAAGCTGTTATTCTCCCAATTATCAAACACATTTTGCTAGCAGCTAGCAGCTGGCACATCTAAATGAAACCCAGCTAGCCAATTGTTGTAGAAAAAATATGGTGACAATGGGCATATTCGTGTTGTCCAAGTCCATATACAAGCAGAGGAAAGCACTTTAAAATGAGTCTTATGTCCCTTTCATCAAATATTTGAGTCACTATTCAAAGAAAGGTAATGTTTCAAATTCATTCAAGTTAACTCCATAAAACAGAAGTCATCAATGAGTCTTATGCCCCTTTCATCAAAATTCATTCAATTGCAGGTCTATAAATTTTCAAAACTGAACAGCTTAAAACTGCTAATTTTCAATTTTCGAGCAGATTTGCACCATTTCATAACTGGTTAAGCGTTATATTTTCTAATGAACCAGATTAATAATCACAACAATATTTAGTTGAAAACAAAAACAAAAGGAAATGACAGAATAAAAAGAGAAAAATCTTACTAAAAGAAAAACATTAAACTCATTGTACGCAAACAATCAAATATAGACAACCTGTATATCTAATATCTCTCAGTTAAAATGAAAAAAAAAAAAAAAAAGAAATGGGTCTAATATGCACATAACACATATCTATATATAGATATACACATATATGTAAAGAAGCACGTACAGTGATGAAAGAGAAGGTTCAAGAACAATACTTTCTGGGTTTTTGGAATCGGAGGAAGATTGTGCGGCGGGACTAAGGTGGAAGAGAGCAGATAACCAGTACCCACGATCTCAGGAGGCACTTTCTATAAGAAAAGTGTCTGATTTTTTGTCATTTGTTTAACGTAAAAATGATAAATAAATAAAATTTGTAGAGTAGATCTAGAGACGCCGACTAGGGAAGCAAGAAACTTGGGGCAGGCAGCCTCTGAAGTCTTTGAACAGAGGCATAGAGGTGAGAGTAGAGACAAAACAAAACACATGGAAGTTAGATTTTATACATAGGGCAAAACAGAATATATTATACAAACATATAGGAACGAAGTTCGAGGAAGCATTGTGCCGTATATTCGTACTTGGCTTCCTTTCATGGCGGTGGAAAATTTCAGTGGAGGATTGAGAAAGGAAAGGAAAAGAAAGGAAAGGGAAGAAAAGGAAAGTCAAGTCATACGGCAAACTTTGGCGTTTGCCCCCACAAACGACATCGTCTTAAGATTTTAATGGTACACACGATGGCGTTTAGTTATGGTCTCACTAGAAAGGCCAAAAAACCGGAGGGTGAAATCAAGAGCCATGGGGAGCCGACGCAGCCGCCGTATAAATTCCACCTGATGCCCCATCACATCAGCCGGTGGTCATTAGGTGGCGTCTAAGCCACTCACAACTGTGATGGGATTCAGCTATAATATAGTGGTCACCAGGTGACAGCGTTTAATGACCACCCGCTAACTGTTTCTAAACTTTCCATCATTTGAAAGTGCTGAGTTTAAAACAAGATATTTTTAAACTTAATTATCAAATTTAGGAGGTAGTTCTCAACGTATCTATCAAACTTAAGTAGTTCAACATAAATTTAAGTTTAAAATTGTGTCTTTAAAATATGATTTTAAAATTATTTTTATATTGTAAAACTTGTTATACATTCTCATGAAAGTTGCGTCAACACAACTTTAGGTATGAAGTTGATGCAACTTCAGGCCTAAAATTATATTTTTAAGACACATTTTTTTAAATAACTTGAATTCGGTAAATAAGTTGAAAAGCATCTAAATTTAATAATTAAATTTAAAAATGTATTGAGTTTGGTCATAAACTACGAACTGAGTTTATGACAAAATCAGAGATAGAACTAGGCCTCGGATAATATGGAGTCATGGCTCCTCTGATGTAATTTTTTTTCAAAGTTTGGCCTCCAAACATGGAATTTTGGATTGTAAATGATCTAAGTCGAGTCACATCAAATAGTGGTTAATTAGTTTGTCTGGTTTATATTTCAATTCACTTTTAAACGATCTTTAATCAAGCCAATTACAAGTCAAGTTTGAGTAACTTAAATTTTTTTTTTTTAGTTCATATAAGTTTATCTAGAAAATTACTATATGAATCAAGCACAAGCCAAATCACTCTATAATTGTCTTGAAGAATTCATAAATTTGCAAAAAAAAAAGGGAGAATTATTGGAACAATTTGTAAGGTTCATGAAAAGTTAAAAGAATCGTTAAAATATGTAGAATAAATTCACGATTCCAAGAGATTTTCAAAAAGTTTTGATGCTTTGATTTTGGTGGGGGGGACCTAATTGTTGTTACCTGCAATGTCATCCCATTTGGTACATTCGACCATTAGCCAAAAGGCAAATGCTAAGTAGCACCTCTACCATCTACACATTGGTTTTGGTGAACAAATCCAAATTTTTACCATAATGGAAGCCTATATGTTCTTGCAGAACCGATTAGCTTAGATCAATTTTGGACCAGACAAGGAGATGGAGAAGGAAACAGTATCATACATCTTAAGTAAAAGACTTCTAGTTCTAGAGGAGAAACAACATTAAATTAAGGTTTTAAATTCCAAAGATGGTTTTGATAAAGTATTACAGTTCTGATAGAACCATGGTAGGCACCTGATTCCTTATTTAAACATTGACAAATCATCACATCATATATATGTATATATATGTATATGTATATGGATGGGGCTTCAATGATCATTTCCTGCATACAATGCCATTTCCACCACCAGTCCCTCCGGTACAATCCAGGGTGCCATATTCCAGTGCTATTGAGCTCTCTCTAGCCACAATTTTCTCAGGAGAGAACACACAGGACCCACAATCCGCAGAGAGAAGCGAACTAGTCCTGTACTTATCTTCCCCACCAACCACCGCCATTGCAACGCCCGGCTTTGCCGGATTCTTGAAATCAGGGCGGTAAGTCCGGCCGAGAACTCCATCAACTTCAGGGGATAAGCCATTAATGAACCTGAACTGCACTTCCAAATGGGCAAAACTATCATTTTCAGGTATCTCGTAATTGTGGATCATGCTATCTTCTTCAGTCACCGGAACCACACTTGCTAGTATCTCTACGATCTCCGGCACGGTGATAGAAACACTGTTTTTGCTTGAAGTCCTCTCCACCTTAAGATCATTATATGGAGAAATCCATTCGGAGTAGTGACCTTCGGGTATCATTAGGGCCTTCCCATCATAAGAAAATTGAAGGTGATCAATTTCATTGTCCCATTTTTCTGATTTTGTAGCTTCAAGAGAGAAGTTGTGAGAGCCAAACATGAGGCCTAAGGCTTGAATCCATGTATAGTCCCGGGTTCTTCCGGCAGGCCGGAGGCCAATGAAATGGGCATTGATTTGGAGTTTGGCATCGGAGATCAAGCTGAAATGCTCATTGCTCCTGCCATGGAAGTAAAACACAATCCCATCTCCACCGATGAAGCGGGGATCAAAGCACGCAGCTCCAGGGCCATCACAATTTGGTTTACGCTCTGTTTTGGGGCAATACAGTTTAGCACCAAAATTATCAGCACAGAATCACAAGCTGCAAGAATCATAACCTAAAAAAATAAAATCACATGTATAAGGTGTTGGGTATTGTCTTGTATTCCGCGGGTCCATCATTATGGAAAATGTTAGGCAAAAATCAAAGATACAAAATAAACGGATCCTTTATGTATTTATTAATGTAAATCTCAATATATTGTGTTTTGTAAATAAAAAAATAGATTAAAAATTTTATTTATATATAATATTATTCTATTATTATTGGGTCATAAATGTTTCTGAGTGGGATTGTGAGTATTGACACTCAACGGATGCGTAGAGATTTCCTTATTTTATGAGTACTAAGATTTTTAGGGTTGATCTATAAATGAAAAACTAGTAAGAATTTCAGGGTTGACTAGTAGAGAAAATGGAGTAGAGATTGTACTCTTCCATTAACATAGTATAATTTTTTACCTCTTGCTTGCAGACGTAGATAGTTATTTTGTTCTACCGAACCACATAAATTCGATGCGTTCTCTCTGGTGTGTACGTGTGGTAGTTGTGTGTGAATTCCCAACAAAGTAGTATCTATTTTATTTTGGTTAATCGGGTGTTTAGATCAACTTGTGCATATTTTAACTAATTCAGAGACCTGTGTAGTCCTTTTGTCCAACACAAATTGAATAATTACGGAATCAAAAATCCTAAAGGTGGCCCTAAGGAATTGATAATACGTAAGAGGTTTCGAACCTGAAATCTTAGAAGGAGCAAAGCTCCAAATCTCAAGTATTGACCCTAAGCCAACCCCTCGGGATTAATAAAGTAGTATTATTGCCAACCTAGCCCTGTGGCTCAGGGCCATTGTAGCACAATCCCATGCAGAGGTGTGGGTCTCCCTGGTGAGGGTATCAAGGGTAGAGCAGCGAAGATTTATAGTTACATGAGCGTATGTTGAGTCTCACATCGGCGTGTCTGTGAAAATACTAAGCATATAAATAAAGATGAAAAAATCTAAATGTAACTAGTTCTTTTTAAGTGCGGAACCCATTCGTGATAATACAGTTTAGCAACAAAATTATCAGCCATATACTAACTAGTTGAAACAACCATGGCCTAAGAAAATAGAAAACAGAAACAGAAATCTCTTACTTGTGCACACTGCCTCACATTTGGGTGAGTAACAGTCCAGAAAGCAACCCTTGGCATTGGGCTCGGCAGGCTGGACCGTCGGACACTCAACCGGGCAAGTTACATACTTCAGAAAGCATTTGCTCCCGCGGTTGTAGCAGCTGACGTGCTGTGGTTTAGCTTTCTTGGCTTGTGTTTTAGTCACCGCCTTTGAAGCGTATAAGAGCAGAATCATCACTAGCATGGATTGAATGCTTAATGGCTTCATAGCTGTTGAGAGCAAAATCAAAGACTTGAAAGGTTAAGAATGGAACTGATACAAGAAATTAGCCTCCCCTCTGGCTGTTTATATAGGGTCTAGCAAGGAAGCTAATTGCCGCTAGATTTGAGAGCAAGCTCTCTGTGTGCAAGGAGGTGGAAAATTAACAAACCTCTTAAGATCAGTAGCAGTGTTTGGCTAAATTTGGTGTTTGAAGACTTCTCTTGCTTATGGTGTTAAGATGCCAAACTATCGCTTGACATTCCTTCACAATGTGACGAGTTCTCAGCCAGTATTAACGTTAAACAATCATGCATATGCATAGACTTTGGGTTCATTCCAAACCCACCATCACACGAATTTGTTTCCTTGGAAAAAAATATTGAAAGAAGAAACAAGAGGAAGTATAATGGTCGTCTATATCACCAAGATGGTAGTTGAATTGGTCTTATCAACTAGATCTAAAGTCCTCTTCTCACACTGATCGACTGTTTGAATTTGCTTACATAATAGTTACTTGAATCAAATGTTGTTAAGAAGAAATGGAGTATTATTTGTACTTTGGTAAAATTGTAGTAACGAGCTCGTTTTTCTAAACTAGTAATTATGACTCAAACTAAATATTTTGTAATGAATAAAAATTATTATGATTATGCCCTGATAAATTACTATTCTGGTCATCTCTTTTCACTTTTTGGTATTTAACTTAGCAAAAAAAAATATATTGAGTGTTAGCGGTCCGCTAATGTTTGCCAATATAGTTGACGCTCAACTAATAGGCGAGCTAAGTTTGCAGCCATCTCCATAAGTCAAAGCGAATGGAAACATAAAGAAATTTTTTTTAATATTTATCTTATTTTTCTTCCAAAACTACAAAAAAAAAAAAAATCACTTTTTTCAACCATTTCTTTCCCACTCTCTTTTCATTTTACAAGTTCCAAACAGCCCCTAAGGAAATTGAAGTTACCCTAGCAAGATCATAGGTGAGTGACACTGACACAACCGTGTTGAGTTCTCCAACCTCGCCAGTCTAGATAAGCTCTCCGGCAAAATTTTCTTCCGATTACCATCAAACACCTCCATTACCAATCACAATGAAGGCTGTAGTGATAACCAGTCCCGGCGGTCCCGAAGTCCTGCAACTACAAGAGGTCGAAGACCCAGAAATTGGAGACGAAGAAGTTCTGATCAGAGTCGAGGCCACGGCACTCAACAGAGCCGACACTCTCCAACGCAAAGGCTCGTACCCACCTCCGAAGGGTGCGAGTCTATTCCCAGGTCTTGAATGTTCCGGAACCATCGAGGCCGTCGGGAAGAACGTCACTCGGTGGAAAATCGGTGATCAGGTAATCCCAGGTCTCAATTTTCACGCGGGTATTGTTTTCTCGGGAAAATAATTTTGAATCGACTTTTCTGGGTTGTTTGATTAAATAGCCTCATTTTGTTGGTTTATGCCGTGTGTTTGGTTGCTGAGATGAAGGAAGGAAAATGAGAAAATTGGGTTTTCTTTGTCCATTTATGCTGTTGTTTGCCTGTTTGGTTGCCCAGAAAGTGAGAAAAAGAGAGACAAATTGTGTTTTTGAATTTTACCGTTCAAACTTCAATTTTTTACGAGAAACAATTTTCTCCATTGTGCAGTCAGCCTGTCATTGGTTGGTTGGTCAGAAAACAGAGGAAAATAGAGGACGTTGGTTTTTTTAATCTTGTGGTATAAATGGGGTTCAGATACTTTGCTATTTGGTTATCCGCTTGGTTGCTGAGAAAGTGAGGGAAAGAGAAGAAAATGAAAATTTGTGTTTCCTGTTTCTATCTCGATGTAAAGTTTCTTCTACATTTTTGTGTTGTTTGAGCAAACACCATGGTTTTGTTCTTTTATTCCATGCGTTGTTGTCGAGAAAACGAAAGAGGAGAGGAAAGCGGGTTTTTGAATTTAATGTTTTAATCTCAGTGAGAATTTTTTCTTTTTCCTGCCTGCATTCACTAGCTGAGAAAGTGAGAGAAAAAAAAAGAAAAGAAGAGAAAATTGGTTTTTTAAATCTTGTCAAGTAGAGCATACTTTTGTGCTGTCTTGCTGTTTCTCGATCCTTTCCATATTTGGAGTAATTAAGTTTCTACTACATTCTTGCTAGAAAATTTTGTAAGCTTCCTTATTATTAATGTAAGTGTGGTTTGCAGGTATGTGCTCTTCTTAGTGGAGGAGGATACGCTGAGAAGGTGGCTGTACCGGCTGGACAAGTTCTTCCTGTTCCAGCGGGTGTTTCTCTTAAAGATGCTGCTAGTTTCCCTGAAGTGGCGTGCACTGTCTGGTCAACTGTCTTTATGATGAGCCGGCTATCTGCAGGAGAAGCATTCCTGGTAATTTATGAGCTTATTCTATTTTTTCTAAAGCATTATGTTTTACCACTTTGTTTCTTGCTATTCAAAATTAGGTAAGCCATTGGAATTGTAGCACTACTTCCAATGTTTGATATTGACGAATAGCTCTGTCTGTTTATAGTTTATATCATAGGAAATGTAAGATCAGCTGAAATTTGTGATTGAGAACATAAAAATTTTGATTTCTTATCAAACATGTTACAATTTCTGGGTTGAGGTTTAACTTATCAGGAAAAAAAATAAAATTGTCAGGCTAAGGTTTAAATTGCTGAACTTTCTTAGATTAGTCAGAAAATGCAAGTCTTACTCATGGAGTTTTCTTGTTGCCTAGTCTGGGCCTTCACATTTGAAGTTATGTGCCTTTGATTATTTAGATGCACTAGTTTTTTAAAAAAAAAAAAAAAGTGAACCATAAGATGATTATTTAAATTATTGAAATGAAGACAATACTTTCGAGAAACCTTGCCTTGTAAATATGGACTCTATGGACCAAGAAGAGGAGGGGGGTTGAATAGGTCCTTGATCAATTTAATCAAAATTAATATTATGTGTTTATGCAAGACATTCAAACTCATGCCATGGATAAAACTAAAAGCAACAACACAAGAGGCACACAACCATTTTTTGCATGTAAACCCTTCCGGAAAAAGTCACAGGATCTAGTCTAGCTCCAATCAAGCACTTTATGAAGAACATGGTACAAGAATGTCTCTCAACCCTTTATGCTAGTTGTGGTCAATTGGTACCACTCCAATTGTGTTCTTGTAGGACCTGGTTCTCCATCTAATCGACTATGAAGCACTTGTGACTTGAACCACCTTCAAGCCACTTTTCATTCTTCAAATAGTTTGATAAAGGTGAGAAGGAGATGTAGGAGGAGCCCTCAAAACTTTAGGAACTCTTCTTCAGGTTGAAGGAGGCTCACAAGCTCTCATACACTTGATAGAATTTGCTCTTTGCTCACATAGCGCATGGGAGATGGATTGAAGCTTGTTTATATATAGACAACTTGCTTCAAGTGAGAGAAAACAGCTGGAATGACCCTCACAGATCTCTAGGATGGCCTTCAATTGATTGGTGGCTTTGGGGCGTGTCTTGAGGTCTGGAGAGGCAAACAAACTGTAAATCACCATAACGAGCTACTGGTGCGCTACACTGGATTTGAATTTTGGGCCTACGCAGGTATTGTGCCAATGGCGCGCTAATAGCATGGTGCCATGGTCTACTGGAGTTGCATTTTTACTTCAATTTTGACCGTGCTATAGCATGCTATGAATGCACTATGGTGAGCTCTACGTTTCTTCAAATTTTAGACTCTGATTTGACCCTGTTCAGCAACTTTCTTTGGACCAATAGCTTTCCAAATCTTTACACGCACTCCTCACACATTTCAAGATGCATTACATTACACGTAATAGGCCAATTACATTTTTTGCTAAACAACTTTGATGTGGCATCATGGTTAGTTAGTGTGACAAAGTAATTGTGCGCATCATCATGGTAAGTTAGTGTGACAAAATAATTGTGTACCCTAGGGATCTCATCTCCATGTTTATATATACTTTCCAGTTTCTACTCTCCTTCAATTTATCAACATTGTTGTCCAATCTTTAAATCAATGTCTCACCTGAAACTATTAACGGAGAGGACTTATATTTTCCAGATACATGGGGGCTCCAGTGGAATTGGTACATTTGCAATCCAAATAGCCAAATACCAAGGAGCCAAAGTATTTGTCACAGCAGGTCTAGTAGCACATTTTATCTCATGGCACGTTTTGCATAGCATTAGTTGAGATTCCATGAATCTTTGATAATTTTGTTCATCAGGAAGTGAGGGAAAATTAGCTGCTTGCAAGGATCTTGGAGCTGATGTGTTCATCAACTACAAGACTGAAGATTTTGTTGCACGTGTGAAGGAAGAAACACAAGGGAAAGGTATATCCTCCCAAGCATCATAATTTTGACCTGCTATTTTGGTTTTTCTTGGAATCACTGCTCTTAAGGCAACATCTGCTTCTTCTTCAACACTGAAAAGACTTTTTGACATCTCATTTTCTCATATGACATTGATTTAGGAACAGAAAATCTAAATTTTTTCTGGTAACTATAGACAATTTAATCTCAAAATGTTTAACAGGTGTTGATGTTATACTGGATAACATTGGAGGACCCTACTTTCAGCGAAACCTTGACAGCCTAAATGTTGGTGGGAGACTTTTTATTATTGGGTTTATGGGGGGAACTGTAACGGAAGTAAATCTTGCGGGTTTGCTTGCAAGGCGCCTCACAGTGCAAGGTACGCACTCTAGCCCTTGTCTATATTTTTGCAAAATTTTAATTATTTACACTTCTGTGCTTCCATTTTGTTTTGCTATACATTATTATCATTTCCTCAGACCAAAAATGAAAAGGAGAATCAATTTGGTTCAATGAAAGATCTCAAGGTTAGTTCTATCTGCAATCATCCGGTTTCATTAAATATTAGAGAAAGAATTTTATAGAATTCCATGCAGCTTTGAGCACAACTTGACACCTGATGTTCTGTGTATTGGTATGCTAAACGTAGGGAGTATCTAACATGTGTCCTGCAGGAGAAGAGTGATACCAGGGAATCATTGGGTATATAATTGTATCAAATCTGTTGTACTGTACCAATCTTGGAAATGGTAATAATAATACTTGTTGAGGGATGATGATATTGGTCGGCATGGTTGGGAAGAATCTGGTAATCCATAGAAAAACCATTGCTGAAGAAATTCTTTATGCCAGAGAAACAATCTGCTTCCTCAGAATCTGACTTTGATACTGATAAATATGTTGAAATCCAATGGTCTTGTTTCTCTAGCAAGCATTACCCAATTTTCGAAAAGCCTAGAGGAATGCTCACGTATTTATGTGGGTCGTTTCTAAAAGTTAAAAGAAAAGGAGGGTTCCTTTATTTTAACATCATTTAGGAAAAATCTATTTTACTTTGGGTCCTGATATCTGCTATTCATTTTAGATCAGGTTTCTTGTTGTTGTTTTCATTGTATCTCACGATTCTGCTACAAGGACTGGCATAAGGGAACTCCTTTTTCATTTGGGCATGATATCAGGATTCCCTATAGCAGTGAAAAAATGAGTATTATCCCATTTGCTATTATCATTCTTCACTAATTTTCTGATGTTGGGGAATTACCACCTAAACTGTATTAGTTTTACAAAAATTGCAATTCTCTATATGCAGCTGCAGGGCTGCGCAACAGAAGTCTAGAAAACAAAGCTCTGATTGCGAGTGAAGTGGAGAAGAATGTTTGGCCAGCAATCATGGCAGGCAAGGTGAAACCAATTGTGTACAAGTATCTTCCATTATCTGAAGCAGCAGAGGGTCACCGGCTTATGGAAAGTAGCAAGCATATTGGGAAAATACTCCTTGTCGCATGATACCTTGGATGAACTTGTGTATCAAGTTGATGAAAGTGATTCTATAGTTCCTCCTGAGCATACTGTAATGGGACATACCGTGTTTTTTGTTTAAATATGACATTCTTTTTTGTGCTGATCTTCCTTTACAATGTTGTACCCGAGGAGAAACTATTTGAATCTTTGTTTTTGTGGTCTATTGAACTCTGATTTTCATGTTCTGAATGAAAACTATGCCTAGTGTCCAAAGCCCACTGAAATGGTCCAAAAATGAGCCGAAGGGACTACCAAATAGCCCACTCCAAGTCTAGATCTTTCAAGGGTATTCTTGAAAATGCTAGCACATGGAAGGATGTAGGAGCTTCTAAAATGATGGCTGCTTTGAGAAGTTTTGTATATAAATATTTTAGATATTTTTATAGAACGCTCTAGAGAGTCATTTTTATCATCAGATTAAGTTGATTTTCACTGTCTATTGAAGAGGTGGGTAACTATAAATAAATGGAGGTATTCATTTGTAAAGCATTAAGTTGTGAGTAAAAAATAAAGTATTCTCTAAGCTCTCTCTTGTTTTCTTTGTTGATCATTTGTTTTCTTAACCTTTTAATTGTCTTTGAGTCAGTTGAAAGTTTATTTTGTCATTTTGTGGGGCAAGTGTCTAAGGCTGTGCGAGCTTGAAGTCGTTCAAGTTCTAAGTCTGTGACACTAGGCATTGCCATTTCATCAATATGAAGTTACTGATAATTGCACTGGTAGTGGCAATTGGTTTGTGATGAAGTGAAATTAAGAATTAAATACTTGTGATATTGTAAGATTTCAATTAATTTTTAAACTAGTTATATAGTCACCTGAATATTGCCATTAGGGTTTGGATGTCAAATGTGAAAAAGCAGTTTTTACAACTATATTATTGTTTGGAAACTTTTAGAATTAGGTTACCATTGCCTCCAAATTTGCAAACAGTATTTTCTATTTGTCTGGCAAAATTTTGATTTCCAGGGCCTCCAAGTGTCCCTTCCACAACCTTTTCTTTTGGAATTTAAATGCCCTATCATATGACTAATGCAATTGTTGTCCAAAGTCAGGGTCCTCAATGTTGATGAGGCAATCTGAAGTAAGTGGATCAATGAAGTGGTTTCTTGCTAAATTTGAGAGAACCAATGGTTCCAACTCTTTACCCTGATCTTTCACATGATTCAAACATAGAAAAAGACAAAAAAGGATTAATCATGAAGAAACATCTCTGAGACACAAAATGCAGAAGATAATAGTGGTGTGGATGTAAACCCCACATGAATTCAAGAATTTATGCACTCCTATTTATTTCAGCTTAGAAATGCAGGAAACTTATACAAGTACTACGGTGTGAATCTATGAAGTTTTGCTGGCTGACTTGATTTCAGTTGTACCACTCTACAAATGGCATCACAACTCAAAAGCATCAGAGCTATTGTCATTAATCCATCAATCTCGATTTTCATACATGGAAGCACCAAAGCAGGAAGAGGAAATTTAGCCGCTGCAAAGTCCTTCAATAGCTAAGCTTTTCAACACTCCAGGACATGGGTCCCCTAGCTGAGATGTTGAGACAGAAATTGAACATCCTCCCTGGCCAATGCACTTCTACAGAGTGAACCATACAAGTTATAGTGTGAATGAATTACTAGGAAATAATTATTATAAAAATAAAAATAAAAAAGATGAGGAAGCCAAAAAAAACTTAATAAAAAAAAAAAAAAGAACTGCAGCATGCAGGCTTCAGCAGAGCCCAAAAACTTTAAAAAGAAAAAAAGAAAAGAGAAAGAACTGCAACATTCCTGAAATTTGACCCCTCACTGCAAAATGACAAGGCCATATTTTTATAGTTGCCCCTAGAGAGACAAGTGATTAAATATAATCAAAACGACAAAATGACTCATGTCTTCGAGAATATGTAATGCAGCAAAGAAATTGAGGTAGACATAAGTGGCTTGCACAGAAAGGAACCACCAGTCTGACAGGAAACTCCAATAAAAAGAAGTGATTTGGTTCTCTTGGAACAGAGGAGAAATACATTGATTGAGATTATCTTAGGATTTAGCGAAATTTGAAAGATCTACAATCTCTGAAAAGTCATTCTCGTTCAAACAATGGGAACATAAACCTTCCTTGAATGCCATAAAAACAAGGGATTTGCCTTGGAATGTAGGTGATTATTTCAGAGTTGAGTATCTCTTGTCTTGTCCAAACTGCAGACAACATTTTCTTTTAAAGAAGGTGTCCATCATATGCAATTATTGTCATATTAGATGCATAGACACTCCAAATTCATCCCAAATATATGCACCATGCTAGGAGGTCAGGAAGAGTAAAATACTGCAGAGACGGTGAACGGCCTGTTGTGGAAGGACAACAATGATAAAATCACTCAACCAACTTTCAATCTAAATGGTACCTTCGCCTACTTGCTTGATTGTGATAAAATAAAAATTTGGAAGAAACTTCCCTTGAATAGATCTCCACAAGCATAATCAAGTGAGTTTAGTCAAGATTCTGCACCACCCTAGTTATGGTTTCCCAAGGACCCAATCATTAAGTATTTCAATGTATGAACATTGATTTACAGATGTGGTGGTTGCAGAAATTCAGCATATAAATTGAAACCTCATGGATTAGAGTCATGGAAGACCTTGACAGTAGAGAATATACTGCAGATAATTTTATAAAAACTTGAAGGGAAGCACAAATGTGTATGACAGTAGAGAATATGCTGCAGATAATTTTATAAAAACATGAAGAGAAGCACGAATATGTATAATAGCTTAGTCAACACATTTTTTGAGAGAGCAGACTTAAATTATTTTACAAGAGAATGTACAGTGCTGGTTTGAGTCCTAAATAAAAATTCAGCATCACTCTATTTGTGCAAGTTCATAGGTTTTGAAGTGTCACAGATAACTTATAGTTTGGGGAGAGCAATACATATAGTCTCCTATATGAGCAGAAATCTCGACAAAAAGGACCTTTAAATTCATTCAACTGTGTAGGGTGAGAGGGTTGAACTTATAAGCCAGGACAAGGTGTTGCTTGTTTTAACTACATATGTAGAAAAAAAATTCCTAACGACCAATCAAACAAATGAGGACAACAGAATAGCAAAATTATTGATGTTGACCATGCAAATCTGAGAGTGCATTAGCTGCTCATTTTTACATCCCCACAGATTTATGGTCCATCCATAGACTCAGGTTTTCTTCACAGCATGTGCTGGTCACTTCCCTATTTTCACCAATAGGAAGTCATTTTTTTCCTTTTCTTCCTGTGGGTGCCCTGGGGAAGGGGTGGCTGGCATTTGTGTGATGGGCAAGCCCTATGAGACAAGAATATATTAATGCATCATGGTTTGAGACAATATTTCACGTGACAAGAATAAATGGTTTGTGTACGGGCAAAGGCCAGCAAATAATCCAAGTTCTAATCATGAACCATTAAAGCCAGGCATAAGCATATTGATTGTGAATGAAAACTGCTTCCGTAAAGCTTGTGTACTCAAATTGGCTTCTTACACACATTCCGATTTTGAATATCAGGCAATTATTTTGAATCTTCTTTTGTTTTATTAAATTTTATAAGTGATCTCAATTTTGGGGATGGGATATAGTTTTCGTTGTATACGTCCTGTGTGCATGGGTGGCGTCCCTTTTGGCGTCTCCTTTTTGGCCCATATAAAGATTATCCCCTTTATATGTACATGACAAGAGCCTAGACTCCAACCAATAAACCTCAGCTTAGGTAAGCAAAATGAGCCCTGGATTGGAGTGTGACTTGCTAGTTTTGAGTTAAACATGAACATGAAAGATCTTGGTTACCTGCTGAATAATTGACAACACATTGGCATGACAACTTCCTGGACTGAATGCACCACACTGTCCTGTAGGAGTTCCAAAGCTTGCGAAGGCAATGGAAGTAATGCGCCATCCCTGTTCACAGCTCAGTCGAACTTCAGGACTTTGAGACACAAATTCTGACTCTGGTTTCCAAGAATCAGCTGATGGAGGATCAGCCTCTGACATATGTGCACAAACCTCTTGCCCAGTTCGTGTCAAAAAAGAGATTTTTGAAGGGTCACCACCAAGCTCTTCATGGAGAACCAGTAAGTTCTCACCAGGATGTACCCAAGTGCGCGGGATATGATACCTGGAGATAATCTATCCTCATACTTGTAGAATCATACTAGTAATGCTCTAAAGGTAAGTACGATGGGTAAGATGGCATTATTAACTTCACTTACTTCAGTCGCGTATATCAGAAACATTACATATGGAAACATATAAAATCCATATTGTAAAATCCTCAATCATCAATTTGTATCCCTGTGGTTGGCTTAGCTAAGGTTATCTTATACTTTTTTATGACTCAAATCATTAAGGGCTTGTACGGAACGACTTTTATAAACCGTTTCTGTTCTCCCAAACCAAAAAATACGACAATGCAGAAAACATATTTTGTTGAAGGCTTGAAGTGTTTTCAAATACTATATTTGCAAAAATATGCTAAAAAAAAGTCAAATTTCAGGAAGCTATATTAAAAGTTTCAAAACAGCTGACAAGAAAACGAAAACAATTTGAAAGCAACTGCATTTACAAAATTTTCATCATTTTCACTTCCAAAAGTTCAGAAATTAAAACCCAAAACTAAACAAACAAATGTCAAATTCTAACCATTTTAGGGACAACTCCTTTTTCTTATGTGTATGCATTTGTGCCTTCAAACAGCACAAATTACAAAAATGAGTATAATCTAAATAAACTTTAACAACTATGCAACATTTGAGAAACAAAGTGTATTCCCGCTTACAATGTTTGAGCAGGTTGGCCACAGTACTTCAGACATTTAGATGCATCATAGGCTCCCCTATAGTCACACTTCTCAGAGCAACCAGTTGATGGTGAGAGATAAGCAGGCCAGTATCGCCCTATACTCTGCCCATTAACCCATGCTTGACCCTTTCCCATGCTACCGAGATTCACAGATAATGGACCGTTCCCTTCAGGAGCAAGGAATGTAGCCTGAGGATAAGAGATACAACATCAAGCTGAGCATGCTTAAGAGGTAACTACTTTATAATTTTAATTGTCCTCTGCCATCTTTTTCCAGTGGATAATCACCACACAATATTGTTCAAGTAAGATAATCAAGTCAAAAGGGGGATGATAAATACAAGACCAACTCTGTTTTACTAGGAATCATTCAGTTTGATATATCTACTCCAATAGGCAATTTTAAGAATATCACATAGCAACCAAGCATCCTCTGGAATAAGTAAACATCTGATAAGTCAAATTACTTTTTACTTATTGTGTATTGTATTAAGATGTAGGTCTTTTAATTCATTGTGTTTCTGTAAATTCAGTGACATTGACATATACATTTCGCTGGGTGATAATTGCATTTTTAAGATCCATACAATGGCATTGTGGTTTAAGCTTGACAGTTGCCCCAGATAGGCCAGCCAAAAATCAACCCCAATACCATAGAAAAAGCAAGGGGAGCTTGAGTTGAGTGTTCTGATTACCAAATGGGCCGAGCTTGGGCTTGGAGAGACCTGGGTCCAGCTCAGCCAGACTCAATTGAGAAGCCTAGTGATATAATTGTGAATCACATTTTCATGCTTTATTTCTACAGGTGAAATAGGGGCAGTACCCAGCATTGTCCCTGTTAATCAAATTGCTGAAAACACTAATATAACAGCCATCTACCATCATTTTTTTTTTTTTTTGGTCTTTTGTTAATAACATCCATTCAATATTCAATATGGAGATTAGCACTGTGGTCTTTTAGGAAAGGGAGAAGGTAACAACATATACTGGGTAGTCAAGACAACATGGCGTTGTATCACAAGCCAACACTTTTCACTAGTGTAAGGCCATGTGGCCTTTGTCTTGGATGGTCCACAAACCAGCATGTCGATGAATACCTCGCAAAGGGCATATGCACGTTCCCACAGTAGCATGCTTTTAAGTCAACAAAGTCACTTTCATTATGGGAGCAATACAACCAGACTAAACTTAGAGGGAGAGGCAAATTAAGCTTGCACGTGCACTAGTAGGGGAATTGGACTCACTTTGCTTACCCTCCCCGATATATGTTTGGACATTTTACCAAATTGGCTGGAGGAAACATCGTACACGTTCAAGCAGTTATAATGATTCTACCTAAATAATTACATCGAATTTGCTCGAGCCAGTTGGGATACATATAAATCCAGACCTAAATTAATTTTCTAGCAGTAGAAAAAAAATACAACACATTTCCTTGATAGAACTGACACAAAACTCCAGTACACTACCCCAGGTCGAGGGAGAATCTACATCTGTGCCCACAACAAGTACTACGTGTCTAGACTCCATATGATATAAAACTAAGGGTTTAGGTTGGCACGTGACAAGAAAATGAGGGCATGGACCCATACTAGAAGGCTTGGCACATGGCATACTGGCAGTTCTAGGTTTTTTAAACTCCTGTTTGTATCAAAGAAAGTAATGTATAAAACAACCTATTTGGTACTAGCTGTAATCTTTGTTGGGTTTATCAGTATGTATTGCAGGGTCGTTTGCTAACCCTACTAAATGCCGAAAACCAAAAATTTTCAGGGTTCCTATGCGTTAGGTAACGGACAATATGCTACAATTAAAAAGATAATGTCTAGTAGAAAATCATCTCAATTTCAATTCAAATAGACCTTACTTCACTGAATGCTGAAAATGCTCAGTGGATGATGGTTTTATTTTTATATGAACCCACAAATTTACTCTCTTAAATTGTCAGTTCAAAAATCCAACTGCTCAAAGCTTTCAGCACTACGGAACTGAAATTTTTGAAGTCCAAAATTTTAGATATCAAACAGCACTGTTAATATGAAAAATGCAGCCAACAGAAAACCAATAATTTAAGTGAATCCTGATTCCTACTCCAGAAGTATGAGATGTTATCTGCATCCACAAACCTTATACCATATCAAAGTTTGATTAATTGGAATGGCACTCCCCTGAGTCCATAACGGACTATTTGCAAGACTTATATTATCAAGTCCAAGGTGTTCTCCTTCAAGTCCCACCTGAAAAGAAAGATGCATATCATGGAGCAATATCATGTTGAGGTCAAGCACAAAACAACAAAGAGTTCACACTTAATGCTGGAAGAAAACCCATGAACTTTCTCATAGCAAGGCAGGAAAAGGAAGAGACGGAGACCACTGGGAGAGAGGAGAAGGGGGTGGGGGGGGTGTTGAGGATGGTCCCGCCAGTACTTTTTCTTTTTTTTCCCTGAGAGTGTCTCACTCAATGATCAAGCAAATTCACTAATGCAAGATCAAAGACATAATAAACTACCATTAACAGCTTTTCGTGGATTTGTTAGAATTTTAAATTCCAGATACATTATGTAATACACTCAAGCTTCTAGTAAAGCTTAAAAGACAATGCTTTTACCCATTTCTTTTAGCTAACCTTTTGTGATCAAAACATGGCCGGCCATTCCCATTGATAGAATATAAAGAACTGTATATCTATATTTCTAAATAATACTATGCAAGACAAATACAAGAGTTAAATAGGCAAAAGAAGCGTGTTGCCCTAGATGGCAATCAGACTAAACTACTCCTAACATAGAAGATAAATAAATATCTATTCACACCCCCTCTCAAACTCAGGATGCGAGAGCAGAGAGTATTGAGAGTTTGCCAAGGAGAAACCGAAAGCGAGCTGCAGTGTGAATCTTCGTGAAGAAGTCAGCCAACTGCAGCGAAGAAGAAACAAATGGCAAATTAATAGAGCCTGACTGAAGATGCTGGCGTACAAAGTGACAGTCAATCTCAATGTGCTTAGTACGCTCATGAAAAACAGAGTTGTGAGCAATCTGGATCGCACTCTTATTATCACAATAAAGAGGCGTGGAGGCAAGCAAAGAAACTCCCATGTCAGATAACAACCAACGAAGCTAGACAATTTCAGCTGTCACATGAGCCATGGCACAGTATTCTGCCTCAGCGGTAGAGCGAGCAACAACAATTTGCTTCTTGCTTTTCCAGGAAATAAGAGAATCTCCCAGAAAAACACATAAGCCAGAGGTAGACTTACGATCAGAGACATCCCCAGCCCAATCTGCAACATCATAAGCCCGAAGAGTTAAGCTCGATGTAAAAGAAAGCACCAAACACTAATGGAGATTACCACGAAGATAACGCAAAATGCGTAACACAGCAGCCCAATGCGTGGTGCGAGGTGCAGAAACGAACTGACTGACAATATGAACGGAATAGGCAATATCAGGCCGAGTCACAATAAGATAAACAAGACAACCAACCAACTCACGATATTCCGTTGGATCGTCAAGAGAAACACCATCAGAAGTAGAAAGTTTGGCATGCAACTCAAGAGGAGTATCAACAGTCTTATCATCAGTAAGCCGGGCACGATGAAGAATATCAGTAACATACTTGGTCTGGGACAAGAGATAGCCTTTAGGAGAAGAGGCAACCTCAATACCAAGAAAGTACCGAAAAGGACCGAGATCCTTCATCTCAAACTCACAAAAAAGATGGAGTTTGACTTCACCGATAACATTAGAATCAGAACCGGTGATGATCATATCATCAACATACAGCAACAAAAGAACAAGGCCGTGTGAGGTGTCACGAACAAAGAGAGCAGAATCATGCATACTAGGTTGAAAGCCAATCCGAAGAGCAACATCCTGAAATCGCTCATACCAAGCACACGGAGATTGTTTTAAACCATAAAGGGCGCGACGCAGGCGGCAAATAAGACAAGGCAGGAGGAGGACACATATAGACTTCCTCAGAAAGATATCCATTGAGAAAAGCATTCTTGACATCCAACTGAAAAAGAGGCCATTGACGTACAGCAGCAACAGAGATCAGAGTGCGAACACTAGTCATCTTGGCCACAGGAGCAAACATCTCCTCATAATCAATTCCATATTCCTTGGAAAAGCCTTGAGCCACCAGACAAGCTTTATACCATTCCAAAGAACCATCAGAGTGAGTTTTAACCTTATAAACCCACTTGCAGCCAACAAAATTCTTGTCCCCCGGCAATGGAACTAACTCCCAGGTCTGAGTTTTGGCAAGAGCAGCAAGCTCATCAGTCATGGCAGTCACCCAGTTCGGATCATGACAAGCTTCTTTATAGGACCTGGGCTCAAAGTAAATATGGATACGGGACAGAAAAGAACGATAGGAAGAAGAAAAATAAGTATTAGTGAAGCCATATCTTACTGGAAGATGACGAGTGTCACGAGCAGGATACCGATGAGCAGGCGGATCAGAGTCTTCAGAAGCAGACGGAGTGGCAATAGAGCTGGGAGAAGGGGAAGAGTTGCAGTACGACAAGAATAGACAAGAGGATATGGAGAGACAGGAGACGAACCAGATGGAGCAACTGGAATATCAGAAATCTCGAATGTAGTAGTGTATTCAGTAACCGGTACATCCATGGGAAAGGGATCAATCTGAGTCAAAACCTCTTTGGTTACAGGCAACGCTTTGGGAGGAAGAGAGAAATACGGAAGACGCTCAAGAAAAATGACATGTCTAGACACAAACAACTTTCTGGACACAGGATCATAACACCGATAGCCCTTTTTGGTGAATACCATACCCCAAGAATACGCATAGAACACTACGAGCACTAAGTTTGGTCCGGTCCTTCTTAGAAAGAAAAACAAAGCAACTGGAACCAAACACACGTAACAAGGAGTAGTTCGGAACCGCCCCATGAAGCCGTTCATAAGGAGAACTACCGGAAAGAAGAGGAGTGGGCATCCGATTCAGAAGATAGGCTGCAGTATACACAGCTTCGCTCCAGAAAACAGAAGGAACAGAAGATGATAGCAGAAGTGACCGAGCAGTATCAAGAAGATAGCGATGCTTTCTTTCAGCCCTACCATTTTGAGCAGGAGTATTAAAGCACGAGTACTGATGAATAGTGCCAAAAGCATCTAAGGTATTAACTAACTCAGAAAGAGTGTATTCCCCACCCAAATCCGACCGAAGAACTTTGATAGAGGTAAAAAACTAAGTCTGAACCATGGCATGAAAAGTAGATGTGAAAAAAATCAGATTTGCGTGCCAATAAGTAAACCCATGTATAACGACTGTAATCATCCACAAAAGAGACATAATAAACAAAACCACCTTTCGTGGCAACTGGGGAAGGACCCCACAAATCAGTATGAACAAGTTGAAAAGGGGAAGTAGAAATAGAGGTACTTTTATTAAAGGGCAAAGTCGACATTTTTGCAAGTTTACAACCACTGCATTCGGAGAAATTACTAACAAAAATATTTTCTAAATGACCAGAGTTGACGAAAAACTTAAGACGCTCACTCGAAAAATGACCTAACCTAGAATGCCAAAGATAAAAAGGAGAAGACTTCTCATCTAAATGGAAAGAGGATGCAGCAGTGGAAGTAGACTCTGTCGGAACATGCAGACTCTCCAAAACATAAAGATCACCAACTCTACGGCTGGTCCCAATCTGCTTCCTTGAATCCCGATCCTGCACAATGCAACCAGAGAAGGAAAACAGGACATCAAAACCAGAGTCAGATAATTGACTTACAGAAAGAAGACTTAAGGACAACTGGGAAACATAAAACACATGAGGGAGATACAAGGAAGGAGAAGTTGTAACCGAACCAATCGATACAACATTCATAGAAGATCCGTTAGCAGTTGCACTACGAATAAGAGATGTAGGAGAAATACAGTTTCTGAGAAGAGAAATATTGAGAGTCATATGATGGGAGGAACCGGAATCAAAGATCCAGGTAGTAGGTAAGATACCTGTGAGCTGAGTTCCAGGCAAACCTGATTGAGTGGTGGCTATAGCAGAAGCTTGAGACTGATCCCCCTGAATAGATGCCACAAATGCACGATACTCCTGAAATTGCTCAAATAGGGGATTATGTGAAATATCACCGGGTGTAGATGCTGCAAGGGCTGTAGAGGGGCGAGACTGCTGATGTGAGGCTCGAGAGGAAGATGATTGAGACACAGTCCGACCCTTAGGCTTGCCACGGTTAGGGCATGCAAACTTCCAATGCCCCTTCTCATGACAATAACTACACTCATTCTTAGCAATTGAAGGCCTCGGTTTCCCTGTAATCTGAATCAGATGAGGAGCTAGAGTAGACTGGCTGGGCGAAACAAATGGTGTAGTAAATACAAATTGACCAGGGGGAGCAATACTACTCACTTTGAATCGAGTCTCCTTTGTAATAAGTTCCCGAACAGCCCCATCCACTGTAGGCAAAGGTGAGTGATGAAGAATAGCTCCCCTAAGAGGTTCAAACTGATCATGGAGTGCCATGAAAAACTGCACAAGTCGCTGTTTCTCCTGAAACTGAATACAACTGTCATCTGTCTGGAAAATAGCTGGTTCCATAAGAGCTATCTGATCCCACAGGTATGTCATCTCATTGTAAAATTCCTGAATTGACTTATCTTTCTAAGTAGCACTACGAATGGACATTTCTAGCTCATATTGCTTTGCAAAATTGGACTCCAGGTACATACCCTTCAAATAACCCTAAACATCTTTAGCAGTACGATACTTAGAGAAGTTCATACCAATGTTAGGCTGAACTGAATTGTGAAACCATGTAAGAATCTGAGCATTCTCCTTTCTCCACTTAGCCAAGGCCACAACATATCCCTCAGCTTTAGGGTCAGAAGGCTAACCTATTAAACCATCAACATGTCCCCACAGTTCTTTCCCAACAATAAAATTCTCCATAACACTCGCCTAATAGGCGTAGTTATCGCCGGATAACCGGATATTGATAGCATTTGGTTTATCCTCCATCATCATGATATAAAAGAGAAAAAACACACTGGTTTCACAGAAAACAAGGATAACAGAGATAACAAAGAGAGAACAGAGGGCTCCCTGGTCGGAATCTGAGAAGAGGCAACAAACCAGGATTGTCGGAGTGAGGGATAGGTCCGGCGAGGGTCGTCGGTGTCTGGTGAGGGTCATCGGTGTCCGGTGAGGCTCAGGGGACGTTGCCGGTGGTCTCTGGTGGTAGGGGTTTGCAGATCTGGGTTGCTAGGGTTTCGGGTCTGGGTGCTGAAGCAAACTCAAGAGTCGCCAGTGGTCAGGAACTTGCAGACGAGTTTCGCCGATGGTCGGGACAGGTCCGACGAGGGTTGCCGAGGCTCAGGGGGGTTGCCGGTGGTTATTGGTGGTACGGGTTGGCAGATTCGGGTTGTTTGGGGTCACAAGACGGGGTTGTTAATGGAGAAGAAAGTGCTTGAGGGGTTACCGGTGGTCGGGAACTGGCCGACGAGGGTCGCCAATGGTCGAGACTCACTGCCGGAGTGATTGGATTGCCAATTGAGGCTGGGTGAACTGATTTGACTCAGTTCTAGGTTTCTGATTTGCGTGTGCCGGACGGTGGAAGAGGTTGCCGGTGGTTGAAGATCCTCGTCGGAATTAACTGATGCTGATTAGAGGCTAAACCCGCTCTGGTACCATGATAGAATATAAAGTACTGTGTATCTATATTTCTGAATAATACTATACAAGACAAATACAAGAGTTAAATAGGCAAAAGAAGCGTGTTGCCCTAGATGGTAATCAGACTAAACTACTCTTAACATAGAAGATAAATAAATATTTATTCACAGGTCAAGATCTCACTGCAGCAGGCGGGCCAGCTAGCAATGCGGGTTCTGATTGTGGTAGCACTGAGTTTACAAGGGAGGATGTTGAGAAACTAGTGAATGAGAATTTGAAAACAAGAACCAGATTTAATTTTAAGGTAAGAGGGTATTGAGCTTTAAGTTAATTTCATTGATAGAACCGTGAGGGGGGTTGTTTTTTTGTGTTTGTTTATGCGAAGATTGGTTATGTTTTTAGGATAAATGTGACCAAATGATGGAGTACATTGAAAGGCTTAGGCTCTGTATCAAATGGTTCCAAGAGCAGGAAGGGAGCTGCCTTTTGGAGCAAGAGAAGTTAAAGAATTTGTTAGAAATGGCAGAGAAGAAATGCGCCAATATGGGTACAATTGCTTTCTTCTGCCTTACTCGAGTCCATAGAAAATTTGAACAGTTCATTAATGTAGGTTAATTTGCTTGCCCTTTAGAGATGCTAATAGAGGCAAAGGAAGAGGAGTTGAATTCAATCATTATGGAGCTGAGAAAAAATTATGCATCCTTGCAAGAGAAATTTAGTGAGGCAGAATCAGATAAGTTGGTAAAAGACGGTGGAAGAGTTATTTTGACTTCTAAGGTTGTGGGTGTTGATTCTATTTTTTAGTTGTTTTTTTATTATGAAGAATTATTATTTTGAATGCAACAATTAGGCTGCAATTGATTTTCCTGCAAGAGAGAGAGGCTAAAGCTGCTGCAGAGAAAGCTTCTCTCTCAGAAGAGCTCCAAAGTACTCAACGAGAAAACTTAAGTGCTAATCATAAGGTAAACAAAACAAAGATGTAATTTGAATTTCAATGAAAGAGCATTTTTCTGTTTATCTTCCATAAATCAATTCACTATGTCCTCATCTTGGGTATTGCAGATTATACTGCAATTGCAAAACAACATAAGTTTGCAACAAAACAACAGTACACTTCAATCCGAGCTTGCTACAACTAGTGAAACCCTTAAGTGGGTGGAGAGAGAGAAAGCTACTGTAGTGGAGAATCTCAGCACCTTAAGGGGTCACTATAGTTCGTTTCAGGATCAGCTTGGTTCAGCTTGAGTAGGTTCCCTCTTATCTGTGCATTTCATTAGCATTTAGCATCATAAGCGTTGAGTTTACATACTGTTTTCTCAGTACAGGATTTGATATTCTATCTAAAGAATACAAATATAGGTTCAAGGAACCTCAAATAGATGGCAAAAAAACTAAACAAAGTACTATATGATTGTTCCATCCACTGATATTTATTCATTTATTTTTGCTGGATTGTCTAATTTGTTACTTATTTAAATGCCCTTCTCCTCGATCGAATTGTTGCAGATGTACAGCTGTTTGAAGGATGATCGAGTGGGCGATCCTAATGCACCACGTTTTGTATTGTGGGATGTTAAACTCAGACCAGTACCTTCCAAGCCAACTGATATCCCCTTCTTTCGCGTGAGCTTAGGGGAGAAACTCTGGCAAGCTTTGGTAATTTTGGATTTTGGCATCCTTTGCCAATTTGTCCTCCTAACCTTATTTCCACACTCCAAGGAATTGTACTATTTCGGGAATAGTGTTTATTTATTTGATCTCTTGCATTTAGTGTTTAAAGAGTACTTATGTGAACGTGTATTTTTAACGGCTTGTGTACTCAAGGAACTTAAATCCTATAGAAAAAAAAAAAAAAAAAGAAGATTTAATTTGAGTTATTTCTTTTACCCATGATGTATTCCTTTCAACTTAATATTCATACTTGGCCCATTCATTTGTTTCCTTACTCATTTATATCTACTCCTATCTCAGTTGATTAGTTAATTAAGTTTAATATTTTCTTTCTTCTCCTCTTCACTTTTTTTTTTTTTTTTGGAAAAGAATTGTATTTCCTGCCCATTCTATAATTGATTGATGGGAGTGTTGAAATTTTATTATTTCAACTTTTTATTTGTTTAGTTTTTTTGCCGTCTATTTGAGGTTCCTTGAACCTATATTTGTATTCTTTAGACAGAATATCAAATTCTATACTGAGAAAACAGTATGTAAACTCAACGCTTATGATGCTAAATGCTAATGAATAGCACAGATAAGAGGGAACCTACTCAAGCTGAAGCAAGCTGATCCTGAAACGAACTATAGTGACCCCTTAAGGTGCTGAGATTCTCCACTACAGCAGCTTTCTCTCTCTCCACCCACTTAAGGGTTTCACTAGTTGTAGCAAGCTCGGACTAAAGTGTACTGTTGTTTTGTTGCAAACTTATGTTGTCTTGCAATTGCAGTATAATCTGCAATACCCAAGATAAGGACGTAGTGAATTGATTTATGAAAGATAAACAGAAAAATGCTCTTTCACTGAAATTCAAATTGCATCTTTGTTTTGTTTACCTTATGATTAGCACTTAAGTTTTCTCGTTGAGTACTTTGGAGCTCTTCTGAGAGAGAAGCTTTCTCTGCAGCAGCTTTAGCCTCTCTCTCTCTTGCAGGAAAATCAATTGCAGCCTAATTGTTGCATTCAAAATATTAATTCTTCATAATAAAAAAATAACTAAAAAATAGAATCAACACCCACAACTTTAGAAGTCAAAATAACTCTTCCACCGTCTCTTACCAACTTATCTGATTCTGCCTCACTAAATTTCTCTTGCAAGGATGCATAATTTTTTCTCAACTCCATAATGATTGAATTCAACTCCTCTTCCTTTGCCTCCATTAGCATCTCTAAAGGGCAAGCAAATTAACCTACACTAATGAACTGTTCAAATTTTCTATGGACTCGAGTAAGGCAGAAGAAACCAATCGTACCCATATTGGCGCATTTCTTCTCTGCCATTTCCAACAAATTCTTTAACTTCTCTTGCTCCAAAAGGCAGCTCCCTTCCTGCTCTTGGAACCATTTGATACAGAGCCTAAGCCTTTCAATGTACTCCATCATTTGGTCACATTTATCCTAAAAACATAACCAATCTTCGCATAAACAAACACAAAAAAACAACCCCCCTCACGGTTCTATCAATGAAATTAACTTAAAGCTCAATACCCTCTTACCTTAAAATTGAATTTGGTTCTTGTTTTCAAATTCTCATTCACTAGTTTCTCAACATCCTCCCCTGTAAACTCAGTGCTACCACAATCAGAACCCGCATTGCTAGCTGGCCCGCCTGTTGCAGTGAGATCTTGACCTGTGAATAAATATTTATTTATCTTCTATATTTATCTTCTATGTTAGGGGTAGTTTAGTCTAATTGCCATCTAGGGCAACACGCTTCTTTTGCCTATTTAACTCTTGTATTTGTCTTGCATAGTATTATTCAGAAATATAGATACACAGTACTTTATATTCTATCATGGTATCGGAAAACAAATGCATATGGAGAGACTTGAACCCAAGACCTCTCACCAACCAGAGCTCTGATACCATGATAGAATATAAAGTATTGTATATCTATATTTCTGAATAATACTATGCAAGACAAATACAAGAGTTAAATAGGCAAAAGAAGCGTGTTGCCCTAGATGGCAATCAGACTAAACTACCCCTAACATAGAAGATAAATATAAAAGATAAATAAATATCTATTCACACCCATAACAATGCACGCACCACTCCAGCTATTTCTTTAGTTTTCAACCTAGTACCTGTTTGCCCTTATCTCTTTGTTGTGATTAAATCCAATTCACAAATTTTGGCGGTACTCTCTACAACTACATGTGCATGGTTCAGCTATATACTGCTGTCAATCTATCAAGCATTTTAAGATGAAAAACCATGCAAACTAGTTTTCATCAAATGAATAATATCAAGAAACATGTAGGAAAAACTACTTCACCTTAGTAATCATTTGCTAAGAGGAGGATTTCATATAATCAATTCAGGTAATCAAAGCAAGAAGCCAGTGCAACCGAGTAAGTGTGGATCAGTTTCAAAGTTTTAAAGTAAAAACTGCTTAGTGAATAACAATATACAAGACGTTGTCAGTTCCAAATTTTGAGTAAATAGACAATCTATGATATATAGTTGTACAATGTATCAGGTTGCAATTTTATTTGGTAGAAGTATCTAAACCTGATAAGTCCATTCTGAAGAAGAAAGGTCCTCCTTGGCATTCTTTAGATCACTAAGAATGACGGAAAAAATTCCTGCCCCTTCTATATCGAACCATGGTCCATAGTTCTGGAGAAACACAATACAAGAACACATTAATCAACATTGAAGGAAGTGAAACTGCTGACAGAAATCTAGAAAACCATGTTGAGGATACTTATTGAATTTTTCAGTGTATGCCGATTAATAAGCAGAGCATCTGAGAACAGAATAGCCATAGAAATGTTTTCACAAATAACCATAGAAAAGTGTAAACATTAATGAAATTTTGTAAAAACAAGAGGTGCTGATTTTCATACCAAAAGATCAAAACAATAAGCTTATGTTTAAAGACATAGTAATATATAGATGAACAAATTATAATCAATCTTCTCAGTTAAAACAGCAAACTAAACTAGTCTATTACCTTGCAGCTCTTGTTAATTTTCCTAATTCCTGTACATAAATAAAAGGGCAGGCATTCAAGGATCAAAATTTCATATCAGTGCATCATTTTGGTTAGCTCGGAAACAGAAACGTCCGGAAACATGATGGAGACGAAGAAAAGTTGGAAACATAAGGAAACATTTGAACACATGAATCAAAGGCTATCTGTTCGTATTTCTAAACTAATAAATCATACTTAAACATGTATAAAAGCTATACAGTCATTTACATCAAAGAAAACTATTACAGCATTGAATAGTAAGTGGTAATATGTATACACAAAAAGTAGTTAAAAAATTAATTTTAGTAATTTCAGCACCATTAATATTGATATTACTTAATTGTAAGATAATTTGAGATTTTATGCATTTCTTTAATGCATAAATTTTCAAATAAATATATAGATATTTTGGCCTAAATTAATTATAGTGACAATAAATGAAATCTCCTATCAAATAACAAAGTTAATAATAATTATGATAATTGTAATAACAATAATAATAAAAAGGAGCAAGCCACAACCAAGGTTCAAAATTGTCCAATACATGTTGAAACAACTCATTGTTTCAGTATGCTTCGTAGTGTTTCGGTGCCTTTTTGTGTGTACCTATGTTTTAGCGGAAATATTGGAATTTTGGTATTCTACTAATGTTTTCTCTCAGTCCCCCAGGGAGCCTTTTAGATGAAACAAAAGGAAATTTTCTTCCTTGCATGCATTATTGATGTCACATAGCATTCACAGATAGCTAAACCTTCAAACTGGCTATGAAAATATGAAAAATTCTCCCCATATTGTCTCTGGAAGGATACATGTGATCCCACTTACAAGAATTCTGTTACCTGTAAACCAATCATCATACTCAACACATCCAATGTATTACTTCCATAATTCAGACTGATTTTCTCCCTGAATGCAAAGCTTGCATCATCATGATTACCATAACCAAATCCTACAAGAAATACCAGACAGAATGAGTGTCAAAATATGTACACATGCACAACTACAAAGGCAAGGAGGCATATTTTGGATTCCAAGAAATTGGCTTCAGGATGTATTTAGTTTCAGTAGTTCATCGCAAAGATATTGGCAGTGATGCAAAGAAAATCCAACATTTTACAGCATAAAAAATATTTTCGAATTACATTATAATGTGGAAATTAATGAATTATACAGGACAAGCTTTAGTTTTTTATAATTGATTAAAAGTTAGAGATTATTCAGGAGTGCTATACGAAAGCAAAATGCAATAATAGTAAAGCATAGCTAAAAATGGAATCATATTTGAGATATGTAGCTTGAAAAGAGTTTCTGAGTTTGATATGCTAATGCATAATACCAGAAAATTTTGATGCAGTAACTAAATTCCTACTGCCAAGAAACAGCTAGCCTAAACCATCTTAACAAAACTATTAGCACTTGAGACCAGTCTGACATTCTCATTTTAAAAGCTTTACATTTACCTTTTCCTCTTTCTAAAAAGGGCAGCTCACCTCTTACCACTGAGGGGGTCTGGGAAGGGTCAAATGTACATAGCCTCACCCCTGCATGCGGGAAGGCAATTTATGCATTTTGGACCATGATGCCTAGGTTACAACCTTACTGCTACGCCAAGGCCTGCCTAAAATTAATAATATTGTCTACAGTTGCTAAATTGTTAGTCAAGTCAATGTCTTAAGCTAGGTCATCACTTGGTTGGAAAATTCGCGTGACGTGCACATGGATTGCAGAACAAGTACTTTAAACATATGCCACCCATCTCTTCATGAATTATCTTTTTCTAATTGTAACCAAGCTCAGGTTCCAAATCTGGCTCTATTTTATGAGCATCATTTTTGTTTTTCTATTTTTTAGGCTCGTCAATGGTTTGACATTTTACTATCAAATAGATAGTGGTGATTACGCTAAACAATGAGAGTCTAGTGGTGATACACTTATTATAACATCAGTTGTTGTAGCAGTAGTTGTAATTAACTTAGTAGTGCTAGACTGCTAGTACTGAAATTGTAGTATACATTTACAAAAGTAGTATTTATAAAATAGTACCGGTAGTAGCAGTGGTTACAGTAGCAGTAGTAGTAGTTTAAATAACAACTGACATCATGACAAAAAAGCTTGAGAGACTAAACTCCCCAGCACAAGAGAGTCATATCTGCACAAGTAGCCTAGAACAAACTGTTAGAAGTTGTTCTGTTAGTAGTTCTGCAGGAAAGAGCTTTGCAAAATGATAAGCAATGATTGGAAGGAAGACCACCATAACAAATGTATGGTTAGACAACAGCAAAAGTTTGTTTCCAGTGATTACCTGCATGAATTCACCATGCAAAGAAAAAAAGAATGAAGAAACTAATGCAGTATGGAATTCCAAGGAGTGAGTTATAGCAAACCACAATCTCATAATTCTGAGCTACTGAAGCAAGTTATGCAAATTCAACTCAGCTAAAAGATCAAGCCCAGAAACCAGCACCTAAGCGCCCTTGAAAATCATAGCTTTTGGTGAATTCTTTTGATAAAACAGAAAACCCCTAACGAGCTCAACTGTGAAATGAGCTGCTAATAGCATACACTAGGCCATTAAGAATGAAATATAAGAGGAAAAAAGACTGCTAAATGTCAGCTCAGTGCATCCGGTAGAGTTACCAACCTACAAGTCCTTTGTTGACAAAAACAAGAGCTGCATGTCCCAAACTTTCAACAAGCAAAAATACTTCATTTTCCTGCCCTTGCTTAGTGTTCTCATTCACATGTATACTGCCAAAACAGAAAAGAAAAGCAGCAGTTAAAATATCCAAAAAAAAATCCAACTACTAAGCATCAAGTAACTCGTAACACAAAAATACCAAAGACTAAATTCATCAACTTTATCAATAAAGAGTTAACTAAAATTAGCATAAATATATTTTTATAAGGGACGACATGCACCAAAAAAAAAAAACAAAGATAAATAACACTAAAATAAAATAATACTTCTTGAATGCCAGATTGCAATATGAATATCATCACACTGGATCAATTTTATCCCAAGTAAATTAGAAGCCAACTCCATGATTTGGTGGATTGACATTTTTCTAAGCTTTCTGTCCATGTATTATCAACCATTCAGCCAGAATTATCAGATGAGTTACCTTGTTGTATACCATAGAAAATCGCTAGTATCTTTTGTTGTATTTATCTGCTCCAATAATGTTGACACGGTAAATGAGTTGTTACCCCAAATACCCACCTTTTCTTTATACCAACCCCATGTTGCTGATGCCAGTGAAAGTTCACTGACACTAGCATTATGAGAAAATGCAACATCACCCAGATTTCTTTGTGAAACAACCTGGTTCATAATCAATGAAAGCAACGAATTTAATAAGATCATAGAACAAAAACATAGAACAGAAATGTGTATGCCCAATAAGTGTGTATGCATATATTTATAGCTACTTTTAGATTGTGTCAGAATATTGTACTGCACTGATATCTATTAGGAGAAAATAAGAAAAACAAGTTATTTACGTTAATGTAGTTGAACTTAATGTATTTGTGGGCCCGTTAAAACTCTATGTTAGAAACACAATAATATTCTTTGAAGCCTAGAAATATGAAAGCGGAACACATCAAAAGTCCGAAAAAGAAAACATGAATATTTGGGATTATTAAAAATAAACTATTAGAACAGTCATATTCCCTTGCTAGGGACTATGACTCCCATAAAGGGCTCCCACACAAGCACTATTAAAAATGCAACATTATATAAAACATGTATACATGCCTAACACCAAATGTATACATTCCACATAGAAAAGGAGAAAGAGCAGAGGAGTCAAGTAGCCAAGTTGCCACAAATATTCAAAGTTCGAAAAATCTCCTTGACTTTGGAGGTTAGTGGCTCATTTGTCTCAATTCAAATTGCAAATCCTGCTTTTCAATAGATTAAAGAACTTTCCTTGAGAAAGAAAAATGAGATTATACAATACTCTTTAGGCTAATATATACCTGGTTCACTTGAATGCATGACCATGAGTCATGCCAATTGAGATGCATCAAAACTGAAAGAAACTTAAGAAATGTCATATAATATCCAAGAATGAGGGAGATTTCTAGTGAAGTGTCATGGTCATCTCGAACACGTGTCATTGTTTGGTCACTCATGAAATACATTACAAGTTTGAAGAAAATAACTTGGAATCTAGTGATAAAATAAAAACAATGTGGATTTACACCTGTTAATCCCTTTTTCTTTAGATTGTTCATTTACACTTCCTTTTCAATATCTCGAATGTGAAAAATATTTTCTTCCTGTTTTTATGTAATAAAATATAAATATATTTGCAATGTGAAAAATAAAGAAATAATTAATATAAAATTTTATTTGTTTATTCATGTGTCTCTGCCATGTCTTGTCCGAATTTTTAGAAAGCTACCATGTCGGTGGGTCTGTAACTTGTATCATGTCGCAGATGTCTCATGTTCGTATACATGGTGGTTCTTAGGATGATACTCACCAATATTTTGGCAACAACCATTATAACCACATAAAGTGAGTATTAATACTGTTCTACCACCAAATTAATTTGGTGGTAGAACAAGCTTTTCTACCATCAACCATTCTAACGAAATTTATACTGCTTGGCTAACTTCATACTTTCTGCTAGACATCCATCTATGGCCAAGTCTGAGTTAAGAAAAAAACCCTTGCTTAACTAAACAATTTAACCTTATTGGCATTCATTGACTGATTACTGATTGAGGTGTAACCTTAAAGCCCTAAGTTCTATAAATTAGCATTAAATCCAAGGATTATGGCATCAATAAGTAATGAACTCCATTAGAAAGGGAGTTTGTGTTTGTAATGGCTCCTCCCTTACTGATGTATCTTTAACTCCTTATTAAGGCTGACAATCTTATTGACACATCTGTGAGAAGCTGGAGACCATGAACTGGTGTCCTATTCAATTGTGATTCAATTTTGTGCAACGTTTAGTAGCAGTATCCAATTTACCTAGAAACTTTGATTCTCTAATTTGACAACAGTATAATCCATCAGTATTGAAAACGCAAACAAAAAAAAAAAAAGAATTAAATATGGGCTCCACAGGCATCAGGCAGTTTACTCATTTATTTTTACATTAAAATGCAATAAATGAGTGTACCTTAGCTGTGTTAAAAATGACATTCCTACAGTCTGGCAGAATGCTCACAGACCAAGCAGGAAGGAAGTATGAATTCCCATTAAATGTGACATTTGCATCTGAACCGCTGTCATAGTTAGCAAGAAAGGCCGCACAGTCATTGGAAGTTTTGTAGTAGACATGTGCCTGATAACCAAATTATATTCATCAAAAGATGGTTAAAAGAGGGAGCATGAACAACCAATCATGAAACTTTGTAGCATTTTCAGATGCTATAAAGAGTCACAGTATATAAACAATTTTCCAAAAAATGATGGCAGTGAGCACCCAAATAGGGACAGGCACTCAAAACTTCACCATGTGGTAATTTAGAAATGCCTTTCGAGGATGAACCAGCACAGATAGTTGTATTAAGCAGTCTGGCATACATGTGTCTAACCTCATTCTTAAAAAAGAAAAAATTTCAAATCTCCATAAACTAAAGCACCTGATCAAGAATAATATTATACCCTGGTGCAAAATGGTAAGCCAATGACCATACATATTTGCTTGTCCAGAATATATTTCATGTAGACCAAATTGACATTCAGCTGAAATGCTTAGTTCCAAAGACTTCTTTTAAGGTATCCATATTACCATGTCAGGCTTTTGTTCTACCATCCAATGTTTTGAGCTTTCATATAACATTTGGGCAAAAACCACAGCTTCCCTAGCAATAATAGGAACCTTCTTTTTTCTAGAAATCAAATGCTCACATTCATAGACGACTTGTGTCTTGACAATCAGATCAAGTCAATGGTTGTTACCGTAATCCAGTAGTTCCCCAAAATGTAAAGGTAAATGAAGGAATGAAATCACCACGATTCTGTGGACTTTAAAGAGGGAATCAAGTTTGCACTAGTGGATAGGAATATCAACAAATTTGGACAGACAATGGGTAAGAGAAGGATTTGATTGATGTCACCAAAGAATGAAGGAATGAAATCACCAAGGGTCTGTGGACTTTACAGAGGGAAAGAAGTTTCACTAGTGGATAGGAATATCAAGAAGTTTGGACAGACAATGCATAAGAGAATGATTCAATTGAGATCACTTAAACTATGCTGCAATAAGCTCTGTTCCATTTATGAAACATATCTCCACTTTAAGTTGGATACCCGACACTATCTTAGATTTAGAGAGCTTTCAAAAAAATTTGAAGGTTTCAATGTGTCATTTTAAATACCAGTCACCATCAGGCAAGCTACATATGTTCATTGAAAGACCACGTACACATTTAGATTTCTAGCATACCTCTAGATTCCTACCAAGGGGCTGTTGGATTGGATCTGCATGGACCAAATATTCTTCACACTGCTTTATTGCAATGTGTAAGTCACGGAGGTGCCCCCACTTTGGCTGCCTAATGAAGCCTGCATAAGTCGTTTCTTGTGAGGTACACAGAAATAGGCATAGCAGTTGGAGGTGAAGCAGTTGTAAATTAATTGTCACATATCCACAGAACGATCTTTTGAACTGTAGTAAATAAAGCAATCAAATGTCAAATTCAACATCATTTAGCTAGCTGGCTGGGTCAATCTATCCCAAACAATGATATGTCATATATCTAAACACCCAGATTGATGCCCTACCTTAATTCATTGAAGCACCAAATAACCCCAACAAGTCCGTCCGAAATCCCAATCATCCAACTAGTTAGCTACTATTAATAACAATCTGAAAGAGCAGCCTTATAGACAGTTATGGATGGTCAAAGTGCTCTACCTTGCTGTGGACAATCACTCACGCGGTTAAATAGCAGGCAGACAGATGATAGTTGATTGGAACTCAGTAATTTTTATAGAACTGAGAGAACTGTTTTAATAGGGACCAGGCAAAAATATTACAATAAAGAATCATGAAACAGATGGACAAGGAATCTTTCCTAAAAAGAACGAACAGGCTACAAACTAAAGGGGCAGCCATAACTCCAATGCCAATAGTGAAACTTGTACTAAATGGGTTACGTCAAAGGTTGATATTGAAAAAGTGCAGAATTTATAGATTTCATACTCTCTCTGTAACATATCTTAAAGTAAAGGGGCAGGTCAGCATCTAGAGTTTGTCCGCTAGTGGATGGTTCACTCAATCAGATCGGTTCTAGTGTGGTTCAAATAAATCTCAAAATAGAAGGTGTTAGATAATGTGACCTTTAAACCTACTTCGCAGCAGAATTGATGGTCCGCACACTTCAGAGCTAGCGATATAGAATTCAAAATACCAATTTTTTTAAATGTAAAGAATTCTCAATTCATGTATGAGAGAGAGAGAGAGAGAGAGAGAGAGAGAGAGAGAGAGAGAGAGTTTTCAATCTATAAATCCATAGTAGTTGTTCACATGAGAACATATCCATTCACTTTATAATCGTAATACAATGAGTCTATGCCAGTTTTAAAAAAAACTTAATTTGTCATGTTCTTTGGCTAGCTTTCAAGGGCTTGCTAAACTTTTTCTCAGATAATTTACATTATATCTTGTTTATTTTATAAATCATGTTGAAGATTTTCCTTAATACAACAAACTTGCAGGTGGATGATGTGGAGTCTGTGGACTATGCTGTATTACAGATCCAGTGTGACCAAGGAGCTTATTGTCAAGCCAAATATAGCTTTAGTTTATGAAAGCTCAATTTAGGATCAAGGAGTTATAAGATCTGTGCAGCAAAGACAAAATATGTGATATGTAAACTCAGTAAATAAGATACAATTAGAACAAAGTGGAAGTTTAGAAGTAGTTTTTGAACTTTGAGAGGTCAAAAAAAAAAAAAAACATTAAATAAGAGGGCTATAGAACAGGGTGGAAGTCAAGTAGTAATTTCAGAAGCTTTGAGAGATCACATAAAGGAAAACATTGTATGAAATAGCTCTAAGGCCAGGTATGCTTAATGCTAAGAAGTCCAGGTTGAATAAAGCAACATGAACAAAAAGTGAGCATGGCTGAATGAGGACGTTGAGCTCAATAGCCTGAATGAATGCATCCATAGAAAGGCAAAGATGATACAACTTACAAGAAAAAAGTGTGACAGCTGTCTCAGACAGTTTGATCATACACAAGAAAGATTAATGGACAGAAGTAATTTTGTTTGAGGTGCTACAAGAGGAAAAAGGAGGCAAACAGAACATGGGTTGGACAGTTGATAAGATGTGACAATTTATATCTAATGAAGGATATGGACCTAGAAAGAGCTGAATTAAGAGGAAGTATTTATGTAGCGAAACCAAGTGATTGGGATTGAGACTTTGTTGATATTGAAACTAAATTACATCCTTGGATACGTAGGAGCATGTTTGAAGAAGAACATAAATAAATCACATATACAACACAAACAATTCAATCTAGCAAATTGTCAATAGATTGAACAAAATGATCATATTGGTACACAGAATTGTAGCTAAGTTCTGAGGTCAGTAAGTTTGTTGATCACATGTCACTAAGTTTACCATATTCATCTATTGGGGCATCATAATCATAGCTTGTTGCAACCAAAGGGCCTCCAGCTGTCCGTCCAAAGTTGGTGCCGCCAAAATACTGCAAAGAGATACCAGAACTAAATTCTCATGATAACATCTTCTTTTAAGCTTAACACATTATAATTAGAATAAAGGAGATAAATTTTGTGAAGCACACCATATAATAGTTTTGGAAAGTACCGCCTGTTTCAAAAAAGCGTGCAACAGCAAATGCCAGGTCCTCAACAGGTCGATAAGGAATTGCATAACCAAATGAAAGGAACCTGTAGCATCATTTTAGAGGTTAATCAAATTTACATCTCTTTCATGAATTAAATGCTTAAATTGTCTTTTACATAGATTAAAACCAAATATATTTTTACCATCCACTGTAGTTTTCTGTCCACATCTTTGGCTTGGATGGAGAATTTGGCGTAAACCTATCACAATAAAAGCCATTACATGTGTTTATCTGCATTACCAACATGTGCTTTCAATTAGGCAATAATAAAATATTCAAACTGAAATGTCTAGTACAATAACAAAGACAAGAAATATTGAGGTATAACAATTTTAAATAAGATCAGTTTTTCAGTCAGAAGACCATAAAGCTTCTTCGACATCTTTCTCTTTTGCATTTCTGTCTCTTCAATCTTGGATTTTGTTACTTCACGTGTATGCCACGAGCATAATCAGAACTAGCTGAACAAAATCTACAATACTTTGCGGCAATTTTCTTCCTTTTTCTTTTTGTTTTTTTGATGAGCAAAAGGATCCTTTAAAGGGGTCTGAAAACAGAGCACATCCTCTGTACATGTGTGGCAAACCATATACAGAAGCCAAAAGACCTAAAAGGCCAAAAAAAGCAATCCATGTGACTAAACAATCCTCCCAAAAATCCTATAAAAAGAATCAATCGAAGTATGAAAAGATTCCTCCATCCAAAATAAAATATTTATTCAATGTCATATGATTAAATATTTCCATGAGAACTTCCTCATTTTCTAAAGATTTTCTATTCTAGTCCTCTCAAATAGGTCCTGTCTCTCTTATCTGCCTAAAAACCTTATCCTACAAGAAGCTCGTACAAGGCTACAAGAAACAAAATTTTAGTTTCCTCTGCTCTGCAGAACTCATCTGAGCCTTTATACATCTAAGTGCATCAATATGCAGCAGCCAAATAATACATAAACCAAGTTTGCTTTACATTTGATATGGTACAATATGAAGTAATTCTTCACATTAAACTTATAGGGGGGAAACAGTTCTGGCTATATGATGAACACTCACTACTGGATCAGGTGCATCGTCCTGCTGGCACATCACCCAAGGAACAGAAGTGTTAAGACTGACAGCCGTTTCTGCAGCCCATTTGACATATAACTCTCCTCCAATTCCATAGGCCCACTGAACATTTCCATATTCATTCTCAACCTGTTGCAGCACAAAATGAGATGGAGATCAAAATAATTGAGTGATATCACTTTAGATAAATCTTCATCCTTTAACTTAACTACAATACCGATTTGTTTGGTACCATATCAATCAGGATGAAAAGGGAAAAGTTAGATAACTTGAATGCTCGTCAAAAAGCTATCACGCCAATGTCCAAAAAAAAAAAAATTCTGTCTTAATCTGTCTTAAGTTCTTAACTAATTTAGTTTAAGCAGGACTTGTACAAAAGAAAATTAGTGTAACATTGGCGAACTTGATTGCAAAGAGATACCAAAAAATGATTGCTGCAACTTTGGGTGGTAATTAAATAGGAAGGAGAAATTGAAGAAGACGTTAACCATAGAATCAAAGTATTTTGATGAAATATTACCCTTCCTAACTGTTGTTTGACTGTAGAGTTCTTGCCTATTGGAAATTTTATAAGACAGCTCGTAGGCCAGCTACACATCATCGTACAAAAATGTTGGACAAAAAAACAAAAACATCTTCAAAATTGAGTCTAACTGAAATTAAAATGTTAGAGATGGAAAGAGCACATACAAGAAAAGACAGAAGAAAAAACAAAACCATTCATGTGAAGTTAGATGTGGCAGCAGTTGAGAAGTATAAGAAGAGACAAGTTGTCTACAATGGAGTAGCCGATGTGACATTCAGCAACTAACACTGGCATGGAAGTGTGATTTAATCCAAGTTGAAGGTGGCAAAAGCATAAGATGGAGGTCAAAAGCATGCCACTTGAGGCCATGAGAAAGCATATCATTGCCTTGCAATGAAACTAAAGGCAGTACTTTAGAAAGTTATTATTAGAGAAAATGGATCAATTTATCCATACAATGCTGGAACATGTTGTATTCAGATTATTTTACCGAGGAATGAGGGTATCACTAACCAAAAACTGAAGTTAAATATCTGAGAGAAAACTATAAGATATGAAAAACTCTAAAACTAGCAGAGTTAACATCTATGACCAAATGTCTTCCCCTCTCTCAGTTTTTACTGCTGTGAAACCATATTTTGAAGCCTGAAAAGGCACAATGATAACCGAATAATATCCTTGGATTCATGATTAGTTTCATTGAAGCCAGGGAAAAACTGTCCACTGACTCCATTGTCACAACTAATTACCAGTGAGTTAAATCTGAAGTAAAAATGAATAAGTAATGCTTATCGTTCCATTTACTAGAGACAGGAAAAATCCATGCCTTTAAATGTCCAAAAACGATCCTTCATCATCACTACTTACTTAATCATACAGTCTAACGTGGTCAGAATAATTGACCAAAATTATCTAGAAGATAGCAAAATATTAAGAAAACAAACTGCACTATGTCAAAAATAAAAAAATGAAAAAGAAACTCCTCATAAAAAAAGAAGTTCAATCTCGTAGGCATGTCAATAATATAAAGAGGAAACCACCTGTGCAAGAATTATTGGCCCTCCTTGTGATGCAAATAGATTCTCCTCCTTCATTAAGTCAACAATTTTGGCAAGAAAACGCTTCATTTCATTCTGCACTGACGGTAATAAGTTTACGAACAAGGTAGAATTTTGAAGACTTGTGCACTAATTCAAATGAACCACCTTAACAAATAAGTATTGTAGAAAAAAATTTGTTGAACGAGCATAGCCATTATAGAGATCAAAGTGTACCTTGAAAGGGTCATTTGTCGTTCGAAATTGGATTCCAGGAATGAAGTGTAACCAAAGCGGAAATCCCCTGTTCAAGCAGAGAAAGGAGGAAAAATGAAAAGATTTTAGAAGTTGTTTAGATATATCGTGGTTACATGCTGTTAAAATCTGCACTTTAGGAGCAAACTTTTGGAACAGATAAAAGCAGAGCAGCATTCTGTTTTTAACAATGACAGCAATGGATGGTGTACAGGAAAGCAATGGATAGTGTACAATTGATAGTTAGTTAAATCTCATAATATTTTTAATACAATATCTGCACAAGCCGGTGAAGCCACAAAACTGGCAAAAATTAAAAATGGACTTCAGATATTTTTTGAAAAAAGAAAAAAAAAAAACAAAGGCTATATAGCACATGAAAGCATAAAAACCAGGAAAGAGATGAGAAAGTGCAATGTGCAGCATTGCAAGACAAGTGAATTAAAAAAAACTGACCCATAATTCCATTCAGCACAAGCATAAGGACCAATCCTCAGATGTACAAACAGGCCAGCTTGTTGCACTGTCTTTACAAACTTTACCAGGTCAAACCTGCCTTCAAAGTAGTACTGCAATTTTTAGAAAAATATTTAATTATGATAATGGTGATAATGAACTGATAAAAAAGGATGGTGGCAGCAATCATACCAACCAAAATATTTGAATTATCCAATAAGGAATGTCATGGGTAGTCAACTAGATAATCCTATGTTTCAGACTGTGTGAATAACGTTTGCTGCATCATCAGCAATGCTTCGTGCAAATTAATAATGGAGGTGAATTTTTTAAGAAGAAACATACTTCAGAAACAACAGGCACGTTCATAACATGAGGGGGAAGGTAAAGCAACAATCCATAGCAAATATTTCATGCCCTACGGATTATACAATGGCAATGACCAAAACATCCTTCCAAAAATTACAACCATATAAGGTAACTTCAGAGGGGGAGAGATGGATACCTTATGATAAGCTGAGGCCCTGAGAACTATTTATTAATCTTTCTCTCACTTTCCCCATTTGATACAGAGTATTACACTAATTTTTTCCCACTGAAGGTTAAAACTAGCATAGTTCATGCCTTAATCTCTAATGCTAGGAAACTGTCATCTTAAAAAAAATAGAAAAGGAATGAGAGAAAAATAAAAACAGCTGAATGCACCTTGCCAAAATTACTAGGGAAGCACCTATCTAAGCTCTTGCAATGGGAACTCACTAGCCCCTGCACCCTTGACAACCCACTTATGCATTCTCCTGAACAGACACTAGATGCAGATAATTAGTATAAAGATCAAAGACAGCAAATTCTATACCTCTCCCCTGACAGGCTCATGATAGTTCCAGAAGACATAAGTCTCGATCACGTCCAATCCTCCTTCCTTCGATTTCCTAATAAGTTCTGGCCACACCTAAAATCAATCACAACCACCATAAGCTACATTATCATAAAAAGAAACATAAGTTAAGAAAACAATGTCACCAATTAAGGCATGTGAACTCAAACTCACTTCAGGAGTGCTTCTAGGATAGTGTATTGATCCTGACTGCAAAACCCGCCTCTTCCCATCAATGACCAGTGCTTTCCCATCATATGAAACCGTAGCCGAAAGCCCTCTTTCACAATAATAACCTTCAAAAACTAAAATCACCCATAAAAGTACTACCCATGTATCCTTTCTTCCCATAATTCAATTCACCCAAATACCCAAATTGCATATAAATAAATATCCAAATACAGAACACCAAAGAAACCCTCACAAGTAGTGAACACAAAATCAAGAAACCACCCTCGGTTTCATATATATGTGCATAAACATATGCTGAAGAAATGATTGTGCAATGTGGATGGTATGGAGTGTTGTGGAACGTTTGTTGTGATCGAAAATGAAGAATCTGTAGAGAATTTTTAAATGCGAATGAAGAAGACATACCTTGGAGATTGTTCTGGCGATAGTTACAAAGCTTGGGGTCTTTGTGAGTTGGGATTATTATGTGGAGATGAATGGGAATCAGAGGTAGCTTTCAGAGAGTGATGATGCAAATGTAGAATGAGACATACAGAGACGCTGAGGATTCTCTTTGGCAGTTTCTTGATGGGTGACCAAAGATTGAAGAGTGAAGAATACTAAGTTTGACAAACTAGTTTCAAAACCATGTTTTTTCGAGACAGTATGCTTTCAAAAAGTTTATTTAAAAAACATGAGCCGTTAACGATGGATACAAATTACATTTAATTAATCTCTTTAGTGTAAATGGTTGAAGTTTGTTTAAAATCATTTGAATTATCTTATAAGTTAGCTAATTTAAGTAGCTTAAGGTTTTTTTATTTTTGGTAAAAAATTAAAAACATAAATAAAAATGCCTTTAAAAATTGGAGAAATTTAAATTTTGGTAAACAAAAAATAGTAAAGATGGAAAAAAAAAACACCAGTTAAATAAGCTAATTTAAACGGCATTGAACATTTAATTTTAGAAGCTAAAATTATTAATGAAGTAATTAGTACCCAAGTAAGAAATACAATCCAAGCTTCTAAGCATGCAACACCTAATATCATCCACAGTGTCATTAGTAGCACAACAATAATCCATAACCTAATTTATGTCACCATTTCCACGATTTGACATGGAGAAAGCCAAAGTCAATACTATTGTTTTTACCATAGGAATAGATAATATATAAAAGTATATATTAGAGATTACTAAATTTATAGTAAAATTTGATATTTTCATAGCATTCCACTCACATTAGTGCCCCCACTCATGTATCCGTGTAGTGAGAGGACTTTGATTAGGTTTGTTGTGACAGTTAAAACCTCTAGGGAAAGTTTTTAAGAAAAAAGTGCATAAGACTTGATAGAAGTCTCACATCGCCTGATGAAGGTGAAGTGAATAGATATATATAGGTTCGGTCATTTACTTAGCATAATGCGATTTAACGTCGTGCGGACCAAGGTTCAAAACGAACAATATTGTGTTAGGTGAACTCAAATATGACAAAATAGTATTAGAGTTGAGCCTAGTCGAGCAAACCGCTAGGCCTGCCAAAGCCGCCAATCAATTTTTAGGGTCTCGGATTTTTTAGGCTTAATTATGTTAATAAACGGGCTTATAATTTTTTTTTTAAGTTGACCTGAACAATACCTACTATATTTAAATATTTTTCTATATTGTATGTGATTTAACTTTATTTTTGGAGAAAATATTTATTAAAAATTTAGTTACTAGATTTGAAAACACTTAATTTTTAGTCAAATAGAAAATCATGTAAACCATGGATTACCACATCATTTGCATTCAATTTGTGACAAATACTCTTATTACAAAATTTTGATCAAATGGCCGGGCTTAGACTACTTTATTTTTATTTTAGGCCTGCTTGTAATTTAATTTTAGGGCAGATGTTAGGCAAAGCTGGGCCAGGCTCGGACAGATGCACTTTTATTATTATGTAGTTAGGCCTTTTTTTCGCCAAATATTCACCCTTAAGATTGACCATGAATTTACTTATCTTTTGAGAAAAAATTTCATGCAAACCAGTAGCAAAAACTTCATAGCAACATGAAATTGGTGTTTTGTATTTATATTTTTATATGCATGCGTGATGATGTAATGGATTTAGAAGCTTAAAATCCCACAAAAGCTTAAGATTAAGATAAGCTCTTATTCTGCACTAAAAGTAGGATCATTACTCTAACTTTCTGATATATATAAATATATATATACATTATTTGTAGAGGAGAGGCTGAAACCCATAAATGAATGTGCAGAAAGGCTAACTCTACATACTCGCCAAAAAATATTATTATGTAGCATCCACAAACGTGTGTGAATATGCTCGTCCTATTCACACCCGCTCCCATACAGGCTACAGTTTAAGAATTATTATCTATCAAGAACTGAGTCAAACTCCATCTATAGGATTGACTATTATTCAGGATGATTGTCACACTATGCTATTATTTTTACGTGGTGTGACGTTCAATTTAAATTGTGACACATGTAACGTTTTTTATACGACAAGAATTTTAAATTTAAAAAATCAGCTTGCAGTTAAGATAATATCCATAATATCTCCAAAAAAAAATTATTTTTCTATGCATAATATAACATAAATAAATAATTATACCACATAAATACTATGACAATTAGTTAGGCAATCTTGCCGACATGGCGGGAGTTATGTTAATGGCGGGAGTGGGCACATGCACCAGTGACAGAGGCCGTGGCGCGTAAATGTCTATGCCTTTTAACTCTGATTGGTACCAACGTTTAATAGATTTGTCGTGTAGCAACTACATTACAGACTTCCATAGACAACGAAGACGAAGCCAAATCTTTTTTAAGTCTGCAATCGCTGGTTTTAGCAACCCATTTCGGTTTCCCTCCAAATCGACCGGTAAATCGCATTCTAATTCAGTAAGAATATCAACTTACAATACTTTCTGGACCCAAATTTAGGTTCATTAAGCTTGTTATTGTGCTAATTACCGAACTTTTGTTTGTTTGTTTGTTTATTCTCCTAATGATCAGCCTATCCTGAGTTTGGTTGCCGAGAAACCCATGGAAACTACTCAGGGAAAGTAACTTGTAACCGAGGAAGACACAAATGTGTAGGATGTATAGTTAGCTGCGTTGATTAAAACAGTAACTTGGAGTTAAGGATCCGACTTTCTTTTCTCGTTTTCTTTTCTTTTGATCCGTTTTCTCAGCAACCAAACTGGGCATGAGTTAGTGGTTTTTGGGTTTTATCCCGGTTTTGTCTGCCTTGTAAATCATGACCAGGAATTCATGCTTTACCTTGCCATGTAGTCTATGCCTAGACAGTTGTACATTTCATAATTTTGTTGGATTGATAATCGTTTGTGAGTACTTATGTAACATTTGTCATGTGTGAATTTACCTTTCAATGGATTCAATACATCACACACAGACATCATTGCATTCTATGTCTTGAGTCTGCAACTAGTCTAAGACTCTTTTGAGTATTGGGTAGGTAACATAAAGACGGCTACAATTCTCAGTTCTTGCAATTTTCTGGATACCCATTTCGAAATTTGAAATTAGTGCAGATGGTAATTCAGGTTCTAATCACTAAAAAAAGAAGATGAAACTAATTGTGATGCATGTATTCTTGGATGAAAATGATGTATGAGCTCTTCAATTTAGACTTAAAAATGATTGATTTAAAGATTCTAAACATTGCTTAACTTCTATTTTGCAGACTGGGGTTTGGGGTTCTTGATCTTGCTTCTAAACAATGGATATAGCTACACTGAACCGGGGACAAGTTACTCTTCTTGGATCTGCAATTTGTGTTATCCTTACTATGTATTTTGCAGTGCGGCTTGTGTCACAGCATCTCTTTCACTGGAAGAATCCAAAGGAGCAGAAGGCCATAATCATCATCATTCTTATGGCTCCAATATATGCCATTGACTCATTTGTGGGGTTGGTGGATTTCCGAGGAAGCAAAGCGTTCTTCATGTATTTGGACTCGATAAAGGAATGCTATGAAGCTTTGGTTAGTACTTTCTACTAATCGTGAATCGACTTATTCATGTGGTTCATTCTTTCTATTTGTAAGTTCTCCAGGGGTCCATACTCCATAGCATAGTGGTAGAGCATTTTGACTGCTGTGTTTCTTAGCACATTAGTGAAGCTAAACCTCTCTCTCTCTCCACCTTTGCTTGCAGGTGATTGCTTAGTTCTTGGCATTGATGTATAGTTACTTGAACATATCCATTAGCAAAAACATAGTGCCAGATGAAATCAAAGGACGGGAAATTCACCATTCATTCCCAATGACTCTTTTCCAGGTGAAGAAATCCTTTTTTTGTATAAAATTTCATAATCCCCCCCTCCTCTTCTTCTTGTTCAAAACCAATGAAAAGAGAGAGAAAAGGAAAAAGAAGAAAAAAGTGTAAATAGCAAAGCTTACTCTAAAATCAATAGGATTTTCTCTTTCTGCATCTTGCTCTTGTTAAAATTATTGCTTTCAGTAAGGACAATTTAAAATTGACTGGCATATTCAAGGCAGTGCAGTTTCTTCTAGCTGGCAACTAATCTCTAGGAAGCTGCTCTAATAAAAACATAGTTTGATCAATAATAATAATCTCTCTTGCTCTGTTGGAAGTGAAATAATTGCAGCAAGATTGAGAATGTGGCCAGTGGTCCTCACTAATATCATCCTGTAAAACAGCCAGAGCGGGGCAAGTCTTGAAAACATGCAACTTGGCCATTAAATTGTTGCCATTCCCAGTGAACACGATATTTTAACATTATCAAAAGTGGCCAAACCGAACTAATTTGCTGAAGAATTATGTTAAACATGTTACATGAGATGCAACAGAGATAGGATATGCATGATCTAACTTTTAGTTCTCAGTCTGTCTGAATAGTTGAAGATTTTTGTAGCTTTAGCATGAACTTCTTTTCCAAAAGAACAAAGAAAATATTTAAAATAGTAGGAATAGATTGGCATGAACTCAATTTTCTTGGATTTTAGATCCTTAGAAGACCAGTATGTGAATCTTGTCCAGCCCTCAATGTCACAAGACAAACTGAGGTTCAGTCACTTGGTCGATCTGTGTTATTATTGCTATTACTTGGTTTTTGATCACTTCAATCTGAGTTATTCATCATGGGGCACACATTTGACCTATTTTTGTTCTACAAACAACAGCCTCATACTGCACGTCTAAACCACCAAACTTTGAAGCTTCTAAAGCACCGGACGTGGCAGTTTGTTGTCATCCGCCCAATATGCTCTATCTTGATGATAACATTAGAGATTCTTGGAATGTATTCCAGTTGGTTCAGCTGGACATTCACCATCATTCTCAACATTTCAGTTTCATTGGCCTTGTATTCCTTGGTGATTTTTTACCATGCCTTTGCAAAGGAGTTGGAACCACACAAGGCACTTGCAAAGTTCCTCGGCATCAAAGGAATTGTTTTCTTCTGCTTTTGGCAGGTAAAAAATTTTCATCTCTTCCTTGCTGAATTAGTATAAGAAACTGTACAGGAGAGCTTGAAAATGAATTCCTTTGCAGAGTCAATTAAACTTCTGATCTTCTACTGACCAGTTTAAAACATTCCAGTCATAACCATCACACGAGTTCATCTTGTGGGTTTGATTGTCTAAACTTAATGATATTCTGTGTCATGGCTCCCTTCTAGTTGGTTTTCTTTCATTAATTTCTGTCTATATTATCTCTCTCTTTTTTCCCCCATCTTCTTGTTACTGTTAGAGCTCTATTTCCTTACCCTTAATTTTTCACGATCGGGCATTTTTAACCACTTGCAGGGGATAGTGCTTGAAATTCTCGCTGGATTGGGCATCATCAAAGCTCATCACTTCTGGTTGGATGTGGAGCACATTGAAGAAGCCATTCAGAATGTCTTGGTGTGTCTGGAAATGGTTGTCTTCTCTTTTCTCCAGCAGTATGCATATCCTGTTGCTGCTTATAGCGGAGAGGTTGAGACAAAAAGGAAATCAAGCAAAAAGAACGAATGAACCACAACTCCTCAAAGATATCAATGGGGGCAGATGCCATCATTGTGCTTGAATATACACTTTTAGGATGGCTATTCGTGCCCGCGGCATGGTGAGAGAGCAATACATCTCAATAAGTACTATATGCCAAATTTAGATGAAATGCTTGTGTGTGTATCTTTGTGTCTTATGTGTCTCTGTCTTTTTCTTTTCTATCTATCGAGATGAAACTGCTACTACTGCTCCTTTTTTATATTGTTGTACCACAACATTTCCTATTCATAGAAGAAGTTGGTAATTCATATGAGAATTTTTTTCGTGTTTCTGTCTGTGAATTAAGGAGCTTGTGTTTCTTCAATGCTTAGAACTAGAGAGAGGAGAGTGAGGTTGATCAGAAAACCCAATTTTCTTTCTTTCTTTCTCTCTTTTTCTTACTGTTATCTGTGTTACTAATACCACAGGTTATGTAGAATGAGATTTCCTCTTCTATTCATGGTATCAATCTCAAGTTTTAAGAATTTTGAAGGCACAAACCTTCACAATCCTGGCTTTTGCTTATGAAGGTATGCTGCACCCTTTTTTTTCTTTCTTTTGTCCCAAGGGAGGCCTAATCCTGGCATAATCTGACAAATGTTTTCTATTTCGTTTTTTGAAAAGACTCTAGTCTGTTTGGTAAACATTTTTTGCTTTTGTTTTTCGTTTTTAGCAGTTTATAAAATTCGAAAAAAGAAAATGAACACTAACATGGGGGCGTTCTCTGTTTTCAAAACATTGGTCTGGTACTGTTGGCACAATGGTAAGCTACAACTCTCATCACCAAATCATAAAAAACACAGCAAAATCACACAGCAAAAGCATACAGCAAAAAACAAAAACTAACAGAAGTACCAAACGGATACAAAGTTTGCTTTGATTTTTGTTGTCATTTTTTAAAAGACAACCTAGGCGTGATTTTCACGCTTTTGATGTTTTGACTTGCAGAATTTGGAGGGGCTTCTTAAATTACCAGGGAACAGAGAATGTGCTGAGTGCAAAAGCAAGTAGGTATCTTGGAGCAATATGGTCAGTGATTTTATAACCGAAGAAAAATGAGGGGTGTTTGAATAGCAAAGATGGGATTGTTGAATAGCAAAAATGAGGGGCCTCTTACTGTGATTTGTTTCAATGCAGAGGACCAGGATGGGCTAGTGTCAATCTTGGAATCTTCATTTGCACAAAATGTTCCGAGATTCACAAAAGTCTTGGAGTACACATATCAGTGGTGCATACGAACCCTTTTTCGCTCTTCTGGATTCTCCCAATTGTCTTGGGAAGAAGCTGCTGGTCTCCGTTAATGTCTTACGATATAATGGCATTGTTTTGTGAACATCTCATTGATTAAGAGGTGATATGGTTCAATCCGAGCCATTAACTACTCTTTTCGTAATGTGCCAAAATCCTGTAGAAGGAATGGACCTCTCCATTTCTTGGCAGGTGGAATGGAGAGGATCCATTCCAAATCCCTCATCTTTTAAATACTTTAGGAGAAGAAACTGATTTTAGAAAGCTACTGATATATATCTAGCTTCATGAACAGATTACTCCTGGAAGTACATCGACATCTCAGACAGTACTGGAAATCAATAGCCTTGTGGATGCTGCACTAAAGCCTAAAGGATTCCGTGGGCCTAAACCTCAGCCTGCCCTCAATGGTGGACGCTATCGCCTTCAGAATCAGAACGGCAATAAAGATCTGCTAGAAAAAAATTTCGTGCTGGTCAAAGTTCACAGCAAATGTTCCCACATCAAAAATTCAATATCTCATATTGTTGTTTTTACCTTCTGCCAGTTCGAAATCGATCACCCTTCAATTCCTGCAGGGAGTACTGCTCGTTCTAATCCAACATCATCATCCAGGTAGACACCGCGTACAGTTTTCATTATGTTCATCTTTTACTCTACTTATGACAATTTTCTTGAACAGAGTCCACTGGTTGGAAGGGAGGGTAGGTTCAGCTTTAATTTCTACATCTTTATCAACACCAAACTGGGCAAGCCGACTAAGGATTTCTTGTAATTTGGTTTATATACTGAATATATTGCAACATGTATACTACAGGGCCGGCAGCTCCATTCAATCATCCAGCAGCCAACAAAGCATGTTTTCCAGCTCCATTAATGTTTCCAGCTCAAACAGGTAGATACCGTATAGATTTTCATTATGTTTATATTTCACTACTTTTGACAGTTTTACTGAACCGAGTCCACTGGTTGGAGGTTAGGTTCAGCTTTCTACCTTTAAAATCAAAATACAACTCCTTTTATGTATGCATACCAAGAAGGACATTCATACCGATATCACTAATAACTATTAGATGTGTTAGAATAAAGCATAAAGAGAAGAAGAGAGAGAAGAAGAAGAAGAACTCTAGAGAGAGAATTGAATCTCTATATCATAATGCATTGTGAATTGTTCTTGCATGGAGAGAACCTCTATAATAGTCACAACTGGATCGTTGAACAAAAAAATAGAAAAGAGTAAACTAATTATATAAGAAAACTAACTAATATTATATTCTAACAAGATGTATACAAGGCAAACAATATGTCTAACCATTGCCGCAAAATCTGTTGCAGCAGGTCAGCTATGTTCAGCCAGACAACCACCGTGAAGGCGAGTGTGAGGCCTTCAAATGCTTCTAGCAACACCAGCTGTCCGGCTCAATCAGGAAGAAATCATGATGAGTTGTCAGTACTGCGAAAGTATTTTTGATAAAAAGTGAGGTGCTGCATGAGTCGATATGAATGATAGTAGGGAAAATATAGATTTACACGAGTCGATGAATCACCTTTCCATTCAATAATAGTAGGGAAAATATAGATTTACACGAAAAATAGTGTTCGGGGGAATTGCAATTTTTCTTTGTTGGAAGCTGTAAGACTCCTGTGATGGGGCGGAATTGAGTTTCATATTTCAGTGGCAGTCTCATTTGCATACTTAAATGCATTGCGTGCAATAAAATTAGTGTCCATATTGCACTTCATTTGTTCATCTTTTGATCTTCCTTAGAAGATGAATGATGGGATGATTCTATTTATGCATAAGGAAAATGCTATGCATATAAACATAATATAACATAAGATTTGTGGAATCATTGAACCTACAAATATATATATATATATAAGTATATACACTAGCATTGACCCTTGCCATGCACGGGATGTATAAAATCTATACTCATAATATAGTTGAGAGAGATACTCTATCATAATAAAATTTCATATTAAAGTCTCTTTTTCAGAATAAAAGCATGAATCATATTCAGAAAAAGATCTCTACCATTTACTATTGTTACCCTGCATGAAAAACATTAAACCAAATATATATGCCAAGTTAATTCTTCCTGTAGTTAAATTTCAATCCTTGCTCACAAAAAAAAAAAAAAAAAACAAAACAAAACAAAAGAAGAAGAAGAAGAAGAAGGGTTTAGAGCTCACTCACTCAAATTAGCTTGTGATGTTGTAAAGGTGCAATAACTTTATAAAAAGTAAAGGGTCAACATGTTGGGTAGTGGTATAGTAATTGTATGGTTGGTTGGATTTAAAATTTTCAATTACTGAAATTTTGGCCAAAAAAGAACGATTGATTTTTCTATTGATAATAAGAATATTGGGCTCAGTCTTGAAAATAAATTGGCTTTAGAAGATTTTTTTAGAAATTTTTAAAATTTTGAAAAATACACAATTTTTATGTTAGAACTTTCAAAATTTTGAATTGTTTAAAACAAAGGATACAATATAGGATTAGAAAATTTCAAAAATCTTTTCTTAAAAAATCAAATAGTTAAACTCTAATTCCGGGAGGACATCCATTGTCATGGCCCTCCACATAATCAGAAAATTTTGTTTCTAGTTTAAGAAACAATAAAACATCTTATTCTCTGTGGACTCAACTTGAACTAACCATCTTACCCATGTTTCTTTTATCTTGCAATCAAATTGTAAATCTTCAACCATCGAAGTGGTTAGTTCAGCAGGTTGAACTTACTTCCTCAAGCGGTAATATTAGGGTTCCGGGCATTGTAGGTCAAATCCATATATGTAGTATTATCTTAAAGTCCTAACGAGGTTGTTCACCCTATCAAACCCGTAAGTTCACAAGTTTCACAAACAATGCATACATTCAAGTAGTTAATGTCCGTCTTAAAAGAAAGCTACACTGTTTGGGTTGCTTGTGTTGCTCATCACTTTGATTGCTTGTTGCCCTTTTGGGTCTCAGAGAGACACGCCCCAACCGGAGTTAGATTCTCTTTATTTCATAATTTGAAACTAAGATCTCTATTTTATAATTAATGTATTAGATGTAATCTTATTAAAATTACGTTATTTTATATTAAAATTTATTTTCTTATATATAACTATAAAATTATTTATTTTTAAATAAGTTTTAAATCAACTCATCTGAATTCTTTATTTTTATATTAGTTGACGTGTCAACACCTCAATTAATGGAATAAATATCTTCATTCTAAATCCTGAAATAGAAAAAATCTAAATTCCGTCTCAAACCCCCGAGATTACATCCGGCCTCCCAAGCTTGCTATCATTAAGTGATGCCAGAAAATAATTGGGTACTTCAATAGTATCTTAGAATCAACGTAACCTCTGAAAAAGTTATATTATGAAGGTCTAACTACGTTTGCCCTTGTTCAATATCCATTCTGAGTGGGGCTGTGGAAAACAGCAACAAATAAGCACAAGAGTGCCTATCTTGTTAGCAGCCACAATTATAACATGCATTTGTTCGTTAAAAGGTTAACATCTGTTACGTTTTGAAGATTCAATATATATACACATACATATATATATATATATATGTATATATATATATGTACGTCACTGGTTTGGTTGCACAGTTGGTCAAGGGACCCTTAGTCTTAAAAAACTAATCCATGATTGCATATGGTTCTTATTCCATTGATGCTAATCCAACTCAATCATTCCAATATTGCTTGTCAATTTAACAAATCGTGTGGAGGTCAGTTCAGCTATGATTAATACGTTGTGAATCTTCTGATGGATTCATTGAAAACGATGCCAACATCATTTTCTTTAATCTAGTTCAAGCCAAGCTTCGAAAATAGTATCATAATTTCCAGTGTGCCAGCTTCGGATGCAAGAAGCTAACCGAACCATTGGTTTCATCCAGCTTGACTCGAGACACGATTTGGTTTGGCGCAACTTGTAAGCTGGTGTGAGCTAGCCGAGCCTGCCGGGATTGAAGGTCCCGCAAGGGTATGATTTCCAGGGAAAATCTAACCACTAATGATTAAACACTAGGATAGTAAAAACTATATATTTCTAGATTTCCACCATAAAACTATATCTTCCTCCCACACCAACGAATCAAATTGGAAGTGGATTGATATGTAGCCTTGGGCATGATGTCCCATTGAGATTGAAATGATTCTGTTTAGTAGTTTTTTTTTCCTTGTGAAGATATTGGATGATCTTGAAAACGCGCGAAAATCCATTTTCATGGATGAGACCATCATTGGAAACGAGGTCATAATTGAAAAGTATGCCATTATTTGTTACTATTAAGAAAATACTGACTCTTGTCAAAACAATATAGTGTTCGAACAATTCAATCTTAAACATTAATTTGACATTGTAAGCAATTATGAATTTTAAACTAATTAGCATTAGGGTTTAAACAAACAAGTGTAGATCAAACCTAACCCATTGCCACCTCAAATCATGGATATATATTCATAACATTGTCAACAACAACCTTTGATCTCCAATCTCCAATTATCTCATGCCTTGTATGTAACCCAATTTTGGCTCAACCATATTTAAAGCAAATATTTTAGTATGACAGGTTGGAAACCCTAGTGCTAAAGCTCCTGTTTTCCTTTGTCTGTTTCCCTTCCAAAGCCTACCCAAAACCCATCCTTTTCCTTGGAACATCCTAGACAATGTTGATTGCAGAATTGGAAAACCATTATAATAATTGGCCCACTTTTGCGCCCAAACTGACTACAAGTTAAATAGATGGTAAGAGGTTCCTCCTCGAAACAAGGGGACAAACATTTGAAAACAACCTCTCTTTTAACTCTAGAATGATTCCAGTTCTATAGTCCCCAATCATTCATTTTTGAGGTTATGTAGTTGAGCCAAATTAAGCAGTGAGTGTTGAAGTCTGATTTGAAATTTTATTGAATTTTAAAACGTGTTTAAACTTAACTTATTAATATTTTGACCTAATCTCAACAAGTTTTAGTTATGCTGATCATGAGGTGAGCTGCATACTTTAATTGTTTTGATTTGTATAAGTTTATAGAGTTAAATTCATAAAGTTAACGAATTTCACAATATGTTCAAGTTTTATTTGTTTACAAAATAAGTTAATCTCAAACGAGTTTTTAATGAGTCAAATATTGATCAAGTAGCTTGGGTGGGTCATTTTCCGACACCAATCTATTTGAAGATTCCATTTATGAAAATAAAATTTACTTTCACAATATGGTCATTTTACCTGGTTTGATTGTGGTTGGCTTTATGTGTGTTTTTAGATCCAAGTATTTCATATATCCAAAAAAAATATATTTTGAACTTTTGGAAAGAAAGTCATGCGTCTTTATTTCAATTGAACTTTGCATCTTTTTCCTTTTGGGCTCAAGACCATAATAGCTACTTTAACACTATTAATTGAAAAACTGAATAAATAAAAAAAAAACAAAACAAAACAAAACAAAAAGAAAAAGGAAACCATAGTTCTAGTATGTCTGGAACCATCGTTCTAATATGTCTGGCATTATTGCTAAGCATCCTTGCCTTTTGTCAAGAAAAATATAAAAAGACAAAAATATCATTTAAATCAAGCAGTGATAAGATTTTGAGGATTACTTGTGTCATAGGATAGTGTTTTCAAATTTTATTTCTTTCTTGCTCCACTTTTTGAAAATTAATCTCAAACCAAACTTTTTTTCACCTTGTTTTTTTCTAATTTATAAGAACAAAAAAAAAAAAACAAATTTCTGAATCTCTCCAGCGCATGGCTTTAAGTATTCCCAAGTCCTAACCTTTACCTGACGTTTGAGGTTCAAACTCCTTCAAGTCAACCTCAAAGTAAAGGTTACCAATTCCAAAACTAAGACTCACAAGAGAGAGAGAGAGAGAGAGAGAGAGAGAGGGCACTTGCAAGCCTAACGCCCTACAGAAAACCCAACAAACAAGTAGCTATTTAGTCAAATAATGGCCAACCAGAGCCAAGTCATCTATGTGCGTACATACGCCAGCCTCCATATAGAACAGAGCAGAATTCTGGGATATAAAAGTCAATTGCAGAGACCTTCCACTTTCTGAATATTCTCTCTCTCTCTCTCTCTCTCTCTCTCTACTGCCTATCAGATTCTCAGTAGAGAGAGAAACAAATTTGGAGAGTTTTAGAAAGATAGACAGAGACAGAGACAGAGACCATGAACGAGAAGGCCAGCGTTTCCAAAGAGCTTAATGCCAAGCATCGAAAGGTTCTTTCAGTTACCTGAAATCTCTATTGGTTTGTTACATATTGTATCTATATATTCAGGCCTGAAATATATATGGGTTTGTTTTGATATTCTTTCATGTTGAAGCTTTGTTTTTTTTTGGTTCAATCGTAGGCCTTGAGCCCAATCACTTCTTGACTTGATTTTCCATCTTTCTCATCTCATTGATTAGGCGTTTTAATCCAATTTTTGTCTACTGTTTGTGTATTGTCCTTCATTGTTTTGTTGATCAAACAGTGGAGTTTAAGCAAATCATGAATTCATGAACCTTTACTTGATCAAAAATAGTGATTTTATTGCACAATTCTCAAAAGACATGGTTTTCCATCACTTAGCAATTGTATTGTACAATCGAAATAAAAACATTTTCAATGATTGTCATTTCTGTTCCGATAAAAGTGCTGGCTAAAACAATTGGGTTTGTTTAGAAATTAGATGTTCTTTTCAGGATCATAATTGAGTTTAAACAATAAACAAGAAGAAGAGAAATAGATTATTGGGTTCCCTTTCAAATTTCTTCATTTATCTTCCTTTAATTTCTTTTATGGGTAGTTAGTATCATAGTAGGTCTCCGAATTCATTCGCGAACTAATATTATTTACCTACTGACTAAATAGTCAATGCCCATTAATTTTTTCTGAAATGTTTAGTTGGTTGTAATTGGGTAACCCACTCTCAATTTAAAAAGAAAAAAGAAAAAAGAAAAAGAAAAAAAGGAAGAACTGGTTAGCATCCATAAGTCTGAGCAGTTGCCTTATGTTGTATTTAGTTCATGGAATAGCTGTCAAAGGTATTTTGGTGATGCTATGATGTCTGGCATAAGCCCCACCTTGTTAGTTGTAACTGGTGTTAAATACATTGGTGGCCAGATTATTTGTGTTTAAAAATATACACAACTGTGTATTGTTTTTAATGGTAAGAGGTTCTGTGTTTTGATTTGCATTACAGCCAAAAGGGTTTTCTTTTTTTAGTCTGCAGAAAAGGTTATATACATACATATGTTTGTGTTTGTGTGTGCGCACTTTTTCCATATCACTTATAGAAGCAAGTTAACTTGCAAATTAGAAGCCCATCTTCTGCTTGTTCTTTTGTTTCTGTGTGGCTATTTTTCAGCAGTAAAAGACTTTGGCATGTTGCTTGATGTGGGCTATTTTGGATCATTGTTATTTCTTGCTTTAGTGATACTAAAATATGTTACTCGCTAAAGCAAAAAGGAATTTTCACAAAGAATCAGATACAGGTTCCACAAATCATGATTTCATAATTAGTTAAATGTCCTCTAAAATCCTGCTAAGAATTTCGTGTTTGGTATATTTCCATCATTTGTCAAGTGAATTACCAAATATGTGAAAGACTAGTTAATCCAATAGATAAATACAAAGACGATAGAATAAACTACTTGATCAAGTTTTTTGGAAACTCTTAAAACTCATGTATCTGGATTTCTCATAGGTTTGTGACATTCTCTTGATCTGGAAAATATTTTCTATTTGGTTTTGGAGAAGACTTAACTGTGCTTTGATTTCATCATTAAGTATCGGTCAATTCAATTTTTTTCCACTAGTCAACTCTATTTCTTTTTGGTTTTTTGCTATGATCTAGATGTGAATAAAACTGTTTTATGTCTTGACTTGCAGATGTTGGAGGGGCTTCTTAAATTACCAGAGAACAGAGAATGTGCCGACTGCAAAACCAAGTAGGTATCGTGGAGCAATATGATCAGTGATTTTATAGCTGAAGAAATATAATGGGTGTTTGGATAGTAAAGATGGGAAACAATGGAGTTGATGTTGTTGAATCTCTTACACCATGCTTGAATTCCTCTTAATGTGATTTGTTTCAATGCAGAGGACCAAGATGGGCTAGTGTGAATCTGGGAATCTTCATTTGCATGCAATGCTCTGGGATTCACAGAAGTCTTGGAGTACACATATCAAAGGTGCATAGGATTAATTTTTTTTTGGTTCTGTATGCATCTATTTTTTGTTCTTAGAGAGTTTCAAATTTCGAACCCAAATGTAAATAGCAGGCGAAAAATTTGTTGCTTGATTTTGCTGCAGGTGAGATCGACCACACTGGACACATGGCTTCCAGATCAGATTGCAATTATCCAATGTAAATGCCTCTCTTCTTTTCCGGCTTTTAAATATTTTAATCAGGTTAAATCAGTTTTAAGAATAAGAAACTTGTTTCTTGAAGTCGATTTGATAATTTAATTTGTGCTTCCTTTCAGCTATTGGAAATGAGAAATCAAATAGCTATTGGGAAGCTGAGCTGCCTCCAAAGTATGACAGAGTTGGAATTGAGAATTTCATCCGTGCAAAGTATGATATCATTGGCTGATCAATATGAAATTGTATAATATATTCTTGATTCAGATTTCAGAGTTTGGTTGTTTCCGCAATTTTGGTCTTAAGGGTCCTTACACCATCTTTTCTGTTAATTTGGATCAATCAGGTATGTACAGAAGAAATGGATTCCTAGGGATGGAAAAGCAAAATCACCCTCAACTGTAAGAGAAGAGAAGGCTTCAGTTTACAGACCTGGACCTGGGATTAGTAATGGCATTGGAAAATCCAATAGTACTAAACAGTCTACTGAAGAAAGGAAAGGCCCTCAGCTGCCAAACACAACTACAAGTATTCATCCTCCAAGAAGTAATGGTCATATGTACCCTGAAGTATCCCCACAGGTAAATAGAGTTTTGTCTCAACACTAGTATATGGAGAGAGCAAATGCGATGACTATATGTAAATAGAAGCTAGAGGGCTTTGATACCATGTTAGAATAACTTTGGTACATGGTAAAATAGCTCTAATGACATGTTAGAATAATGATAAAGAAAATAAGAGAGAGAGAGAGAGAGAGAGAGAGAGAGAGAGAGAGAGAGAGAGAGAGAGAGAGAGAGAGGAACTCTTAGTCAAAAAAGAATCTCTGTATCATAATGCATTGAGAATTGGCCTTTATATATAGGCCTAGCTAGGAGGAGTGCTGAAGAAGGAATAGAAAAGAGAAACTACACATATAAGGAAAGCCGGAAAAGAGAAACTAAAGACATAAAAGGAAACTAGCTAATACTCTAACAATTAACATCCCCCTTGAACTCAAGTAGGTAAAGATAACATGTATTAGTGAGAAATCAGCTGGGATCCAGAATACTCTGTTGTTAGGAAGCTACTGATACATCTAACTCAATGAACAGATTACTCCTGATCCAAAAACACAAGAAATCCATCAGAAAGCAGAAACTGCAGCTTCAAAGAGTGAATCAGAAAAGCAGGGAGCTAAGGCTACCCCAGTTTCTTCAGCTTCCAAGGTTGATTATGCTGCTGATCTTTTCAGCTTGCTCTCCGTGGACTCCAGCAAAAATGACTCCAAGCCCTCTACTGCCGATGATAATGCTTGGGTGGGATTTCAGTGTATGTTCCCCTCCTTAGTGGTTTCATCTACTGCTGTCAATTCTGGAAATTTGATTCCGCTGTTACTTTGCAGCAGTGGAAAGAACATCAACGTCTGGGGAAAGTGTTCACTCGAAATCAGTGGAAATCAAGAACCAATCCAACTCTGGAATTGAGGAATTATTTAAAGATTTCCAGTGGACCACAACCCCGAATTCTGATAAACCTGCAAAAGATGTGAAGAATGACACTATGAATCTCCTTGAGAAGGTATGTACAGTGGCTTTGTTGAATGGGATTTCAAGAACAGTGAAGGCCATTTGTAGTCTTTGACCTTTATCTTTTCTTTTGCTTTCTACAGTCCAGTATGGTGTCCCCATTTTCTGTCCATCATCAACAGCAACATTCAGTTCTGGCTCAACAACAAACATTTCTCATGGCTGCTGCAACAAAGCCTTTCATGGGTTCCCAAACATTCCATGGGAATATATATCAGCATGGCCCAAATGGCGTACACTTTCCGTCTCAGAATCAGCCAAACAATGGCATTCATCTTCCTGGAATGATAATGCCCATGGCTGAGCTACAAAAACACATGCAGGTCAGGTTCATAAAATGTTTACAATGAAATATTTTTAGCATCCTATGTCACTTGGACTCGAGTATGGGTATCAGTGCGGATATGTGTCTAGGTGTCAGATTCATCTAATTCTTATTTTTAAGGACTTGGGGACACGGCAAAATATTCATATTTCTTTTATTTCCTTGGATAGAATCGTATTTATAAGGTGTTGTAGAACATTTCATGCATAATATGAGAGTTTTATGTATATTTATATGATAATCTCGAGTTATTAAATAGTATGGGTAGATGAATGTTCAACATACATATCTATATCCATTCTCTTATCCAAGTATGAGTGTCTGGCACAGGTATTTCATATATTTTAGAAGAGTCCATGTAATATAACTCACATCAAAGTTCAATCTCTTATATCGTTGTTATATCTTTTGCCAGATGGGAAACATCCGACCTTCATTTCCTGCAAGAAGTGCTGCTCCTTATCCAATATCCAGGTACATTCTGTATAAATTTCATTATGTTCATTTTCACTTTTGACAATTTTCTTGAGCCAAGTCCACTGGTTGGAGGGTAGGTTCGGCTTTCTACATCTTTATCAACACCAAACAGGGCAGGCCTGCTAAGAATTTCTTGTTTGGTATAAACTGTATATATATATATAGCAGCATGTATACTACAGGGCCAGCAGCTCCACTCAACCATACAGCCACCAGCAGAGCGAGTGTGCCGCCTTCAATGGTTCCAGCACCATCGGCCATTCCAGCTCAATTAGGAAGAGATTATGATTTTTCGTCATTAATGCAAGGGATGTTTACTAAACAGTGAGCCATGAATGGGGCCAATGAATGAACCGATGATCGTCTTTCCATTCAAGAGTAGGGAAAATATAGATTTACAGGGAAAATAGTGTTTTGAGCGAATTGAGTTTGTGTATTTAAATGCATTTGTGCAATGAAAACTAGTGTCCATATTGCCCTTCATGTGATCATCTTTTGCACAACTAAGACATATAATTATTCATTTTATTCTCATTTTTTTAATTCAACAACTTTTCTTGCTTTATTTTTTTTTTTCCTTTTTCTTTTACGACAAACTCCAGATTCAAACATAATGAAAAGGCACTTTGAGCTTTGACTCTACAATGATTTTACAACATATGGGTACTAATGTGCACTCGAAATTGTTATATACAAATCCTGAATTGTTTTTTAATTTATTCGCAGGTTATTGAAAGATGGATATTTCACAAATAATTCCAGATTACCTAAAAGATTAACATTTAATTTGTAATTAAAAAATTATAATGCTCCGAACACACACAAAAAAAAAAAAAACACCCATAACCATTCAAAAATGTTCCTAGACCAGACTATCACTATAACCATTGGGATAGTTCAAAGAAGTTACTGAGTTGGTACTTCTCTAAGCTGCCAAAAGATTCCATCAACGACTTCATAAGGTCCATGGCGCTTGGATATATATAAAGGAACCCTGTATCCATGCACGAAAACACCAAGAAGATCCCTCCCTCCAATGCAGTGGAGACACCCGCTGGCAGTCATCTAAGAAATGGACGGTGTAGAGAGAGAGAGAGAGACACACACAGAGAGATTGACCTTGACCGTGATTAGAAAGAAGATCACCATGAGTCAAACACGCGCTAATACCCATTTGCATCCACCAGCACCGTCCATATAACTGAGGGATTAAAAGTAAAGAAAATTACTTGAGCTTCTTCTAGGTGATTCAGTGGTTCTGCTAGCAGCCAAAACAGGGCTGTCAATAGCACTTTCCTTCCTTGATTCCTAAGCATTGCAATTCTAATTTTTTAAAGCAATTTTCAAGACAAACACAGCCTTGTAACAATCACGTGGAGTAGTGGGAGTTATGTGAGGTGTGAAAAGTACTAACTGTCTATCCCCTGAATGGGAACCAAACCCCATTATGCAAAGCTTTGCCACCCAAATTTCAATGCCTAGTATTGGACTAGGACTGCCTTACCTTCTTGGACAGTTGGACTGAATGAACACGATGCATGTACGGATATCAAGTCAAGGTCTAAAGAGTTTAATTTCTACAGTCCACACTAAGCAGAGGCATTAAAAATCTCACTAAATCATTGAGGGGTTGATTCAGCAAGCCAGTAAGAATTTAGACTCAAGTTTAAACTTTTATAGTCGAGCTAAATTTACTTTTTTTTAACATTCAAAGCACACTGAATCTAAGCTTCGATCATGAAATAGGTGCAGTGTGTGGTGTTAAGGGACAATTTTTTATGGCGAATGTGTAGAGCAGCTTGCATATCCAATTTTTATAAGAAAAAAAAATTAAAAAAGAAGAAGTCTCACTAGTTTCACGCATTTTAGATGTGGACAAGGTGACTGAATGAAGTTATGGATCTATTGAATTTGAGAAGTCAATAACCTTGCAATTTCATGGTTGTGGGTTGTAAGGAGGTAGAAAAACTAGTCATGTTGTGATCAATGACACGAACAATAAACGATAAAAAAAACTACCCTACTCTGAAATATATTAGTACCCTTCTTGATACAGCTTGTTTTATAGTGATGTGGCTGTTTTTTTTTTTTTTTTTATGATGATTAGGTGTTCAGGATAGTTTGCGACTTTCGAGACTTGTATAGTCTTTCGTCTTATACAAACTAAATAATTTCTTAATCAAAGACTCTGATGGCACTGCCTTAAAAAGCTAAGGCACTGCCTTAAAAAGCTAATAGTACGTAAGAGGTTTCGAAATTAAAAATTGGAGAGAGCAAACCCCAAACCCCAAACCCTAAATTTTACCATAACAAAAAACAATTTCTCAAAATAATGTTGCATATATCTAACATGCCCAAACTTGCAATGACGTGAGCCACGTGTATTGAGCTACTCTTCATATAGGACTTTTTTTTTTTAATGCCCCTAATGTTAGTTTTGAAAAGACATATATATTAATTTTTATAGTCAAATTTAATAATATCAGGTGGTTGTATTCGTTGAACAAGTTTACAAATTGGCTTGAACCACACCTAGCTGTAGTACTGTATGTACAGGACCCTCTACTAGAATTGAGATCATTGTCAAACCACCAACTTAAGGTTGATTTGTACAGCTGTATTTTATCTTATTTTTTTGGCTTATAACTTAAAGGTTGAAAAAAATTAACCTTTGTGTTTTTATAAAAATATAAAAGCTAAAAGCTAAAAAATTTTGACTTTTTTATTTATAAGCCAAAAAAACTTTAAAAAGTCATAACCAAACGACCCTTAGTTTGTCCAATTTTTTAGCACACTGACCATTAAATCTTTGGAAGGATAAAACCAGTTTACTAGTATGAATGTGTGATAGTTAGGAACTTCCATCCATGCATTCTGAGTCAAAAAGCTAGCAGTATTTCAGTATGAAATGCTATTCAAAAGGGTTGATATGGTTTTCAAAAACAAGAACATTGAGAGTTGTGTGCGGCTAATCTTCCTCAATAGCTATCACATTAGAAATCTCCAAAAATGTTGGGTTTATATTTTTTATTTTATAATCCCAGGATCATGGTTATACTTTATAAAAAAAAAATTTAATCCTTTTTTTTTTTAAGTGTCCTAGCTTTCGACCTACTATTTTCTTGAGTTTGTGTTTATATGCACTTATATAAACTTCATACATAACATAAATAATGACTGACCATAACTTAATGTGAAAATATCGTCAAACGAAAATTTTCATACTCAGCACGATAGCAAGCCAACCACACGTAAATATTTGAATCACCTTGAAAAAGCCAAAAATAATTATTATCAAGTGTGAATAAGATGTTACTTTAAAAACGAGTGGGAATCGAGTTTGAAAAACTCTTAAAATTGTGGGTTAGGTTTGACTTTGATTAATTTAGGTCTTGCTTCTAGCTTCTATTTCATTCGCAGACTAGAAACAAATTAAGAAGGCATGGGATACTTATATATGGCCAAACACTTTACATCATTTTTGGTCAGTTGTGAGTTGGATCATATACTTACTGTGCAAGATATGATTTATTCCTAACAGTCATAAACATGATGGTAACCAAGTGATGCTCCTCAAGTCATCTTTATCTCATAAAAAATAAAAAATAAAAATAAATGGATAAACATGAGGGTTACCTTGTCTTATAAAAAAAAATGCTATATATAATATTATTTTTCACTATATTTTCTCACTCTAAGGGCTTCTTTGTGCTAGGGCCATTCAAAAAAGTGCATAACCTGACATCAAACCACTCACCCTATGGGTGAATAACGAAAGAATGTCATCCAATTCGACTATATTCGATTAAAGTGTTGGGCTTTTATTTTTTTAATTTAACCAGACAAACCCGACCCAAACCGACATTTTTACATTAAACATAGGTTTTTTCACCTAACCCAACTTGACCAGCCCGATCACCCATTGGGTCGAAAGCGGTTTCAAAAAATTTCAACCCGATCTTTTCAGTTTGGGTGGCAGGTGACTAACTAATCCGACCGTGAACATCCCTACTTCGTGCATTTATCAACGTGCTCAATCATATCCTCTGTGGCTAGCCATTATTCATGCAATATATAAGTTTTATCAGTTTCATATGGACAATAATTTTTCATAAACTCCATAGAGTAGTTGATCAAAATTTTGGACCCGTAACAAAAAAAAAAAATGATTTGTTACATCATAATTACAAAGGGGGTCACATTATTATGCTGCTAACATGGAAAAAAAAAAATCATCGAGAAAGATAAGATACATCAAAGAGCAGGGACGATATTTTGGCCAAACACAACTTATTTTACAAACATAGTTTATAAATAATGTTACCTTATATAGGAAATAAATCATGCCTATGTGTTTGGAGGGAGAGTAAACAACCAAGGTTGCTAAATTCACAATCAAAATGGATACATCCACAACCGCCTAGAGAAGGGTAATTATTGTCATATTTTCGTCAACAAAATACCTACATTTTTTTGTTTTCTTTTGGGCATTAAGTATGATTAAATTGTCAAATATTTTAGTCTTTGTTTTGTATCATTTCCATCATTCATGTTTCAGAAAACAACATTTGAAAATAACCTCGTTTTTATTTTCATACAAAAAAATTATAATAAAAAATTTAAAACTGTTCTGAAAACCGAAACGTTTTCAGATAAAGTTTTGAAAAAAAAAAACGTTTCCCAAACTAATTTTTTGTATTATTGTTCATTTTTTGTTTTCACATAAGCAGTTTTTTAAATCAAAACCAAACAGAAATTATCTCAAATTGTTAGATGGTCCAATATTAAAAGGATGTTTTGCCAAAAAAATGAGATAAAAATATTGTAAAAGGCTCAAAAGTATGATTTGATTAATTTTGTAGGACCAGGCATGCAATAGTCATTGTGGGCTATATATGCTTTTCTTAATTGTGGGACATAAGCTTTTATAATTTCTTTTTCATTAAAGAACAAATACTTTATTAAATCACTAAACAAAAAAAGGCTAATGTGGTCGGCCAGTGGGGTGCTGTGGGGCACGTGAGAGGCTCGAGCCACACTCCGAACCAACACGGCCGGCGCTTCAGGATCCTTGGACAGCCTCCGCTGCTAACGGTCAATTATGTTACCGTTGCAGGTTTCTCATTTAAAAATTCAAATGTCTCTGACAAGTTATGCCCATTGCACGCCCTATTTAATTCTGTAGTAACTGAAGCAACCAGTTCTCTTTACTGGAAAGATTCCTACCCGTGTGAATAAAGCAATTTTTTGAAAAAAGCAATTTTTTAAAAATCGAACTATTGAGCGAATTAGAAAAGAGGTCGGATTATGAGTTACTAATTCAACCGTTGGATTAATTGTTATTGATCCATGATGTCATAATTATATCATTAATTTATTTATTAATAGTAAAAAAATATATTTTATTTTTTTACACTAGTTTTAATACCTAAAATTTAAAATTTTATCTTAAAAATTGAACCGACCAGTTCAATTATCGGGTTTATTGACCGGATCACGGTTTAACAGCAGATTTAACCAGATTTGACTAGGTTTGACTGAATTTTGACCAAAATAGATTTTAAGGGTTAACCGGACTGTTACCTAGACTGGTTCCTGATTTTTTTTATTTAACCGATCGGTCCGGTCCGATTTTCAAAACAATGAAACAAAGTTTAAGAAATACTCTTCATATTTAATTATTTAAACTCTTTGATACAATTATTTACCCTTTTATGACGTTTATGCCCTTAAATACTAATCATATTCTTAATACAATTATGCCCTAATATATAGAAGTACTTCTTATTTATACAGGAAATAGAAACCACAAAAGCTGGCTCAGTGGTTAATTAATTCTTATGCTAAGTATGAAATTTCAATTTCAATAATTTTTCATGTTGTTTAACATTTGTTTCATCTTTTTTATTCATAAAACAGGTTTTCATCACGATAGAGTCTAAAGGAAGTTTAGATTTTTATAATTCTGTTCACGTCGAAAAGTTGTATCTATATTTCGAAAATATAATGTCGTTGCTCAACAATTATATTAGTAGTTGGACACCATTCTTTTGAATTTACAAACATAAATATAGAGATGAAATCCTTTTATATCACAAAAAATAAATTCAAATTCATATAAAAAAAATGGTGTAGCATAGTATAAGTTAACCTCTGGTATATGCTAAAGTTTAAATAGAGGATATTTTGGTAAATTTAATCAAAACATTGCCAATTAGCTTAAAGTTGAAGGTTAACCTTTACAGCCTCAACCCCCTAATCCGACGGTCCATATTTCATCACAACCCTCAAACGCGTCCTCTGCAGTCTGCTCCTCCCACGTATATATATATCGTCGACATACATCGACGCTTCTTCAAAACCAAAGCACGTTTTCACTTCGAAGACTCTTTAGAACCTCAAAACAACTGTTCCACCGGCAACACTCGCCGGAAAAGGTAAGATTCCGACCCATATTAGTCACCGGAGAAAATGGCGGTTTCGAGTACCTGGGTTCTCTCGCTGAAAGTTCTGTTGATTTCAACTGGGGTTGTGTCGATAGCTATGATGATGAAGTTCACTGTTCCATTGATCGTAGACTTCGTTGTCTATGAAATCCCTTTGATTTGGTCCACTTTGCTGTCGTGGTTAAGACCTCCTTATCTCTACTTCATCATCAATGGCATCATCATCACCATCGCCGCCTCCTCTCGCTTCCATCACAAGCTCGACGAGAAGAGTGAATCAGAGCCGTTGGCTTCACTGAAGCCTCCACCGTCAGATCTACGCTCAGGTTATGCGGTCTCGCCTCAGCCGGAGTTCGGTGTAGTGGAGTCGACGGCAGTGTACGAGAGCGAAGCGACGGTTTCGGAGGTGAAGACTTTGGTGATGAACGGTCCAGAGGCTGAGGATGAAGACGAAGAAGCGTTTGTGATCTCGAAGTCCACGTGGACGCCGCCGCAGAGGATAAACTCACCGGAGATTCAATCGGAGTATCTCTTCCCGACGCCGGAGAAACCTCTGGTTTCTTCGAGGTTCGGTCACCGGAAGCCTCTAAAAGCCAGTCCTGAAGGTATGTGGAATTTTTGTTTAAATTTCAATATTGAAATAATAAAATAGTAGCCGTTAGATTTCATTGGTCAAACTTCGACAGTCCGCCGGAGATTTTTTTTTATTATTATAAAAGCTTTTCTGTCGGTGTCGCCGAAAGATCCCCGGCGGCGTTTCAGATTCTCCCTCTCACGTGTCGCCGGAATCTCTGCGCACTTCTCATTTTAAACGGGACGTCAACGGCGTCGTTCGATGGGTCTGGGACCATCTGAACGATGTCGATTCATTGTTATTAAGTTATACAACCTTCGTTGCATGTTCTATTGTTTAAACGAGGGACAAATTAGTAATTTTGGTTTCTGCGGTGGCGATTTTTTCAGGTGGGCGGGCGTTGAGGGTGGCGAAGCCGAAACGGCAGGAGACGTTGGAGAGCACGTGGAAGACGCTAACGGACGGCCGGCACATGCCGCTGACAAGGCACCTGAGGAAGTCCGACACGTGGGAGAATCACGGCCGTCAGTTCAACATCAGCCCACATGAGCAGTCCCCGCAGATGGCGAAGAAATCGGAGACGTTCAGGGACCGAACGAACTATGACCCACCGTCGTCGGCGACAATTTCGCCAGGTTCGGGGAAGATCCGGAAAGAGCCATCGCTGAGTCATGACGAGTTGAACCGCCGAGTCGAAGCGTTCATAACGAAATTCAATGAGGAGATGAGGTTGCAGAGACAGGAATCACTGAACCAGTACATGGAGATGATCAACCGTGGAGCCCACTAAGTCAAAGCCTCAATTATTGTTGGGTTGGTGGCATAGAAAATTTCACAAATTTTTTGTTTTTTTGGTGTTTAAAAAGATAAAGGTTGCCATAGGAACTTTGAATTTAATTAATTTGATTTGGATAGGACTTGGGATAATTTGGTAGATTTGTTGGGATTGAATAGAATTATAGTAAGGTTTTGAAAAAATTCCTTGTGGTGTTGTTTATCCCTCTTGATTGCACTTGTCCTTTTGTTTTTATTTTTTTTGATACCGTTATACAATTAAAAAAAAATTATACAGAATTTTGATACAGAATAATATAACAATGAGAGTTACTCTTCACTTAAAAAAAACTGCTATTTTTCTACCAAAAAACTCACCAAAATTATGTTTATTAAAAGTCGTAAAAATTATAATTGGTGTTACGTTTAAAAGTAATTAAGAATTTTTACTCTATTTATTATTAAAATAATGTGACTTTAAAATAAAATACCTAGCACTCATTATAATAATTTTTAATTATAAAAAAATTATTTTCACATTATTTTGATAAAAATTTTTGAATAAATTTTAAAAAAAAAATAACAATGTTAATTTGTTTTATTGCATTTGGTGGTGGGTCAGGTTTCATTGTGTTCATGGTATGCGCATGGCATTTGTCTTCAATTGGCAACTGGCAAAGCTTTATGATTAAGTACTTAAAAAAGTAAAACAACTCTATGAAGTATGAACCCATCTTCATCCATGTCCCTTTCTGACATGAAAATTGGAATTACAAAAGTGATAAACTTTTGTCCTTTTGTGGAGTTTAGATGAATGGCAGGTTATTTCTTTTTTGAAAAGAAAATGAAAGGAGAAAACAAAATTTAGAAGAAAGAGGAAAGAGAAATTATAGAGTAACTATTTTAAAAAAAAAAAGAGAAATAAAATAAACCAAAAAGTCCCAAGGAATATAACCCTCTTTTTCTTCCCTCCTAATCTAGGAACCAAACAAAAGTGAGAAAGGAAAATTATTGTTTCCTTCCTTTCCTCCAGTTACAAACAGGTTGTAGAGTAACACACAAGAGGGTTTAAAACAGAAATACATACACAGAAGTCCATGGTCCCTTTCATTTTATGAGAAGGAAAAGGCAAAAGAAATGCTACTGATGGGTACATCATTACTACTATTGAAATGTTGTGGCTCCAATTCAAATCAATAAAAGAAAGCAGCATGCAATCAGTCAATTTATTTCACTTGGAAGTTGGAACATCTCAAAATTTTAAAAATGAAACAAAAAATTCTCAAATTTTCATACAAATTCTCAAATTCTCAACTTCTTCGGCTTGTGAAGTAAAGGAATGAGTCAAAAACTACAGGGTACTGCAATAATATACATAGAAAACTTTCATGGACGTTTTCCAAACTATTGTGAACTTTCCTCTGAAAAGAAAATAGAAAGGAGTAAGAAAAATACATATCAATCTTCTTACAGATTCCAGACTTCCCAGACTAGGATTGGATAATTTGTTCAAAGCCTTCAAACCAATGCCCTATCCGACTCGCCTTTGCCTTTTTATTCTCTCCAGCGCACCGAGATGGGCATCACCATCTTTATCTTTAGCAGCAGCGGCGGCGTCATCTCCACTGCCGCCATTATCAGCCTCTTCCCGCTTCCGAACCAAACCACCAAAAACCGCGGAGGGAACATCTTTTTGGGCAATCTCAACTCTTTCATCATCTTCTGAGTCACTCTCCTCCGGCAGCTCAATATCCTCGTGATTTGCAGCGACTTTTATCCCACCATCAGTCTGAGACTCCACTCCAGCACTCACAAAGCCCAATTTCCTGCCACCATCTTTGGCAGCAGTGTCATTGGCAGCAGGCACCAAATGCTTCTCCAGAGCAGCCATTTCGTCTTCAGGAACCCCAGCTTTTTTCAATGCGTCCATTGTTTCATCAAGATTTGGCTTGTTATCCTTTTGCATCAAATATTCAGGAAGGATGAAATGTGTCTGCAAGAAGAATGAAAATTAGTAACAATTTGAATAAGAGAGTATGTCAAAACAAAAACTACAAATGTAAGCTCTCAGTATCCAAAAATAATTTATTTGATAAGTAAACAAGCAAAACTATATACAAATAAATAAATCTACATCTTGAAAATGTGTGTGCACCAACATGACATTTTTTAGGGAGAACTATTAAGTAGGCTCCATTACAAAAGAAGCTCATGTTGCACAACTATTCTAAAGAACTAATTATGAGTCCAAAACTTGTTTTATTCGGTATCTTTCGACATTATCTTATATTTCGTCCAAGTAACTTTCCCCTACAAAATAAAGTCGATGTTGAGAAACAACACAAGATACAGACAGGCAAATATAAACCAGTGAAGTTCAAACTCTCTGAAACAAAGTAACATGTCTACAAGAAAATGATCCCCTCACCAGAAAAAGAGCCAGGGGAAAAAGACAGAATAGAAGGGAAGAAAGTGTAACGTACCTGGCTATAGCTAGCAGAAACACTCCGTTTAATGCGTAGCATTTCTCGGAAGGTGTCTTCATTTCCATGCTGCACCTCAAACTCATGCCATTTGTTCCAGATATTAGGATCTGATCGTGGATCTGCAAACTGAGATGCATATACATAAACTCCACGAGCACGATCTATTTCTCCAAGGCTCTTCTCCAGCTCAGCATATTTCATGCACATGGTTTTCACATCTTTCTCCGGAAGACCGGATTCTATTGCTTGCTCATATATCTCCCTTGTTTTTGGAACCCCAAATATCTCAGCAGCACGAGCTATGTAGATCTCATACATGCTCAATTTTTCATGGGGCGGGACTGCCTTCGCAGCTTGATCATAAACTTTCATCGCTCGCTTCGCTAGACCATAATCCTCCTCTAGTTTAGCATATTGTAGGAATAATGGCTTCACAGCTTCAGCAGGGGCCTGATAGGCAATATGGTCAAGAACATTAAAAGGTCAGAATCGTCACATATTCATAATGCTTAGGTTAAATAAGAAAGAGACAGAATATTTTGTCACAATTGAGCTCTTGTAAAAGCATAGTGATTGCAGAAATATTTATACACCTTAATATATGAAATTATTTTGTCCTCTCGGAAAATATCAAAGTTAACAATTCAAGAGGACAGTAAATACTGGGGGCAGTATGAAAGGAAGATGATCCAGTTGTGAAGGCACTGCCATATTCTATGAACTGGAGGTCATACTGATCCAGCATGATTTGGTCCTCCACTATCTTGATCAGAATTTTACTTGATACTGCAAGTATGTTACATTACATTTGAATTTATGCCAATTTCATGATGGATCCTCATCTCTTCTGAGCAAGCTCAGCTCATTCCTCAGACTCAAAACTAAAATTTGCTGTTACTACAACAAAGACAACCTGGCTTGTTAACTTCATAAAGCTAAGAACCTTTGAGGATTGTGCACAAACTTCATAAATTATATGTCACAACTGTTTGGGTAATCATGAGCAACCACCTCATCCTCATCCTACAAAAACCATTGTTCATCAGATTAATGCCAATAAAGTCCACCTCCTGCATCCTACATGGTTAATATAAGCATGGAAGCCAAAAACTCAACTCCTATAGGCTAATAATGTTTCCTTCCTCTTCACCTTTTTATCACTAAGGTCCTCATGAACTAGACCACAACTTGGCTTTAAAACATATGCTGAACATCACCCACCCAATGATAAAACTGAAAAGAACCTTAATCAGGACACCAAGAAGATAATTTCACGCAGAATAATAGGACAAGCAACTAAGGGCAACAGTAAGCCAAGCAAAAAAAATGAGTCAAAAAGGAAAATATGCAAGAACAGTCCACTAGAATCAAGCATAAATGCAATGTATGAGGTCACTAGTCTGGTGAACAATGGTTACGTCAAATGACGATTCAAGTTCATAATAAAAATATGGATGATATAACTTCAGTAAAATTCTTATGGCCAAGCAGATTAAAAGGCAAGTAACGAAAGGCAACAGGAAGCCAAGCAAAAAAAACAAGGCAAAAAGGAACATAGGCAAGAACAGTCCACTAAAATCAAGCATAAATGCAATGTGTGAGTTCACTCAAATGAACCTTTAACGACAATTCAAGTTCATACTAAAACTATGGATGGTATAACGTCAGCAAAAATATTATGGCCAACCAGCCATTAATTTATGGCATGCTTGTCAAGTCAGCAAATACTCATGCTAATTCAATCAGACTGTTGACCAGAAGTTCTCCGAAAGATAACTTACAACTCCAGTGGATAATTATCAGTTCAAGAACTTATAAAGCAACTAATGACAACACAAGTAGTGCCCGGAACATATACGTAACTGTGGTTACTCTACAAGGATCAAGAGGTAAAAAAATATGCATACCATTTCAACAGCATGCTCAAACAACTCTCTTGAGCGTTCCAGCTTCGATTTCCCATATCTTTTAACAAACTTGGAAAGATATGTAACCCATAAATCTTTTACATGCGGATATTTAAAAATCTTGACGCCTCTTTCATATACCTTGAAGGCATCCTCAAAGTATTTGTGTTCCTAGGAAAGTCCAATAAAAAAACATTAGTTCTCAACCTACACAAACCAGATAGATAATAGCAAGAGGGTAGAAAGTGTGTTCTTACCTCCAAAAGCATAGCATAGTTAATTATGATTTGTGGTGTGGCTATTCTTAGATCCAATATACGTTCATAAACCGCGCGAGTTGACTCCAAGGTGCCTAGGCTTTCCTCTAAATCAACATAGAATGTCCAGAGCCTCAAGGATCTGTGCAGCTTCATCTGGACTGGTTCGCTGCCATCAGCAGCCACTGCATGTAAAAGCACATAGACCCAAGGATCAAAGGTTAGTTATGGCTCGACAAGTTCCTTATCACTAAAAATCCTGTTTCTGCTAAATGAAAAACTTCTAACGAAGTACAATTGTACAAATAACATAATTCAATAACACCATTTACTTAGTTTTCAAGTTTCAAACTAGTTAACTTCAGTAGTATGCTGCATGCATAAAAAAAAAAAAGTGATAAATTGTTAACAAGTCCTTTTTTAAGATCCAGTTGACCACATCTTACACATTCAGTAAACCAGTGTGCTCATGTGGCAATGCCCTGGCAAAAATGAGAGTTGATCAACAGGAAGACCTTCAGATGCTCGAAGACCCCCCACCAAAACTTAGAAGTCTGCTAGTGGCAGACATGATTGGAACATCTTTTCAAAGGGGTTAACCCCTTCTTTCCTTGCTTTATTTCATCTTCCAATGTAACCAAAAACAAACAGAGAAATTTAAGACCAATGTAAATGGACTTAAATTTTCCAACATCAGTTTCCAGTTACAGTTGAAGGCACCTATCCATTTTCTAATGCCATCCTCACAGAACGTAAATGGACTCTTGTCAATAGACAATGGAGCAAGTACACACAATTATAAGAGAAATTGCAAATAATGTAATTTATCAATACACAAAAATAAAATTTAAAAACTCATGGAACTGTTTCATATGCTACATAGTGTAAATCATTAAAACCTATGTAAGAAGGATACTCCCATCTCTGCATCTTTCACACTACCATGACAATAATTTGTCCACAAGGACTACTAGCTACTATAAAAATAAAAAATAAAATAATAATACATGATTGAGTCCTAAGACTTGCAGCTGTAAAATGCAGCTCTGTAGTTTATAGAGAGTGCAGTTTTTAATCAATAATACCCATCTAAAAAATAAACCAAATTGCAGTAAGGGTTTATTTGTTACATTGGAATTTATACCGCGTGTTCAAAGAACTAGGACTCAGAAAAAATTTTGGTCATTCCCATGACAAAATTATCAAAAGATATAATTTCTTTGAATATCCCAATTCCCATGAGATGCATGAGCTTTAACTCCCACTAACACCTTAGAAGTTAGGAATTACAAATTACCTTCTATCATGACTTCGCAATAATTCCCAGTGACGATCCAAACTTTAGTTTCTATCAAAAACTATTGCTTTGAAGTAAGTTTTGGAAAATATAACCAGTACTGACCAAACATTGTTGATCAGCATTTAAATGCATATTTGGTCATTTTAGAATAATAAATTTCATCACTTAAATTTTTTACTTATAAAGGTAGATAATATCCAAAAACTGAACTGCATCAGTAAAATGAAGTGACCATTTTTTATATAATAGCAAAGAATTAATTTGTATTTTCAAATTGCAAGTACATTAAAAAAACAATATCTTAATTTTTCAAAAACCGAACTCTCATGAGATGAAGAGTAAAAAAAAATGCTCCTACACAAACTCAAAAATACATATATACATAAAGAAACATAGGAACATAATGTAATTACTACGGGCCGAAGAAAATGTCACAAAAACAAGGAATAATGGTCAATGATGTCAAGACAGATCCAAGAATAAGAGGAAAAGTAATGTTCACAAAAGGGATGAAGAAGAAGAAATGAGGGGTGGCAAAGATGCCAACAAACAAGGAAGATGACTCTCAGCTGCTTGCATAAGGATGCAGTTGAGTGAAAATTGTAGTTTTGAAGTAGAAACTTCTTAATGATGACATTATAGAATGTCCAATACTTAAACTTGGTTCAATCATTTTTCTTTACCATTGTAATTGGTCCAATGACATTATATTTGCATCATAAGGCATGTGCTTAAGACTTGGTGTTTGTCTTACTATTTTTCATCTATATTCACTATATTTTTCTCAACAAAAGAAGAGGGCAGGAACTGAATACTTCAATTTTAAATTCAAATCCCAGTTTGAGTCAAATACCACCTTTTCATTATTCGGTGGTCCTATTTTGAGTTTCAAATGTTGCTTGAAATAGAAGATCTCATCACCAAAAAATAACAATTTGTCAATCTAAGACTATTTGGGGGACAAGTAATTCTAAGCAATCATCAGTAGATTAAAAAAAATAGTGATTACCTCTCCGTTTGACCTCCACCGATGGCTCTGCTGTCGCGCGCCTCATCAATTCCAGAGCCCCCTTAAAGTTCTTGTGCCTAAGTTCCATTTCAGCCCATTCACACCAAACGCTAGCCAAATTATCTACAGCTTTGTAGTTGACCTGTACTGCCTTATCAAAAATCACTCTTGCATTGGTAATATCCTTGTGGTTCTCATACAACTTGGCAAAAGCAACCCACAATGTATGAGGCTTCCCCACAGCTTTCATCGGATCAACAGTTCTCACTGCCTCGGTGTAAGTCAGAATTTGCCTTGTGGGGTTACCCTCAAAAAGCTTTACTCGCCGATGCCACTGTTCAACATTATGTGGATTTTGGCGAAGAAGCACACTATTGGCCAGTTCTGGTCTCCTGTCCATGAGGTGCTCCAACCGCGCCAACCTCAAATCAACATCTTTATCCTCACACAACCAAAATATTTTAAGCTTCTTCTCAAGCTTTGCCACATCCAAACGGTCATCATCGTCATCATCCTCAGCATTTTCTTCACCATCATCTTCCTCGTCCTCACTTTCTTCTTCCATCTTCAAAGCAAGCATACTCTCTTCAAACTGTGAGTACGCATCAAAAATCACACTAAAATCCCTAACTGTTACAACTGTAGTCATCCCCTCTTCAAATATATCCCTCGCCTTCTCCACCAAGTTTCTCCTAATATAATAATCTGCAAGCGAAGTCCAAAGCCGCCCAACCTCGTCTGTGAACTTCCTGATCCCTCCCCTAATAATTGCATCTACATTCAAACCCGAAACCTCCTTCGCGTGCTGTGTAAGCAAATCACACAGTTCAAGCCACAACCTATGCTTAGTCTTCCCCTTTATCGAATAGAATTGATCATCATTCAGAACCCCAGCTAACCTCTCCGCCGCCTCTTGCCAAAGATTCGAATTGATCAAAAATTCAATAAAATCTTCTATGTGGGACGGATCATATTTCAAGTATCGTCTATAAACCCTAAGTGAGGTCTCGATTGGGACACCCTTCTGGCTCACAAACACCAAATAGGGTTCCCAAATTCGATCGTGCTGCGTCACCGGCAACGCGCAGAGAGCGCGATCGAAAGTCCGGCGAGTGCGAGTGACAAGCTTTTGCTCAGTTAAAATCAGCAAGTACATGATCCAAACGCGTGGCATTTTGTGCATTGTGACGAGTGCTCTCTCGAAGGTGTTGTTTAGGGTTTGGTACTGTGAGTGTGTGATGGGGAGGTTTCGAACAAGCTCGAGGCGTTCGCGAAGGTAAGCGTACCAGAGTTTGTAGCTTCCGGGAAGGGCTTTGAGAGCTCGTTCGTAGATCACAGCTCGTTTCTTGAACGGTGATTCGGTTCGAGCGACCAGGTAGCGCCACCATAGCTTCAAGCTGAAGGGGTTGCGGAGGAGTTCTTCTTCGTATAACAGGTCGTCCTGGCTAGGATATAGCTCTTGTGGGATTGACATGGCCTGTGGATCTGCAGAGATGCAGAAAAATTGAGGTGGAAAAAAAAAAAACCCTAGAATTTAAACCCTGATACAGATAAAGAGAGAGGGGGGAGGAAATTAAAATTCATAAACCCCTATAATTCTCAGGAAAATCAAAGTTTGGTAAATGAGAAAAAAAGGGTTAGACCACTGTTTGGTTACAAGACTGTATTTGTGCGGAGGGGATTGAAAAAGCGGAATAAGGGTCATTGCCCACGTTTGTTTTGTGGAAAAGGCATAATTGCCAGAATGGGAAGAGATATGGGACACCATATGGGAAGTGAAACAGGAAAAGCAAAACGCAAAATGCTTCGTAATGTAATATTAAACAGGATATTTATAAAAAAGTATATTAAAATCTCTAAATAAAAAAATAATATAAAGTATTTAGAATATTTTTATGATCAAGTAAGTATTAATGCTACACCATACTTATGAAGGTTTATTTAAAATACTTAGATTATTGTTAACTAATAACAATTTTTTTAAAATTAGATTAGAATTTTGAAAACGTCTCTGAATCATTTTCTAAAAGTTTCTTAAAAAATCATAGGAGTTTGGTCTCTATTCTAAAAATAAGTATTCAAAAAAGTAAGTTTCTCCTTTCAAAAAGAGTTTCTTGATAATTATGGAATAAGATAATAAGATTAGACTTAGAATCTCCTATCACCCTTTATCCCATGTTTGATTATCAAAAAAGTCTTTTTCCTCTGTGTGTACTTAATTAACTACTCTTTTTAATTTTCAAATTTCTTTGTTTATTTTTACTTAATTTCTTAAAAAAGCTTAGTGAGAACAAGCAAACTAGAACTGATATAAGACACACAATTGCAATATTTTTGGCCTTGTGAAATCAAGTTTCGAGAGCCAATTAATTTTATATGATCTATTCGTCCAAATAGGTTAAAATTTTATTAAGTATAAATAAAGAAGTTAGCTTAAAATGATATACAAAAACACCCAAATTAAGCAAATTGTTAACACCTACACTTGATAAAACAAGATAAAGCAATTGATAGTCTAGCCAAAAGACAATGCTTAGCAATTTTATTCCTACAATGGCTAAGAATGAGCACTCATCAAAACAGGGCGTGGAATTATTAATCAAAACTTGGTTTGAAAACTTTTCAAACTTTAAAATGTGTTTTAAGGTAGGTTGTTTATCTTTCTCAGTCTTTTATCAAGTTGATCATGATCTTAGTTTAAGTGACATAATTTTTAATCTTATGGAGTCTAACACATAAAGTAACGGGTTTCAAAATGTGTTTAAACTTGACTTATTCATGTAACCAATCAATTTTGAACAAAACTTTCAACGAGCTTAACACACATCGAGCTTAAATAACTTAATTCGTGTCACAATTGTAATTCCTAAAGGGATGATCCTCTCTCTCAAATTAACAAGTTTCAAAATGTTCAAATTTGACTTGTTCATATAACATGCTAAAGACAAATTGAGCCTGAGTAAGTTAATTCGTTTTACAATCCTGCCTAATTATCTTATAATCCTCCAACCTTGATCATTGTAAATATCATTTACCCCATATGTATATAGGGAAAATGAAAATATGACATTTCAACATAAAATTGTGTACTTAAAATATGACATTTTTAAAAGGTATTTGGGTCTCCCGCTTGTAAGTCATAAACTATAAGTTATAATTTACTTTTAAAAAAAATTTTTTTTTAAAAAACTTAATTAGTTAAAACTGTTTTTTTTAAGTCATTCACTAAAACACATTTTAAAAAAATCATAAGTATAAACAATAAACTACTAAATAAATTTCGTTCCAACAATTTCTAAATCAAAACTTCGAAAAATATATATAAATAAATTGAAAACCATACTATATAAATTTTAGAAACCCTCGGAAGAAAACTCAGAAAACTGGCGAAAGGTGTCGTAAGCAAAGTAACACTGGTGTACGAACAGCCCCACACGCAACATCTCTCTCTCCTCTTCTTCTCCAACTGCAACAGCTTCACATTATTCAAAGTCGCGTTTTCACTCTCCGTAAGTCCCGTTTCTCTCTCTCTATATATAATAAATGTAGATATATTATATTTTATATGCGAGTCTGTGTATATGTATTATGTATGATGTATCATTGGGTTGATTTTTTCCAAAACGCGTCATGGGTTCGTTCTGTTGAGGTATGGTCTTGGACTTCTGATTCACGAATTAGGGTTTCTATACATGGTGTTTTCCTCCGAAAGTTACGAATTTGATACAGGGTTTTCAATTTTCTCTTCCCTCAATCGATTTCTCTCTCCTGTTTGTTCTTTTTCACTGAGCCTACGTAAATATCTTATCATTTGCTGTGAGTTTGAAGATATTTGCCATTTCTGCATTCATATCTTTGTTTTTGTGCAAGTTCGATCTTGAACACACACAAGCAAAAGCGCGCGCGGGCGCACACACACACACATATATATATGTGCTTATAGAACCTTGGTATTGTTATCTGATATTTGGCCAATTGTACTTAAATTCTTGTGTTTTTGTGCAAGTATGATTCTTGAACACAAACAGACACGCACAGAGAAGCATAGAGATCTGTACATATATGTTTGCGTATACATCAATACATCTGTATGTTGCTTATAGAATCTTAGTTTTGTTATGTAATTCTATCAACCTGATGGGTCTGTAATGCGATTGTTGTCCAGCGAAGAAGGTTGATCCTCTTTGCGCGTGTCCCATCCTCTTCTCCATTTCCAAATTGGAAGCCCTAATTGATAGAATAAGAGAAAGGAATAAAGAAAACATATCAATTTGTACTATTTAATGGAGGTTAAGCTGTGGAATGACAAGCGCGAGAGAGAGATGTATGAGAACTTTGCTGAGCTCTTTGCAATCATTAAAGCCACTGAGAAACTCGAGAAGGCTTATGTTCGCGACATCATCTCGTCAGTGGAGTACGAGCCAGAGTGCCAGAAGCTGATAGCCCACTTCAAGACTTTAGCGTCCACACTGAAAGATACAGTTCCAAGCATTGAGCGTTTCCATGACACGTACAAGATGGATTGCCCAGCAGCCTTGAACCGCCTTGTCATTTCGGGTGTGCCTGCAACAGTTGAGCACAGGGCAGCAGCGGCAATGTCATCAACTACTTCAGCTGCCTTTGTGGCTGAATGTGTGCAGAACTTCATTACCGCAATGGACTCATTGAAACTGAACATGGTTGCTGTTGATCAGGTCCACCCATTGCTCTCGGACCTTTCAGCTTCACTCAACAAGTTGACCATTTTACCTCCTGATTTTGAGGGGAAGACAAAGATGAAAGAGTGGATTGCGAGGCTGTCAAAGATGGGGGCAGCAGATGAGTTGACGGAGCAGCAGGCTCGGCAACTTCACTTTGATTTGGAGTCGTCTTACAACTCTTTCATGGCAGCATTGCCCACTGCTGGGACTTAAGTGATTGGGGTAAGCTCGTAAATAAGTGGACAGGATGCTGTTTTGTTTTAATGGGTTTGATAATAGTTTTCTTGCTTTTGCTTCAACTTGGTAGAACCTTAATGATTATTTACAAGGTGTTATTGCTGATTTTGTAACATATAATATGCTTTCCGGCTGGATTGTTGATTGCTTAACTGATAGTTTGTGCTGACTCTGAAGATTTGTTTTCTCATTAATTTGTGAAAGTGAATTTGTATGTTAATCTGGCTTCTTAATTTTATCAGAATTTCTTATTGTTTTTGGTAATGGTCAGTCCTTTGCGCCCTTATAACTCTTCAGGTTGAGCCTTTGATTGCATTATTTGTGGGTTTCAGAATTGTTCTTGCGTAATGGTATTTTGCACTTCTTTACTCTTCTATATTTCTTTGATCATGGAGGACAGAACATACAACTATTTTCTATTTTACAAGTAAAACCTCTGGTCAGCATCCAGTGTTTAGTGGTTTAATAAAGGATGTTGGTTCAGTTTCTTGATGTTATGCTGTATCCCACTTACAGTTTGATTCTGCATCTTTTTTCATGTTCCATTATTCATGCTGCTCATACTCACTATGTACTCACCAATCAATTCATTGGAAATGTATATTTTGATTTTATAAATTGGTTATACTAGATTACCATGTTTAACTCGATAGTCAAAACAAAATGTCATAAAAGCCTTTTTCTTATTATTTTTTCTTTTATTTGTTACCAAGTTCGCAAGATAACCAAATGTAGACATGTTATTCATTAGCAGCTTTTGGTGGAACTTCATATGCCTTTAACCCAAACTGGCTGTCTTGGATGTGATCTCACATTGAAGATTTTGAAGTAATAATTGGTCCTTGACTGGTTGAATTATCCTCTAAGTTGCTTCCAGCTTACTTTTGTTTTGGATATTGTCCTTTCTCTTGAACTATTTATCTTCCTCTTCGTTGCTATTTTCCCCAAAGCTTCCTTGATCTGTCATGTAATGAGAAAACAACTATATGTTCTGATGTCACTGTGTTTGATGGAGTTGTAACATGGGAAAACCATGGACCATCTGGTTCATCGGTACTACCAAAAAGTCTCATGCTTACGTTACTTTTACTGATGGTTTTATTATCTTGGTCCTTGACTGGTTGGATTATCCTCCAAGTTGCTTCCTGCTTACTCTTGTTTTCAATACTGTCCTTTCTCTTGAACTATTTTTCTTACTCTTCGTTGCTTTTTTCCCAAAACTTCCTTGATCTCTGTCATGGTTTACTCGTGAGCAAACAACTGTATGTACTGATATCAATGTGTTTGATGGAGTTATTACCTTTTGAAGAAGTTGGGAGGGAAGTCCTTCCAACGAGTTAATAATGGAGAGATGGATTGTGTTTAGATATTGGACGGAAAATGATTGAGATGGGAACCATAGCACTCATTTGCCTTGGTGGTCGAATAATTCCTTGTTGAGATAAGGAGTCTATATCTGTACACTTATATAGTTGAGGATGTTACATGTAGTTCTTAGTGAGTGAAACATTCTTATTGTGTTGCATACAGATAAGAGCGTAAATTACTAGTTGCTTTGCACATTGTTCTCTTCCAATTAGTTGATTGGTGCTGGTAGGTATCACGGGTTTGGGTCTTGAACACCTCGAACCTGTGCGGCCTTAGACAACTTCCCCTTGAAGATGCTACGTAAGCCTTAAGAACACCCGAAAGGAAAACTAAGAAGAAAATGTGTAACAAAGAGTAAGAGAGTTTGGAAGAGAAACTTGGAGAATGCTTTGCTTGAATTGAGAATTTGATGGTTACAAATGAGGGGCTACCTTCTATTTATACTTGTCCACCTCCTCAATGGACATTGGGGATCGTTTTGATCCAACGGTTAGGAATTCCCCTCTAGAATTATCTATACAAATATTTAAGATATTTACAAAAGTATTTAGACATGTGAAGAAGTCTCTAGAATTATTTCTTAAAGCCTTATGTGATGGAATGCATAAGAATGGCCTAGAAGATTCTAGACTTGTGTGGAAGGATCTAGAACTTTATAATATTTCATAACCTTCTAGAATGTTCTACAACATTCTAGAACCTTCCCCAATATTCTAGAAGCTTTCCCCTTTTCCAGAATATTCTGGAGCTTTCTAGAATACTTTAGATTATTCTAGGACATCCTAGAAGCTTTTAGGTTCTTCTAAAATCTTCTAGTATTCTCTAGAATTTTCTAGGATGCCCATGTCCAGAATGCTCCGCTATCCACCGCTGTCATTTTGGCGTCTAAATGGGCCTCCATTGTACTTTAATTTGGCGGGCCGTGACACAGGTCAATGGATTCAGCACAATTTGAAATTGAAATGCATCAGCTTTGCTCTACAACTTAAACCCAAGATGAAATTTATTCACATGGTGCATGGAAAGTTGGACTAACTTCAAATATGGTAATAGAAACCATGGAAAGAGATGCTGCTCCAAGAACTTCTATGTGGACTTAAATAGAGGTCCTGCTGGTATTAGTTGAATTGGTGTGGGCTTTTCCTTCCAAAGTATGGACATCCATCCATTGCTTATCCTTGGAACTGAAATTGGCACTCCTCTTTGGTGGAACCAACGGGATTTTTGGGGGTATTTGGCACGTATGATTATCTAGAGGGATATTTAGCAAGCCCATAACTGGTTTACTTTAGAATTGATCCCTTTCAAAAGGGTTTTGTTGGTATTGGTGGCATATATGGTGGTTCAATAAATGTGGATTCTTTTGTGATTTTCAAGGCCTTTCAAACCAAATTAATTGTGAGCTGGTTTTTCTCAAAATGGCCTATGGAGGCCCTTGAGGGTTATTATAACTTTGTTGGTTGGCTAATCTAGGAACGGTTTAGGAAACAAATGATAAAGTTGCCAGCAATTTGGATTAAGTATATGTTTTAAAAGGTAGAAAACAAGTTCTAAGTAGAAAACAAGTTCTAAGGTTTGGAGGAGGGAAAGAACTAAAACTGTTTTGATTTCAGAAGTTATAGGTTGCTAGACTTTCAGGACTAGCTTGTTTAGTGTACCTAGACAGTGGCTATTTTACGGGTTTAATTTTTTAATTGAATGCCAATAAGTAGAAAAAGAGTTTGGGCCTGGTTGGGTTTGACTGGGAGGGTATAGAGACTGAAATCTGGGCTGTTCTATGTTGTGAATAATAACCGAAGGACGGTGTATTTTTATAAGCTTGTGTATGTGACCGTGTGCAAGGGAGGAGAATATAAGAGGAAGAAAGAGTTCAAGAGTTAGACAACGTCACATAAAGGCAGTCTGAATTTATCTAAAATTCGACTCTATTGAATAGAAGGATTATACTACTATCCCCACAAGGATTTTGAGTCAACAATAGGAAACTAGTAAACCTTTTTTCATTAGATATTCTAAACTGATAAAAACCATATAGAAGACCCAAAAGCATAACTTGACTCATAATATAACCTAAGGACCAAAATTACAGCCCATGTTCAGCAAAATGAAAATTTTCCAAAATAAGACTCAAATTAATCTTAAATGTAAGTTTTACATCATGCCCCATGCGTTCCCGATGTGAAATCCCAAATTAACTTCTATTCTTCTTCATATACACTTCATAATTGACAATCCAATTTTCTTCAAAGGATACTACATCTTTGTGTGCAATCGAGGAGTGACTTCTGCTAAGTCAACTTTACGGGATTTGAGTAAACAAAATAAAATGGCGTTGATATTTGTCAATTATAAAATGCTTGTATGTGGTGAATGTGTCCCGGGTAACTTTTCCCTCATCTTCATTATCATCATTGTAAATCACGTTCGTCCTTTTTCATTCTCTTTGGTGAAAGTTTCCTAAGTAAATTTTCTAGAAGTCCAGGTGTTCTGATCCATAATATCTGATTTTCTTATGGTTGTGCCGTTAGATACTGTAGTTAATCATATATACTGAATGACTTGCAAGTATTTTAGCTTTTTTAAGCATCAATTGGATTGCTGATTGACTGGGTTATTTTTCTGTTCATGCATTTTATAGGTAGCCTTAGAGGGCATTGCCAAGAACCATTTGCCTCTGTCTGTGTTTTCCATTTTCCTCTAATAAGTAAATGTAGAATCTTTATGGCTATAAAGATATGGGCATGAGATCAATTTTCAACCATGCATGGCCATCTTCCTTTTTTATTTTTATTTTTATGATGGCAACTCACTGCCTCTTTGAATTTGGGAAGAACACAATTATTCTGGTGAACTGCTTCATAACTTCTGATTGTTCATATGTCAAGGCACTCAGAAATTCTCATGATTCGTTTCCATGTCGAGTGTTATTTTTCCAGCTCAATAGCAGGAACCTAGATTGTAACGTTGAGACTGCTTTCACGTCCCATTTCTTTAGTTATACCAATTTAGAGAGATTCACAGTTTTGTGATGAGAACAACTGGTTTATTGCATAGAGTACTTGATTCCATAACACCTGCTCAGAGAAATAGTTACTGGATGTTAATTCAAGAATGAATTTTTTTTCTCTCGTGGGAAATAACTCCTGTGCATTGTTACTTTGAGAGATTTGGATTTAATCCATTTGTTTTTATTCACAACAGGTTTCCATTTATGTGCACTCAGATTGAATACGAACATGTGAAGGAGAAAGAAAGAAGGCTAGCTGAATGCAGTTTCATTTTCTGCAGTGAATCTTCTGGTATATACTAGATACAGTACTTTGATTGCAAAACACTCATAATTGAAATAGATACAGCTAGCTATTTCAAGAATGAAAATTGTGTGGCTGGGAACCAACTTGTCTACCTTATTACTGTGGGATCTCGGATGTGCTCCATGTGATTGAATCCTCTCACTGCCTTTTTGGTCTTTGTGATGTCAATGAGCCCTAGATATTTGTTGCATTTATCCAATGGAGCAGTGTGTGGTGTTGACTAAGGTTACCAGTGAAAATATATTGTCTAACATTTCAATTAACTTCTTTCTTTGCCAAGATATAGTAAATGAAATTGGTTTGCTCATTGGTGCCTGATTGTGGAAGACAATGAGAAGTTTCCTTCAATGTAAGAACATATTCTTTCTGAAACATTATATTCTCTAATTACTTTGTGTGTATATACACAAATATATAGTATGTTTAGGTATTAGAATACCTGTTTTCTGAGTCTATAGATAGAACAGGTCTCATCTCTTAGGGCAATGACAAGTGTCACGGGCTTGAATCTTGAATGCTTTGACCTGTGCGGCCTTAGACACCGTTGACTACCAAAGATGCTAAGTAAGCCTTAGAACACCGAAAGAACAAGGCTAAGAACAAGAAAGCAACAAGAGAACAAAGAGAGCTTTGAATGAACTTGGAGAATGCTTTGTATTGCTTGAAACTTGGATTTCCACTTGATTCTTACAAATGAGGGGCCTCCCCCTATTTATAGTCATCCACTTCCTCAAATGGATGGTCCTAGAATTTCGTTCCTAAATATCTAGATATTTACAAGTTTCTAGGAAATCTTCCCATATCCTAGAATATTCTAGAAAATTACCCAAGATATTTACAAGTGTAGAAGTCTCTACCATATTCTAAAAAAGTTTTACACTCTTCCAGTATTTATAATTGTGTAGAACTCTCTAGAATGTCTCCAATTAAGCTTATATGTTAGAATGTCCAAGAGAAGCCTAGAAAATTTTAGACTTGTGTGGCTTCTTTGTGTGGAAGGTTCTAGAATCTTATAATATTCCATAACTTTCTAGAATGTTCTGCAACATTCTAGAACCTTCCCCAATATTCTAGAAGCTTCCCCCCCTCCAAAATATTCTAGACCTTTCTAGAGTATTCTAGATTATTCTAGAACATCCTGGAAGCTTCTAGATTCTTCTAAAATCTTATAGTGTTATCCAGAATTTTATATGATGCTCATGTCTGAAATTTTGCTGCCGTTTTGACATTCGAATAAGCCTCCATGGTGCTCTAATTTGGCGGCCCGTGACACAAGGCATGTCCACCTCCTCGAGCTCTTCTGATATACCCCCTCTTGCAGCTGCTCAATCCAATGTCTCACAAACCAGCTTGATTCTATGCTTCCACGAGAGCAGCCATGTCCAGAAACATTGGGTGCAGCTGACGCAAATTCTTCTCGATCTCCTTTACAGCATTGTGTCTCTCTTGAATTTCTGGCACGGTGTCCAGAATCCAAACTCTCCCTTTCTCCTGTATGCCCGTTTGCAGGAAACTCTCTCCCTGCTCGCTATCAAATCCTAAATGGTGTCTTCATTTGCCTCTCTCCTGTGATTGTGAAGTACCTGCACTCAAAACTGTTTCCTTGTATTCGGCTGCAATTTTGTCCCTCAGCCTCTGAAAACCATTCATCATATCCTTGAGTTTCTCTCCCAAACCGCTAACCATTGAAACACTGTTTCGATCTGCAGACGACCCTGGACCACCACCAGGGAGGTTCCAGTGAGCCAAGTTCAGCCATTCTTGACCTTTGAGCTTCTTCTTGATGATCTTTGCCCATTTTAAGACCTGCTCAACATCCGAGTCCATTCGGGCTCAGAGCTCTTTCATGGTTTTGCTCCCTCCACTGGATCATCCGTGTCCCTTTTGAATGGACCCGAGAACAGAATCATTCATCTTACACTGGATCATCCGTGTCCCTTTTGAATGGACCCGAGAACAGAATCATTCATCTTACCTATTGTCTACTGACCAATGTTCTTCCGCAAAGGGGTTAATTTCTGTTCCGTTAATGAAACGCAATAGAAGAATTAACAGAAAATGAAAATGAGGACTAGGAAAACAACCCTAATGCGTTAACTATTCTAACTTAAACGATAATTGTTTCTTCCTGTCATCAAGATTCTAAGATCCTATGGGTTTTTGGGCTTCATCCTTGCTCTTCATCCTCGAGCCTGATGAGGAGGAAGAGAGATGGTGACAAAAAGCAAAGAATCACCAATAAACAGCCATTGTTGCTGCTCTGTTGGAATGTGAACAGATAAAAGGCCAGCCAAACCAACCTAAAACTGAACCAAGGGTTTATCGATGCTCATAAAATTGGAACTCAAGGCTCTCACCACTGCAAGATTTGACCATATGCAGTCACAACGGCCGTCTAAAAGAATTAGATGTACACAACCTTACTTCTTGTTTTGTGTTTCAATTGAGTGAATAATTGTTTTCGCATTTCAAATCCATGACACGCCCCTTGACTTTGTATCAAGGCCCCCGCTATTAATCATGGCAAAAGAGAGAGAAAAAAAAAAAAAAAAGAAAGGGTATTTTATGAAAGAAAGACGAGAAGTTCAAAATTACCTGCAAACAATTCTTTTCAATAAAAATAGAACAGGAAAATAGACATGCATAGCTTAATTACATTATAAATAATTCCCCTATAGGGCAGCAGGTTGAGCTCCTGAAAATATTTGAAGTAAAGAGCTTCAACCCACTACCCACTTACGTCGCATTACCATCTTTTCCCCGTTTTCAACACTTCGGTGTCTCTGCTTCTATCAATGTAGAGAGTATGACAATATAGCATATTAATCAGCAAAATTACCGGTTCCTACACGATATGGTCCGGTTCCTACCTCTCTTCTTTATGTACATATCTGCAGATGCATGGTGATGCCAATGCGGATAATTGTACAACAAAAGCTATCCGTCTTCAACAGAAAAGCCGCAGGTTTTATCTCTCGGTGGCTGATGTGTATGCTGGTGCATTTGCAGACAAAGGTGTTGGGCGTTCTGCTTCAGCATCCTGATGACTGCTATCAAAGGAAATACTGTTTCTAAAGTTTCCCCCGACTCCAATTCCACCCGGCTGAGTCTGATTGCCAGCTGAAATTCTGTCGTTAGAGCTTGACAGTCTCTGTTGCCTGAGATACCTCTCAGTGGCATCTTGAATCAACCTTATCATTCCTCCAGAATCTGAACCAGGTGACAGCTCTTCATCCCTCTCCGGCTGGATATTCAGGTCAATCTGGCCTTTGAAAGGTGAAAGGGAGGACCTTGTCTTGCTGGGATCATCGTCAGGATCCTCACTGCTCACCATTTTCTGATTTGGACTGCTATGTGCTGCGCTAGAACATGGTTGGATGTCGTCATCTGGCAATTTCTCAGGCAAATGTGGGTGTTGTTGCAATTTTTGACGTGCAGTTTCTGCTTCTTTCTCAGATTGTTTCTTCTCACGCCGCAACATTAAGGTCCTGAAACGGCGCTTCACTGTTAAGCAGACATTACATGTGCATGTTTGCTTGTGCTTCGGGCCTTTTCCACTTGGGGGTTGAATGCAAACAATGCATGTACAACCAGGTCTATGGCGCGGGTGCTTTGTTGTGGCCTGTGATGATGCTGGGAGGGTCTCACCCTCTTCCTGGATGGCTAGGTTGGCAAGTGCATCGAGCCCCTCTAATGCTTCAACTGAATCTGGGTCCTGTTTAGCAGCCTTCATTTTCTTGGAAGCAGCTGTGCAATCACATTCACATGACTAATTGCGATTTCGACAAAATGAAGCATAAAATCCAAACATCATAATTTGGTATTTTTAGAAATTCGTCAGCAAGGAGACAGAGAGAGAGAGAGAGCAAAATAGTGATAAAACTTGCAATTTTATAAAACCCAAATGTGCTATCCTAGAAAGTGCAACCATCTGTGAGCCTTCTCACGCTCTTCAAGGATCATACATCCAGTGAAATCTGGAATTTTTTTTTTATTTGTTAAGACAGCGAAATATGGAAAACAAGAAAAAAAATCAACCCAAGAAATGGTTCAAGTGACTCATACCCCGATTACTAGTGGGTAGCAGATCTTCAAGCTGTTCTGCTGTCAATTCTTGAGCTGCTGAACACAAGGACCTGGTAGCAAAAAGGATGCCAAAAAATTAACACAATTCCTGTAGTGCTCTAACTCCCATGGATTCAAAGAGTTCAATAACACCACTTCCAGCATGGAGGTGGGGAGGGGGTCACTATGCATGTTTTTGTACTCTCAATGGAGGGGGAAAAAATGCAAACAAGTGCATGAGAGAGAGAGAGAGAGAGAGAGAGAGAGAGCAGAAAACGGTACTAGAGTGCTCCCAAATTGACATGGATTAGCAGATGATGTAAGTTTAGAGTTATAAATGTGAGATAGGCACTTTCAAATCAGTCAAATTGAGGGAAAATGTTACAAAAACAGCTTTGACACCATTTAGTAAAACTTTGAAGTACTTTCTAAAATAAAAAAGCATTTGTGTGGAATTCTGATATTTGCTTAAAAATGTAAGTAAAGAAGAAAAGAGAAAAATCTGAAAAGCATTTCCCAACTAAGGTAACACTCCCAGCATGGGGCCGGAGGAGGGGCTCAGTGTGCATGAGTTGCATACCCAAATGAGGAAAAATCACGGAAACATATATGTGGGAGTGTGTGCGAGAGAGAGAGAGAGAGAGAGAGAGAGAGAGAGATAACAAAGCCAACACTGGTGCTAGAGCTTCCCAGTTTACATGCTGATGTTAGTCTGATCTACCCATACCAGTCATAATGAGAGAACATGTGGGAAAGAATAAGAGAGCAATAATTCATCATATTGGAAGTTTGCAACTCCAGAAAGTACAAGTTCATAAAGTGAATGTAGCTAAAACACTTGCAGCGGCAATAAATGAAAACACAAACACTGACATGTTTATAAATCTTAAAAAGAAATGCATATATCCACAAAAAAAAAAAGAAAAAAAATGAAAGAGAAACTGCACCAGTACATTAAATGAATATGTGATGCAGGCCAAGAGATGTAAAATAACAATGCATGTCTCATGAGGGCCTATATCAGCTGATCAAGGTAGCTAGAAAACTTAACAATTTGAGACTGAATAATAGGCGGTCATAAATAGAGTAGAATGACAAAAAGGGGGAAAAGTGTATCTAACCTCAGAATGCTGGAAAGGCTATGATCAATTCAGTAATAAGAATTGAAGTTCCAAAAAAAAAAAAAAACAAGGAGCGCATGCACACCAACTGCAGTGATCGAGGCACTTCACATTTTACCCTGTTTTTTAGGTAGCCAGATTCCAGACGCCTCATGACTGGAAGGAGGTTTGACAGACATCTCTTAGAAAGTTTAAAAAAGTAAAATAAATGACAGTTGACGGTGTTAACCACTTTCAGGGAGGTAAGCAAACAAGTACACACAGCACCATGTCTACAGGAATACTGAATTTTCTATGGTAGAAGTGCTGAAGTCAACTCTTTTCCAAATCCAAAAGTGCTGGCACAATTAAAGATTTAAAAAGTAATCCAAGAATCACAGCAAGGCAAACAAACCTACAATATAGAGCCTAAAACACAATCATCACATGATGATTGTATGGTAACTGGAATCCAAAGCATACAGCCTAGCTACGTAAAACACAATCGTCACATGATGCTATAAAACCCATTGGAGAAAAGGCACACCTACCTTGTATGCACATTTGCATCCCTCAAGGAGATGAGGAAATTATGAAGGTTTCATTGCTTGTTTTGAGGGCAATCAACAACATAGTTCAAAACAAAGAAACATTGGACATGGGAACACAAAGTCCAGGTCTCGTAAGCAGAAATGGATAGTATTTTACCTTTCTGGATCCCATGAGTTTTCAGAACAGGTCCATCTTGAGGGAAGAGAAGCATCAGCAGCAACTTTGCGCCACTTAAAACAGTCTTCACATTGAGCCCATTGGATCTTTTCACTGACAAAGTTGCAAAGCAGCATTAGCATTCACTTGGCCCCAAAGAGATCTAAAGGTAGCAAGACCTTGAGATGTGGTATAAAATATTAAAAGAAGAGAAATGAAATTCAGTCTCAAGACAAAAAAAAAAAAAATCTCTGGTACATTCCCAAAGTTGTCTCCAAGTATGGACGAAATGAACCCCTGCAGATACTTGCTGGATGCAACATTTAACTCAATGAAATACAGGACACATTCCAGGACTTGCCCAAAGGTGAGGGTGTACAATCCATAAATCAACTACTTAAAAATTCATAGAAAAATCTAAAACCAAAAGACAAATATAAATTCCAGAGTTAGAATTTATGCAAACCATTTTACACCTTATTTTTCTTTGAAATCATTTATTACAATCCAAATAATTCAAGATTATTTTGATTATTTATTAGAAGGGAACTCATTAGTCTTGGCACGAATTCTGTCCTAACATAGATAAAACTCCAGAGAGTGTAAGAAACTAAAATCAAACTGAAAGTATTTGGAATACAAGTCTGAGCATTCAAGTCATTACCCCATGCAATTCGTGGCAAAAATTGTAGGCCTCCCAATAATTGGTGCATCCTGCTAAAGTGAATCAAGTCATAAAGCCTGTTAGCTATATATCATTATGCAAAAAAACCCAAGGATATTTGTCAGAAACTTTAATGTAAAGCACTATAGTAGTGGATCATCATTTGGAAAAAAGTAATAATGTAGGCTCAGCTTATCATGTGAAATTTAGGATCCAAGGAGTTCATGATTTAGAGGCAGCTCACACATTTGAAAAAAGTACACACACCGAAGTCTCAACAAGTGCTGTAAACCTTGCTGTTCTTAACATATCCCATTTTTTCTTTTACTTTTGGACCGCTTTTCTCTCCATAATCAGTATTTTCCACAGCACATGCCCTACTTTCCAAATCTTACATGATCCAATATCTACATTTAAGAAAACATCCATGGCATGCTCCATTTGAGAACTTGAATCAGAATTGTGTAATGAACTTTTTTGGGGATAAACGCTTGAATTTTGAAATGATACACAACTACTGACTCCCAAATTACATACAAATCTACATTCTCACTGATAGCCAGAAGTTGCAAATTGTTATTAAGAACTGTACAGACAAAACTGGAAACCAATTCAAGTCAAACATGAACTGAGATAAAGTATAGTACCTCGTATTCTTCAAACTCAAAGCCTTCAATTACCACAACACTTGGGACACGGTTTGGAGGTGGGCGTAACAGTCCCTGAGCTTGTTCCCATGTCAGCTTCAGCTCTAACAGGTCCTCATTTTCAATTCTTAGGCGTTTACTCTTTGAACCCAATGTGCTGTTCTTCCTCTTACTGCGGAAAGAAGATTTAGCTCCAAGTACTTCCTTGGCTACGTACCCAGATTTATCATCTTTAGACCATGGACTTGCTTGATCAGCTGAATTAGCCTGGTTGATTGAAGAAAAGCCAGGTGATACCGAATTGCCTTTTAATTGATGGGGAGTTGAAAGGACTTCACCAGGTTTTTTTTTTTTGGCACTAACATCTCCATTTGTAGAAACTCCATTACTAGCATTGACAGTTTCACTGCCCTGTAGATAGAGCGCAACAAAGCAAATAGTTATTACAGGCATTTAAACCTGTATATTATAAAAGAAGACAGAAGTTATTATTGTGAAAATTAAATGGTAAGGCTACTGGATTGCAACATTCTCTAATTTAGGACTTCGGATTAGGTACTTCTAAAACTTAAACAGAAGACAGATACACAATAGATTAAAGCAGAAGTAATCCACATATTCATAAATATCCACATCTCGTTGTCTGGTTGCTAATTGCCAGTAATAAGATGTAACTCCTCTCTTGAAACAAGGGGCGCTTCCGGAATGTAGCCATGCATTGAGATGATCTCCAATATAAATAAGCATCACATATTTTGAGTATACCACTTGCAAGCCGACTAGAATTGAGCAATATTAGTGTAGATGGCCTATATTTGACCAAGAGTCATTTTCTGATGAAAACACTGATCGCTTCTAGAAGCGTCCAATTTCAGCTAGCTGTATGCCACTAAATGCTGCATGTGAGAAAAATTCGAGCTCAAATTCTACACCACGCCCATGGTTACTTCGTGATTAGACAGTTAAGAGAACACTTCAAATTTCAACTATCTGGGATAGAAATAATATTCCTCTGTTCCTACCCCAACTTCCATATATCTGACACTATAAATTTGGCCTCCACCTTCGTCTCCCACATCCTATATTCATTTCAGTTTCAACTTCCTTAGTGGTTATAACTACTCCTACTCGAAGTTAGAAATAATGGATATGTATTGAATTACAAAGCGCTGTAGTGATGGGTATAATGTGAATAACGAGAAGTGGTACAGTGACATTACAGAACCCTACCCGTATCCAGTAAAGAGTAAATAAGCCTATCATATCTCCCTGTATATGCAAATGTTAACAAGAACTGGAAAAAGAAGCATTTAAATGGACACCAGAGACACTCACAGTATTGAATATCTCTCGCCTGTACAAATTTTTGGTCCAACAGTGACGGGTTTTTACAGCCAAAAAAAGAGGTACTCCTTCATTGTAAAAGACAAACCTGATTGAATGCTGGAGCAGTTGAGGCCTTTCTGAATCCCATGACCAACTTCCTTTCTGGCTCTATCCGACTAAATGTTACTGAGGAAATAAAATCAATCCTCAGGCCCAGAAATAAGAGAACTCACTATAATATCAATCAAATACTTCCAAGGGACACTTAGGAGAGGGAAGGTAAGAATGAACAGGAGAAACAGTAATTGGAAGATAACCAAAATGCACAAGCATAAGTTTTATGTTATGTCATCCAAGATAGGCTTTAGTAATTCATATGATTGGCAAATAGTGATAATAGTACATTATGAAAGAAATCCAAGCAGCAACAAAACCATGCAAAGAAGCACTCCAAAGATGAAGAAGCAGGTAATGGATGAGGAGCAACAGTAAGTGAGGTCTCCGACAAGGTGAGCCATGATAACAAGTATGTTACAACTTCCATCTCAACACAAAAGCATCACCCTTAACTACATAGAATGGACCATTCAACTAAAGCAAAGCGTGGAACCTCCCAGAGGTTTCTTTTTCTAGCAATGTTGGAAAGTTACCTATGTCACCAGCTTGCAATTGCATTGACTGAATACAAGGCGTAACCCCCTCTAAAACATACATTCTGCTGTTATTGTTGGGCCAGAATCGGAATTGAAATATCCATTCCTTCCCCTTTGAATCCTGGACTTTGAGAGGCAAACCTTCTGGCTGGGAAATTGGGGGAAAGTAGGCCTGTCCTCGGTAAGAATACACAGGAACTTTATCAGGATTGCTTCAATGCACGAGAAAGTTACAATTACATAAAAACATAAAGAAGAAATCACTTTTAATCTAAGGTGACAAAATAAAGGACACATCAGGATGGTTAAGAGCTGAACTAATGTGCATTATAGAAGGCTACCTTCACCAGAGGCAAACAGATAGTTGCTACTATCTCACCATCACATTAACTGATCCAAGAAGTTAGCTTTAAAGATGCCATTAAAATGAATACAGTGGTTATCAAGCTGTAAGGTAATAGAATTTTCAAGCAAATTTGAATCTAATGGTAAAAACTACTACAGTTTTCAGCTACTTCTGCTGTTACAAAGTCATCATTATTACCCCCAAAATCAAGTTTATGTCTTTCAAATAAATATGATTTATATCCATTCATGACATTAAATTTATAATCCTTTATCCCTTTTTATTTGAATAAGAAAATTTTCTATATTTTCCTCAAAAGAATCTTAAAATTGAATTTCTTTTTGGATGCCAGATCATTTATTTCAGGTATTTGTCATTTTTTTTTTTGGTATGTGCACCACACAAATATACTAATAAAACCAGAATGTTGTCAACTTCCTAACATAGGGAACTTGAAATACAGAACAAAGTGAAACATCAAGCTGGGAAATTAAGTGTAAACTCACCTCTGCACATTTTTTTGGAAGCACTAAACGACCTATCCTCCCTGCATCACTGGCGCTTAACATCTTCTCAAATAAAGGAGTAATTTCAGAGTTTGAGCTTCCATGTGGTTAAGGTTTATAAGGTGCTATACTGCTCAATTCCAAATTGGAATAATCTAGGTTACTAAGAAACTTCATTGCGTAATTGAAATTAAAAAACATATACATTATATGTGTATATAGCCCTTTCACCAACTTTAAATAAAGCTTAGTGTCTTTTGTGAAAATCAAAACAAATTAAACAGTAAGAATTAAAGAGCATACAGGAAATATGAATTCAAATAATCTGCTTCTACTGCTATAATCTTACATACAAATATAATTAGGGACACATATCATAAAAACTCAAGAACACCACCACACAGATCAATAGGATACTCTCCAGAGATTTGCTGTAGCTCTTGATCAGTTATCCTGGGCCAATACCGAGGAAGTAACTGATTTCGTGCTAGGCCATCTCCTCGAGGCCTTCCATTGCGTATCAGAGTTTCACCAGATGAGTCAGCTCCATTATGCCCACAGAACTGCTTCCCAATTAGAGGTGGAGGAGTTGATCGTGGTGCATGATTGCCAGAAACCTTTGTTTGATCATTTGCTTCATTTGGTGATGCAGAAGGTGCAGCCAAACTAAAGTGTGAAGTAGATGTGTCATTTTTTGAGAAGGATGATTTCTGAGGAACATTTACACTTGGATTAGCTTGCTCCCCATAGTTGATTCCTGCAACAAAATGCCCCCATCAGGATATTCAATGACTCACTGTATGTGTGTGTATCGGAACATGTTCACCTGCATGTTGCAGGGACATAGAAAGTAATAAACTTTCTCTATCCTTGGATCATGTATATGTAGGAAAATATCAGTACCCGCATTCCGATTTTCAAGTATTTCAGATGCACCAAGCTTCAGGCTACCATTGATTAATCTTTCAGATGAATCCTCGACTTTCTTCTTTTCCAAAGTAGAGGCAGATTGTCGCTCACTGCTAATAAGTCTATCAATGCCACTTGGTATGTCAACTTCAAAAGGCATCCTTGGTTGCAAGTCGGACTGAGCAGACGAAGAACTGAACAAATTGGGTGCTTGCCGCCATGGCACCGGACCTGATCCAGCTATCTGACTCCAATTTTTGGCGGAGAGGTCTTTAATTCTTTCAGGCAGTACAGGAAGGAAGAGAGAAGGTGGCGGCCAGGCAGGATTTGGTGTCTGAAACATGTAATAAGATACTTGTACTATAACATTATTGTTTATACAAGCAGAGTAGCATAGTATGTAATGTAATACAGTTGAAGCAGGCTGCTATAATGAGAGGAAAGAGGGAAAATAGCTATCTGTTCATGAATAATGTTTTTTGGTTGTTTACTCAAGTTGCACGTAGAGCATGCTCAAGTTTTTGTTGTTACATCATTTGTAATCTAACAGAACCAAGCTAACAGACATGCATAACTTAAACAGGACTGATCAGTTTATGTACAGTTCAAAGGCATGATTGGAGTAGGGATCACGATTAAAAATGTTCGCTTAAAATGTTGGCATGCATAACTTGACCTGGACCCACTCTTCTCCCATCCCCAATTTGAATCAGTCAAATAATAACTCACTTTTAGTTTCAGTACCTAGAAACAAAATGTTAATCCAATTCAACCTAGTAAAGAACCAGTATTAACACAGCTAATTTGCATAGAAAGCTCACCAATGATGCATTACTCACAAGTGATGACCCAGTGGTTACAAAAATGAAAAAAAAAAGATCATTAAGAGAAATGTAAAACAACTCACCAAAATGAAACTTTTTCTGGCACAGGTTATGCACTCAATTCCTCCAGCATCCAACAGTACAAACATATGAAATGAGACTATACATCCACAATGTATTTGCTGCGTAGAGAAATTTATCATTAGAAGGTCTGCCTAATAAATTACCAAAAGATTTAAAAAAATGTCTGAGGAAGACACAATTCATCTAGTCTCATGTCAACTGTGAGGAGAAAGCATATAAGTCTACCAAACTAGCCTGGAAGAATAAAATCTTCCACTCACCTTCCCACAAGACTCGCAACACCTCCAACCAGAAGCATTCAAGTGGAACGTCTCACAGAATTTTCCCTCCTCATAAGTAGATCTAGAGTCATAAAAAAACTATAGTCAACATCTCAAAAATGACCATAAAGAAAAACTGATACATTTAAAACACAATGTAAGTGATCTTTGAAACATAAACAAATTGCTTATATAACACAAGTACAAAACACTTTGTGAAGGGATAAGGTTGTTTTGAATTGGAAGCAAGCTAATGTCAGTACCTTCCCCAAGGGGAAAAGAAATAATGCTCAGGAGCTTAGGGGCCCTTATCAACCAAACTCGGTTTATCTCCCTACTCCCAAGTCAGCGAATAGGAGCTTTCAGCAACGGTCAATCAATGAAAAACTGTGAGAGCATAGATCTGCCACATTTTCATGTTTTGTTCCTCACAGGGCTGAACCCAAACTCAACAAGAGATCAAGGAACACTAACCCCTGCAAGTCAACTGCATCTTTTTCAATGCTTCTTTCACCTATTATTCTATGAGAGACTCTTTTTTGATAAGTTTCTATGAGAGACTTACCCAACAATTATTGAATTACTGTAATAAATTAATCGTAACTGAAAATAATCGGCACATATGTAAGCATAAAGGTATACTAAGAGGCATTCAGGAGAGGCTGTAAACTTAAGGTGCTTTTCTAGTTTTTTTTTTTTTTTTTTGGGGTAAGTGCTTATTACTTAAGTTGCTTTTCTAGAATTAATGCTTGCACGGACATTCTTATGCTGCCACTTCACTTAATTCTAAGGTAATGCGGAAATTAGAAACAGCAAATTTGTCGTTTTGTAGCTGTGCAGTTACTGTAAGAAGTATGTTGCAGCAACCAGACATGATTTAATAGTTTCAGTCACACGAGTACATGAACATCAATATAAAATACCCCCCCCCCCCCCCCCCAAAAAAAAAAAAACAAAAAAAAAAAAAAAAAACCAAAAGGAAAAAGAGTAAAAAGGGAAAAAAAGAAACAAGAAGAGATACAAAGAGAAGTTACAAAAGGAGAAAAGCAGCGAACAGACACAAAAGACCAAAGGAGAGAACAAACAAAGCTCCAGTAAAGAGGAGACTGGAACGCATTGTTAGTTCCAATTTTATAAGTGTTTGGTTTGCTTGTTCCTTATGTATGTATGTATTGTACTTTTGTTTCTCAAGCTGACAAGAAAATTTTCCATTATCATTTTAAAAAACATAACAGTCACAAATACAACACACATAATGCTACAAACTGGCATTTGTCTTTTCTGTTAAAATCAATACTTTCAAATTCCAACAGTCCCATGATAAGTAACAGCTCACCAAGATAACTATTTTATATGGTGGCCAGAAAATATACTCCCATGAAGATAGAAAACAAAATCGGTTGATTAAAATCACTATATTTTCATACATCCAAACAGTTAAAAAGATCAACTACACCAAAGACTCTGGAAATACACTTTTCACAAGAACTTCGTTATAGGATTCGTAAAGCCCTAGAGCTAATAAAAATCCACTCCAACAAGACAGGAACCCCAACGATAATAATCCAAAGCAACCGTATATGCAAAGAAGCATGTTCAAGATGATAAGCACGCCAATAAATAAAAACGTGTAATCCAAACTCGGGTAAAGAAAATATCAATCATTACAAACTGGAGAGCAAACAATTCTGGTAAAACAAAAACTATCTCATCAAAGGAGAGTATTCAACATGCATGATTTAAAGTGCACTAGACTTCATGTTGACCATGACCTTAATGCTATGTTTGGATCCCAGATTTATCATGGGAAAAGAAAAGGAAAAGGAAAGGGGAACGAAAAGAGAAGGAAATGAGATATTCTAAATTCTTATCTATTATCTTTTTATGTTCTTTTACCATTCATTTTTTTCTCACAACCAAATATAAGATGCAATTTCACATCCTTTTCCCTTTTCTTCTCCCTAAAAAATATTGGGATCCAAATGCAGCGTAAAAATTTTGAGCTAACCTGTAGACTAAGAAGCACGGACACGGACACGGACACGAACACGAGCGCCGACACGGCAATTTTCAAAAAATGTTGGACACGACACTGCAGGGACACGGCAAAAGACTATATTTTTATATTCCTTATATGTTATACATATAAATATTATATAAAAGAAGTGAAAAATAGAAGATTACACGAATTAAAAATAAAGAAAGAACACATTTCACTACTTAATCGGCAACAAATTCATAATTAGTCAACTATATTCCATAAAAAATATAAAGTAAATAAACACATTAACACACATTAACAACAAAGAAGTTATTCTATCAATACACAATACTATAAAGTTATAAACTACCAAAAATATTAAAACGTCATTACACTTAATCAACTATCCATCATCATAGCATACTTGTTTTCCTTCTTCTTCTTGTTTTTTTTTCTTCTTCTTCGAACCAACAATTAGTTTCAAAATTTATAGTCGAGGCCCCGCGTGTCCCTAAAGTGTCCAAAACGAGACACGCGTGTCCAAACCGTGTCCGTGGAGTGTCCAATGTAAAAATAAATAAACAAATAATTGGACACGTAGAATGAAGTGTCCGACACGTGTCTGATGAGTGTCCCACATGTGTCGGTGTCCAACAAGTGTCCGACACGGGTACGGCTCTTTCAACGGAGCGTCCGTGCTTCTTAGCCTGTAGAGTTTTCAATAATTTTCATAACAATAAATGCAATAATTATAAGCGATAACCTATACAACATTGCCTATGATATAAAAATACAAATGCTCAAAACAAAAAGTATGCTAGTATTAAGGACAGTGTAGGCAGCATCAACCCCTATGTTCAACAACGACATGCAATTTGGAAGTGAAGTCTTCTTCCACCTGTTCCCACCATAAGGGGGGAGGGAGGTTCCCAGTTGACAACATCCATCTCAGTTCTTAGAATAGCCATCGTCATCATTCAGTGGTTTTGCATAAAGAGTCTAAGAAGGTTTAAACCATGGTTTCAAACAGTTTCTACTATAGACCTAGTTCTCAACACACAAATCAAGCAGATATAAACTGAAAATTTGGCCAGAGACCTGATAAGTACTCAAAAATTTTCAGGCAATTTCTAAATTTAACAAAAATACTTGGACACCAACAATAGCATTATGTATCCACTAATAGACAACATATGGAAAATCAAACCCCACCAGAGCCCCACAATTTATCCTCCTACGAATGAGTATTATTTAAAGTTTAAATAAAAAAGAGTTTTTTTCATATATATATACAAGAAATATGATTTCATTAGGAAAGAAAAATGCCAAGAAACACGACTGCTGGAGGCCTGAGTCAAGTAAACACAAATAGAGGAATCAACATATTTTTTTAGTGAATTCATTAGCTGATAAGATGGTTTATTTCAAAGCACAATTAATTCTGTTTTATTTGAACTTTGTACAAGAATGAAAACAGGGATAAAAACTTGCAAAATGCAAAGTCCAGCATTAAACCCTTTCTTTTCACAAGTATAGGGTGTTCTCAGATCTTCTGACATATACATCTTATGTTCAAGGGCCAGTTTAGTACAGCTTTTTTCAAACTTTTTTTTATTTTGCTTTTTTGGCTTATAAATCAAAAAGCTAAATTTTTTTAGCTTTTTTGCTTTTAACAGGATAAGGTAAGCAGAAAAGCAAATAAAAAAAAAGCAAAAAAAGCTTCAAAATCTTGAACTTTTTTTGGCTTATAAGCAAAAAAAGGCAAGTAAAAAAAGCTCAAAAACAGCCAACCAAACGGGCCCTAAGTCTTTGAGGGTCATAACTTAGCCTATATAACACCTGAAACATAAGCTCTTAAAGAGATGACAGGATCCAAGAAATTGTGTTTTCACTATTTTATTAATTTTACGGTGCCTTAAACCACAGTTGCGGCATTTTACTTTATTTATAGCCCAAGTAACACATCAACCTCGTTGAAAATCCTACAGATAACCGAAACAACCTATAGGCTATTAGTTTCCAGATTTTCCTAATTTATTCAAACATGAATGAAACTCCCCCATTTAACACTTCTTAGACAACCATTGCCATCCTAATTTCTAATGATATAGCGTCTTGACATATACTTAATGTGACAATTGCATGGCCATACGAGGCTCTATGCAATACAAATTCAATTTATTCAACATGTCAACCTTAGAGTATGTGTGGTAATGGTAGGAATGGAACGAGCTAAACCCGCAAGCTGGATATACACCAAATTTCAAATGAAGCTGAGCCACACAACTATGATCAGATTAACACACTAAATTAAATTCCAACCCAGATCCCAAACAACCCCTTAAAAGTATATAAATCACAGTTATCCCCTTAAATGTAGCCGTGTTAACCTATACATTTTGTAGTTGGTCTGCTTTTGTTGAGTTTGAATAAAGTAAGAAACCTATTCAATGCATACAAAACTTCCAGGCAATATTAAGGAAAATAAATGGTACTAGACTTTTCAATTCAACACCCCCCGAACACCACCACCAAGTTCCATGGTCCAATACAAATAGCAATAAAAAGAAATTCCTTTACCTAATACCCCGTGTGGTTTAATGAATAACAGCACCCAGAGAAATTTATAAAGAATTTTTTTCTTATTGTCTTGATGTATTTGTGGAGTTTTATTTAGAAGTACTCAATTAGCTTCAGAAGCTCTTTTTTTTTTAGGAGGGTCTTTTAATGGAAAAATTTTCCATAAATTCAATAATTTCCACCACCTATTCAAAATTGCCGTACAGTAGGAGAAATGACACTAGTAAACTCATTCCATAACTTCCAATTTCTTCGAGCAAATTTAACACCACGAAATGCACAAACCCGACTGCCAAGTTTGCTTATTCAGCACAAAGTCCATATACAGAAGCCTAATCCAGCACCACAAATTAGTCCGTAACCACCTAATTAAACCTCCATAAGGCAACCAAATCAAGCAAATGAAGCAAAGGCACTACGAAAGCCCTAAAAAGACGCACTTTTTTTTTTTTTCTATTTTGGCTGCGCCAACTAAAGGCCACACAAACCGTTCCACAATTCTCCAAGTACTAACAATCAGAAGTAAGTACAAAAAAGATAGAAACAGAACATAAAACACTGGAATCAGTCGACAAGAGTGGAGCAAGTCAGTGAAAATTGCTTACGCGCATCGATCACAGAGGTCCGCGAACTCGCCGGTCCGACGACGCCAGCCTTTCCTCGGCCGTTCCAACACATCTTTGCAGTTCGAATTGAAGCAAATCTTCGTCGATGAAGATGACGACATCGAAGCTCACCACCAACAAAACTCGCCGAACATCAAACCCTAAGCCACTCTAAAAAGAGAAAAGCAGAGACACAAGCTGCGAGCGAGTAAGACAAACAGCGATTTCACATCCGTACACAGTTCGAATTGAAGCAAACAAAGACGACAATCAAAACTCAGAACAAACAAAAGTGGACGAACAAAAACCCTAGGTTGAAGCTAAGAGAGAGAAAGACTGACAATGGCTGAGTTCGCGGATGTGCCCCGATTTGTAATCATAAGAGAGAGAGAGAGAGAGGAGGGGAGGGAACTAGCAGAGGGCTTTAGAGAGAGAAGAGAATAACACAGAAGTGAGAGAAAGAGAGTAAATATAGATATAGAAATTTGTACGCATGTATGTATATATATACGGCTTTGGAAACACGTCTGAGTCGTGGCCCGGCGTCGTCGCCTCTCTCTCTCTCTCTTCCTTCTCTCTCTATTGTCGTTCCCTCGTCGCTGTCATTGTATGAAATTCCGCATTATCTGAAAATTTTACATGTATCTATGTAATATACGAGCACGAAGTGAAGGGTATTTTGGGAAGAGGGCACTAAAAATATCCAAGTTGAGCTTTTTACCGTGACAGAAAATTTGATTCACGTTACATCCTTACCCTTTTTCACAAAGGCAATTTTACTAAAAAAAAAAAAACGAAAGACAAGAAAATATTTTTATATAATTTTGAGTAAAGGGTATTTTGGGAAGAGAATACCCAAAAGTATCCAAGTAAGCCTACCATAAAAATAAATAAAAAATTAATGCTCGTTACATCATTGCCCCTTCTTTTACAAGACAATTTTGAGCTTGTTTGGGTGGCTTATCCCTTAATATCCCTTATCAAAAAACTTTATTTTAGTTCTAGGTATTAAAAAAGAGGTGTCAAAAGCACAGCTAAAAAGCTCATAAAAATGTAAAGAAATAATAATAATTTTGATTGAAAAAAGCAGAAAACATGAGAAAAATTCATTAAATAAGCTATTAATAGCTGATCCAAACGAGTTCGTACTGTATTATAAAATTATAAATTTTAGATTTCAAATATCATTGATTAAGAAAAATGAGAATTTAAAATTCTACTCACTAAAATTTAGTAAATTAGATATAAATACAATGAGAAAGAGCTGTAGTGTTTTATTAACACTTAGTGTCTGTTTGGTAGAGTTTAAAAGTCAAGTTTTTTTTAAGCTTGCTAGTAAAAAAGTCAAGTTTTTTTTAGTTTTTTTGCTTTTCTGATATTAGTGCAGATAAAAATAAATAAAAAAGTAAAAAAGCTAACTTTTGTTGACTTTTTTATTTATAAGCTTATGAAAAAACCAATCCATAAGCTGTATCAAACGCAACCTTATTGTTGAACATAATAATAACCCATTTGGTTACAACCTTTTTATTATATTTTTGTACATTGGACTAAAGTATTAAAAGAGAGGAAGGTGAGTCAAACTTACTTGAGAAGGCACTAGATTAACCACAATTGTCATCATCATAGGTGATAGCCCGGTGACAAGTAGGTTATTCTCAACTGATTTGACTATAGGAGGTCATATATTCAATGTGTACTGACGTTCTTTGTTCATTGACCTTGTTAGACCACGTATTTGTCCACTTAATTTTTGGTGCTGCTGTGATGACACTCGCCCTCTTAAACAGTAGTTATGATTCAAATTAAACATTCCATGATTGATAAAAACTCTTATAATTACACTAAAAAATATCATTGGTTACCCTCTCACCTTTTTGCTCAAAAAAAAAAAAAAAAATCCCCACAATCCTGAGCCTTTTATAGCATTCCTTTCGAATTTTTGAGAGTGCAATGCTAGAAGTTGGTGTTGAAATGCCATAAATGCATAACTACTCTGGCTAGACTGAACCCAGATAGTAGTTTCGTACGTAAGAGAGATGGAGTGGGGCCCAATGAGATGAACGGTTGAGATCCCTAGATGAGACAAAGGCATCATCAATGGTTTTTCTATTTATTGCTCTATTATATCCAACCACAGGCAATGATCATAAATAACCTCAAATTTTGTTAAAGGTGAGTTTCAATTTTTAAATTTTAATAAATAACCATTGGGAGAGCCCTACGTAGATGTAAAAATTGTGTCCACTGTAATTTGAGCAGTACAAGTTCAAAATATAAAACTAATCTCGCTGAAGGGAGTGCATCTAACCCTTCTACCAGAAGTAGTAGCACGATTCTCAGGTATCGAAAAGGCTTGACTAGTGGCGCACCTAAAATTTTTTTTTCAGTAGAGACGAAAAATACCCTAAAGCAAAAATTTTAAGTAATGTTCTTTACATTTTTAATACTAGTGTAAATTTTTCGCTTAAAATTTAATTTTTTTTAGATGAAAAATTATCAATTAATTTGTTTTTCTGTCTTTTCAATGGAGTACTATTCATTGAATCACAATGAATTTAATCATTCAATAAAAATTAGTTTTTTGTAAAGCATTCACCAAATCATTTGACCAGCATAATATAAAATTGGTGATTCAACTAACAAAATACATAATTTACTTTTCAGTTTTACCGAAACAGCTACTTTTAAACCCACAAACGACAAAAAATTACACTTTTTTCAAAAAAAAAAAAATCAAACAAATATCAATCTATAGAAAAATACAAAAATACATCAACAAGCCGTTTGATAATGTTATGGTTAGAGTTTTTTTCATTTAGACTGAGGCCATTTTTGTCTTTTCTTATGGGTCTGTTCTTATTTATATTGAGACTTGTTTTTAAAAAAGATATGTGAAATTTATATAGAATTTTAACTATACATAGAGTTTTTAAAACTTACGGGCTTTTAAAAATTAGAAATCTAAAGCAATAGCTTTGATTTACACTTGAAATGGGTATTGAATTTAGTCAGGTGAAGTACATTTTTAACTGGGTTGGATAAAAAATTTTTTTTTTCAAAATCTAGTAAAAACAGCCGACGGTACTCGGCTAGGCATCCGTCCAACCCTGCTTGACTATCTGTTGTCTTTTATTTCAAGAAGGAAAATATGGCTATCCTAATTACCAATGAATAAAGTTTCTTTAACAAGTTTAGTGGACTATAGTCATGGTAAGGAGAGTCATACATATATTCGTTTGGTAGCCTAATTTAGGGCGGGTTTGGTTCTGGCTTTTTAAATTTATTTTGGATTAATTTTTTTGGTTATAAATCAAAACGTCAAAATTTTTTAACTTTTCTGCTTGTATATACAATACAAGCAAAAAAGTTAAAATTGTTTTATGATTTTGTTTATAAACCAAAAAATAAAATAAAAAAAACTATAAAAAAAAAATTATACCAGACGTCCCCTTAGTGTTGGGAGTTGGGATACACCATTCTCAATTTGGGTAGTAAATAAATGCAAAGATGAAATAAATTTGAAAATTGCCAAGCAAAACCCAGCTTTCTTGTCTCAATTTTAAACGTGTCTAGCGGGCTAGCTTTAGAGTGTATTTACGAAGTTGGGTTTTACTCTCTCCCTTATATAAGGAAAAAAAATTATTTAATAAAAAAGAAAACTTATATTATTATTCAAAATATTTTCTATCTTTACCATGGGATGACAAATGTTTTGTCTGTTGTTAACAAAACAATGGGCTGATTAACCAAAGAATACTTCAGGGTTTTCACATTTCTCATGTGCCCTCGAAGAATCTCAGTACATAATCAACCACTTCATTCTTGGGTTTAAAGTCTGCACACTCTCTCTCTCTCTCTCTCTCTCCACTTAATACAAGAAGTTACATTCTGTAAGCTTTTGCAGCCTGCACATTAATCTAAAAACTGGTCATGTGCACAAAGGCCTCATAATAGTAGAAAAACAGAGTGAGATATGCTATTTAATCCGGTATTAGGGTTAAACGTTCTATTATTAGGCCTCGGATCAAACGAAGGAAGTTGATAGATGACAACGAAAGCTAACTATGGCAGCATGCACGCGTGATCATCGGTTTTGTGTTATGAATAAGTTCGGAGGATTAATCTATAACAAGATAAAAAAAACAATTTGGAGTTGATGATGAAGACATGCATGGATTTGTGACATTTTGGTTTCAGATAAATACTAAAGATTTGTAAACAAGAGGTTGAAATATTCTAGATCACATCTAACAATGCTAGCTCTTTCTCTTGTTTTCTTCCTAGGACAATGCTAATTAACTAGTTAATAATTAATGGAAACAATGATGTTGCAAGTTTTGGCAACTAATGAATTAAGGCAACATGAAGGGGATGAAGCTCAACCATCTCTCCATGTTTTCATCGCTCAATATAGCGAAATATGAAGAAGAAAACATGTTGGGGGAGGTTTAGAGGGCCAAGTCTAACATTCTGTCGCGTGCACACAGTCGAGACGGAGTGCTAGTTATTATGAAGATTTAAGGAAATAAAGTTGCGTTTTAACTAATAACAATTACTTTTAGTGCAATGATAAACGTTTGACCCTAACAAATCAAGTTTGTAGAAATTGAAGATCTGTCTAAATAAGGATTAATTGTTTATGAAGTCATTTGGATTGTTTATGTAGATTCACGAGTTAGGATTGATAAATAAAATTCATTTTGATTGTAAGCTAGAAGCCTAGAAGTGAGAAGAAAGCATAATCGCGATGAGAATAATTAAGGTTGTGATCGAGGTCCTGAAAATTCCAAAACACTGAGCTAGCAGATTAGTTTGAAGTCAATTTTGTTTATATTTGGTTGTTAAATTCGCATGGACTCCAAGGATAAAAACATATACTTTGTCTCTAAACACGTACGTAAGTTAAAACTATGTAATTTGTACCTACTTCCAGCTAATTTTGTCGTAAATTGCAGGCTGAAAATCCTTGACATGCAAATAATTAATTAGTTCTCTTCTGTTTCATATATGGTGTTTCCGTCTGTCAAAGTAGCATTCTTACACATCAGACCTTTTTTCTATTCACAATTGAATTTTCTCTCTTTTGTTTTCTTCTGTGTTCACAAGCATGGAAAATTTGTATCCAAACAAGCATAAAGGAAAATTGTAAGATTCAAAGTCTAGTTTTTCCACTTACGTTTCCTAATTTGTAGTCAAAAAGTAGCTCTGACAAGGACCGAATTCTTCGAAGCTGCATGGACAGTGCTCGAAGACCGTAGTCAATTGAACTCTGTGAATTCTGTTTTTTTTTTAATTTAATTTTAATATACTGATAGTAACATTTTTTTTTATCTACATTAGTAACAGTAACTGAACCTAATGAATTGTGGGCTTCATGGGTTTAAAATATGATAATAATATGTCTACAACGTGTATATCTAATCCTCTCTAAACCCATAGCGGCGAAAGATTAATGCGCTGAACTTTTCTATTTCTATTAATAAGCATTTATGCTACACTAAGTTTATTAACTAACCATTCAATGTATGTCATTTCTTATATTTACCTACTCTATTCATTTAATACTCTCTCTCGTTTTATGTTTGTTTCTCGAGTTCTAATTTCATCGTGAGTTGTTGCTTTTAATTCTAAAAAAAATTATAAAAAAAATTCTACCAGAATAATATAATAATTATAATTTTATAATTAAGAGCCATCATAAGACTTTTATTCTAACCACATTATTCTGTATAAAAATTTTACATAAATTTTCTAATTGTATGGTATTGCCTAGCTATTACAGAGATTGCTATTGTTATATTATTTTGATGAAGTTTTCTATATAAATTTTTCAGAAAAATAGCATTTTCTACTTCAAAACTTTGATTTCCTCTTTGTGAGAGTGAATGTTCATATCATGAACAAATCAATGCGAATCATGCATTTGCCGACCGAAAAAAAGGGGAAGCATTGTAATAGAGGCCATACAATAATAAAGAAAGTGGGGATTAGGAGAGGCCTATGATATATGAAGGGGACTGTCTGGAAACTCTTGCTTGCTGCAGCACTGCCATTGCATGGAATGCCAAACAAAGCCTTAAAAGGACAAACATTCATTAAAGGAAAATTATTGGACGGCACATGAATTTTACCATCTGGGTAGGTGCATGCATGACACTGCAACACGTCAAGATATATATATATATATATATATGCATATATATATACTTGCATGCCTTTCCATTCATGTAGGTCCAAGTCTACATGACTTTCACAGCCTTGGACTATATGTTACAACAAAGGGATTGAAATGAAGGGCTATGGTTTATGTGTGTGGGCATGGAGCCACATGCATGCCGAGCTTTGAACTTACCGTTTCTTCAAAGTTATGGTTTATTAATAATCTCAATAATTTAGACCGAAAGGCAACTCTAGAAAGTGTTTTAGAAGCTGTAAATTTGTATACCATTTAGAGTAATTAAAAAGAAATCTTGAATCATACCTATTTCATTAACAAGATCTTGTACATCATTGAAACTCCTATAAACCTTGAAAAACATTCATTTCTTGCCCAATAAAGATCTATATGCACAAGTGGCAGGGTTGAATTATCTAGACATACTCATTTTTTTGCAAATATCAAACAAAAAAATGAAATTTTATTCATTTCTTTTCACATTCTTCTAACCCAGCCAAAATACTTTTTTTTCCTTCCTTTTTCTTTTTCTTTTTCATCCACAAATCTAAAATTTAGACATAATGTAAATGAGAAGTGACTAATCAAAACACAATAGATGCGCACAGTGGCAAATCCACGAAGGGTTGAGTGGGGGCAGCTACCCCACTGACTTGGCGACTTTCATTATTTTTAAAATTTTTTATTTATATTTGTTTGATTTTAAATTATAAATATAACATATTCACTAAATTTATTGACACTTACATTCATCCCCACTAAATTTGATTATAAGTTGTAACTATAGTATATACAAATTTTGTAGAGAGAGAGAGAGAGAGAGAGGTGGTGAACCTCAAAATGGGACATCCATGGAAATGAGACTGTTAAACAACGCGGAATGACTGGGAAAAGTCAAGCCAACCCAAGCATTACGTAAACGTCGACTTCATCGAGCTTTTTCTTAAGTCGGCCCGTACGTGGAGACCGAAGTTCACATGCACAGTATGAGTGTGTCTCCGCTTTCAACGCATGCAACGCCGTACGTGACTTTCATCAATTTGTAACCTAGCGGGTGCCTAAAGCGATTGAAGGAACGAAAAGGTCAAAACTTAAAGCTCATTCATTCCCCATTTCCAGCACGCCACAAAACAGTACTCTCTTCTCTACATTATCTCCTCTCTGCATGATGCCCATCAAATTTGTATTTTCTAACCTTAGATTTTAATCTTCAATTTGATGAGAGAGCAATTCCCTTTGAAAAACCTATCCCAATCATGAAAAAAGTAGCCCAGTATACAGTGGCGGAGGCAGGAAAAATATTGAGGGGGGCCAACCATAATTTTAACAATCTGAGGGGGGGTATTTATAATTTTTGAGGGGGCAAATTGACAAAAATATCTAAAACTATAGGTAAAAAATTTTTTTTTTCAAACTTGAGGGGGTGCAGCTGGGCACACATTGCATCCGCCCTGCCAGTATATGAAGTTATTATGTCAGATGTACAGAACCTTACTCGGTATATAAAAAATATTTTCATGTTCAAACCTCTAATGCTGTATTTGAAATTTGAATTTATTAAGAAAAAATAACAAAATGCAAAATTTTAAATCCTTACTTCTTTTCTTGTTATGTTATTTTATTCTTTACTTTCTCTAACTACCAAGTATATAAATAATGTTATATCCTCTTCTTTTTTTTTTTCCCTCACCAAATTCTTAATCAAAATACAATGTAAGTTAATTGGAAAAAATTCGAACAAAAGAAATTTGGCTGTCAATTTGTATTTGGAGAAGGTGTAAGTGACATTAGATACTTGTTTTTTCAGATGCTTTAAGTAGTTTATGGAACAAGGTTACTATCTTGTTCATTTTTTCTTTTGAATCTGGTTCCAAGCATTGCCTCCATCTAAAGTCACACATCATTTATCCAAACTTTTCTTTTTTTGGGCGGTAAAAGCATTTTTGAAGCTTGCATCCTAAGACTTTGAAAAGAGTGTTAGATTGTTCACAAGCCCAGTATTTTAGATCCTCCAAACTTGCAAATGACTGACCTTTCAAGGTTTGTACAGGCTCAACATCTTCCTTATATTTCTGTGACCTCTAACCCATTCTCAAATTTGTCAAACCAAGGCCAATGCTACTCAAAAGTGTTATCCAACCAAACTTGTAACCACATTTGAGTTTGATTAGCCCAGACTCTATATTGAACTCATATAAGCTTGCCTCCTATTTAGCTAGCCTGTGCAGATCAGATCATACTTGGAAGTTGGAAACTACCCAATTTCTACAAGCACACAACAATAGAAGGTTTGTTCAACATAAAACCAAATAATATCATCGTCCTCAGCCAACTTCATTCTGTTGTTGGGTAGACACAACTCAATCTCATCAGAGGGGCTCATGGTTTACACAAGCTTCCAGTTTCTAATTTCAACTCAGTTCAAAGAATAAGGCGATACGAAGTCATTTTAACAAATAACTTATTGGAAAAAGAAGAGAGAAGGATGTATTTTTTATTAGGTCTTCTCCTTGCATGATTCTGTACAAACAGAATTGTAGTAGGATCCATGAAAAGTACATTTCTTTTTGGTAAACACCCGTGGAAATACAAAACTGGATCCCCAAACAATGAAGATAAAATTTTAGACGGGGGCAAATACAGTAGCCAAACCTTGATCCACCGTTATTTGGAGCTTCTCATAGGTCATCAGGGTTTTTTGGTCAGACTTGTATGTCCCTTTCCCACTGGCCAGGACCTCGCCATCCACATCTATAATCCCTTCCTTTGCAGAGTCATCGGTTCTTGGACCAGGCTCCAAAACAACTGCTTTCACCTGTAGTACATTGTGAGAGACAGAAGCGGCAGTTTAGTTCATATACATAAATGAGCATGTGAGCATACGTGTGCAAAGGCATGCAGTGATTACATTGTTTCCTCTGGAGCATATAGCCTCCACAAGTTATATGTGATCATGGAGAATTCTTTCAAAATTTAGATTTAATGACAAAGGAAATAATATTTTAGTAACCGAGCTAAGTTGGTGATTACTAATACATGAACTCACCTTAATGTACAAGACATGCGGTGATTTGACATGATTTCCGTTATTCAATTCTGTCATTAATGCTAGCAAAGCTAACTTTGGGCAATTCCTAATAAGGATCAAGTCCAAATAACCATCTGAGAACTGCACATCAACCAGTAACAATAATAGAAAAGTCAATGATGCTCACGAATAAGAAAATTCAGAAACTTTTAATAGAAATATTAGGCCTCGGTATTTATTGCAGAGATTGTCAGAGGCAGATAAAGAGTAAGCATTTTCTCATATAGATGCAAGAACATTAAGTCCTAGTTAAAGTAAAGCTGCTAATTGTACACAAGGGAATCACTAATCATGCACATCATGCATTTGTCTTCAAGGGATCACTTAATTAAAGAGGTTTGATGCTCTCAAAATGTATCAACTGTAGCCAACTTCTTATTCTGAAAATCTCAAACTCAACAGAGTTAAAGGATAATAATAAGAAAGGGAAACAAATCAACCAATCCTCTTTTGTTTCCGATAACGAAAAAGATTCAAATAAAGGAATGAAAAGGAGACTGACAACCAAATTTTCCATGGAAAAATGTTTCAAATACTTCACAGAAGAATGTAGTTCGAGATGAAAGAAGACTACAGATCCAAGCCAGCCCAAGTCCAGATGGCATTACAATCAGCAAGTTTGGCAAGGATGCCAAGTAACCTCATGAGAAAATGAATTCTACTAGTCTGTTGGGGCGAATATTTGACAAACAAAGCTAACCCTTCCAAGCAAATATGCAATAATACTAGTGACCACGAGCAAGGGAGTTTCTTGACAGAAGAATGACTTCCAATGACCAAAAGAATAATTTATAATTGCCTATTTGCCACACATTCATTTTCTCAAATAATAGCATATTTGTTTTCCCCAAGATCTGAAATAAGCCGCATCGCTTTACTACTTTTTTATTTTGTTGGATAAATACAAAGTTAATTTTGTTCCAAATGCAGTACTCATGATGTGCTAGAATGATTACAACATACATCATAGGTAAAAAAAGAATATTCTCAGAGATTTCATAGTACAGCAGGGGTGAAAACACAGCTCTACATTTTACAGCCTAGAAACTGCTGCTGCTGCATCTTCTGAGGTGTTAGCTAACGTATCTCAAATCATAGATAAGACCTGTTTTTTAAAGAAAGAAAGAGAGAGAAAAAACAGGTCGCTTCAACTATAGTTTCTCATGATCAGCAAGAAAATCATGTACTGAATATTGTTGGCTGCTCAAAGCCACCCTTGAACTTAAAACCGAACGCACACAACAAAAGTGATTTTTATTTGCCTTTCATTGAGTTTTCGTAGTTAGTTAGTCCTAGTATGAGGATTGGCAGGTATTTATCTAAAGAATTTCATAACTGTTTCTGGACCACTTTCTGTGGAAATTATGGGAATTAAATTGGCAGTGGTTGATTCCTTTGCTACACCGTGCAGGTTCACACTCAAATAGTCAATCGGAGTAATAAAAGAAAAAAAAATAAGCAAAGCAATAAATAGGAAGATACCAAATAGGGAAAAAAACAGAGAAAAAAAAACCTTGGCGTCAGGTGCTGCCTTGGTCTCTTCACCACCCCATGGTACATTATGGAGCCAGATTGAAACAAACGGACCATCAATCGTCCTCCAAGTTAAGTTCTCCAAGTCAACATTGCGACCTCGGTAGCCACACTGCTGAACCTTAATAGGCTCGTCATTCCTTGGATTGAAGTTGTCTTTGCCCACAAATTCAACTTTTTGACTGCTTGGCTCTCCATAAGCTTCAAAGCTGGGAGCAGGCACAAAGGAAATACGGCCATTGTATTTCCTGAGATGACATATTCGTTGAAGAGCCTAGAAAAATAGTAGTTGTTAGATAATATAATATTGTATGTTATAGAAATTTACTAATTCATGTTCTCAACAGCATTTCATTACACCTTCCAAGCTAGTTTTTGTATTCAGTACTTTACACGGCATTTCACATGGCAGTAGCGCTGTCAATATTGTCAAATTATAATCTCTTAGTGCATGTGGAACTAATAATGATGATGGAGATGATCCATTTGTTAATGGTGATGCAGGCAGTTATACATACTTTACAGTAATATCCTGGGTTAATAGAAGAGAGATGGGGTTGATGGTTAAAGTGTTAAACAGTAGTTTCTTCAGGTGGAACAATATGAAGGCCTTATTACGGTCATGGGAAACCTTACGTTTAAAGTCAAGAAGAGTATATAAACAATAAAGCACCATTAAAAATTCAAAACAGTGCACTGATAATCTGATTTAATTCTGGTAACAATAATTAGATTTTTAATATTACAATAATTTTCATATAAAAAAATACAAAACAACTATACGTATCCGATCTTTCAGAAAATCTGATTGGTCTGAACACAATATTTATTGGTGAATCACTGAACATATTTGCCAAGCAGTAACAGTTATGGTAAGAGCAATACTGATGCCAAAAGTAAGAAAAGTAATAAGAAAAACCATAACAGTAACATAGTAATAAAAGCAACATCAATGACACATGTTCCTTTGCTGTAGTAGAAACCAAAAATCAAGTCCATCACACTTGATGGTGATGCCATGTATAAGTTGCGGTCAGATAGAGTTTCAATTTGCTTTTTACCAGTAATGTTGCTTGTCATGCATTGAACATATCCTGATATGCAATTAATGTGATATTCTACATACATCTCATGTGTGGGAGGAAATTATAATCAAAAGATGGGATAGACAAACCATGGGTCCCACGTGATGAGAGGCAATGTTTTGAAATCTAGACCGTTGAGCGAACCAGAAAAGAAGCTGGGTCACTGGTTCAACCGTTAGTTCAATCGGAGTTGAACCATGACGCAATAAATACGTCATAAATATATTAAAAATTATAAATAAATATAAAAAATATGTATCAATATCACCTAAATATATTTACACATTTAAAAAATATAATGTCAAGCTAATAATTTTTCAAAGGACATGAACAAACCAATATTTATTGTACAAAATTTCAAGGATATGGCCTGATTAATATTTTTTTCAATGAAATCAGACTTTATTAATCTTGTGGTGCAAAACTTTCTTCCTCAATTTGATGTGACGACATTCATTAATGCTTTGCCTTGGGCAGTGAAGGGATACTTCATCTATGGATAAATCATGTGGTGGAGCAGTGAGCTATATGGATACATTAAGTATTCAACAGACTAACACATACTCTTCCGTCCTTCGTAAAGCTCTCGCTCTCTCTATATATATATATATAGTCTCATCAAACTTTCAGGCTTCCGAGAAACCTTTCCTATTCCTCACCTCTCACTGTATTAACTCATTTTCTCTCCTCCCCCCTCTCTTTATGTCATTTTCATGTTCCAATAAAACCATTTTCTCTTCCAGGCCATCTTTCACAAAACCACTACTCTTGCACCTCCCTTCTTTTTCTTTTTTCGTTTTTTACTATCTAGTTCTGCTCATCGACTATGTCGTCTAAGATTTCGAGGACGGGAAGGGGAGAGATTAAGAGAGGGTAGCTATTATGTATTACAGCCGGAGATTACCTGGAGGGAGCAGCTGCAGGAGAAGAAGACTGAGGTCGTCCAAGGCGTAGAACAGAAGCAGCAAAAAATGAGAGCCTCAAATCCTAAAAAAATTGCACCTTTTACGATGTTAATGAACCAGCCGGTAATACAAAACTGCCACCGGTTCGAACGGTTTGGCGGTTGAACCGCATTTCTCTCTGGTTTTCTTTATTTGGAATGGTTTTTAAGCTTGTCAGGTTTTGTGCGTTTGACCGGACCGTTTTATGGATGGTCCGGTCCAGTTTTCAAAACATTGATGAGTGATATACAAATAGTGGTTCTTACAACTGATCCTGAAAAGTATTTGTTACTTAAACAGAAGTACAAGAAGTTGTAACTGGCTGTAGGCATATAAGAAAGCAGATCCTCTGGTCAGAGACACCCAAAGGACAAAGAATATCTACAATCTACCCAATAAATGAAAAGATAAATACTAGTTTTAAGACAGTTCAATTGAGAAACTCCAAACAATATAACAAGCGAGATATCTGTCAGAACTTACATAGAAGTCAATACGGGCACTCCCCATCCATCTATACTTCTCAGATTCAATGTCAATATCTGCCACTAGGCCTGGAATATAATAAGATTATGTTAACAATGCTGAAAACATAGCTACAGGTAACTGCCAAGTATACTCTAAAAGAATAACTTAGCCATAAACTTATCCATGATTACCAAACACAAGATTTAAGGAAAAGCACATAAACTAGCTTGAAATGTAAAATCCATTATCATATTGAATGGTATTTATGTCATACCCCATGCAAGCATCAAGACACTAAAGAACCTGGTCTCCCCCTGCAAGATGGTAGCTACATCCAATGAACGCCTATACCCTGCCAAGAATTGGAGTATGCAGTAATTTGGAATCAAAACGAAATACCATTTGAAAGCAAAAGGAGTAATTTTATTTTCAAAAAAAAAAAAAAAAGAAGTAACAGAGACCATAAACAACCTCGAATAATAGCAAGAGTAGCATTAAATGCTGTACAGGGTTGACCAACTGAATCCAGAAGAGATTTTGCCATGCCATTTCCAGTACCTCCACCCAAAAATACCTCAAGTCAGAATTAATATCCCACAGAAACAAGTGCAGAAGTAAGGAGACAATTTTTCCTTAACATAGGATTGCTACACTTCACCTTGCAGTGGAGACATTTATTAGTATCTGATTAAACATCAATGGGTGGGATATTAGTGTCTGATTAAACATCAATGGGGCTTACAGCTATTAAATGCAAAATGTCATATGAACCTATAGTTCCATTCATTAGATAAGCCTTTGATGTAATTACTATGCTATTGCTTGCTAGTACCATACCCAAAAACATAATCTGAGCAAGGTATATAGAATAGTATTAAAAATAAATAAATTGTGTAGACATACCTGCAGGTACTACACCAAGAGGCATTCTTATTGCAGCATTCCAATCATCTCTCTCGAGTAGTCCATTTACTACCTACTAAATTTGCAATGTGCATAAGAGAAAGAGTGCAGATCCAGCGATGCATCATATCAAACAACTCAATACATATTTGAATTAATCTCGAAGAAAGCCAAATACAAGTCACCTAATCATAAGGGCCTATATCTTTTAGCCACCACATGCCACAAAAGTTTACATTTCTATGCAGTCCTAAACATTACAAAACATAAGCTAAGGAATGTTGATCCACACGAGTCCACCAATGGCAAATTTATATTACAACATATGTTTCCGCATCCTTGGCATGATCAGAAATCATTTAAGTGGTCGGAAATTAATTAAGTGAATCCTAAAGGGTCCTTTACCATTAAAAAAATGTCCCCATTATGGGATGTTGCCATTCTCCCAACTCCTGATGAAGAATCCATTTGCAATCTACTAATGTGTTTATTATACAGTTACTTATAATTATGGAAATAGTAAAAGGGAACATTTTTTTGTAAATTTTGCAGAAGTGTGAGGGAGCAACTTAAGGGAGCAAGACCTTTAATTGAAGTCTCTTACTCATTCATTTGACTTGCTTCATGATTTTTAGGTCACTTTGTAGTTTAACTAGTTCAACAGGACACATGATAGAAGTAATTTGAAAATGGCTAATGGATCAATTACCCTTTATAGGTACCATCTCAACTTTGGAAGTGTTGTCCATTCTTAAAGTATAGTTATATCCTTGATGATATCCTATTCACCATCACAAATCAGTCTAGTGACAATTTTGACTCATTCTTCCCGCAGGTTGCCTCCCTAAAGAACCTAATAACGTGCCTGGAATTAAATTGTTATACAACAAAGACATATTCTCAATGTGAGAGTAAGCACAAGCAGCCAACCTCAACCAAGATTCCATCCCCGCTAACACAAACTATTCCATCATACTTTGAGAGATCCAATGTGTGAGCAACCTCCTTCGCATATAGCTGATATTTAGTTTCTGAAAATCAAAAGTTAAAATTAACCAGCAAGTGTAACCGTCACAGAATGGTGAGAAACTGCAACCAGCACTCAAAATCAAGGACTGCAAACCTTGCACTGTAAATTCAACATTAGCATCCTCTAGTAGTGGTTTCACATCATCAAGAAATATCTTAGATGCAGATTTCTTCCCCCCAAATGGATTCACAAATATGAATAGCCTCTTCGGCCGAGCTGTCATAGAAAGACAGCAAGTAAAAGGAAAGGCGGATGCCATAGCAAAGAAATATACAAAAATTTTAAAACTAGCCTATGCAATTAAACGCTCATTGGATGTCTGAATCGGTTATTCAATATTGAATTAGCTAAATCAAAATCTATGAACTTTTGAAAGAGGATAAAATGAGGCGTCAAACGGCACAGATTTTGAGTCTCTCAATTGTACATTAGGTTTTATAAAAATAAAAAAATAAAAAAAAACAAAGGACCAGACTTAAATTTTATAATATAAATTAGTAATTTTTTGAGTTATCTCATTTATACAGCCAAACATATTTAATTAACTAAATCTAAACTGGCCTAATTCGCAGTTTTGGGACAACAAAGCCCCACCTAAAGTAATTTAATAACACAGAATCAAAATAAACCTGTATGTGCCTGTGGAGAAAATATTGGATAAGTATATGAAATTTTTAGAAATTGATAACCAGTTCATGTTGGACTGCAGTTTCTCAGTAACCAACCAAAGCATGTTAATTGCACTCTGACCATTAAATACTAAACTATAGAGCTAAAACTTCATATTTATCAATCCATATACCACACATCAGATTCCTAAATCATTAATTGCGGATTATGATCAGTCAAACCAAACAAATTTATAATGTAGGGACACATTCATATTCATATAGTTATAAATATACAGAAGCAAACGTTTATATGAACATATTGATAATTATTGAGGAACAGAATGACATGATTAGGCTATTATTACCTAGAGAATCAATGCATCCTTGGAGCTTTTGGCACCAAAGTCGCAGTGAGTCCTCGGACAAGGGCTCGAACACGAAGGTCTTCCTCACCGGAGTTCCTCTGTCCCCGACGCAGCAGATTTCATCCCCACTCTCAACAACGGCCCTGATCTTGATCCTCGAACCTTCGGTGGAGAACCCGAGGACCTCCTTCTCCACCGCCAAGCAACGGTGGGTGCCGCCCTCCGCCCACCGGATTCCGCCGACGGAGGTGAGGGTCACCGCCGTCACGATCCCATTTACCAGAACTCTGTCCGAGAGTACGGGCTCTCCACCTCCGGTTTGATCCATATCACAACAAAATGTCTCTATTTTCTTCGCTTCAGTTTGAGAATATATGTGATCGTTGATTCGGGTCGGATTTTGGCCAAACGGATCTAAAAGGTATTTGCGTTTGAATGGTCCGTCAGATGAGGTTAGTTAGAGGGTAGTTTTATAAATGTTAGGTGGGACCGTGGAAGCCTTCGTGGCCAGCGGTTGACTTGGATAATTCGATGTGGTTTTTTTTTTTTTTTTTTTTTCATATTTGGGGTAGGGATGATTTGATAAGCACAAGAATAATTCAAATTTTCAAACAATTCAAAAGTGAATACTTGCATGAGACTGTGAAACAAATTAGTCATTCGAGCTCGACTTGTTAAAATTTAATTTGAGATTGGGTGATTATGTTAACAAGTCAAAACTCAATAATTTATTGAGCTGCTTAATAAGTTTATGTAGGTTCTAGATTTATAAAAAATAAAAAAACAAACTAAACATGCTCGATATACTATCAATACAATTTAAATTCATTTAAAATTAGTTCAAAAGATGTTCAAGTCAAACTTAAATTATTGAGTTTTAAAGTTAAGTGTTAACATTCTACTATTTGACTCAACTTAGCTTCTTTATAGCCCTATAAAATAGAAACGGCATTAAAAAAAAAAGTAAATCGAATCATAGAAGATATTAAAGACGTAAATCCTTCTGTTTGCCTTTATAAAAGCAAATGAAAAGAGTAAAGAGAAATATATGATTTAAATTTACACAGGCCCTTGAGTTGAAAGGAAATGTACATACCATTTTCAAGTCATGCCCTTAAAAAGGTGCTACTAAAATCTTCTCCTTACCATTTTAATTGGATGGAGATATGAGTGATGGGTGTATATTTTATCACATTGTGTTTTTTTCTTAATCCTTAGTCAATTAAAAGTAAGATGCCTAGATAATTTGAAATTTAAGATATTGAACCTTTTTGTTTTACTTTGAAAAGGATTTATCTTTTTGAAGTGGCCTGGAAGAGAAGAAAGAAAGAGACGGATTGGAGTAGCCCTTGAATTAGAAGAGTGTGTTTAACTAATCCAAAGTGCACACTTTGATTGTCATCTTTAATCACTTTGAAAGTTTACACACTATTGTTGAAGCAACGATCTCCTCATCCTTAATAAATTTGAACCAGGGAGTATTGTGAATTTTTGAAAAGTTTTGGGATTATTTGGAAACATTTTCAAATTGCTCATGGCTAACTTTCATATGGTTGAAATCATATGTGATACAAATTTACATATAACAGGTTGCTTAATATGAAGATTATTATAGACTTAATGTTAAGAAAGAGAGGGAAATTTGCCACAATCCTATGATATAAATGGCATCAAGATGGTTGAGGATGTGTGATGGGAAAATTTTGCATTCCCTTATACGAGAACCCCTCTTCTCTTGCTATGACTATTCTTTACCATATTTATATAAAATCTTTACATTCCCTTAATATCCTTTACGAACTATATTCAAGTCATGCTTTTGGCATCAAAGTTGCGTCAAACTTGAATTACTGAGTTTTAAAGCTAAGTGTGAACATTCCACTACTTGACTCAAAAGTAGAAACAACATTAAAAAAAAAAAAAGTAAATAGAAGCATAGAACATATTAAAGACTTAAATCCTTTTGTTTGCCTTTACAAAAGCAAATGAAAAGAGTAATGAGAAATATATGATATGAATTTAAAGAGGCCCTTGAGTTGAAGGAAATGTACACACCATTTTGAAGTCATGCCCTTAAAAAGGTTCTACTAACATCTTCTCCTTACCATTTTAATTGGATGGAGATGTGAGTGACGGGTGTATATTTTATTGCATTGTGTTTTTTTTCTTAATCCTTAGTCAATTAAAAGTAAGATGCCTAGATAACTTGAAATTTAAGATATTGAACCTTTTTGTTTTCCTTCGAAAATGATTAACCTTTTTGAAGTGGCAAGGAAGAGAAGAAGGAAACAGATGGGTTGGATGTAGCCCATGAATTAGAAGAGTGTGTTTAACTAATCCAAAGTTCAAACTTTGGTTGTCATCTTTGATTACTTCGAAAGATTACACACTATTTTTGAAGTAACGACCTCCTCATCCTTAATAATTTTGAACCAGGGTGTATTGTGAATTTTTAAAAAGTCTTGGGATTATCTGGAAACATTTTCAAATTGCTCATGGCTAACTTTTACATGGTTGAAATCATACGTGATACAAATTTACAAATAGCAGGGTGCTTAATATGAAGGTTATAATTGACTTTATGTTAAGAAAGAGTGAGAAATTTGCCATAATCCTATGATATAAATGGCATCGAGATGGTTGAGGATGTGTGGTGGGAACATTTTGCATTCCCTTACACAAGAACCCTTTTTTTGCCACGACTATTCTCTACCATATTTATATGAAATCTTTACCAACTATGTTCAAGTCATGCTTTTGGTACCAAAGTTGCACCAAATCAGGAGAAATTATTTAAAGTGACCGTCATACCACGTCATTATATTCATATGGTGTGATGATTTATTCATTTAATATAATTTGTGTAGAGAGACAATATTTTTTAAAAATTTATAGACTTTCTAACTGTATGGTGGGTTTTCACATGTGTCACAAATTGTATGGAATATCACACCACATATCATGCTTACATGGTGCGACGGTGGTCTTCCTTACTCGGAGTTCCTCTACTCCCAACACAGCAGATTCCATCCCCATTCTCAACAATTGCCCTGATCTTGGTTCTCAAAACTTCAGAGGACTCGAGAGCCTCTTTCTCCACTACTAAGCATCAGTGGATGTAATTACGGATGGCAACATGCAGAATTCGGTACGGATTAGGCTAAATTCTATTCCAAACTTGTGACGGGTTCAACTTTCCCACCCGCCCCCACTTCACTTAAATTAATCGAGTTCAAGTACGAATGAGTTTAATCCTATTAAAATTTTAAAATAAAAATAAGTCTAGAGAAATAATAAAAAAACTAATACAAATTATACAAACACTAATACAATATAAAATTGAGAAAGAAATAACTAAAAATTCAAGAATAAAAAGTAACATTAAAATCCTAATATTTACCTATATAATAAGGATGTTATATAATGAAATATAATATATATATTTAGAAATTTTATGCAAGATTTTATTTTCTTTTCCATACTCCACTCTTGACACAGGAAGTGGAATGAAATTAGGTTCGAATTTTCCAGATCCAATTACGATCCCTAGATTCAACAATGAGTATGGGCTCTCCACCTATCATTGATTTGGGTCGGGAAACAAAGAATCGGGTTTTAGCAAAACTGATATAAAAATTATTTAATTTTGAATAGTCCACCAGCCTGAACGCTTTTGAATGATAAGTGGAACTGTGGGGTGCGAGCACATGGTCGGTCGTTGACTCCGAAAAATTAGATAAGCTTTTTCTGTTGGGGTGATTTAGATAAGTATAATTTTAATTCAAATTTTTGAACAATTCAAAAGTGACAAAAAGATAATTAGATGGGACTATAAATTAAACCAGTTACCCGAGCTTTGGACTTAAATTTATTTGAGATCGTCTTATTGAGGTAACAAGGTAAATTTAAATATGTTTTGAAGCTTATTAATTTTGTGAGATTGACTAGATAAATTTATATGCATTTTAAATTATATTAAAAAAACAAGCTACTAGACTTACTTTATGATCGGCTGGATTGAAATGTTGGAATATTTGGTGTAAACACCAACTTTGAGTCATTGTTAAGGTGAGAGTCACATGTCCTTTTTAGTAGGTCCAAGATGCTTTGTGTTCTCCTCCATGAGGAGATGAAGAATAAGCATTTACTTGCTCAAATTCACAGAAGTTTGAATGAGATAATGGTCTCCAAAGTAAGTACCATGAGTATGGTTTATAGGTGAAACTAAAGGCTTGTCCCACATTGATTTTTTATGGAAAAAGTGATGGGTATATAAATGCTAAGTTTAAAGATGGGTTTGGGCCCCAAGGGACGCCCCACTTTTGTGAAAGGGAAAGGACCTATGGAACCAATGGGTTGATCCAATAAACCACACGCACGCGCCGTCGGCCGGTTCAGGTGCGGATGCCGGTGTGATTAAATTAATATTAAAATGGCTTGGGCCGGTTTAATATTTTTGGACGCGGTTTGAACCATACTAGTGTGGACTGAGTTGAATCGAATCGGTTCAAATTTAAATTCCAACGGTTACGTCCCTTCCTAAGGGCGCGTTTGGCTGGCATCGTTTCGAATGGGTGCGATTCTTTCTATATATAGAAATAATTCCCCTCCGAACAAAACACAATTTAATATACAAGTTTTTCGTCTCTCTCTCTTTCTCTCTCGGCCTTCGACGATGTGCCCAGATTTCGACGACATTTAGTGGTGAATCTCTGGCCAAGTACTGTCCAGAATTCCGGCGATTGTTCCAGACAGATTCTGACGGTTCGTTCAGTCCGTTCACATCTTCTTCTCTATCTTAGAAATTCTGTACACGAATTTCTGTCCAGGTTTTTATCCGGTTAATTTTACATTCGGTGTGATTAATTTATGTGAAAATTCTATCACTTTCTTCTGTGTTTCTGTAGTGAATTTCAGTGTTGAAATTCTACAGAATGACTGCAGATTTTCTGTGTAGAAAATTTAGTGTATTCATTTTCATATCATGTTGATTTTATCAGAAACGCCGTATGTTTCTGTATGGAATTAAATGTCATAATTCTGTGTAGAATTAGACAGAAATTTCTCTTTATTTTATATCATACATGATGAATACATTTCATACATTGAAAGAGTAAAATCCAAAGGTTGATTCACTGAATCTTGAATATTGTAGTGCTACTTATTCAAGATTGTGATCATTTTATCCTGGAGATAGACGTTCGTTTATCCCATGGGCACCTGTGTGGGGGACGAATCTGTTTTAAGCTAAGAGTGTGAAACACTCGACTTGATCTCCCCTGCATCGCATATTTTATTATTTCATTATATGAGACTTGTTGAATCTATCATATTACGTTCTTTCACACACGTTATTTAATGTTATTGATTTCACCTTATGATGATTACATTACAATAATATTACTATAGTTCATTTCACTTTATTGCGGTTACAGATTATATGAAAAACTTTATACAACATATTTTAATTTTTCAACATGAAACTCGTTTAAAATCTACTTAAAAGATAAACAAATCAAATTTAAACACATTACAAAATTTGTTGAGTTTTTAACCTAAACTTGAACAACTCACTAGTCATTTCGATTTAGTTGTTTTTATAGTCCTAGAGATAACATAAAAAACAAAGGCCAATAGAATCATAGAAGATATGTATTGATTAAATACACATATCTTTTTGTTCACATTTAAAAAAAAATGAAAATATTAAAGAGAAAATATATGAAACGAATTTAAAGAGATTCTTGGGTTGGAGGAAATGATATAAATTTAAAAAATTCAAACTCCCTCAATCATGTTGGAAAATGAATGTCATGCATCCTAATATGTGCACAGCATGTTGAAGACATGCCCTAGAAGAGGGTGTCAATAAAATCTTCTCCTTACCATTTTAATTGGATGGGAATATGAGTGGTGGGTGTATGTTTTACCTCATTGTATCTTTTTCTTAATCTTTGTTCAGTTAAGACAAATACCTAGATAACTTAAAATTAAAAATTTTGAACCTTTTTGTTTGAATTTGAAGATAAGGAATTTTTTTTGAATTGGGGTGAGAGAGAAGAAATAAAGAGATATTTTAGACTTTAAATGCTCCATCAAATAAAAAAGTGTTTTTAACTAATCCAAATTAAGTTCAAAAATTGATTGTCATCCTTAATCACTTCGAAAGAAAATTCTCATGGATATTAAGTAAATTACACTATTTTGAAGAAATGACTTCATCGCCCTTAACCAATTTGTACAGTGTGTTTTTTTGAATTTGTGAAAGGCATGGAGATTATTTGAAAAATTCAAATTGCTCATGGCAAACTTCCATGTAGTTGAATTTGTATGTGATAAGGAAATTTGCCATAATCCTATGAAATTAATCTACCATTGGGTGTGAATTTTTTTTCATCCCTTCCCCCTCCTCCTTGCCACGGCTACACTCCGCCATATCTATGTGTGTGGTGTGAAATCTTTACCTTCCCTTAACATCACTTCCCAACTATGTGCAAGTCAAACTTAACGTATAGAAGTCAACTATAATTGACAAACTTTGAGATAGTTAGAAAAATTTGTTATAATTGTGGTGATAGCTTTGGTCCAGAGAGCGCAGCTACCCCTTTTAAATTTTTAAAAACTTCATTCTTTTATACTTTTAGAAAAGTTTCTCAATTTGCCCCCTAAAAGTTACATATTGCCCCTCTAGATAATAATTATATATATATATATATATATTGTACTAAAACACGAAATCCTAGTTTTGATTAGTGATTGGTTGTGGTTAATTTACTTAAACTGACATATGCTGATTATAATTCTTTCATGTTGTTTGCCCCTTCACAAAGTACGAGAGTAAGGCATTTCTATCTTAAAGATTGCACCCACTCCTCAATTATATAATGCTTTTGTTTAGAATCTAGAGGAGGAGAGGTAGTAGGTAAGCAGCCTTACCCCGCTTTATTTTTATTTTTATTTTTATTTTTGTGAAAAACAATGAAGGCATGGTTTAGCACATTTAGTAAGTTATTCAAGTTGGGGCCTTGTGGGGCAGAGTTTGGTTAGTTGTAGTGGCATTGCAGATGATCCACTGCCACTACTTCCACAGAATGTGATATCAGCTGCTGCTATTTTAATAGGATTAAATGTTCTTTTATCCTCAAATAATCTCTTTAAAAAAACTGTGTAAGTGCTGCTGTGCAATTGTAAACATATACTGACTTCTACCATTGGTCCTCCCTGAAATTGACTAAAAATTGGGATTGTAGCAATTCTAATTTTGGTAGGCCTCCCTCCCTCTTGAGGGGGGAGGGAAGAGAGCAAGTATCAAATTTTCGTTTTGGTAATTCGTTTCGGTTGGTTCAAAGACGAAAATGGTTCGGAAATCTTACGAAAATGTTTCGATATGTTTCAAAAATATTTCAAAAGTGATAAATATTAATATAAAAAAAATACACTCTTTTGTACTTTTTTCAATCACAATTGTATAAAAATACTTAATAAAAAAAGTTATAAATTCGAATTGACACTATATATTGTTTCGATATATAACATCATGCTTTGGTATAATTTTCTATCTGCCCTAGAGTTTGATGGAAAACATAAAATTTTGTTATTTTATTGATATTTCGTTTCGATCTACCAAAACGTTTCAACCATTTTAATAACAACAAATCAAAATTTTATTGTTTGGAAGAGACCGAGGCGGAAAATTACTATTACGTCACTCTAAACTTCACAAAAAGTCTATCAAAATAACTTAAAAAATAAGTAACTAAAGACGAATTAATACTAAAAATAAAAAATCCAATATAATGAAAACTAGTAACTAATATGTCAGCCACCAATTTTAGTAATTCTTATTGACATGTGATGTGTGAATATACTAGTCACCTAAATTTGTAGTGTAATAACGAGACTTTTAAAAAAAAATATCACATGACAAAATTTAATAGGATATTTCCTTAAAAGTTTTTCACTACACAAATTTAAGTTGTTAATGAACGTGTTATCATTTGATAAGAATTATTATCGAGTACTCAGATTATTTTTCTATCAAAATGAATTACAAAGAGAGTCGAAAGGAGAGGGGGACTGAGGCTCAAAACCTGGGTTGGTTAACGAGCGGGGCAAGTAGGGGTCGTCATGGGCCAGAGGGCCCGATAGGCCCGTCCATAAATTATAGGGCTTGAGAATTTTTTTTAGGCCCAATTAATTTAATGGACAGACTTGAAAATTATCTTTGAACTTGGCCTAACTCGAAATATATATAAATAATATATGTTTTTATATTTTAATGTTATAGATATATATGTAATTAAATTTTATGTTATTCAAGATTATTTACAAAGAAGAAAATTATACATTAAATAAATTTTATATCAAATAAGCGGGCTTGAGAATACAATTTTTTTTAATTGAACGGATTTGAAATTTGATTTTGGGCCCAATAAAATTTTTTTTGTCTAGACCCGGCCCGCCTAATATCCACCCTTAGTGGCAAGTGCCTAACCATGTTGAGTGCATAACTTCAACAAATTAAATGTACATCTTAAAAATACAGGTACTTATTCTTCTCCAATGCGCCTCATTTTCAACTGGCCACAACAAAATTATGGCTTGAAACCAAGATCGCTTAGAGGTAAATATGATAATATTTTCACATTGTTTTGTATATAGTTGCAACTTGCAACTACGTAACCTTCTCCAACAATTGGGCATTCTTTAAAAAATTAAAAATATATAATTTGAGTATATATATATGACAGTTTGACGTGGCAGTTGAATAGTTGGTCAGCACTTTAATTGATTTTTTTATTAATTTTTGCTTCATATGATATTTTCGGTAATTAATGTTATTGCGTTTTTGCAGACGTAACCAAAAGAATAATTGCAAAACAAACGTTACAAACCGAAAACCTATACATACAGATAGCCATATATGCCTATCCTGACCTCAATAGAGGAATTGGTTATGGAAAATTCATGGGGCTGTCTCATTCCTTGCGATTTCTTGTTCTTAATCTTAGATTAGGAAGTACCAGTTTGCTGCATTATGCTAATACAACTTATCGGTGTCTTTACCTACATGAGTACTTGCCAATTGATCGCCCATTTTTGAAGAAAATATGGGATTGGCGTGCGAAAATCAGCGAAAATCAAATGAAGTGGGCGATGGCAAGGGCTATAAATACCCTTGTGCAAATAAGAGAAAAGTGTGCAAAAGAAGCAAGTGCAATTGTAGAGAGTGGCAGAGAGAGATATATATAGAGTTGTATTTTATTTGAGTGACTTGTTATATTGTAAGAGTTGAGAGTTGTAATTTTCTCTTTGAATTTGATTCTGCTACTATGGACATAGGTAAATTGTCAAACCACATTAATTGTTATGTCTCTCTCTTTGTGTGTGTGTGTTTCTAAATTCATTTTGCATAACAAATTAGTATCAAAACTATTGGTTCACCACTGTGAGGTACTGTTTAGATTTCAAGTTGGTCTGATCTAACTTTCAAGCACAAAAGAAGGTTTGTCTCGCTGAGACGAATACGCCGCCGCAAACCACGTTAACAATAGAGGTCTGACGCTCTGTAGATCTGAAATCGAAATTTTTAGATCTATAGAAATTTTTTGGCCGAATTCAACTTTTGTTCACACTCCTCCGAGTCGCACGGCGTTTTAACCGAAATAACTTCTTGCGCAATTCATGCGTTTCTGTTTTTATGACCAGAATTTTTTTTTTTATTTCCATTTCAAATTGTTCTCTGGACTTTTTATCAATATGAGGTGATCGTAACACAGTATATAAGACTCGTGATTCAGGCAATCCAATCTTCCGTGTGTAAGGCGGAAGCCCCCAAAAATGGTTTTCCAAAAATGGGCGATCAAAAGATCGAATCACTAACGCTGCCGCAAACGGAGATCCGAGACTCCGCAAATCTGAAATTGAATTTTTCAGATCTTTGTAATTTTTTAACCTGCGAAGACAAGTGATGTTATAATGATATCACCCTCTCATGTCAGTAGTGACATCATCCATATGCCATCAGTCAGTGACATAATTGCACAGTCATCTGCCACGTCAGCACCAAGTTAGTTGCCACATCAGCTCCTGATCAGCTGCTACATCAGCGACCAGTTCGCCGCCATACATGTCCAACCAGCCTTCAAACTATGTATTTGAAGATGATCGGATGATCGGACACGTTCAGGCAAAGTTGTTGTTGGGTGGCTGAAGCTCAAGGCAGCCATGAGAGGGGGCTTCTTCATTAGGGAGAAAGCTGTTGTGAGACAGGCTTGGCTCTAGGGCTAGGCGAGCAAGGCTCTCGCCTTAGGCTTCTAATTTTTTAAGGCTTTCAATTTTCAAAATCTCCATAGGTCATAATATCAATCTTATGTAATTTTTTTCATTTTTTTTTAGAAAGGGCCTCGTTTTGGATAAAAAAAATGCTTATTAGAAAAAGTAGTACTAAAATCAACTACATTGGTAAACCTAAGGGAGAAAAAACACCATTTTAACCAATAATAAACTGAAGACCTCAATTTTTTTCTAAATCTTACATACTATAATTAAAGCCCTATATGGTTTTTACAAATTATTTCTTAATGCTCTGTTTGGAACCCCGACTTTCAATGAAAAAAGTAAAGAAAATGAAAAATGTGAGGGAAAAGAGAACAAAAATACTATTTCATTTTGTTATTTTTTCTTTCACTTTTTCTTTTTTTACTTTCCCACCGAAAATTCGGCTACTAAACGGAGTGTCAAAAAACGTCTAAGTACAGATGAGAAAAAATGCCTTATAAAAGTAATCTCGAAATCGACTACACTAATTAAAAAAAATTATCTTTCAACTAAAAAAGACCCCATTAGAAGAAGACTCAAAATTAGCATACCGATCAATTTTAGAAAAAAAATATGGATTTTATCAAAAAATTTATTTTATAAACTAAAAACATACAAAGTCTCATTTAAAGTTACTTGCCTTAAGCCTCAAGTTGTCTTGAGCCAGCCTTGCTGAGAGACGGGCACAACTTGTTGAGTTGGATGATTTATAGATATGGGCTGTATTCAGGAAGATGCTGTTCGGTTGTGGTGTCTGCAGGTTCCATCATTGTCTGGACTTTTACCACAGTTTTTGCCTGTACAGTAAGATTATTTACAGTTTGTCTTCCATTTGTTATGAGGAAGCTTCTCAGGACACTGGTCTGCATCTTCTGAATGATCAATGGTGTTGGTTGTTCCAACTAAAGATTCCTGCTGAGACAGAATTAAGATGGTATCTAGAGGACCACAAAAGCCAGGACTTTTAGCACGTCTCTCTCTCTCTCTCTCTCTCTCTCTCCCTCCTTGGCTATTAATCCATTCATGGTAGAAGCAGGGATAGCTTTCTTCTCTTCTAGTAAATCTGTTGCACCTTAAATGTTGTGTGTTAGAAGAAAATCTAAAACAATAATCAGTGTTGTATGTTGCTTGTAACGCCAAGAATAATAATTAATATTATTGATCGTATTGCCTTGTCAAACATCCCTGCAGCTAATATAGCCATGATCAATGGATTGTAAGATGATTTGTCCAAGATGGTAGGTTGTAGAAAGTAGTATGAACACCTTCGGTTGCATCTATCAAAGATTAGTATAACCCTTACTGTTGTTGTTTAGCTGTCAGCCTATGGTATTTAGCTATGACCGGGATAACAGCAAGTGTTGTTCTTTTATTGAATCAGCAAGTACTAGAATTCTTGCAATTTCCATAACATTACTGTACATGCAAATAAAATTAAAACGCGAACCCACAAAAAAAACTAGTTACTTCTGGTAACAAGAACCGAAAAATGGAAAATGAAAAACGAGTCAGAGATAATACAATGATAAAGTCAGTCACTCCGCGTCTGACACTTCATCTTCATCTTCCTCAAGGATATAGACCAAGGCACGTCTTCTTGCAGCAAAAACACAGGCGACGCCCCTGGATGCTGAAGCAGTAGATTTAAATACAATGTCAAACCACTTGAAGTCAGAAAACATTTCAATCTACAGGTTAAAACATCAAGTGCTAGTTTCATCCAGTAGGAGAACATCTTGAGTGAGCGGCTCTTTCTATAGGATGGAAGCGAATATGCCTCTAATACTAGTGACTAGCTGTGGTCAAGTAAGAGGCATGTAACTCTTAACTGGAATAACATCATCTCTCATGGGAGCTCAAGTCACATAATTATTTGTTGATAAAGGAAGATAGACTGTAGCATATTGCCAAGAGTAGAAAAACAAGAAACTAAAAATGCTGAAAATGATTTAATGAAGAGTAGAAGAATTACACCAGGGATAATGGGGTTGTAACTTGAAACAGGTAGGGAGAATTGGAATCCTTGCAATTTCTTCTTCTTCTTCTTCTTCTTCTTCTTCTTCTTTTATTTTTTATTATCTATGGCATTTCTATGCACAGATCCATCATTTCCATTGTTCCTCATAGATGAAGACTGACCATTTTCTTACAATATAGTTTTTGGATGTCCTAATCTATCGGTCATGACATAAATGGCCTCTATTGACTGTTCACGCCGGATGCTGCTGCGGATTACATATATTGGCGGCATGGGCTATTGGGTATCAAGCTGCTGTTCAAAAATGATCTTAAGTATTGTCCCAATAGACCTTTCTCAAGTCTATGGAAACTGCAAAAATGTAGCACATAGGTTTGTGCATCGTAGCTAATGGAGGGGTGGGATAAGGGAATCAACTCTTGCTGTGGAGCAAGAAAGATAAAACTCTCACAGTTGACTGGTTACATTCCAAATCCTCCACAAATTGTTTGATAATTTCATTTCCTAAGGGGTTACTGAAGAAAATTTAAACATCACAAAATTATCAGCAAAAGTCACTATGTTCACTAAGAAATGTTTGATCAGTGGAACAAAAATTTCTGAATGTAAATTATATTCAAAAGCTATCCAATATAGTTCGACTTTAGAAAGCAAAATCTGATACAAAAATCCCTGCAATGAGAAATTTTGTAGATGCATGCTTGATGCTTCCTATCAGTGAAAATATAGAAAATGAATATGAAATAAAAATCACTGGTTGATATGGTAACATAAACCATCGCAGTCCTGGTTCTATCCTTTGTTATCCGGACTCAAGTTCATGATTGGGTGCAGGTGTTTTTGTCTAGTGTTGAACTCCTTGAACCCAAACCTTAAGATATGGGGACTTAGCATAAAATGTGTCCAGATGTTGGGTATGTGTATGTGACATGTCTTCTGCATTTCAACACAATATATTCTATATGTATGTACCTAGATTTCAATCTAAACAGGAGGTTGTGGAAGAAGGGGGTTTCTGTCTCTCAATGTAGGGAGCTAGAAACCCCTTGTCTGCAATCAAATCTAAGCATCTTTTTTTTTTTTTTTTTGTCCAATTTGGATGTGTCAGACACATATCCCATATGCACACATGGTCACGCCCTTACTTGTTCCTGTGTGGTGCCTTGTTGACATGAATAATTGGGGAATACCAAAAGAGTCCATGCAAAACAAGTTCAATCCAATATGACCGCATGAAAGTTGATCGTTCTTGTTGAAATTTCAAAATGATGTGAGATGAAATGAAAAGCACTTACCACTGACCGCCAAGGGAGCAATCACAGCGTGGGGAATATTCCGAACCTTCTCATTCTCCATCTGCAGGTGCATGACCGAGTCCTGGAAGTAACATTTTTGTGAGCTAAGAATTCATCTCGAAAGCAAATTAGAAAACTAATTAAACAAAGAAAGACATTCAGTGAGGTGAGCAGTTGTAGGAGCTATATCAACTCAATGAAAAACTAATCTTTGAAAGACAAGGCATGAAATAAGTTAAAACAAATCAAAATTAGAGTTGGAGACAGCTGAGACCAGAATTCCAATGTCTGTTTCCAAGTTTAAGGTTAACCTCCAAGTTTTTATATTACAAAAATTCACCCGATGTGTTTAAAGATACAACACAAAAAAATTGCATGTGCAGAGAAGCAAATGTTCAAATTAACAGAAAGAAGAATTTCAGAGACATGCCAATACAAAAAAAGGCAACAGAATTTGCAAGCATCAATAAGCCCATATATAGTAAGTTGTTCTATAAAACTCAAGGAGAAAATACCTTTAGTTCATGCAGATTCCAATGGTTTAGACCAGTGGATCTTGAAATAGATACAAAGGGAAGGTCACTAGCTTGTACAATCATCATACAAGAATTTCCAGGGCTCTCGGAACTGCTAGTTGATTCGTTTAATAACAGAACAATTTGACTTTCCTGTTTTCAACAACAAAAGGTCACATTGAACACCAGTCATTGCTTAACATGGAAAAACTTAAAATTCTTACTTTATATAGACAGAGATCCATGCAGTGGTAGCCATCAGGAACAGATAACAAGACAACTTAAAATTCTTACTTTATATAGACAGAGATCCATGCAGTGGTAGCCATCAGGAACAGATAACAAGACAGCTTCCAGTAGTGCATTTCCCTTCTTTACACTGCTCAAGTCATGCATAAACCCCCTCGTGATACCTATGCAATTTCTGACATTTGACAACGACTCATCAGGAACTCTGAAAGAGATGTAGTCAACAAGCCTTTGTTCACGTGTTTGAGAAGTGGTAACGGCCTCAGGAGCTTCCTGTAGAGGAAAAGGAAGCCATCTGTGTAATGTACTTGTGGGGACTAGAGATAAATTACTAGGAAGAATCACCAAGGCACAATTATAATGGACGTTACAGTATAAAAAATCAGAGAGAGACCAATAAAGTTACAAAAAAGCGTAGCCGCTGAGTACTTGAACATAAGGACATGCCTCTATCATTTGAAAACTATTCATCAGCACCAAAAAGCACCCCCAAAAAAAAGTATTGGACCAAAAGTTTCTTGCCGGGTAGCATAACCCCCAACCAGTTAGACAATTTCAATGAATTTCCAATCCTATTAGTGTTTGTGCAGGGAACAAATACATCAATGTAATACTCTCAACACATTGAGAATGACTCCACCAGCATCCACAAAAATTGTAAATCAGAAATCAATCCAAATAAGGGTCCCCCTTTCTCCTAGTTAATATCCTGTCCTTCAGAGAAACGTTCCAGTTCTTAGAGTCTCGTTAATTAAGTGGTGGTTAACTAAAATGTGCTTGAAGCTGCTACATATGCAATAATAAAGGCAGTATAGCATCATGCTCTTAATTAATCCTTAAAATTTACAAATCTTCATGCCCATCAACATCATCTCATCAACATAAAAGACACAAGGCAGGGATCGTTGGAGTTAAATGATTTTTTGTTGCTGAGGTCCATTTAATGTTTGTGGAATTGGCTTTTCAGGGCCAAGAGTATGCGAGTCTTGTCATCCAATTTGAATCAAGGTGTACTTGTGTGTGTTATGAGTCCACTAATTTAAGCATTTTTCACTATAATCTTCCTTGCTTTCAGGTTTAATGATTCTTTCCTGCAGTCCAGTTTTCTCTGGGCCGTTTATCTCCTAGCAGCACTCAGCAACTCCCTTGCCTTTGGTTGAGTGATTCCAGAGCTTTGTTTTACCCTTGACATATACTCTTCCCACTTCTCTACCCTTGTGGCTCAAGTGTGCATCAATTCCTTTCTATAATACAGTTGATAATTTGTTATACACCCCTTACAGCACAAAAGCTGATAGAGATCTAGTTCCTTCAAAACATCCGCTTTATGGTGACATCTAAACCGCCTAAGATGGTTTTTTAACTATGCATCCAATGTTTTGAAACCCAAACAGTTGAGTGAACCGTAAAAGAGACCGGGTCACGGGTTAGTGGTTCAACCGTTGGGTCAACCGGTATTGAACCGTGACATCATAAATATATATATACAAATATAAATACATAAATAATATATGTATTAGATTAGTTAAACGATATATTTTTTTACTCAATAAAATCTAACTTTTTACCTCATTTTATTTTCTTACCTTTTCCCTTTCATTTTATTTTCATACCTTTTCCAACAAATTCAAAATTATGGTAGCATGAAACTTATTGAAATTTTTGGTAGGATGAATAATTAAAATTTTTCATGTTGGTATCAATTTTAAAAAACTTAAAAAGGAGGGACACATAGTCAATGTATTATACTATTATGACATGGCAAAAGATGATTGGTCAACAAGTCAAAACATTGGTGATACTTTTCCACCTTATTCCTTGCCCATTCACTTTGCCAGTTTGCCCTAATATAAAGCCCATATAAAAACCAACATTTCATCTTCTTCTCTTTAGTGTTTAAAGTGGCGGCCTCCTCCTCCTCTCTCTCTCTCTCTCTATATATATATACATATATATGTCTATATATAACGTATGGTGAAACAGAGCCTCCTCCTCCTCTCTCCATATAAATATATATATATATATATATATGCAGATGTATACATTCGTATGTGGTATTGGTGAGAATTGTGATTACTGGAGGGTTGAAAAAAAGGTGATGTTTCATGCACCTGCCTTACTTTTAGCCAGAGAACACTACTGTGTCACTGGAATTTGAGATCTAATGATGGTGATTCGAAAGAGAGAATCAGTTTTTAGCCCTCGATCGAGAAGGGGCTAACATCGAACCTATAGATTCAAACCTGGCCGGGTACACCAACCTGTGAACAGGTCGTCTGTCAAGCGGTTTTTACAATCTAGGGCAGTTTTTCACCTTGAACGAGTTTGGGGGTCAATCCGGACTGTTGCATGCCCGGTTCCCAGTTCCACCAGTTCAACTGGCCGGGCCGAGCCGGGTTGCAAAACATTGTATGCACCAGGTCATGGCAAAATAGTCCAAACAAACCACAGAGGGGCATAAAAGAATGAAAACACAGTAGAGCAATTACTTAGATGAGAAGTTCATAGGCTGCAGAAAACTTGCAAAGTTCAAGGAACTACAAATAAGAAACAGATATATCCTGCAACCTAGCATGTATCAAATTTGAAAAGACAACCTCATACGCTGAAGGACATACCTGGTAATATGATATTGATGTAGGAAAACTTAAGGATGCAGATTTTGGTGAAGAGGCAATAGGAAAGAGTGGCAGCAAATCCTCAACAAGTATTTTTTGGGAAATTGTAGTAAAGGGCACCTGGAAAGCTTCCTTGAAACTGACAATATGGAGCGATTGATATAAGGCATTAATAACTTGAAACTAAGCCCCAGAACTATTCAGTCAAGAAGCCCATCAGTCGAGTTTTCTAAGAGTAAAAGAAAGAAATAAAAAAGTCCTACTTTTCAAAGAAAGAACAGAGGGAATTACAAATATTCTGCTAGTACTTTGGTATCAGCTTTTAAGTAATGTATCCACAGTAGAAGAGCTATTAAACACTCTTCTTTCATATCTCATTAAAACTTTGCATCATAATTTTTACCACTGGAAGTAACAAGGATGGTTCACTATCTGACCACACTGTTTGTACTACAGAAAATTTCAGGATACCATTCTTGATTTATGAGCAGCAATCACTTCAACTTTGGGCATTTCATTGAATATTACTCTTCAAGGTAATGTTTGATGGAAGAAATAGTGAAGATCAGTATTTAGAAAAAGAATCTAAATCTCCGTCTTGGTCGTAAGCCTTAGAAATTAATTGTCATCATTTCTTACAATGTCTCAATTCACACTGACAAGATCATCTTTGCCAAAAAAAAAAAGAATGGGAGAGGAAAGAAGGAATACCAAGACTCCATTTGCTGAAATTCTTTAGCTAGCGTCCTTTGCAAGTATCCAGTGTCCAAAAATCCCCCAAATTGAACTAATTCTTTGACTCTTTTCATAGTTTCTCTGATGAACAAGCAAAAAAAATTAATCAATCATCGAAGTGCAGGCATAACGTATAGCATAAGATCCTTCATACCACACCATTTACCAACAGCAGGGCAAAAAACACAAGCTTGCCTATAGAAGGTGTTATAACAAAAGTTGCAGCTCTATTCATGTTCTATCAAGGAAGTTAGTTGAAAACTGAAAGTTGCTACGATTGTCTGGAGCCTCTGAAAATGTAGCTCATCCTTGCCTAACCCAGGACAACTGCTAACTTTATCTATTATCGGACTTTATTAGAGGCAAAAACTGGCAACTAAGCAGACAGGAAGTGAAACACATCGGTAGATAGGGTTTAAACCACCTACAATTTTCGCAAACTATTTGTTACCTTCTTTGTATCAGTAAAAGGTAAATATTACTAGTGCAGCCTTTGAATAGTTCTCTGACCATACGCAATTCCATGAAATTGCAAAAGGCAACAGGGAAACCAAACAACTATATATACTTGAAGGTTAGATGATGGACGATGCAAGCTTGTCAGTTACAAATACGATATCTGGCACTCAAGGTTGTCTGCAGTCGAGAAGATAGCTTACAAATCAATTTCAATAGTGTGATCAACTTCAGAGAATTCGAGCAACTGCCTGACAGGATCTTGATCGTATAAAAACTTCAAGAATATAATCACAAGTTCACTGCCAAAACCAACAAGTATAAACACAACTTATAAGTTTAGGAAATCAGCAAATACTGGCAGAACAAAAAAAGAACATCTGAAAGCTGAACCTATTGAATGGTAGAAGCTGGTCACTTGGTTCTGACATTAGTATTTTTACACTCTTCAGAAGCCAGCTGAAGAAATTTGAAAACTGAAAGAAAGACTTTCAGAGTTACAAAAGAAAAAAAAAATTGAATAGAAAATTTTAAGAGGGGAGTCATAGAAAAAGAAAACAATGAAATGGGAAAATGGAGCAGTCAACAAGTTGTATAAACTTTGACCTTATGGTTCATATCAAACCATATCAAATAACTGACTGCAATTGCCTAATCATTTCACTTCCCCAATTCCCTCAATTGTTTTTCCACTTTCTCTTGCATACAAACAGAAGCAAAGAAACTCACTTTCTCTTCTCTTTTCTTCCTTCCTAACCAAAGAATTTCATTTTCCCTTCCCTTCCCTTCTTTTCCCCCTCTACCAAACATAGCATTAGTGTCAAAATTATTTAGAATGCTTAAAATCCATAGTTTGAAAGTTCTGAAACAGGAAATGTTGCAGAAGAAAAAATATAATGATAGCTTATTTTCCAAAGTGAATGACAACATAACCATCCATCCAATTGCCAGAGGTTTTTCCTCCTAAGTTAATGAGTAAGAATCACATACTGGTATCCAAAATGGGACTTGAAGCCCTCCCCATTGGGCAAGCATGAGATACCATTAATCTAACAGCTGGTGCTAAAAGGCCAGAGGTTTATTTTGTGGTTTTTGTATGAGTCCACATAAAATAGCATGCATCCGTAAAAAAAATGGAGACAAATTACAAGGACACATACGCATAATATATTGCACAGTTATGACCAATATGCTTTTCTAATAGCTTAGCCATATTTTGATTTCTTCTTTCAAAATGAAAGAGAAAAAAATTACATTGCATATGCAGAATACATCTGCTTTCCTGTTCTAGAAACTGGTTGCAAAAATAACGCTTTTCACCAACTTCTTATAGATTATGAATTCTTGAAAGTTCGTTGTTAAATCTATTTAAGATTACTATTAGATTTTGTTTTGGTTTCCAATACTGAAACCAAGAAGAAGAAGAAGAAAAAAGCTTTGGTTCTTCAAGAATACAATTTTGAGATATAATTCCATGCCATTCTCTTATCCTCCAAAGACCCTAAAATGATGTTATAGATTTTTCTAAACCCATCTGAAATTTATTTAGCAACTACATCATGCAACCATACCTAATCACCATGTCTTGCGTCTTGACTAACAGAACTGTATAATCTTGACCATGCAACCATACCTAATCACCATGTCTTGTGTCTTGACTAACAGAACTGTATAATCTCGACCTTATAGTTGGCGAATAAAGACTCCTTTAAGCAAAAGTAATGATCGTTGAAATGACATAGATACCTTAGAAGTCAGCTACATTGAATGTCATGTTAATGTAGAGGAGGTCAACAACATTTTGAAGAATTTGCACCAATTATTAAAACAACAAAAATTCAACTGTTCTACTGCTAGTTCTTTGAGTCAAAAAGAAGAAGATTTTGCACCAGTTAACAGCAGTAAATAATAACAAAGTTTACATTTTAGAGTTGGAGAAAATACAACCAAATACCCCCAGCCCCAAAAATTCTAAAGGAAAAAAAAAAAAAAAAAAAGCAGGTGTTGATCATCAGAAGAAATGGAAACTTGAGGAACATAACTTAAGATAACCAGCAATGCTTGCATTCACAAAAGTTAAAAGAAAAGCATACCTGCTGCACCACAGAAGATAGAACCCTCATAAATCGTTCAACTTGAATGAGCAATATACCAGCTTTTTCTGTTGCATTACTGATTAATGTCTCATCCAAACCAATACTTTGAAAACGTGCTCGCCATTTTGAAAGCCCTCTCAGTTCTCCAATTCTAAATCCAATAATTTCTGCAGCAGGCTGGAAAATGAACATCCCAAACCTTTAGTTTCCGCTGAAGCCCCTTGGCAAGGAGGGCTAAGCAAACTCGTAGGCACAAAATTATACATATAACAGGGCAACTTTGAAAAGAGAAGTTAGAAGAATGCACCAATTACTGATGTGTATCTATATGTTAAAAGAAAAAAGAAATAAACTGAGCAATTCGATAGGCCCATTTTCAGTGCTATATCCAGCAGATTTGACATTTCTGATTTGATGCATGCAGTCAACTTGTCCTTGAGAAGAAGAAAAAAGTAATCCTAACAGTTGGCTCATCAAAAGACATCTTTTGGCTTTATGATGGCTATTCTTCTCCTACTGAGGTTTAATCATTTTAATCTACTCCAAAAAATTACAGGAAAAGTAATTATATGTTTGTCTCTACAAACAAGGTTGTGTTATTTAATTGCAAGTTGCAGCCATATACCTTCATGGCAAAGCATATGACCGTGTTATACACTAGATTATATCCTTCTTTTGATTTTAGGATTTTGCTTTATTAATCTTACATGTTGTAGTTGCAAATTAGTGAACTTATCATTTGGATCAGTTGCTCTCCAGTTCCACGTGGTACAATGCCAACATAAGAGTATCATCATCCGAGTATTTCCATGCATATTCTATTAATTAAGCCGTGTCTGTTGCAATTTGTTTTGCAACTTTTGGCCAACCAAAGACAACAAAGGAAAAAAATGTTCACGGTTTAGCAATAATAAATCCCTAAAATGAAGGAATGATGAGAGACTGATGACTTTTGGATCTCCTAACTGTTAAGCTTTTCTATGGGATTAGTCCTAAATGTAAGCTAACAGTTTCCATGAGAACATTGAGTCCCTTTCAAATAAGTGAGATAGACCACTGCATGTTTCTCAAGCTGTACAACTTTGAATAAATGACTTACACCATATGTGTCAATCACATTTTTATTATGAAGCTAATTAAACAGGCAAGAGATGATCAACATGATACACAAAGGTAGTTTTGCAATGTATGATAAGTTTAGAGCTATAAAATTATAGAAAAAATATAAAGTAAGTACGATTTTCAGGAGGCCTGACTCCATATGATATTTCTTTGAATTTTCTATGGGATTTACGGCCTCAAAAGATATAAAACAAGGAGCCAAGTGTTAATCTGTATCCCACTTGCAATGGATACTAAAACTCGGGGAGATGGTAGACCTATTTCTCACATGGGTAAAGAAAAAGAGAATAAAACAAAACAGAACTTAACCCTCTACCATGTATGGTAAGGGGCAAATCAGGTAATTTGAGAGCCAATAATCAAAACAGAACAGCTGCTGGCTCCATCAATGGCGATGATGAGCTCCTTCTAACATTTCCACCATAATTTGTTTAACAAATATGCTAGTGTCAGATTGTTAGCAATTTTGTTGCTAAAATTTGCAACCATATAGTTCCACAGTACTAGCCATGTTGAAACCAAGTAGAAAGAGCCCCACATTATATGCACCAGCACCAATAGACGGGAATTGGGGAAGACTTGAATCAAGGGATATACCCCAACAATAGATCTAATAACTGATCTGCTAAGATGTGTGCAATAACATACAGTGCGAATTGCCTACAAAAAATCTAAAAAAGTAAAGAATTTTGCTATAGAGAGAAATACTGGTGGACACCTGCAGATGATCAAGGACAATAAGCTGAAGCTCTTTTCCAGCACCACAAACAACCTTCGCAACACGTTTGAGACCCTATTTGGTAACAAGCTAACTGCATTAGATATTATCACAATTTCCTTTCATAATATGAATATCATATAAAGCAGAGCATACCGCGTCACCAAGAGAATTGACTAGAAATTGATGTACTGGTGGACTTGTACGAGCACCACCTAAAAGGCTTAGAAACTCCTCTTGGGGAGTCGAATCCAATCCTATATATAAATCATGGAGAAAAGTGAATGGGAAACAAATAGGAAAATATACCATTAATCTGTGATTGTTCTCAGCCATTACCATGGTCAATAATCAGAGTAGATAGAGAATCAAATTTCTCATGAAATGTATGCATCGCATCAGACCATTGTTTACACATTACTGATAGTGATGCCCGGATGACTTCAGTTAAATCCTCAATATTGGAAGCTTGTTGAGCCACCTGGTGAAGCTCATCTTTCCTACAGTAGATGGAGATGAACAAGCAGACAAAACAGGTTAACTGATAATTGTATATTATGGTGGCCTCTGTAACAGTTTCCAAATATGACTGCAGTAATTAACATTACTTTGGCTATGCAAAGAAAATTCTGTCAGTCTCTTAACCACAAACATGAACTATGACACTGAGTGTTGCTAACTATAGTTCTTTTGGTAATCTCATAGCTTTCAAGTCTTAAGACGAACCTTCAAAAATGAACTCTTTTAATCTGAAATAACAGCAAAACATGGTCTGACAGAGAAATAAATAAAACCAGAAATGGGAAGATTTAACAATAATAATAAATAACTTATAATGATATTTATGATTTGAAGGAGGAATGAGGAAATGAATCACATTGTATGTGCTTAAAACTAGAAAAGAGGACAAACGCATTTTCTGAAAAAGGCAACACAATCTAAAAAGACTGAGCCCTATGCTAGAACACCCTTCAAATTATCAAAAGATATTCTTCCAGTATGAGAAGAGATATCGAGGAATGGAGATACATGGCTGTTCAGATAAGGTTGAAACTCTCCAGCGAGCATCACTGCAATTCTACAATCTCCATATCACCTCTTTTTTTTTTTTTTCTTTCTTTTTTTTTTTCCTTATTTGAAGAATTCAAAATCTTAACATCTTTAAGAATTGAGAAACCTATAAAAATGAATAGTAAAAAGTCCAAACTCGACCTTTAAGATGGAGTTGACAAATGTAACACAAAAAGAAAAAAAATGCAATAATTATAATTGGTAGAACGGAACAAAAAAGTTTTAAGTTAAGGACCTCTCAATGATGCAAGCAATCGATCAATGAAAATGTAAAAAATTATTATACTTAGAACTTAACATTGCAAGGCTGAGAAAATAAAGGTCAAAGCACCAATTCCTAGGAAATGGAATGGCAAAAAAAAAAAAAAAAAATAGCAGACCAACTCAAATGAATGTGACTTCAGGACTACATAACTCATTAGCTTCTCAAATTCTTCCAATAATAACAGCTTCTGCAACATGTTAAAATTACCTCTTCCAAAAGATCGAAGTATCAAGCACTAAGCTATGGAAACCAAGTAAATCACGTGCAGCTATTGGACTGTTGCTTGGTTCAACCCCATCTTCTAAAAGCTCTCCAGAGCAAATGACTATCAAATGACAAAGATCTTTTGCCAAAGCCACCTAAGACAGAAGAGTACTTGACAATATGAGATTACTCTAGAAAACTAACTGACCAGTGAAAAGCCTCTAAAAGAAGCAATGCCTTCTGATTAGGAAAACTAACAAGATGTTTGCCCAAATTTATCCATCATTACACACTGAAGATGGCTTAAGTTCGTCTCATTTAACGAAATATATGTATGCCTTAATTTCTTATTGATATTATTTCCCCAAAATAAAATTTATTAGCTTCATCAAACAATTCTGAATACAAGTATACGTGGAAATAATCATAAAAGAAATGTGAAAACGGCTTCGAACCATTTCATTCACTCATGATTGCATTGGACAGATAAGCAACTTTTTTTTCCAAATATATTCCATACGCGCTTGCATTTGTCAGAAATTTCTGCTAACTCTCAAGGGACATTATATGGGACCCTTCAATACTTCAAACATGTAATATTGTGGTACAGCACAGATCAAATTTTTATGATCTCTTTCTTTCTTAGGAAGAGAAAGACTACAACAACGAAAGGTATTTAATTTGTTTTTGGCAGAAAAAAGAAGAAATTATTTTAGGAGGTAGTAGGCGTTTATGATTCCGTCACACATAGACAGTAAGCATATCAGCTTTTGAGCCTTCTCAAAGGAAATCCTTGTGATTCTTATTTTTGCACAACCTACATATGCCTTTTGTTTGTAGACCCATTCATAGAGTTGCCACTACTTCAGTATAGTTCCAATCATTTCCAGGTATCTTGGCTCATGCAACAAAGCAATAATAAATCCAACTGGAAATCAGTTACCCAAATTATACAGCATAGAACAATGAATATGGGTACTCTTGACTCTTGAGAAAACACAGACAAGCTCTCCATAGTCATGAGCATCACATACTTAGATAGATATCTAGCATTTAAAACCACCCAAATTAAGGATAAATGTACCTTGCAAATAGAAGCATTTAGAAGTCGACAAGGGATGCAGTTGCCCACTGGTTGATTAGAGAGAGAAAACCTGTGTATGTTCTGGTACATAATCCCATAGATGTAATCCACAAGGAGACTCATCAAAAAGAATGGAGATTAATGAAGGGGATGCAAATGTACCACATATATAGTTATTTCCTATGGCCCTATCAGGAAATCAACTTACAACTTTTCCTATGGGAAATATGCCAAATATACTAAAGCAGATGCTTCCATCGTTGTCCCCGCTGCATAAAATGTTAAATCGTTGATGTGATGAATTTGATAGCTCCTGAAATGAATCTTCACTTTCATCCATGAAGCCAGTATCTCCAGGTACCACCCCCGGCATTCGAGGAACCCTTGGTGCAGGAGGAAAGAACCGAGAAGTGCGGTCTTCATAAGTGGAGATGTTACCTGAGTCATCCTGATTCCAAACAGGGAAAGAGAGACTCTTCCATTTAAATGAGGGAAGCAAAGAAAAATAGCTAAATCCTTCAACAGCTGTGAAACTAATTACTGGGCAAGCATACATTTTCAGAAAACTGACATCATGGTGATGAAGTAAAATAGAATAAAGTTTCTGAGATTGTTCAATGCAAGACAACAACCCTACAAATATTTTTTGTGGAGGATTCTTGTTTACAGTACAGTCAATAAACATGGTTAGAAACTCTCTCATTTAACTTACTTTAAACATGTGGCAAAAGGTTGGAGTCTTAAAGAGCTAAAAAGTAACCCATGGGTAAGACGAAAATAATAAAAATAAATAAAAAAAATCATAATTTCAGAAATCGACTACAAGTTCTTGGCTCATTAGGTCCTAGTCTGCACATTGTAATCTACCGAAGAACTGACTGGTAATTAAATTTAAATCTTAGCCACTCGTCTCCTTCAACCTTCACAGTATCTTTGACAAAGCCCTAAACCACATTATCTACTTTGTCCTTAAAAAATCCTATCAACTGGCACAAATTATTCATGAACAATGTAACAGCAATTCTAAGCCCTCTGAGATGGAAGTTCTAAATGATCAATTCATGTTTCAAAAGATTACTAATTCTTCTTTATAGCCACACCTTACACTCAAACATATACCTCCAAGACCATAATTTTGTCACCGCACCAAGGACACCAAAACTAAAGAATTACAATGAAACTTAACCCAAATGATCATTTGGTCTGCCAAGAAAGCTAAGAGGGATGTACCATCCCATAGGTAATATCTGCACTCATTGAAGTTACATATCGCCACAATGTTAGGAAATAATGGAAAGGAACATATTGGGAAAAGGAAAAGTAACAGGAGATATTTGGTCCTGCATATAGACCAACTCTAATTTTGTTTTTCATGTATGCTGCCCATTGTTAATATACTTTTCAGTTTTCCTCATTGACATCTAATTACCTGTGAGTAGAAGTGCACTAACATGCATTCAGGACCAAATATCTAATGATAAAGGGAACAAGAACACCAATTGAATTTGTTTCAGGAAGCCAAGCTACCTTGCATGATTGATATCTCATAACAAAAAAGAATACTTTTAACAATCTTAAATTTCTAACAAACACTAACAAGGCTGAATTGACTGTAATTATCTAAAAGCTGATGTAATAATTTTGTAGATTAAAGTACCTTTTTCTGATCTTAACAATCTATGAACATCCAATAATTAAGACAATTCCTACGTAACTAAACTGCAACCCATAGTTTGAAATTTAAAATGCATCTGCACAAAAATTGGTATCCACTTCTGGCTTACCAGCTGATCTTACAGGAAGTACTAGGAGAAAACACGAATCAGCTCAAAATTTTTGTAAAATCATACTATATGGAGATGATAGAAATGCAGTTTAATTTTATGCATACACAATGGTTGCATGCCCTGTAAAAGCCATATGGATAGTGGTTAAGGAAATGCATACTCCATTCTTTGTTCCATCTTCCTCCCAGTTAAGACACACAACAGCAACAGTATGGGACTTTATGCTTCGCAACAGCTTTCCATTCTGCTGGGCCAAAAAAAATCAGAAAAAGACATTCATAGCGGTTAACTTGCCTTGAATTTCAGTGTTTCAGTAAAGCTATTAGAGAAGTACACACTGACTTATGTACATTTCTACTGTCATATCAATCAAAACTCATAAGAAGACATACATTAAAAGGATTTATGTCATGTCTTGAGGTTGAAAAAGGCAAGCTTTCATCAGCATGGCAAAAGACATATGGACACAATACAAGAGTCAACACAACAAGAAGGATAAAACACATTTATACTGTACTGCAATTTTTCCAAAATATACATCTTTTAGGTTAAGCTTTAACAACGTTAAACTATCACATAGTATATATTAACTTCAATTCAATAACCAAGGAAAGAAAATTATTTAAACCATGATGTCAATATTTTGGCAAAGATGAAAAGGTATCTGAAGTAGACTTAGGAGGGTGCTATTAAAACTCAGAGCATAGCATTTGGGCCTTCATTCTATCAGCCGAGATATCACAAAGACAAACTTTCCTTTTGGTATGCTATCTGTGTCCGCCATCACTTGACTCAACCTTCCTTTGCATGCTTTCCCAAACACAATTTCTCACTTTTCAGCTCTCTCTCCCTCACAGACACACAACCCACCCACCCACCCACCCACCAAACATGTCTCTTATTTCTCTCCTAAACTCAATTTTCAATATAGAAATGAATTGAAGCTCAAAAATTGGTCCAAAATGGCCATGGTGGAGTTTAAACTTATATTTATCTACTGCAGTGGAAATGGACCTTTCATGCCTCCATCTAATGACTCATTTAGTTGACGACCCTAAGATGTTAACATAAGCCCTTACTTCCCCTTCAAAGGTCAGATATAATTGCTATGGTTTTTGTACTGAAATATCTTATGAAAGTTTACGATGGCTAACAAGCACAAACACTTTTAAGAAGGATAGGGCATATCAACACCTTTTGCATATTTAATTATACCTACGTTTTTTTTTTTTTTTGATAAGTAAATAACCTTATTAGAGAAAACGACACCTAAAGAGAGGCGCCGCCCTTATACACCAGGAGTATAGAAAAAGCCTAAACATCATGCACTAAAGAAAGATCCCCCAAGAAATCAATAAAAGCAAAAGAAGACCAACAAAAGTCACCTTGAACCCAAAAGTGAAAACAAGACGACAAAGCTAACTTAAGACTACAAGTAGATAAAACCACTTCATCAAATGTGCGTTTATTCTGTTCTCTCCATATGCACCACATCAAGCACAATGGAGCCACCCACCAAGCCTTCTTAACTCTTTTCAAACCACAACCACCAACCCAACATTCCAGGAGTTGAATTACTGAACCCAGCATAACCCATATAATACCAAAAACAGATAATTCAAGCCTAAACATCTTTTTTACCTACGATGAATGTTTAAACTATGGAATACATGGTTTTTTATTTTAGGTTCTTTGCTTTGCATCGAATTAAACCACATGCTCCACCACTTGTGAGGGCCTCCCTTCAATTCCTTTGAGTTTTAATGTTATCTTGCAATTTTTTTTAATATCTTTGAGTGAAATATTAATATATCTGACATGAAAAAATATATGTTTTATATATTTTCCAGTGTACAAGTTAGGAAGTTTGTAAAGGGGAAACGCACATCAAAGTTTACATATAATTGTCGTGATGGGAACAAAGACACGCATCAGAGGCCAACATGTTAAAAGAAATTGCAGATGGTGTTATTCCTTCCATTGAGAAGATTGGAAGAAGAAACATTAGAGAACTGCCCTTGGGTTTCAAATGAGAAATCTTGAGCTTAAGTGGAAAACTGCTACTTCTTGGCCTTATGAACATCAGGAGTTCTCCATTTTCTGACTACCAGATTTGAGACACAGACACATGAGAGAGAGAGAGAGAGAGAGAGAGAGAGAGAGAGAGAGAGAGAAGTTTGAACTTTGGAAGACAAACTGTATTTGAGAAAATCTGGAAAGCGAGGGTGAGTTAGTGCTGACAGAACTTGAACTCACACCCAAAATAAAGGCATTTTTTACTAACTCAATGGAGCACCAAATACAACGTTTCCAGTGTGAATAAAGCCTCCGTTGCACTTCATATATATATACATATATATATGCGTGTAAATGACATTTATCTAACTTTTAGGAAGTAAGAACTCTAGACATTTTGTTCAAGGAGAAAAAAAAAAAAAAAAAAAGAAGCATTCCAGCATGTATTGTATGATGAAATAATTTAGCAGAAGTAAGACCTGACCTTCAAATTAGATCTGTGATATACATGTATATGTGTATATATTTCCTTTTTCTTTCGACCAGTTTTCTGTGACAGAGTTAAATATAGGTATACATATTTCTTTTTCTTTTGACCAGTTTTTTATAATAGAGTTATCAATATGGAAATAGAACACTTTCAAGTCTTTTCAATCTAAAAACCAATATCACAAAATTTATATGTGAAGATTAAATTACATTTGGATAATAAGAGACAACATTACAATCAGGTATATCTCAAGGCTGATATTTTTATTCCTCCCTTTCTTTTAAGGGTGGGCGAGGCATAAGGCTACTTACTTCAACATCGTGCAGTGAAATGGTCCCATCTTCAAGCCCCACAGCTATTGCTTTACCATCAGGACGCCAACATAAGGATGTTATGCATTTTCCTGCATAAGATATATCATAACTTTGTCAAGTCCATAGTAAGTAGAAAAACACTTTCAATGAATACTATGTTTCATTTAAATCGATAGACAAAAGAAAGTTCTGATTATCAAATAAAGAACTGAGAGGTTCAAGTGTCCACAGCATATAGGGATTCAAAAGGGGAATCCTAGAACAAATGGGATCCTAGAACAAACCAAAGTAAATACTTACATGTTTCAGTAATATCCCACAGTTTGAAAGCAGCACAAAAATTCTATCATGTGCAACAACAATACGTGCAGTGTACTGCCTGGCAAACTGCAAAATTTGATTGCCATCTTATCATTGAAAATTCAATTTACAGAAGAAAGGTTATTCCCATTGCGCATTTTGTGCGCAAGGAAGTGATGGAGTCAGTGGATCATCACCTTAAAAATAAATCAGTTGTTAAATATGTTAAGTGCTTCAATACTTTAACACCACCAAGCATTGTCAAAAACATGAATTCTTGTACAAGAGAACCAAGCTATGAATGAATAGGTCAAGAACAAGCGGCAATTGAAACCACAATCACCCAGTCATCGCCTTCCCAATTATGCTGAGCTAAAATATAGCACTTTTGCATAAAGCACAGACATATTGAAGCAAGAGCTTTTCAAGCTTTCCCAAATTTACTCTTCAAATTGGTAGTAAAGGCCTCAGAAAACCAAGGGTCCTTTGAATACTTTCTATGATTTGCAAGACTGTGTCCCTTCAAAATCTCCACCATAAATCAAATGTCTAGCATTCTCTCCCCTGCTTGTCCTCACAAATAAACCACCCAACTTTGTGTCTGCTATCCCAAATGCTCATATTGTCAATTTGTCAAACATCTTGAACACAATACCAAGATGCTCCCGCTCCCATTGCAGCATTTAAACCCTATCCCACCCTAGTCACTAGCAATCAAACATCCCAAACTGTAAATCAATTGATCTCAACACTGCTTGATAAAACGATCTACGATATTTCAAACTGAACTTAAGTTCTATCCAATATTAAGCATTTCTACTTGGTTTAAACCTTCTACAACACTAGTTCAAAAATGGGAAGCACCATGGAAACCAAGAAGAGGCACAAACATAACCACAGAGAGAGAGAGAGAGAGAGGTCAAACCAGGAGAGACGGTCCATAACCGCTGCCAATTGAAACGATGGAGAAGAATCTTAGAGTCCTCCGTAACCATGGCGAGTAAATCCTTTTCTGGGTTCCATTCTGCTATTTTAATCTGTCAAGAAATAATGGAATAATTGAAGAAACAAGAAATTGGGTAGCACACACCTACACACATATACATATAAACATATATTAATATATGCATATATAAGCGCTAGAAAAGGATAGCTACAAAACCTGAGAGGGCAGTGGTTTGTCGAATTGAAGCTGAAATGGAAGCACCCTTTGAGCTTCATCTGTTTCCATTGTCTCCACAGGAAGGCCAAGAGTGGAACAGAAGAAATACTACCTGAGCTTGCTTCGGAATTACGGCGGGTTTTGGGGGTTTGAATTTATGAAAGCCCTGGCTTAGCCATTTTTTTAATTATTTTTTAACTGAAATTTTTAGTAGAATTAGAGATAATACATTATTAATTATCACCTGATTACTTGACAAAGATTTTTCATTTTAGATGCCTGATACATGAAGTCTCAATTAGTTATTGAATGATGAATATATTTAATTGGATTAATTATAGTTTATAATGCTAACAAAGAAACATATTCATAAGTTTTAGTTTTAATATTTCAATTTCAAAAAATTTCAAGAATATCAATTTTGGTACTAAAATTCTACTATACTATATTTGAAATTTTAGCACATTGCACCTGTACTCAATTCAAAATAATGATTTTTGTTATTTTACTTTTCCTTTTTTTAGTTTAATGGTAATACACGAGACAGGTAAATCTTTAATACTAGGGACTTCATTAACCAAATAATTTGATAAAAAAATTGGGTTAGATTGTCGGGCATGGCTCCGACACTGTCAAAGTTACCATCCAACTAACCTATCATTTAGTCTTATTACAGTTATTACTCAATGTAATAATAATTATCAATAAATGAGATTGTATTATAGTAATTACAAGTCCTAACTACTGCTCACTTTTGTGGTAACTATACGGATCACATTTGTAATAATTATTTTTTCACCAAAAGTTCCGTATTTTAAAAAGAGCCTCTCAATCAAGTAGATTTTTTTTAAAGATTATTATCCAATGGTTAGGTTATTTTTATTTTTATTTTTTTTCAAAGGTTGAGATTGCAAGGTATCGGTATAGTTTCCGAAAAAAAAATCCTAGATTAGAAGAACATCTTGTCCAAATAAAGAAGGAAAGCAAATTATAAGTGGGTTTTATTTCAAGTATCAGAATTATCTCCTCAGCATGTGTTGATTCTGTTGGACAGTAGGAAACAAGCATGGATGCTCATAAAAACAAGATATTGCAGCCAAAATACTTGGCAAATGAGAGTCGCTCTTTTTTTGAAGAATGATGGACAAAGCTTCATTTCCCAGTCCAAAATGATAAAATGGTGATTCAAGTACTCAGCCTTTGATATGAATTTGCAGATACTTTGCAGCTGAACCAATGCTAAACACAATCAATCAACTTTATAAGTCCATAGCAAAGCCAGGTCAAATGCTAGTCGAGACACCAGAACTTGGAAAACTGATCAGTTTCCTGAGAATTTGTACTAGCTAGGTTGTTGCATTTATCCACCAAATTATGAGCAACTGACCCAAAATCATTTGAAAATCTTCAAGGTGTTTAAGAAGTTGGATCTTCTATTGGGTTGTTGCTTTGTCTCACCTACTAAGCCTTGTTCGGGACCAGCTTTTTCAGTGAAAAAGCTGTTTGAAGAAAGCTAAGTTGCAATTGAGTATGTCATTCTCACATATGCTAACAGTATATAGAGCACATGACTCTGTTTGGGGATTTGTGTCTATTGTGGGGTAATTGTTGTCTTAAAGGATGCATATATGAGAGTGATGTTCAAACTCAAAGGAAAGAGGGGACAAAACTTCCATGTGTAAGGGACCACTAGTCTATTATAGTCTTTGCCACTTTGAATTGTCACTTTAATAGGAGAATAATTCTTCTGCTGATGGGATACCTTTCATTGTATACAAAAAGGAATAATTCCACATGATAATGCTTTTTATAGTGACCATCTTCATGACACCATTGCGCACTTCGCAGTTTTAGAACAATTATAGTTGACAACTTAGAATGGGATTGTATTTGTTCTTTTTATTGTATTAAAAAGCAGGTTTTGACGTAACAGTAAGATTACTTCATTATAATTTGGTGCGTCACGAGTTCAAATTATAAAAATAGTCTTTCAATATGTAGGATAAGAATGTGTGTCCTTAATACTTTTGACAGTGACAAAAACTTGTGTACTAGGCTATCACTTGTTACATTGAAAGGTAAGACAGGAAGAACTAGAATCATTGACATCATTTGTTAAACCCAAGTGAATCATCCTATGCTTGCACCTAAATAACTTAGGATGCTTAGAAGAATATAGTATGAACTCTTCCATGATTACTTCCACCATGCTCTTGAAAACCTATGATGTATAATATTTGAGAAATTCCTTATTGCTCCAGATCCCCACAAGGGCCATAAATCATTCCTATTGAGCCATGCATAAATTTAGCCTTTCTAGATCATAATCATGTGTAGAGAATGGAATCACAGAGATTTCAATAGTTTAAAACCTTATTCTTTTCTAGTCATCATATATTGTCCTCTCACTTGAAACAATAGCAATCAAGTCAATTACCCACTCAAAATTACAAATTAACCTCCCAAAAATAAAATTATCATCAACACTCTAGTTTGCAAAAGGGCAATTTCTTTTTTTAGTTAAGTAAGTTGATCACTCAAATATCAAGGTTCACGAGTAATGCAAATTGTGTGTTAAAAATATGGCCTAATTTGTAAAAAAATCGAAGTGTTACGGCAAATACGATCACGGTTCCGATTGTGTACATTGTTGTAAATTGGATTCTCTCCTTCCTAAATTGGACCCTTTGCAGGTGGGGAAATCGGAACAGTTGTTCATATGACCCTTTTATGAAAATTTGTCCCTAATTTGCAACTTATAATATGGTCATGTACATAAATTCCATAAGATTCCCATTATGTCCCTGGCAAAGGAACAAAATTCCCATTTCATACCTTACAACGGTTGGCTTCAATAATGAATAAAAATATGGGACCTGTCTCGAAATTTGAATTCCAGACAAAGCAAAAGCAAAGTCAGAGCTTTCTTCAGATGAACTTCTTTTCCTTCCCATGAAATCTGCAATGCAAGGTTTTCGGGAAGAACAAGCAATTCCAAAGTTTATACCTTTAAATGAAGCCCCAATCATCCTAAAAACTGCAGCAGAACTCTGTTTCCACCATTAACATGTCTACACAATTGTTCTTTATGTATATATACGTATGTGTATGTCTATATATATCTAGTGTTTGAGTAAGATCCAAAAGTGGATCTCCTGATTGTCTTTGGGCAATTCTTTTTCTGGGTTTAGATTGATTTTGTCCTCGGCAGCAATGATGATGTGTTCAGCAAGTACCCGTAGCTCACTGGAGCTTATGCTGGACTCAATCCGGCAGAGGGACGAGCAGTCAACTGATGCGCCGCCGGCATTGCCGGTCCGTCCGGTGTCGAAGGCTCGGTTACCTCAGGCAAGAAGAGCATTGCCAGTAAACTTCAAAAAGAGTGGAATAGGGGAAGATCCCAAAGAAAATGAGGCTAGAAAGACGGAAGACATAGAATCGGCTTTCAAATCAGGGGTGTTTGAGAGCAAAAGAAAGAACAGAGAGCCCTTTGTTGAGTCACCTTGTGTGTCAATGTCTCAGGAATGCGAATGTGGCAGCAATGTTGGTTTTGTTTTAAAGAAGGTAAACAAATCTTTTATTCAGTATACAATTTTACTGAATCGTTGCTTATGTAAATAATATATAAAGATATATATACATGTACGCATACACATATTTGCTCATACTTATTTTGCGCTTCTTTGTAGTTACAGAGCATTTGGATTCCATGGTCTTTAGGAAAGGCAGTGTATAGTAGCATAAATTACACAAGAATTTCAAAGGTTTAAATGATATCTCATCTGTGGTTATACATTAGCTTGTATCATTTCACAAATTTTCAGGTATTTTGGATTGGCTATACCTGTTCGATGAATGAATAGGGCTAGCTTGTTTCATTTGAGAAGTACATTTGAGGCTCTTAAGCCGATCATTGAAGTACTTGTTGCTATGCCATGTCTTCGGCCACGGCTTCGTGACTTTACTCTTTCCCCATAAGTAGGCAGCTTATGCATTGTTGCTGCTCTTATTTCGATAATAGTTTACACTCTAGACATTGATTTCATTGAAAACAATGCTAAAGTATTCTACAAGAATAGGCTCAATTTGACAGAAAGATGTCTTTGCTGAGATAGCTAAGGAGGCCAACTGACCAGGAAAGATGGTAGAATCATATACACAGACTGATTCAAGTCACTTAAAAAATGGCATCACAAAATTTCAGCACCATCACATGACCATTCTGTGTCTGAAAATTCATCGTAAGTTCCTCATATTTCACTGCTATTCACAACTTCTTATGGAGACAACACAATCTCATGCAATGATATTGGAACTGCTTGTTGAACTTTTCATGCCAATTACTTAAAACTAGGCTTTCGTGACTCGGACTGGGACTCTCTCTATCTTTTGAGAAATGGCAATTTCATATTGTCTCTAAGCACTAGAGACTAATCTAACATCAGATTAGGTTAAAAGTTTTGAACATATACTTTATTTCTTTCTGTTCTGAAATCAGTTGTTGCAGCATCTACTTCCATTCCATGTCTGATGTTCTATGCTTGGTGGTTTCTAGATTGAATTAGTGGATGTCATGGATGGTACGAGAGAAAGAGCACAGGAGGGGATATTGGAGATTCAGAAATACTTTCGTGGTCACCAAGCCCGCTGTTACTATCTTGAGCTTAAAAGAGGAATAATTACACTGCAATCATGTAATGCACATATCATTTATTTCAATGATCATCTAGAAAGGTTACCATTTATGGTTAACCTATTTCTTCATGCTACCTGTACGTCTGATGACAATATGATTTATGAAAAGAGCTGCTGCTGAGCATGTTTATGCAGTTATGAATCCCCAGTATAGTTTCTCTGAGTAGTACACAAATGTTATAAGCTCAAAAAAGAGGTTTCTGTTTCTATACTCTCATTGAAGGTAACATCCATGCAGTTGTTCGTGGTGAAAAAGCAAGAAAGGATTATCAGGTATTGGCTAGAAGACTGGCAGCAGTTTTTGAGATACAGAAGCACATGAAAAAGTGGATTGAAAGGAGAACAATGCAAAGAAGGCAGAGAGCAGTTATATTTTTGCAATCTGGTAAGATTCTAGAACTTTGAACACAAGCTTGTGGCTGTACAATCACATGCTAAAGTTTCATCTTCATATAATCTGCAGTAATCCGTGGTTGGTTGACTCGAAGAAGTCTTAAAAACAAGGGAAATTTCAGATTGCCTGTCATTGAGCCCAAGGAAGATATAAGAAAACCAGACTTGAGAAATCCAGAAACAAAGGTAAATCTCTTTTGGTTGGACCTATGAGTATTGTCCAAAGCATTTGTTGTTTCTTGTACTCAAACTTTTTAGTGGAGTCTATTTAAGTTTGTCACATTGTACACTCTGGTAAACTTCCATTTAGATCAGTTTTATGAGAATCATTTTATGTTTTTGGTTTAACTAACCGCAATGATTTCTTTCTAATCTCCGTATTTTTTCCTACATATGTCCAAATAAATCCTTTGCAATTATAGGGATCAAACACAAAAAGATTTCCACTCAAAAAAAAAATTTAGAAAGGAACAGTTGGATTGGCAATTTTATATCATGGTTGACATGACTGGGATGTATCATGAACTATAATAGAAACTGACTAGTTTTATCTACCCTGTATTTGATTAACGTAGGAATGGAATGTGAAGAAGATTCATATCTATGCGCTATAGTGGGTGCAACTTAATCTAAATTAATTTAACAATTTCCTGTCTGCATGCAGCATCTGAGGGATGAGTTTATTGTGTTCATTGGTGGATTTGCTTTTTGTCTGCCTTCTATCACCTCTTTCTTTTTGCTTTACTTATAATCTAAAATCGAAGATGAAGAATGCATGTTTTACATCTTCAGAGATGATGGCTCTTTACTGACACATTGCAGCCGTGTTCAGAGATTAAGCTTGATTAATGGGGCTGTAAGCTAAATGCTGTAGGCAGACTGCTATTCCATCCTTATTGGTTTTTTATTCATTTATCAAGTTCTAAGATATTTTATGGGGTGGAAAACATTTTGGTTCTTCTTTTATATCTAAGAAGTTAATCTCAAAGCTTCATTACTTATCCGAAATATAAATATTTAATTGAAAGTCTATTTGTTTTTCTTGCAATTTTTTATAATAAACTTCAAATATGCTGTTGATGAATATTTCCTGTTTCTTAAGCAGGATTACATTCATGTTTCATCGTCAGCTCTTGCCGACCTTCAAAGACGGCTCCTTAGGGTGGAAACAGAACTGGGACAAAAGGAAGAGGAAAATGCTGCTTTGAGACAACAACTTCAGCAATTTGATAAAAAGTGGTCACAGTATGAGGCAAGGATGAAATCAATGGAGAAGCTTTGGCAAGATCAGTTGACATCTTTGCAAGTGAGTTTTTCCTGATCCCAATTTTCCATCCCCTTGTTACTACATTGACATTTGGCCATTCACAGATTCAAATTAGAAAAATAAAGGTTATAAAATGACAAGCAGCTTTTTATTTTGGTACTCATGAAAGCATAAGGCCACCTCCTGTCTTGGATGGTAATCCCAAATTTCTTCCTGCACATGAATATTTTTCATAATAATTAACAACTGCAGATACTAGAAAAAAGAGTTGCAGGTATAGATATAAACCCTGGATTGCTCCCCATCCCCCACCTCTTTAGCGCATATGCATATGAAATGATCAAGGGTTCCTGTTCCAATTTTTGTGCAGATGGGTCTAGCAGCAGCCAAGAAGAGTCTTACTTCTGAATGCAACACACATCAACCTGGAACATTTGATCCTTTTCCATTGTATCATGCTTATGGTGCTGATGATACAATGTCCAAGGAAACACAGGCTACTGATGGAAGAATTGCAGTAGATTTTTCAAATTTGCTGTGTGATACCGAGCCTCAACAGAAAAACAGATTAAATGATATTGATCGACTTAGTGAGCAGCATAAAAAGGTGTTTCATGACAAGGCCAACATTGTTGGTGAATTAAAATCAGTTCACTTGGCTTCCAGCATGAGTCCTGAAAATGAACTTCAAAAGCTGAAGCTCAGGTTTGAGGCATGGAAGAAAGACTATAAAATTCGGTTACTGGAGACAAAAGCAATGCTACAGAAGCTTGGCCACTCAGAAACAAAGAAGAGTCGCAAAAAATGGTGGGGAAGATGAATGCAAAGGGGGCATTAAGTTTTGATCTATTTTTTCAGACTTATGCAGGGCACCTGCATGTCAAAATTTCCATTGAAAACAGATTGGGAGCAGACAGGGAGCTCATTTATTAGCAGGAGATACGAAGATAAACAAATTATTAGGTGGTTCTTATCATCCTATATGTGCTTGCCTTGGGAGAAAACACGGATGCACTTGCATTGAGAAAGCAAGTTCTTTTTCTTTATAACAATTTAGTGTGAGGTTTATACTTCTGCCGCTCTTGAGAAAATGAGAAGAGAACTGTTGTATATGTTGTTGTGACTACATTCTAGTATTCACATGAAAAAGAAGTATCTTACAAATTCAATGTTTCAAGAACATTTTGACACTTCAAAGGGTACTTCATTTTTCTATGTTTGTCTAAAAAAAGAAGAAGTCAAGTCTGAGTAACTTACTGTGAAAATCATTACCCTGATCTCGCCCTTGAAAATACTACAATTACATTTGAGAAAATCCTTGTTTTTGGCACGTTGACGGTCAAAACCTCACCTGAAGCTTCAAGGGTTCAGCTGGAGGAGGAGAAGGAAGAAGAAGCAGAAGAGAGAATATGGCTCAAGACGACCTGCATATTTTACATCAGGAGCAAACATGCAGGTTGTCTGATATAGATCATCTTGAGCCAGAGAGGGTCAGCACTGTCGCTGAGAATCATCCTGATATTTGTTGACTTAAAGTTGATCTCCATAATCCATATTGATTTTGATGATAAAAAAATCATGTGTTTATTATCTAATAATTTTAATTAAGTGTGTAGATTAGTTAATAATTATTTTGACGAACAACAACATAGTAAAGCTCTTAAAAATAAATTTGTTCCATCTCGAAGAGATTGAAGGTCTTATGAGGTTTCAAGAGTTTATTCAGTGTTCAAGCATTCATGAAATATTATTAGAAGGGTTTTAAAGATTTCTTGGAACTCATATATGAAGATTGAAATGCAAAATGAAGAGTCTAATAAAAAACCAAGTGGTGGCAGATTTCAAACAAAGGGCTGACACTTACAAATATGGTTGACACTTTGACCATTCCCGTTGAAGAGTTTTTGAAGATTTGTAACCTATTATCAACACCTTGCAAAGATGGCTGACACATTACTTGAAGATTCTAAGAAAATGCAAGAAGCTATTGTTGACACCTTACATATATGATCTGTTGGCCCAAGAAGGCAACCCAAGAGGGGGGGTGAATTGGGTTTTATAGAATTTATATTAAGAATTGCAACTAAAAACAGTTTATGCAATGTAGTAGTGAGCAATCAAACTAATAACCCAAGCAAACAAATAATATAATGTAATGCAAGCAAGTATTGTAAGCAAAGAGATGAAGAACACTAAATTTATAGAGGTTTGGCCAAACCTTGCCTACGTCCTCTCTTCCTCGATCCTCTCGAAGGTATTCTACTATGTAAACTTTCCTTACACAGCTGCTAGTTTTTCTCCAAGTGCCTAGCTCACTCTTACAAGAGCTCTTCCCCAAGCTCTCAAAACCCAAGAGATTTTGTCCAAGCTTTGCTCAAACTTACGAGTGATTTTGTCCAAGCTTCACTCAAACTTTACAAGAGATTTTGTCCAAACTTCTCTCAAACTTACAAGTATTTTTCCCAAGCTACACTCAAACTCACAAGCGTTCTTCTCAAGAACACTCAAATTCACAAGTTTACAAACCAACCCAATAATAGATGAAGGTTGTACAATGAATAACTCTCTCTCAAAGAGTACATAAACAAATTTTCAGCTCACTCAAGAACCCCCTAAATGAATAAAAACAGTGTATAAGATGTAGGAGATGAAATCTCACTTGTAGCTCTTAATCTTGTGTTCTTCTCATGTTCTTCTTACACCAATATGTGTTGGGGATCTTGTATATATAGCCTTGAATCTATTTTAGCCGTTGGAGAAGTATGGGAGTTGATTTGGTGGCAGATCGGACCATTACTCCTGTCAGAAAAACTAGCCGTTGGTGTCGGGAGTCGACTCTTTTGGAGTAGGAGTCGACTCTTTTTGTGTTTCTGTAGCTTTTTCAAGGCATTGTCCAAATGAGTCGACTCTTTAAGGCCAGGGGTCGACTCTTTTTGTCTAAAACTGCAAAATCAACTCTTTGTTTGAATGAGTCGACTCTTTTAGCTTCAGGGGTTGACTCTTTTTACCTCCAACAGATTTTTCAGCTTTTATTTGAATGAGTCGACTCTTTTGTGCTAGGGGTCGACTCTTTTTAGGAAAATCCTTAACTTTTGCAATACTTCTTTAATCTTCTTCAATATCTTCAAGCTCTTTAAGTATCATCCAAATAAGGCTTCTAAGGCTTGAAAAGACTTCTTCAAGGCATGTTGACTTTAAGAACATCTTCAACTCTTTAAGATAAAATCAATGCACTTTTGATTACATTTAGAGTTCTTCAATCAACATCACTTCTTCCATTGATCTAAGACTTCTTCAAAATCTTCAAGAGAGCTTCCAAGACTTGAGATCTCTTTTCTTCAATTGATCTTTCATGCTTATTGAACATCTTCAATCTCTTTACTTGATCTTCATCAAATTGATTTCTTCTAGGATTCTTCAATCAATATAACTTCTTCCATCAATTCAAGACTTTAACATAATCTTCAATGAAGCTTCCAACTCTTGTGATTTCTTATCAATACTTTCAAGACATCTTCAAAACTTCTAAGAAAGCTTCCATGTCTTTAAGTGAGTCTCTTCTTCTTCCATTCTTGCAAGACATCTTCAAATCTTCAAGGTGAGCTTCCATATCTTGTAAGAATTATCTAAATGAAGTTGTAACCATGAGATTGCTGAATGAGTCAACTCGTCATACTTCTTGTCTTCATTGTTTCACGACAAGCTTCTCACCACAAGTTCTTCAATATCTTTAATGTGACAAGTTCTCCATTGTTACTTGACAAACTTCAACTTGTTGCTCCCCCTTTCTTTTATGCTTTATGCCTCAATGCATTTTCTAGATTTAGAGCAGAACAATCAAGACATTTAGAAGTTCATAGCATGCATGATGATATAGTGGACTTGATATGGCCATGAGGATCGAGGGTCTTCATAGTGAAGTGTAAACCACATTTTTATGGTGCCAGCTCTTCGGTCTTCAAGTCTATTTGAAATTCTTTGTTGTATTTGCGCTTCTATTTGTACTTTAGTCTTCAAGAATTGATTCCATATCAACTTGAATACTCTTCAAATAAACTTGCTTGAGTGCTTTGCTTCTTTGAATAATTTCTTGAATTATCATAAGATTTTCAGTCACTTGCATCCTTCTTTTGAATACTTGTTGAACTCCTTGAGCATCTTTAATCTCTTCAAGAATAAGATTACCTAAGTAATCTTCTTGTTGGATACTCAACCGATCAACTCAATTATTTTCTTGTTATCAAATGATTATAATCTAATCTGCACACTCAAGTGAAATCATTAGATAACAACCACATGGTTTTGTTATCATCAAAATCAACATGGGGATCAACCTTGACTCAACATGATCGACATCTTGTTGAAGACCCTTGATCCTTAAAAGAAGAAATTGCACAGCTATTGTCGACACCCTACATATATGGTTGACACCTTGCACAAGACTCAACTTGCTCAATCCATGTGCAAAGCTCTTGTCAACACATCTCAAATGTGGTTGACACCTCTGAAAGGTTTAACTGAATGAAGTATACTCTAGCTATGGTCGACACCTTAAAGGCAATGAGCAAATAAAGAAAAATAGCCCATTGTCAAGCCCCAATTTTTGGGCTTTAAGTCTGGGTCTCGACTCGAAACAGAAACCCCATACTCTATCTGTTAGAACTCACCCTCTTAAGAGGACGAGTGTGACGGGATTTTAACTTGAAATTGATTTGATTAAGGGCTTTTTGAAAAAGGTTTGGAGTCGCCACCTAACTTTGACAAAGGTATGTTAGGTCACATAAAACTAAGGAAAGCCCAAAAACTAAACTTAGGGTTTTTGAAAACGTCTTGGAAAACTTCCTCAAGAGAGGATTTTTGGGAAAACCTTTAAAGAATGTTTAAGCCTTTTTAGAAAAATGAATCTGTTTTGGTTTTTAAAAACAGTGATTTTAGGTTCAGAGGTTGATTATGTGTAAGAAAGATAACTGAAGACTATCACCCTACCCCGCCTTTGCGGTACTTACATGTCTATTCACCCTAGGTTTTGCTCACTTGAATCTCCGGTTCCTAAATATCAATTTGTGTCCACCTTGAAAAGATTTTGAAAAGGGGCTTCTGTCACTTTTGCTAATAATGATGTATGATGCAATTTGAAAAAGAGTTTGAAAAAAAGTTGAGATTAGATTTTGAAAAGCCCTTGTGAACTTGTCTCGAGAAGGTTTTTGAAAAGTATTTTATTTACGTGCCTTCCGAAAGGTATGTTGATATTTCATTGCCTTTGAGATATTAGTTATGTAAGAACTAAACTCCTTTAAGACCATGAGTTTTAGAAAACATTTTCAGAAAGAGGGGTTAGAAACTTCCCTTGTTTGAATATCTCACTTGATCTTGGACAACCTTAACCATAAAGGCCTAAGGTTGTTTCAAGAATGTGATATTTGAAAATAGTTTTTGCAAAAAAGGTTTTGTAAAATATTTATGGTTTAAAACCCTAATGTGAACCTTATAGGTTTCATTTAATGTATCACTTTTCTTGGGAAAACCTAATTAAGAAAGGGTTAGGATCGCCTTAGGCTTGTGAGTTTTTGAAGTTGTTTTAGAAATAGTTTTTGAAAAATGGTAAACGTTTAGCCATTTTACAATTGAGATAAGTTCGAGAGAGTTTTCAAAAATATTTTTGGGTTGGAGTTTGAGTTTTGAAAAAGGGTCCTAGAGTTACAATCTTAAAGCCTCATAATATTGGTTGGGAAAACTAGGATTAAGGTAACCTAGGATTAGAATGACTCAGGATTAGGGTTTGATTGATCTAAGGTTAGACAACCTAGGATTGGAAGAGACTTAGGATGCAAGTAACCTAGGGTTTAGGAATGGTACCTTGAAGTAGAAAAGATTTGATTTGATGCACTTTTGGAAAGTTTTAAAAAGAAAAGTTTTGTTTTAAGAAAGTTTCGAAAAAGTTTCATTTTAGGAAAGTTCGAAAAAAGAAAGTTTCATTCTCAAAAAATTTTAAAAACGAAAAGTTTCATTTTAGGAAAGTTTTGAAAAATGAAAGTTTTATTTTAGGAAAGTTTAGAAATGAAAAAGGAAAGTTTCAATTTTGTTTTAAAAAATAGATGATTGGATTCTGTTTTCAAAAACAGAAGATTTGATTTTGTTTCAAAAAACATAAAATTTGATTTTATTTCTAGAAAATAAAAGATTTGATTTTGTTTCTAAAAATGAAAGATTTGATTTGATGTGAAAATCTTTTATGATTTTATGTGAAGCTTTTTGAAAACAACACGAGATTTATGCAATTTTGAAAGACATAATGCAACAAGAAACTTAAAAATCATTTTGATGCAACTTGAATGCGATAAATGGTAGAATGGCGTTAGGGGAGAAAGCTAGGGTTTCATAAGGCATGAATTTCTAGGGCTTCAAGAAGACTACTCTTAGACTAATTTTGAAAAAAAGCCTTTGAACATGGAGGTTAAAGATGTTTGAAAACTAAATTTTGAAAGAGATGTTTTAGGGCTTAAAACCTTAATGTGGCCTTTGGAGGTCTCTTTGAATTTGCCACTTTCCTAAAATGATCTAACCATAAAAAGGCTACAATCATTTTAGAGTTGTGATTTTGAAAACAAGTTAGGATTTGAAACCCTAATGCGGACCTTGGTGGCCACTTTGAACATATCACTTTTCTAAGGAAACCCTATCCATGAGGAGGAGGTTAGAATCACCCTAGGGTTGTGGGTTTGAAAATAAGAACAATACATGAACATGATAAATATAATGCATAAGGGTCGTGAACACACAAGGTTGAAGGTTTTACCACATTGCAAGGGGCCTTAAGACCATACCATGATTGGTTAGGCTAAAGGAAGATTCTTGACATGATGATCTCCCCAAAGCTTTCCCTAGGCTTGGGCTTAAGGTCCTCTTGTTTCCAGCATGCAACAATAGAGGGTAGAAGATGGGGATTGAAATAGAAGAATAATCCAAGTGGACTAAGAGGGAGAAAAGAGAGAGAGGGGGATTGCAAAAAAGTAAATAGAACCCTACCTTGTCTTCTTGTTAGATTAAATGCTTCAATGGAGGACTTTCTTGAACCTTGCAATGGCCTTCAAAAGCTTCTAAGGGTTGGACTTGATTTTCAATAGAGTGAGGAGGCTAGGGTTTCAATGTTTAGGGCTAGAGGGGCTAGGGCTTTTAAGAGAACTAGTGTTTTGAGGAATTCTGGGGGCTGCAGAGAGTTTGGTAGAGCTTTATTATGATTTTTTAGACTTGGAATATGCTGGGGGGTGGTTTGTATTTATAGGCCATAATTTGAGGAGGTGGTGCCACTTCTAGTGGCTCTTAGCCTAGGCGTTGCTAGAAGTGGCGCCACCTCGGTATGACAATGATTCTGAAGATTTGATTCGGCATGGGTCACAAGACAAAGATCTGGGAGCCATTCCTAGTGGCTCCAAACCATTCTTTGGCCTGGCCCCACTGTGAGTGGCTTTGGTTTGATTTGGAAAGCTGCTGGGCTGCCGAATTTAGTTGGAAAAGAGACGAAGGCACCCGAGAGTGCCCCAGGGGTTGCTGGTTTGAGACTTAAAGTCGGAATAGTTGAAAAAAATGACTGGTCCTCCAGAGGCAGAACGATAATTTGAACCGGGAAGCATCGAGGTGGGCCTAAGATGGTCCGAGATAGCATTCGAAGGTTGGAAACACTATTAAGAGTATTCTGGAGGATTGTCAGTTGACATCTAGAGCCGGTGTGGTTAAAAAAGAATATTGACCTACCAATGGCAAAACAATCATTCGAATCGAGAAACACCTGAATTAGGTCTGGAATAGACCGGGATGACATTTGGAGATTGGGGATACTTGCAAGAGTGCCCTGGAGAATTTACCAATTTAACACCTGTCGTGCCTCGACTTTTTGCACTCAGAAAAATACAAGTGAGAAAAACACGGTACTTTGTCATTTCAACTCATCCTCCTAGAAGGACAAGTGTCACTAGGTTTGAATTAGAAATTGACCTGGATAAGAGCTTTTGAAAAGAGTTTGGAGTAGCCACCTAACTTTGTTAAGGTGAGCTAAGTTACTTAAAACTAAGTACAATCTAAAGATTAAACTTAGGGTTTTTGAAAAGGTTTTGAAAACTTTCTCAAGAGATGGTTTTGTTAGAAAAAAGGTTGTTTGGCAACCTTCGAAAAACTTTTAAGCGCTTTTAAAAAAATGACTTCGATTTTGGTCTTTCGAAAAAAGTGATCTATGGTCCTGAAGTTAGTTACGTATAGGGAAGATGCTCTAGGCTATTACCCTATCCCGCCCCTACTGTACCTATATGTCTATTCACCTTAGGTTCACTCATTTAGAATATTCGATTATCTAATGCTTGATACTATCCACTTTGAAAAAAATTTTGGAAGAAGGTTTGATATGATGCATGAAGTGTAAGAGCAAGAAAATGATTTGATTTTGAAAATAGATTTGAAGAGATGATTCAAAAATTTGAAAAAGGTTGTGAAAATTGAAAACTTGAAAGAGGTGGTAGACATTGGAGATTTGAAAAAGATTGTAGAAATTGAAAACTTGAAAAAGGTTGTGAAAATTGAAAACTTGAAAAAGGTGGTAGACATTGGAGACTTGAAAAAGGTTGTGGAATTGGAAACTTGAAAAAGGTTGTGACCACACCTATGAAGGTTGCCTATGTAACATTTTGTTGGAAATCAAGTCAGTCGTAATTTGGACTCGGGGTCCGATTAAAAATAAACACTTTGAGATCTTTAGAAAGCTCGAATTGAAAAGGGTTGGATTTGAACTTTGATTGGAAGATTTAAAATTGAACTTTGATTTGAAATTGACTTTAATTTGAAATCAAACTTTGAAGTAGAACTTGGACTTATTTTAAAAAGTTTGAATTGAGCTTTGAAATCATCTTGACTTGAATGGGAGTTTGAAAACCATCTTGGTTTAGGAAAGAGTTTTAGAAAAAAGTTGAAGGTTCCTAATTTTTGGGTTAGGGTTGAACTAGGGTTTAGACATCTAAAGACTTAGGTAACCTAGGGTTAAAACATGCACTCGAAACATAAATGTTCGAAATTAGGAAAGTTTCATTTTAGGAAAGTTTTGAATTAGGAAAGTTCCATTTGAGGAGGCATGAGAGAATTAGGGTTTTAAGATCTATTTCAGAGAGGCAGAGTTTTTAGACTGAGTTTACGGACCTTTTTTTATACAGTGGGAGGGTCTGTATTTATAAGCAATTGAAACAGGAATTAGCACCTATTGTAGTGGCGCCACTGCCTTTTTAAGCTTGGTGACTCGCACAAAACTTGTGCTTGAGATAATTCCAAGTGTAGGATGGTGAAGTAGTATATACTCGAAGTGCGAGATCGTTCCCATAAAGAGCAGTTTACACAAGATTGAAAGAATTAGAACAATCGTCTCAATTGCTCACAAAATCCAAACAAATTGCTTCTAAAAGAAAATAAAATTCTGATTATTTTGAAAAATGTTTAATTATCTAAACTAACTAGCAAGCAATGATAAATAACTTGAACAAGGTTTGATTATAAAGTAATGAGAACAAGTCTCGGAATCAATCGATCCAACCAATTACGTCTCTTGGAATTCCAAATGAAATAATTTTATAACTCAAATCCTTTGACTACTTCGCGAGTCTCAGATTTTGGAAGATTTAGCTATAAAAACCAAGTGTTCTTCAAAATTTCAACTTTTAGAATAAATTGGGTTGTTAGATTCAAGGACGAATACCATTAATTCATGCAACGCATATACTGAATATAGACTCATGCATAAACGTTACCGAACATAATCAAACATCCAAGCTATCAAAGATTTCTAGAATGAAGAAGAAAAAGAAAGATAGAAACATAAAATTGAACTTTGAAACCCAAAATCTTACCTCCTTTGTTCATCCAAGACCTTCAATTGGTCTTCACAATCAATCTCGAGATGGGAAGGTTTAACTACTCATCTCCATCTATGAAAAACTCAAAATAATTGAATGAACACTGAAAATATTGATTTAATGCAAAGAAACAAAAGAAATCTCGAATTGAATGCAAGGAATTTAGAAAACTTGTTTTGAAACTTGTATTGAAGTGAATCCAATTATAAAGAATCTACAAACTAATAAATCTAAGCTATTTTAGTGTAAAAACTGTAAAAACCCTTTACAATGGCTGCCTATCTCGAACATAAATCGAGTAGGTATTTATAGGGATCACAGTCCAAACCCTAGATGGAGTTAGAATTTTGCCTGGCCGTTCGAATGGCAAAATAGGCTTTCGAACGACGCTGATAATTCTTCTTCATTGTTCAAACTCCTTAGCCTAGCATTCGAATGCTAGGAAAATTTGATTTTATATGCTCTTTGGCCATTTGAACACTGGGTTTTGGCATTCAAACTCCAACCTTTTTTTTTCTTTTTGTTTTTTGCTTTTCCTCTTGCCGTTCGAACTCTACTTTTGGCATTAGAACTCCGGAGCCCTTTTTCACCCTTTTTGGTTTCAATTTGTTTGAGGCTCTTGGACTCAAACTTCGGCGATGCTCATTAAACGCAAACATGTGTAACTTGAAAAGAGCTTTCTAATGGCATATCATTCATCCCATTCTGAGCTACAAGTACAAACTTGCACGTCTCCCGAGATAGGGCCTCGACAACGTTCCTCAACAAGCCATACCTGCAGACCAGATTACTTCTTTGACTCCAAATTGTAAGCTCTATATTTTTGCCCGCTCGACAATCTTCGATCTGTCCAGACTCATATTCAAATTGACACAGACACATTCAATTCCAAACCAGCTTTCTAGACTCAAATCTAGTCAATCAATCTAGTCAATTCCAAACCAGCTTTCTCTACATTTTTGCCTGCTAGGCCCAACAGACGTAAAATAACCAAAATGCCCTTGGGGCATTGCACTGTCCAATTCCAGTTGGCACGTCTTTTTAAAGATGATAAGTCCCCACTTCAATCTCAAATTCAATTTGAAATCCAATTCTAATCCAGATCAAACCTGACACGCCTTTCGAGAAAGTTGATCCTTTAGGTTGGAAGACCATCTAGTTTGACACATTTTTCGAGAAACTTTTTGAAATGGTAAGTCCTTTCAAACCAGTCGACCGGGATGGAACCCAAGTCTCCGAGATGGTAGAATGGTCCACCTTTGGCACTTGCTAGCCCGCCAATTAAGAATGTTCGTTACCCGGCACGTCTTTTGAGAAAGTTGATTCCTTAGACGATGAGTCCACCTAGCAGCTTCTTAAGATCAAGCAGTCTCCAGAATGAATGCGTACCGTCAATGTGGCGAAAATACTAGCAAACATCACAACCGTCACAGTGGCGGAAACACTCGCAAATAGGTCGACATTGGAAATTGCTAACAAACCCCCTATGTTATGGGATCAAACTTGCCTCTTGGCTATGACACATTTGCCAAAGGATGAGATACCTTTGGAAACCAACTAGTCACAGACAGTCAATGATAGAAACACTCAAAACCTAGGTTAACACTAGTACATGCTAGCCCATTCTGGTGAAAATTACCGAATTGCCCCTTGGGCCTTTTTTGACACGCTTCTCAAAAAAGTATTTAAGTCCTCAGAGCAATAAGTCTACCTTTCCAAGATCGTCCCAAAGATGATCCGACATGTCCAAGTGCCTTCCAGTCGGTTCTAGACTAATTCCGAGACCATCCGGTCAAAATGATCATTTTACCCCTAGGCATCCGAGCGCCTCCGGGAGCCACATCAACTCTGGGTATTAAACCAGTTACCTTCTGAGGATGCTTTTAATAGTATTCTCAATCTTTTAGTATCTTTTCGAAACATTACGAGTCCATTCTGCAAACCCTATATAAAATGACCATTTTGTCCCTAGTGGGCCGGTCACATTTTTCAACCACACCAGCTCTGGGTATCAAACCAGTAACTCCCCGGAACACTCTAGATAGTGTTTCCAATCTTCAAGTCCTCTCATGAGTCATTCCAAGTCCATTTCGGTGGTTTTTCGGTCCAGTTGACCGTTTTGCCCCTAATAGCTCGACTGACCACTTCAACGATCCCAACATTGTTTTTGAAGTCCGTTACCCTTGTGACACTATTTCAAGGGTTTCTACCCATTGCTGGCCTTCTGGATCATTCTCGGCCTCCTGGAACATTCTCGGACCTTCCGAAGTAATTTCTAGTGGAGCCAAGCCAAAAATTACATGTAGTCACTAATATAGGCGCCCAAATCTTTTGCTTGCGTATCAACTGTCGAAAGATAAATTGCTTGCCGCCCTTAAAACTTTCCCAAGTGGCTGGCGCTGCTAGCAGTGGCACTAAGCCAAAAATTGGCATAACGCCACTCCTAGTGGTGCCAGAAGGAATTTTGCACTGGCGCCATTGCAATAGACACCAGGTAGTCCTGTGTCTATAAATACAGAGCCTCTCCTTGCATAAAAAGGGTTCGTAAACTCAGTACATAAACTCTTCTTTTTGAATTATAGAGCTTGAAGTCTCTCTAAAACCCTAGCCTTCATACACTTAACCTTTACACCTATACACACTTCATACACTCATACACAAGCCTCCAAAGCCTCCATTGAAGACTCAAAGTGCTGCAACTTGAAAGCTCTCAAGGATCAAGCAAGGGCAAACAAATAAAGTAAGCAAAACAAGAAGAAAACAAGGTAGGCTTTCTTTTTACGTTTACGTACTTCCCCCTTTCTCTTTTTCCTCCTAACCCACTTTGGTTTTCTTCTATTTTAATCTTCTGTCTTCTACTCCCCTTTCTTGCATGCTAGAAACAATGGATTCTCCAATTCATGTGTAGGAAGGACTGTTGAAAGGTACCCTGTTGGGGGCTTTTTTCTAGTTCAACCTTAGACCATGTGGATTCGGCCCCTTTGATTAAGTGATGAAGCCAACCTTATATGTTTATGACCTTACTTGCATTATGCATGTCATATTCATACATCCCTTCAAAAGTTGTTTTCAAAGTGGTTTTCAAAACTTGCATCAAAATCATCTTTCAAACTTGCATTCAAAATCTCTTTTTTAAAACTTGTTTTCAAAATCATAATCTTAAGATAGTTCTAGCCATTCCATGGTTGGGTTGCTTTAAAAAAAATATTATATTCACTGTGATCATCAAGGTCCATATTTTGGGTATGAACCCGAAATTGTTTTTCATCAAAACCACAATCTTAAAATGATTCTAGGGCTATTTTAGGAAAGTGTGATATTAGATGCGATCATATTGGTCCATATTCCAAATCCATATTGTTTTTAAAACCACCAACTTAGAATGTTTCTAAATTCTTCATGGTTAAAATCGTTTTAGGAAGATGAGACATTCAAAAGATCTCAAAAGTCCATATTCAAATCATTCTCAAAATTACTTTTCAAATTCCTTTCCAAAAACTCTCTTCAAAGACCCACTTCCTAAAAACTCTTGTTAAACTTCCTTTAAAAAATTCGCTTTCTAAAAAACTCTCTTCAAGCTTCCTTCCTAGAAACTCTCTTCAAGGGGTTTACTTCTCAAAAACTCTTTTTCTTGGAGTCCAAGTCAAGCCCTAGATTCCATGGTTAAGAAACCTTAATTCTCTTTCTTAAAATCATGACTTCCAATTTTGCCTCAAATCATAGATCTCCAAAACCTCTATTTTTTTTTATCAAAACTTAGATTTCCAAAATCTAATTTTCTACATAAAATGATAGGTTTTGAAATCCTAGATTTCCAAAGTTTAACCTTTCTAATTCCATGTCAAATCCATTCTTTCAAATTAGAAAACTAGATCAAATCTTCCTGCTTAGGAAACTAGATCAAATCCTCAAATTTTAGAAACCAAATTAAATTATCTCTTTTTAGAAACAAAATCTAATATTCTATTTTAGAAAATAGGAATCAAATCTTTCGTAATTCAAACATTTCCTAATTCTAACCTTACTAATTTCAAATATTTCTAAACTTCAACTTTCTTAAGTTCAAATATTTCTAAATTCAAAACTTTCCTAAATTCAAACTTTTCAAAATTCAAATCTTTGTAAATTCAAAACTTTCCTAAAATAAAACTTTCCTAATTTGGTACTTTCCTAAAATGGAACTTTCTTATTTTGAAACATCCCTAATTCAAAGCTTTCCAAAGTCTAACATTTCCTAAACCCTAACTTTCCACATCATTCCAAGTCAAGTGTTTTCAAATCTTCTTTAAATCCAACTTTCCTAATTCGAACATTTCTTAATTCAAACCTTTCCTAAATCCAACTTTTTAAAATCAAACTTTTCAAATCTAAATCAAATCCTTTCTAATTCAACTATTTATTCTAATCTTAGGTAACCTAAACTCTTGGAGGTCTAAACCTTAGTTCAACCCTAACCCTAAAGTTAAGAAGTTTCAACCCTTTTCTAAAACTCCTTTTTAAACCAAGATGGTTTTTTTCAACTTCAATCCAAGTCAAAAATGTTTTCAAATCTCCATCTTTCCAAATCCAGTCCAAGTTTTCTTTCAAAGTTCAAACTCTTTTTCAAGTCTAAGTTTAATTCCAAATCAAATCTCGATTTCATATTTGCTATTCTAAATTCAAATCAAATTCTTTTTCAAAGCCACCTAGCAAAAATTTGTTTAGAAGTTATATTTTGGACATCTTTAAAAATAATATTTTTGGCTGCTTGGCAATCAATACGAAGTAAAAATTTTTGATTTAATAAATCACTTTGAAATTTGGAAATGCATAGAACAATAGCTACAATTTTCTTTTTGATGGTACTATAATTCTTTTGGGTAGGGTTCCAAGTACCAGAGGTAAACCTAACCAGTTGTTCTTTGTTATTGAGAACTTGTTTGAGGATACCACCATAACCTATGTTAGAGGCATCTGTTTCAACTATTTTGAGAGCATTAGGGTTGGCTAAGGTTAGACAGGGGAGGGTCTGAACATATTGTTTAAGAGTTTGTATAATCTTTGTATGCTCACTAGACCAGACAGGATAGGAGTTCCTAATATGGAGAAGACTAAGGAAAGGAGTTCCTAATATGACTTCTCTGGAAAGGTTTTTGACAAGAACAAAAGGTGTTTTGATACACACATTATTATTACAAATATGAGCATTAGAAAGTTTATATTGTATTTGGAGTGGAGTTCCACCAGCAGTAGAGAGACGTTTACATGTTTTTTCAAAATATTTAGTTGGGATTAAACCTTCTTGAATACAATTAAGATTGGCACCAGAGTAAAAAAGGGCAATAGTGTCAAATCAAAATTCTTGGTTGACAGTAATAGTAATTTTGACATTCCATTTTTGATAAGAGATTTGGGAAAGTAAGAAAATATCTGTAGGATTTGGGACAATAGGTTGGCTAGAAGAAGAGGAAGAGTGTTGAAGTAATAATACTTGATTCTTAAGATTATCAAAATCAATTTTAGAAATATTATGTTCAAGTTTTAAATCACGTAATTCTTTTTTGACAGAGTTGATTTCAGTTTGTAAATCTTGAATATTTATAGGGGAAGACTTAGAAGTTTGATCAAATCTTTTGAGAATATCATTAAGATTATAAGGGTTATTTAGTAATGAAATATCTTTAGATAGGTTTGTCAGCAGAAGTTAAACTTTGTTTAAGTTGAAGTAAATAATCTTTTTTAACTTGAGGATCAGAAATTTTATCAATAACATTAAGAAGTAATTCTTGTTCTTTTGTAATAACATTAATAGTATGTGTGGTTGGACATTGACAATTTGTTTTTATAATTTGGTCAGGTTCAGGAGGAAAAGAAGAAGTATGAGATTCTTCTCCAGAAGAAGATTGTGATACAATTTCATCTATTTGTAATTCATCATCAGATAGTGGAGGATTATCATAAGCATCAGAATTTAAGAATAAATGCATAAGTTGTTGTTTAAGTGTTTCATCAATGTCTAAAGAATTAATTTTTTGATTCATGCGACATTGATTTTTATAATGGCTAATTTTACCACATTTGTAACATGTGGAAACTTTTCTTGTGTGTTTAGAAACATGTTTATGTTTAGAAGGGGAAGTTTTGATAGGAGGTTGTGTATGGGGTTTTTGGTAAAAAATATTGGAACTTGGTTTCGGTTTTCGAAAGAATCTACGTGCAGAAGTAGTGCGAGGTTTGCGTCGTGAAAGGGGTATGATTTGTATGGTGTGAAGGGATGTCATGTGGTGTAAATATAACTTCTGCGCAACTAGTACCATGATCTAGTTGTAAATACGCACAACTAGTATTTCCTGGGTTGGTTTTGGAATGTAATGCCATTTGGTTTAAAAAATGCTCTCTCTAAATTTCAAAAAATTATGAATGATATTTTCAATCCCCATTCTCAATTCACAATTGTTTATATTGATGATGTTTTGATTTTTTCTAATTCTATTATTCAACACAGGACACATCTTGAACAATTTTTCAAAATTGTTAAACACACTGGTTTAGTTCTTTCGGCAAAGAAAATTAGTTTATTCCAAACTCGTGTCAGGTTCTTTGGTCATTATATTTATCAAGGTACAATTACCCCTATTGAACGATCTATTCAATTTTTTAAAATTCAGAGGGAGCATTTTTTAAACCAAATGGCATTACATTCCAAAACCAACCCAGGAAATATGACGTCATGTGATACCATTCTAACCCAGGAAATAGTAATGAAAATAAATTAAAGGAAGAACAAAAAAACCAGATAACTAGAAAATGACCAAATAACTGGAACAGACCAGATAACTGGAATTTATCAAAGTAATTAAGAAGTAGAAGAAGAAGAAGAAAAAACAGTTGTATTGAAAGTGTCCACATCTTATAGGCACATCTCAGAGGAATAACTAAACCAGGCGTGACTTGGGTAAATTAATATTACAATTGAAAATTGAAAACATAAAGCTCAGCCCGGAAGGTCATAAGTGATCTCACCTTCGACATTGGACCAGTATAGATTTGTGTACGCTGCAGCCATTGTGTATAAGTTCCAACTGATTATAGATAGATGAAGAAATTAACCCATATCATAATCTGATGGTGAAGAGTGTGATAAAGCATGACAATTAATTTGAAAGGCAAGAATAAACTCACCTCTACAGAAGAGATGCATCCATCTGAAGTTTGAATTGTAACTGCATATCACAATAAATATGAGAAAATAGAGCAGAAAACCTCAAAGAAAGTACAAATTGTCCTTGGAAGAAATATTGCACAAATTTAACGCAACAAAATAATTTTAAACCTAAGCTTGTACCAACTGGACCAGCTCCAGAACCCCCAATCATTTTTGAAAGCTTCTTCCTTCTAACATCATCAAGTTTCTCCAACCATTTTTCTAAAGGCCTCATGCCAACCAACTAGAAGAGAGAAAAATGGAGAAACAAAAATTATTGCCGAAGTCTTGGTCTATTTCTATCACAACTTTGGAAAAAGAAACAATTAAGTTATACTAGAAATACATGACATCGTTTCAGGCTGCAATGTGGTTGAAAGGAGTACCTTAGCCACTGCTGCCAAAGCAGAAAAGACTGCATCCCTCACATCTGGAGTCCCATCGTTAAGTCACTACAAAGAATTTTAATTAATCATCGAATAACCAATATCAAAAAGTATATCCATAATTTAGTACATAATTTTCCGATGATTCATATTCAAAACTGGGGGGCCAAAATAAGCAGTAAGAGAATAACCAATAGAATAACAGCCTTGTTGCTACTCTCAATACAAAATGTAACCCAGTTTAAAGCCAATGAGCGCACAAGCGGAACTTTGTATTTCATTGCTGCCTTCACATCTGAAGTAAACAACATTTAACCATAATTAGGACAAAGTTCATAAGTAGCACCTACTATGCTCGAAGTTCAAAATCAAGAGAAAGAACAATTTTATATTTACAGCAGCCACGCATGCAAAAATAAGTTGAATCTCCTTTGGCTGAACCATCACATATTAAACCATAACAATACAAACAAACCCTCAAACAGTAAACAATAAGAAAATGCATTCAACACAGAGTGGATTGGTACAAATGTAACGTGTGAACAAATTTGATTACTTAAGACAGAAAATCACCCAATTCTTTTGATAAGGAGAAGAATATCACCCAATAGACATTAAATCCAACTCTTTATCTTTGGAACTAGCTAATACAAGTACTTAAGACTACAACATCACCTAATAGCCATCCAATGCAACTCCTATCTTCTGGAATAATGTGAAACTACTATAGTGATGAGGATCGCATAGCCGAGGATTACTTGGAGGCGCGGCAGTGGCGGCGTTATACCCCGGCCGGTGGTCGGTAAACTTCAATCGGCCTAGGAAAATGCGAAAAATGCCTTTAAGTATGTTTTTTAGCCCGTTTTGTGTTTTGGGCCTATTTTTTGGGCTTTTGTCAGTCTTTTATTTTTACCCGGTTTATCTCGGGGCTCTAGGGTTTCGTGCCTCTTATTTAAGCTCTTGTTAAGACTTTTTCCAGCAGCTTTTGACGATTAATAAAACTTGTGTGCGTTTTTGCACTTTTCCAATCATTCGGTATTTTCTACGAAGATTAATGAGTGTTTGATGCCCTAAAACCTAGCATTCGTGGTGAATCAACGGGTTGCAGGACGACTCCGAATCCGATATTCGTGGTGAATCAACGGATTAGGGTTTATTTTATTGCTCTCTTAATTTCCACTGCATTAGTTGGTATCAGAGCGCCAGGTTCTAATTCTGATTGGTTCGTGACCATGCCGCCCAGACGTCGACCGATCCAAGACGCGATGGAGGAGGACAGGCTCGCCCGGCTGCAGCAAGTGGTTGAGAATCTGGCAGAAAGCGTGGCCGCCATGCAGATCCAAATGTAGCAGCAGCAATCGCAGCAGCAACAACAGCAACAACAACAACAACAACAACAGCAACAGCAGCAGCGACAATACCCCAATCCGTATGTGGTAGAAGAGGGAGACGATGAAGATACTACAAGCGACGAGGAAGAAAACCCCTTCGCAGAGAGGCAACCAGAACTGCGGGTTGAGAGGCAACCCTGATATCCCCGTAGGGCAGAAGGTTGAGAGGCTGGGGCTTTTTCAAGGATGTGGGAGGCAGGTTTAAAATTGATATCCCAGAGTTCCATGGTGGGTTAGAAGCAGAGGATTTTTTCGATTGGTTATTTGCTGTCGAGGAGGTTTTGGAGTTCAAGGAGGTTCTTGAAAATAGACGGGTTCCTCTAGTGGCGACTCGTTTTCGGGGCAAGGCTGCGGCATGGTGGCAGCAGCTGAAGGTGAATCGTGCTCGGATAGGGAAAAGGAAGATTGAGTCCTGGGAAAAATTGAAGAAGCACCTCCAAGAGGCTTTCTTGCCACATAACTATGCGCAGATGATGTACCAGAGATTTCAGAATTTGAGACAGGGGATGAAGTCGGTGGATGAGTACACCACTGAATTTTATCAGTTGATGGCACGTAATGATTTGGGGGAGACCGACGATCAATTGGTTTTGCGGTACATTGAGGGGTTACAGCCTCAATACTAGGGCACCCTGAATATGTTTGATTTGTATTCTGTTTCAAACACCCATCAGAAGGCATTACAGCTCGAGAAGCAGGCGAAGCAACGGGCGAGTGGTCTGCCTTGGGTGGGAGCCAATAGCCGGGGTGCGACCCAGCAGGGGACTGGACGTAGTGCGGTTCAAGGGGGTGCAGCTGGGGGTGCGGCTGGAAAACCGCCAGTCCCGCAGCCGATTAAGCCCGTGACAGCCAGCACAAGTCGTTGCTTTAAGTGTGGCAAACTAGGCCACCGATTTGCAGATTGCAAAAAGCCTTTTGTGCAGAAGGGGCTATTTATCAATAATGAAGGAATGGTTAGGGTGGAGTTCGAACAACCTGTGGCGGCATCAGGAGAAGATCAGCTCGGCGAAGAGTTCATGGAAGAGGAACATGTTACCGGAGATGATGGGCCTTTATTAGTTGTGCGCAGGGCTTGCCTTACCCCTCGTGATTCTAGCGGTGATGAGTGGTTACGGAATAATATTTTCCAGTCCAAGTACATAGTTGAGGGCAAGGTCTGCAAGTTTGTGATTGATTCGGGGAGCTGCGAGAACGTGGTTTCCGAGGAGGCGGTTCGAAAATTGGGGCTGCTAATAGAGGAGCATGCCAGCCCGTACAAACTGATTTGGCTGCAAGAAGGAAAAAAGGTAACCGTTTCCAAGCGTTGTTTAGTTTCACTGTCCATTGGTTCCAATTACAAAGATGCAATCTGGTGTGATGTGGTTGAGATGGATGCATGCCATATTTTGTTGGGTAGACCGTGGTAATATGACAGAGCTGTGCAACATGATGGGCGAAAAAATACCTACAGCTTTGTCTTCAACAGTGTGAAGGTGGTATTGTACCCGAGCAATGAAGAGAGGCCGAAACAAGTGGCTGAGAAAAACCCGAATCTACTGACCACGCAGCGTTTTGCAGGGGAGATGATCAAATTTGGTATAATGTATTTGTTGGTGGTTAAGGAACAGCAGTAGAGCGGGGAAGTTCCAGACATGGTGCAGGAGCTACTAGAGGAGTTCAGCGGTGTGTTTCCAGAGGAGTTACCAGCTGGGTTACCACCTTTGCACGACATCCAGCATCAGATCAATCTAGTTCCTGGGTTGCATTGCCAAACCGCCCTCATTATCGTATGAGTCCTAAGGAACATGAGGAACTGCGACGTCAGGTTGAGGAATTGTTGGCCAGGGGACACGTTCAGGAGAGCCTAAGTCCTTGTGTCGTGCCAGCGCTCTTAACACCAAAAAAAGATGGGTCTTGGTGTATGTGCGTGGACAGCCGGGCCATCAACAAACTCACAGTCTGATATCGGTTCCCTATTCTGTGGTTGGATGAGTTGTTAGACCAGCTTAGTGGGGCTACAGTGTTCAACAAACTGGATTTAAAGAGTGGTTATCATCAGATCTGGATATGTGAGGGTGACGAATGGAAGACTGCCTTGAAGACGCTGGAAGGTCTTTATGAGTGGTTGGTTATGCCATTCGGGTTGTCGAACCCTCCGAGTACCTTCATGCATGTGATGAACCAGCTTTTTTGGCCTTTTATTGGGAGGTTTGTGGTAGTGTACTTTGATGATATTTTGATTTTTAGCACTGATCATGCCTTGCATTTGCAGCACTTGCGACAGGTTCTGAGTTTGTTGCAAACAGAGAAATTCTTTGCTGCCCGAGCTAAATGTTCGTTCATGACAGACAGCGTGTTATTTCTGGGATACATAGGGTCTTGTGTAGGAATTTCTATGGATAAGTCTAAGGTTGAAGCTGTCCGTAGGTGGCCTACCCCGAGGAGCATTCATGACGTGCGCAGTTTCCATGGACTGGCGTCGTTCTATCGGTGCTTTATCCCAAATTTTAGTAGCATCATGGCTCTCATCACAGATTGCATAAAGGCTGGGCAGTTTACTTGGACAGAGGCAGCGGCTAATGCTTTTGAGGAGATCAAGCGCAAACTGACCACTGCCCCTGTACTTGCTTTGCCAGATTTTTCTAAGCCTTTTGAGTTACATTGTGATGCATCAAAGGTCGGCTTGGGGGCAGTCCTTAGCCAAGAGGGTAGGCCTATTGCATACTTTAGCGAGAAGTTGAACGGAGCTAAGGCGAATTACAGTACCTACGACGTGGAATTCTACGCGATCATACAGGCCTTGAAGCACTGGTACCCCTATCTATCACAAAGTGAGTTTGTGTTGTTCTCTGATCATGATGCTTTGAAACATATTAATAGCCAAGACAATCTGTGGGCGAGACACGCGAGGTGGGCTGTGTATCTACAACAATTCACTTTCTCCCTCAAGCATAAATCTGGAATTCAGAATCAGGTTGCCAATGCCCTTAGTCGTCGCACTTGCTTACTTATTACCTTACGGGCAGAGGTAATTGGTTTTGATTCATTTCGTGAATTATTAAGTACTGACCCAGTGTTTTCCCCTATTGTTCATGAAGTTAAAATAGGGCAGCGCACAGATTTTGTGATGCATGATGGGTTTCTGTTTAAAGGTACCCAATTGTGCGTGCCTCAATCCAGTTTATGCCTCAAGACCATCAAGGAGCTGCACGAGGTGGGGCATATGGGGCGTGATAAAACCTGGCAGCTTGTGGCTAATTCTTATTACTGGCCTTCTATGCATCATGAAGTGGCCAGATTTGTTGATGGTTGCCGAATCTGTCAAGTGTTCAAGGGAACGGCGACCAATGCGGGATTGTATATGCCCCTGCCAATTCCAGAGAGACCATGAGCGAACGTGAGCATGGACTTTGTGTTGGGGCTTCTGTGGACTCAACGTGGTAGCGATTCTATCTTTGTGGTGGTGGACAGATTCACAAAAATTTCGCACTTCATTGCGTGTAAAAAGACTAATGATGCTATCAATATTGCTCAACTTTACTTTCGGGACGTTTATCGGCTTCATGGGCTACCAACGTCCATAGTTTCTGATAGGGACTCTAAGTTCCTTAGCCACTTTTGGAGGTGTTTATGGCGGTTGACTAACACGAAGCTGGATTTTAGCAATGCCTACCACCCTCAAACCGATGGGCAGACTGAAGTGGTGAACCGTTCATTGGGTAACCTGCTGCAGTGTCTTGTGGGGGAACATCTAAAATCATGGGACCAGAAGTTGTACCAGGCTGAGTTTGCTTTTAACCGGTTAGTGAATCGCAGTTCGGGTTTCAGTCCATTCTTTACCAATTACGCCTTCCAACTGCGAGCTCCAATTGACTTAGCCCCTATTCCTGATTTGAAGAGGGTCCATAAGAAGGCAAAGGACTTAATTACTGATTTACAGGCTGTCCATGAATAGGTGCAACAAAATCTGTGTGACTCCACAGTGAAGTATAAGGAGGCGGCTGACCAGAAGCGGCGCTCGGTGGAGTTTGAAGTGGGGGATTTTGTGTGGGCCGTGTTGACCAAAGATCGGTATCTAGCACATGAATACAACAAACTGGCAGCTCGGAAAGTTGGGCCGTATGAAGTTGTTGAGAAGATCAATCCTAATGCCTACCGGTTGAAGCTGCCGAGCCATGCCAACACTTTTGTCGTGTTCAACGGGAAGCACCTCAGGCCTTACTGTGGTGACAGTTCTGAGGAGGAGGAAGACTAGAATTCGCGGGCGAATTTTTTCCAACTTGGGGAGGATGATGCGGATCGCATAGCCGAGGATTACTTGGAGATGCGGCGGCGGCATTATACCCGGGCCGGTGGTCGGTAAACTTTAATCGGCCTAGGAAAACACGAAAAAATGCCTTTAAGTATGTTTTTTAGCCCGTTTTGTGTTTTGGGCTTTTGTCAGTCTTTTATTTTTACCCGGTTTGTCCCGGGGCCTTAGGGTTTCATACATCTTATTTAAACTTTTGTTAAGACTTTTTCCAGCAGCTTTTGACTATTAATAAAACTTGTGTGCGTTTTTGCACTTTTCCAATCATTCGGTATTTTCTACGAAGATTAACGAGTGTTTGATGCAGGACGACTCTGAATCTGATATTCATGGTGAATTAACGGATTAGGGTTTATTTTATTGCTCTCTTAATTTCCGCTGCATCATATAGCTTCCAGATAAATTTTCTCAGCCACAGTGGACTCATATATCCATTATAATGGATCATCAAAGTTTGTGCAAAAAGCAGAAAACTTTTAGGGGTACTTTCCTTCACTGTTTTGTAGATTCACAATTGATCCATTCTATAACTCTGAAAGTTTATTGGAGTTTTCTTACTTTGCCGTTTAAACATAATCAATAAGGAAACATATAAGAACTGAAGCCTTGAGCTTCCCGTATCCATGGGACTAACAGGATTTTTCAACGATACATGGAAAAGGCGACAAACAAAATTATTTAGCAGTTTTCAAGAGCATGTTCTGTATTGCGAGCTCTTTCCACTATTTGTTGAGAATAACCAACAATTCCAACTGAGGTCAAACTACCATTAGGCACTAAAATGAGCCAAATTACCTTTTGGGCATTCATTTAGATTCAAGACACAATGCAGGATGTTCAGAGAATATTAAACCAAAAATGCAGTATATGGCAGATATTTCTGTAAAGATGGTTTGACTAAAGCAGTAGTAAGGAGAAATGGCATGTGAAAGACACCACAAAACGAGGCCTATTTTGACAGATGACCAATTAGAGCAGTTTCCAATCGATGAGCAGTTGCAAGTAATGGCAAAACTACACTGTGGTGGTGGTGCCATGATGCCCCCCGCTTTTGTGCAATTCTCTCATATACATATCATATATATGATGTCCTAGTAAATATCTATTCTACCAGCATCCCCACAATTTAAAACCCTCTTTAAGTCCCCACCATTTAATACCCTCCTTAAGTCCCCACAATTTAAAACCTTCCTTAAGGCCCTAACCTAATAAAATATAAACTTTTGTATAGTAGATTGCGGTTCCTACCCAATTTTCCTTTTACATTTTAACCCAATAAAATCAACAATCAGCTGGCTTTAAATGTACAAGAACCCAACTAGTGGGCCGTACCCATCAAATTGAATCACACGCACACACACACACTCTCTCTCTCTATATATATACATATATATCAAATCATAGATAGTAGGATAAAACAGGCTCCAAAGCACAAACAAAGCCCTCCACAGCTACAAACGTAGCCTATCAACTTGTTTATAGAGTTATTGTGCTTGTGATTACTTTTCCAGCTACTATTGCAAGTCTACAACTCGATAATGATATTTTTCACCCATGAATGTATTCAAAACTAGGTCTCACAACAAAATAGAGAATGATTTTCTCACAAACTTATTCCCTACTCTGGAGTAGATGAAGGCCTACAATATGCTATCGCTATTGAGTTGTTGAGTACGCAGCGGAAGTGCTCGAAATACAAGAAGGAAATTTTATTAATATACAACCACTCTTACAATACTCTTTGCACCACACTCGCACTACACATTAGGTGCTCTCACTACACACTAGCTTTACTCACACCACACTTTGCACTCACAACACTCTAGCAATAGATCACTCTATCAAGCACTCGCTTGCTTGATTCTCTCTTAGCACTATAAGAATCCTCTTCACCTCTTTATATAGGCAAGCCTTGGTGGTGGAGGATAATTCTAGAAGTAGATAGATGGAAAATGATCTAGAGAGTACCTAGAGAGAGATGTTTCTAGGAGAGAATTTTCTAGAAAGAATGAAAACCAACAAAGTGTGAGATTAGTCTAGAGAGACAGGGTTCTAGAAAGATCTTTCTAGAGATAGAAGGAGATAACTTAGATGGAGAAGATTCTAGAGTGAACCTTCTAGAAAGAGAAGCACCTAGAAATTTAGTGTTGATTCTCAACATGAGTTATCAAAAAGAGACTACATACACTCTACTTGAGGTATTTGCACCTTTGTACTTTTAGTTGCACTAATTGAAGCGGCCACTCGAGTGAGTCATATAATACACCTCAAAGTTGAGCTAATTAGGGTGGAAAATTAGATAAGTAAAAATCAACAGTCATATATCATCAGTGGAAATGGAAATTGCTGTGAAGATTAACATAGAATCAATCATAAATTATTTTCATGATTTGAGAGAACTTTGAGTTCCACTTTAATAGGTGATTAAGTAGAAATGAACTAAGAAGCAATCAATTTACTTTTCACGTAAAAATTTAGTCTTACATCCTAATATATTTCTCATGCTTGAACTTAGAAATATGTGCAAAGAAAACTTAAGAATATAATTTTATTTTTTTTCTTTTTTTGACAAGTAAGGAGAATAGGATTAGAGCATCAAGGGGATGCAACCCATATACAAAGACTAAGGGACCCTAATTGGGCCACAAAAGAACTCACACCTCCATATTATCTACAAAAATCCAAAAAAAAATTAAGGTCAGGATTAGTCGTTCTAGATGACCAACTATACAAAATGGATAACAGACTACTCTTAAGTCTACACACGGGAAGATCCAAGCGCTGAAAAGCCCAGCCTCCCCCCACACCAGCCAACTTACATAAAAAAGGATGACTCACCACACCTTTCTTCTTCTCATACCTATGTGGGCACCCCACCAGCTTTGCAACGCATCCTTTACCTGCCATGGGAAAACCCATGAAATCCAAAAAATAGTCAACACAAGCAAAATGAGAAGGGGAAGACTGCTGTCCCTGTACAAGATAAGGTGTTCGATTTATACTTGCCAGATATGATTCACAACTGTTGTTATAAGTGAGGTCAAATTAGATTTAGGAGCTGTTGTCCTCAATGTTTGCCTGCAGGATGAAGAGGATGAGGATGAAACTACTGAAGAGGAGTTAGGCGTGAGCAAGTCTGGAAAAGAGTTGAAGAAGGGGAAAGGTGCAGAGGATGATGACGATGATGTAAGTACCTGTGATGCCTAACTATTTTTGGACTCTGTACTAACAAAATAAGAACATTAGTTGATATGCTTTTTTTTAAATGCCTATAAACAAGGAATGTTCATCGTGCTTAAAGAAACAATTCGATGACATTAAAGAAATACTCAAACGAGAGCGTGGTATGGTTAACGGACTTATGGTTGGCCTTGCACAAATTGGAAGTGACTGGAGGCACCAGCTTACAGAAATGGGAAATGAGTTAACAAAAGCTCAAGGTGTTATCGTCGCTTTGCAAAATAAGTTAGCGGACAAGGAGCATGATTCTACTGGGGTATGCTTAGATGTGTATCTTGTCATTGACTTTTTTTCTTTATTTTATTGTTATTTCAGTCTTGACTATTGTAATGTTCTAATTTGACAACTACTTTTGCAGGGAAAAAAAAGAGATCAGAACAGGAAAAGCTTAATGTATAGCTAATTTTTGCCACCGCCATAGTAGTTGGAACATTTTACTGTAAAGGTGTCAACATGAACCTGGGCTAAACCATCTCTATATGTATGTTCGGAATGCCTTGCTAGCATTTTGAAGCTGAGCAAATACATCAATAGAAAGTTGACCTTTGATTGCCGTCCCATGAAGCTTAACAAGCTCATGCCTAACGGTTTTGACCATACGCAGTGGTTTGTCATCAGCTCCAGCTCCAGCTCTTTCAGAAATTCATAACAAGTCCTATTTTAAAAGGAACAGAGATGCTTATTACTAATCCAGTAAGTTTCCTATTTGTTAAACAAGTCCTATTTTAAAAGGAATCAAATGCAATGAATATCCTTACTAATTTTTTTATACCTATACATATATATGAATTTCCTATTTTGGGTTATACGCATAGATATGAATTTTTTTTAGATAAAGTATAGATATATACGAGTTTCCTACTTGGATATCGTATGCGTTTATACTAAGTTGATTAAGTTTCCTACTTTGAAAAGACTAGACAACGATTTTGTTGGCAAGGTACAAGATGTTCCTCTGTGTTAATAGACTTTTGTTCTCATTTCTTTCTTTTTTTTTGTTTTTTTTGGTTATTGCTCAAGGCTTCAAGCGTAGTATATTCGCATACCATATATAATCTGTATTCATTGACTATTTATTTTCTTATTTTTCGGTGTTGTTTAGGATTTTTCTTTTTAATTTGATGCAACAAACATCAATCGCTTGAGTGTGAATGTGCGATGCTGCTGCAGAGATTGGAATAACAAAGGAGGATAAAAAGAGACAAAGGTCGTCCATGGCATGAAAGCGGTATTGCAATAATAAAGGCGGAGATGGGGCCGATTGCTTGCACAGCAGTACATCACCTCCTTGTCTAAAAGTCCTCTCTCTATAATATCTGCATACATGTACAATCATATAAGGCCTCCCAAAGCTCCAAACCCTCCAACTAATTTTTGTGTTGATTCTTGAATCTTTGTAGAAAAATTAAAAATCAGAGTTTTGTCAACCTCCAAATATTCAAAATAACTTTCAGTGTTTCTTTTTTATATTTATATTTCTATTTATTTCTTTAACAATGTTTGCAAGAATTGCAAAATCAGCATAATAGTCTCCTTATTTTTTGTACCAAGATTTGCTAAAAAAAGATTGCCCTCTTAGTGTATGAGTAATTCAAATAGCATATTAATTTTAATTTTTATTAAAATAATAGTTGAGTGAAAAAAAACAGGTGATTCCAGCATTGCTCATAGAATAAAGTTCACTAAGATATAAGAACTCTTCGAATACTATTAAAATTCAAATACTTAAGAGCTCTTCAAATGCTACTAAAATTCAACCACTTAACCCGATAGAGCTCTAAAGTTACTTAGGTCTTTCTGTATCTTTTGCATTGTAGTTATTATTACTATATACAAACTATGTTATAACATTATCTAATCATATATATATATATGTTTTGTTGGCCCCTATATTTTCCTTTTTTTTTTCCTTTCATGCAAGAGTATTGAAAAAGAATGTGAATATGGTACCAATGCAGAACTCTATTGTGATTAACTCACTAGAGTTTTTACAAGTTTTTTTATTTTTCAAAAATATTGAATTACTATAAAACAAATTAAGGTTGTCAAATTTGGATTGTATTCTTAATTATTGCTGAATTTAAATTAATTACTTATAATATTTTTATTGTGGATTTGAAGAAACTTTACTCCTCGTACATTGCACGGGTTGACACCTAGTGAAATAAGTATTACGTTCTAAACTGGTTTTAAAATATGGCAACAGTAAAGTAGGAATAAAAAAGTCCAATACCTGCTTCAATCCAGTGGACCTCCCCATTGATAGTTTTTGAGAAAAGCTTCGCGGAAGCAATCTCAAAACTTTGAGATTATACTAATGTATCTTCATTGATTTATGCGTAAACAACAAGATGAAATAAAGATCATACCTTATAGGGTTTGGTAGCACACCCTAGACAATGAGAACATTTGAAGAGCTTGAGCCTCCTTGACCTAAGGTTCTTCCTCCTTGATCACTAAGGGATGAGAGATGACAAGAGTTGGTGGGAACTCACAAGGGTGCACACACACCATAGTCGTGTGTCTCTCCCAAAAAAAGGATAATGGTTGGCTACCCCTTTAGTATGTATACTAGTGTTGACCAGTGTGATGCATAGAATTTACAAAATTTTTTATCTTAATATAAATTAAAAAAATTTAATCTAAAGAGTAGTTAATTAAAAATCATGCTATGTTAAAAGCTTAGTTACGCTTGATAAAAGTAGTAACATGTGCCATGCACAGAGATTTATATAACCTAAAAGCAATAGCTTATGTCATGTACAACCATACATATCCGGGACACTAACTATTATTATAAGGTGGCATAGAAGAATAAAAAAAAGAGTGCATATGGATATCATAAGGTGGCATAGAAATTAAATGATTGTATTTTTTAGAGAGGGGTTGACTTTAACATATAAAGCCATTACATAATTGGGAAGGATAAGGATAAACATAAGATTACATAATTTGAAAGGAAAAAAAAAGGGAGAGATTTGAATTTAAAATGTATATCCTTTAGAGACATTTGTTTTGTATCACGAAGGATAAGGCAAGCAAAGAGAAATTTTAGGAGGTGGGATGAGATTTCCTTACTACACATAGATACCAATTTTAAAGAGATTCACATTTTCTTAAATCCAACTTGAATATGCCTAGATACAAATAGACCGTATATATCTCCCAAATGTATGATGTCTACACAAAATTGGTCTTTCACTTAATTTTAAATTTTTAGCTCATCATAATTGGTGGGAATCACACTAAAATCTGGTTGTAAAAAAGGAATGGCTATCAAAATCCCAAAACAAAAGGGAAGGAATAAAAAAAGGGAAGAAATAAAAATGTCAATATTAAGTTCTGACCACATGCAAGCCTTTGACCGCATGCAAGCCTTACCCTTCATGAATATTTATTTTCTTATGAAAAAGTCTCACATATTTGTTTTAAATTCTTATGCACAGACATAAATCACTACAACAAGAAACAAAAGTTTGGGTAAAGTGTGATCATAATGACCCAGTCTTAAGCCTCTCAACCTTCATTAGTGGATGTCTTATCTTCTTGACACTAACATCATGATGAAGTTTTTGCCAAAAAAAAAAAATATATACATGATCATAAAAACAACTACGTAAATGAATATCAAAATATTTGACCAAATTAGCAAAAACCAACCATATAAAATATTAGACAAATTAAGAAAATATAACATCAAGCATGAGTATTATTTAAAAAATTTTTAAAAATGATTAGGTCAATGGACTTCCCAAACTCAAATTTGAAAAAGACAAAGTTTGTGATGCTTATCAAATGGGAAGCAAACAAGATTTTCTTTTAAATCTAAAAATATGATTTCTACATCTAGGCCACTTCAATTATTGCATATGGATTTATTTGGACCTATTGGGACTCAGTTTGGGTGGTAAGCAATATGCTCTAGTTATTGTTGATGATTACTCAAAGTTCACTTGAACATTCTTTCTTACCCATAAGGATAAAATAATTGTTTTCTTCACAAACTTTTGCAAAAAGGTTCAAAATAAGAAAGGTTTTACAATCACTGCAATTAGGACTGACCATGGTGGTGAGTTTGATTGCAATCATTTTGAAAAATATTGTGATGAAAATTGTTTTGAACATAATTTTTCAGCACCTAGAACATTTCAATAGAATGGGGTTGTTGAGAGGAAAAATAGGACTTTGAAAGAAATGGGGAGAACCACACTTTGTGAAAACAATTTGTCAAAGTAATTTTGGGCAAAAGCTGTTAACACAGCATGCCATGTTTTAAACAGAGTTTTGTTTAGAAAGTTTTCTTAACAAAACCCCATTTGAGCTTTGGAAAGGAGAAAGCCAAATGTTCCATACTTTAAAGCTTTTGGATGAAAATGTTTTGTTTTGAACAACAATAAAGATTATCTTTGAAAGTTTGATGCAAAATCTGATGAAAGTGTTTTTCTTGGCTACTTTACTCATAGCAAGGCTTATAGGGCTTCAATAAAAAGAACGTTGGTTGTTGAGGAATCTGTGCATGTTACCTTTGATAAACTAAATTCTTTGCCTAGAAATGTTGTGAGTGATGATGTACATGATGTGGAGCAAAACATGGAGAATTTGGCCATTAATCAAAACTCAAGTGAATCCTTACAAAAAGAGAAGGATCAACAAGGCATTCATTCAAACCAATAAGATGAAGATCAAGGGTTACCAAAAATGTGAAAGTGTGTTCACAATCATCCATAGGATCAAATATTAAGTGATCCATTACAAGGGTAATGACAAGATCATCTCTTAGAAATATTTGTAATCATCTTGCATTTTTATTTCATATGGAACCAAAATCTTTTCAGGAAGCTGAATATGACGTGTATTAGATTTTGGCCATGCAAGAAGAGTTGAACCAATTTGAAAGGAGTGAAGTTTGGACCCTTGGACCTAGACTTGAAGATCATCTAGTTATTGAAACCCAATGGGTTTTTAGAAACAAAATGGATGAATCTGGAACTATTGTGAGAAACAAGGCACGACTAGTAGCTTAAGGCTTTAGTCAAGAAGAAGGAATTGATTTTGATGTGACCTATGCACCTGTAGCTAGATTAGAGACCATTAGAATTTTGCTTGCATTTTCATGTTTCAAAAATTTCAAGGTTTATCAAATAGATGTGAAAAATGCATTTTTGAATGATTTTATTTCTAGAGAGGTTTATGTGGAACAACCTTCTGGTTTTGAAAATTTAAAGTTTTCAAATCCTGTTTTCAAACTTACAAAAGCATTTTATGGTTTGAAACAAGCTGAAGGGCATGGTATGAAAGGTTAAACAAATTTTTGATTGGAAACGATTTTACAAGAGAAAAGTTGATACGACACTTTTTATAAAGAATAGAGACCATAACATGCTTATTGTACAAATCTATATTGATGACATCATGTTTGGCTCTATTGATGAGAAGTTTTGTAAGGAATTTGCTAAGTGTATGTAGGGTGAGTTTGAGATAAGCATGATGGGAGAACTCAACTACTTCATTGGACTTCAAATCTAACAATGAAAGGAAGGGATCTTCATTAACTAAGCTAAGTACATCAAAGATCTACTTAAGAAGTTTGGAATAGAAGATGCAAAGTCATTGTGTACCCCTATGAATTCTTCAACCAAGCTACATAATCATATGCTTATATGATTCATTACATGTCATTTGAAAGTCATTTTTGCATTTCGTAATAAAATGAGTTGACCTCTCGCTTCAGAGAGTCGACCCCTAGTTTCTAGAAATGGCTTCGGCCAATTTTAATAGAAAGCTCAGAAAGCATTTTAGGCAGAAAAAGAGTCTACCCATTTGCATATATGCTCAGATGGCTACATAAACCCTTGTTTTGCCTGAAATTAGACAAACTCTCTTTCTTATGATCAACCATCATCCCAACTACTATATCTTCCAAAAATCTCTATAAAACCACATTCGAACCACTGGATCTTTATACAACCGCTCATAACTTCCATCTTAACCTCCAATGGCTCCTAAAACCCCTAAACTGAGGAAAGACAAGCAAACCCTAGTGAAGTCGACCCCCAAATCTAAGGGAAGTGAGACGAGAAAGGACAAAGGGGAGTCTTTTAGGGCTTTAAAGAAGAGGAAAGAGAAGCAGATTGCTGAAGAATAAGACTTCATTGAGGACAACATTTACTTTAAGAAGCAATCCATTAAAGAGAGGTATGAACAAGATTATTCCTATAGAGTTATTTTGAATGGAAGATGGATTAATTATGCTTTCTTTGCCAAAGAGAACTTTACTTTTGAGCCTAATCTTGAGAAACTTTAATGGAAACCCATGACATTGTTGAAAGATGATGTCTACCTTCAATTGGTTGGACAATTTTATGGTCATGTCAAGAAGGAGAGGGTAAGTGTGAATATTTCTAGTTATGTCAAGGGTGTCTCTAGACTTCTTACCAAATGGGTAATTTGTCAGATTTTAGATGTTAGTGGTGGTGGAGAAATAGAGAAAAAGGATATTGATAGTGTGCTGAAAGACGTGCGACTCCAAAGGCTTGTACTTATGAAAGAGGTGAATCATCTACTACTCAACGGAACTTTTTCCGATGAGTATTGTGCCTAGTGGAAATTTTGTGCAAGTGGAAGTATTGATGAACATGGTGAAGGAAATGAACAAGTATCGAGAGGAAATGTTCACAAAGATTGATAAAAAGGTAGAGAATGGAGCAATGAGATTGCAGGATATTGAAAGGAAGGTAAGGGAAATGAGCAAGGCCTTTCTGACTGAGGGAAGTGCTATAAAGTAAGAGATCTTCAACAATATTGCTATCTCAACTGAGCACATTAGGAAAATACATCAAGAAAATGATTAGAAAGGAGTACAAATCTCTCTTTCCTAAAGTAACAAAATTGGCAGAAGAGGACTCTTCCATTGATGAGATGAGTGAATCTATTGAAAGAGCCAACACCCCTCTTATCCATCTCAGCCATCACTTGCAAAACTCTTTGATCCTTTTGGTCAAACTACTCTAAAGCGATCAGCAAGCTCTCATAAATGTGGTTTAAGGCAAAGGAATCCAGCCTCCAAGTTCTCCAACATTGCTAATGACCTTGTTGATCTTTGCAAAACCCCTTCTCCTAAAGCCAAATGAGCATTTCTGCATTTGCATTTTGATTTGCACTTGCACTTTCTGAACAATACTTTTTAATAGGATGGTGTGTTATCTTTAAGACAAAATTCTTGTAATGTTTTCTGGATGTTTTTGCTACTTAACTTTTATGGATGCCTATTTATTATGAATGCTCTGATTTGGTTATAGTTTTATATTTGCTAAATTGCTTGATTTGTTGAGTTATTTGCTATCCTAACAATACTTCTTTCTAAATTTTAAGATTTTTTTTGCTATTGTACCTGTCTTTATACTCTATATCTTTTTTTTGATGAATTGATAAAAAGGGGGAGAGAGTATTGTCATTCTTTTATTGGTATTTTACTAGTATCTGAGTATTTGAGAGTTTTGATTTAATATTTGAAGATATTTGAATCCTTGAGATTCTTGAGAAAATTTGGTAGCAATATGAAGTGCTACATTGCATAAGAAAGGGGGAGCAAAGGTTGCTATACTCTGAACCTTTTGCTCTGAACCATTACTGCTAAGTACATTGTTGGAAATGCATTGATTGCTCAAAATCATTATTGCTCTAGACTTGGAAATGCTCTTAGGCATTAAATACAAAAGATAGGCGGAGAAAATTCTAGTATGAGTTTTTATTTTCTGATATTGCACATTGTTGACCATTAGATTTTGAGTATATTGTTTATATTGATTAAGGTTTTGTCATCATAAAAAATGGGGAGATTGTTAACTCCATGCCTTGAATTTGATGATAACAAAACATTGTGTTAATGATCTAGTGACTATACTTAGTGTGTAGATTATATTATGCCTTAATCTCACTAGGATTATGACTTGAAGCTTGCTACAATAGAGATATTAAAGATCTTGTATGTTGAGAAGGTTATCAATATGTTGAAGGTTGTTGAGCATGATGATTGATTATTGAAGAACCTTATAATAAGATTATGTCAATAATCTATCTCTACGATATTGAAGGGGTTCAAAATAATGAAGACCTATTGAGGAGGATATACTCAAGACATGGAAGCTTTATTTGAAGACTTTGAAGATGTCTTGGTGAGTGGAAGATCAATTGAAAAAAGATCACAAGACTTAGAAGCTTTACTTGGAGATCTGAAGAAGTCTGGGATCATTTAGAAGATTGGATATTGAATGAAGAATCCTACAAGTAATCAAATTAGATTAATTGTATCTTGAAGAGGTTGAAGGTGTTATTGGAGATCAACATACCTTGAAGAAGTCATTTTAAACTTTAGAAGCCTTAGTTGAATGATTCTTTAAGAGCTTAAAGACTTTGAAGAAGATTTGCAAAAGTTGAAGTTACTAGGTAAAAAGAGTTGACTGATAAATTCCAAGGATTGACACGTTTAGACAATGGCATTGAACCAAAGCCTGCTCAGAAAAAAATGTCGAACCCTTCATTCTACGAGTCGACACATTAGTCCAGAATGCAAAGTCTTAAAGAAGGTCCTAAAGGGGTTGACACATTGCTTCTCATGAGTCAACTCATCTGGACAGAGGCTTATCGAAGTTTGGTGAAAATAAAAAAGGCTAGACTCCTAATTCTGAGGAGTTGACACATTTGGATAGAAGGTTGAGAAAACTGGCTCTAGAACAAAAAGGGTCGACACATTGGCTGTAACGGTTATAATTTTTAACCTTCTATCAGCGCATTTTTGCATTTATGCACTTTTAACAACCACCAACAGCTATAATCAATACAAGGTTATATATATAAGATCCTTACAACATTTATACACAAGTATCTAAAGATTTAAGTACTAAATCAAATATCAAAAACTGAAATTCCTGACCTTAACTGCAACATTCTCTTTGTTGAAGTGATTGGGGTATTTATTGAGCTTACACTTGCTTATCTACTCTTGTTGACATTGTATAAAATTTAGTTATTTGACATGGGTGAGTTTGTAAACCTGAGATTTTGAATGTTCTTGGTAAAAACACTTGTAAGTTTGAGTAAAGTTTGGACAAAATCGCTTGAGACTTTGAGAATTTAGGAAGAACACTTGTAAAAGTGAGCTGAGCACTAAACAACTAGCACCTACTGTGTAAAAAGATTTTTGCATAGTGGAAGAGCTTTCAAGGGAATTGTGGAGGTGAGGACATAGGTCACATGTTGTGGTTGAATCTCGATAAATCCTGGTGTTTAATTGTGCTCTATTTTTCTTCCTTACATCTTATAGCTTCCTTGCATTGTTCATCAGGGGTGGAGCCATAGAGAGGCCAAAGGGGGCACTTGCCTCCTCTTAATTTTTTAGAAATTCTAATTTTGCCTCCAACTTTTAGAATTTTTTTTAAGTTGCCCCTTTTGACAATTTATAAATGCCTGCTATATTTTTAAAAACTTTACATTGAGTTACAATTTTGATAATATCAATCAATTTCTCTTTCAAAAATTGATGAATACTTCTCTTAAATACTTAATTTACTTCAACCACTTCTATATACATCATATAATTATACAGAAGTCAAACGTCTGATTGTTGATTATTGGTATTTTAGTCTGAAATGAAAGAACCATAAATAATCACATCCTTCTAAGAAAATTTTGAACTAAAATTTTGGTTATATAGCATTATTTTCAAAAAAAAAAAAAAAAAATTGGTTTGTTTATAAATGTTGCCCCCTTTAAAAAAATTTTCTGGCTTCGCTAATGTTGTTCATACTTAGATTTGCTATTGTTCTGTTGATTAATTAGTTGTTTATTGCATTATTTACGATTATTTTTTAAAAACCTAATTCACTCCCTTCTTGGGTTGCATATTCGGGCCAACAGACATTCTAGCTCCTCCTTTCACATCGGAGTGGGGTCCTCCCTGTTAGGTGAGGACAAATACCACACCTAACAGGTGGGAGGCCCACCCCTATATGAAAGGGGGAACATGGACAAGTGATACTCCTGGAGCACTGAATAATTTCTTCTAAACTTGCAGTCAAAGTAAGGATTAGGAACAAGATAACAACTTTTAAGTTGCAGTTCTACAATAAGCTTCCCTACCCCTCGTCCCATAACTGTCAACTTTGTTTTGATCAATTTTTTTATTTTAGTTTTTCAATTTACTTTTAATAGTACAAGAACTTTTCAACTGACATTAATATTTTAAAATTTTTTAGTAGTTTTCTAGTTTAAACGTTTGAATTGTTTTTATGAAAACCATATTTTATTTTTTTAACCAAAAATTAAAACTAAACATTAATAAAAAGCCAAAAGCCAAATAAGAAAGTTAAAAACAAAATAACTACATTTTTTTAATTTCTTCAATGGAATTTATGGGTAAGCATTCTTAGAGCCTGTTTGGAACTTGGGGGAGGGGAGGGAGTTTTTCCTTCCTTTTTTCTTTTCTTTTTTGAGTCTACCTAAGAGAGAAAGAAAAAGAAAGGAGAGAAAAATAGGAGAAATTTTTTTAAATTACTCTTTCTCTTTCTCCCTCTTCTTTCATTTCGCTCTCCTTTCAATTTCTTTACAAAATCAAACAAGAAAGAAAAATACTTTTCTTTCATTTTCATTTTCTATTTTCTTTTCCTTTTCCATCATTTCTCTTCCCTTTCCTTTCCTCCCCAAGTTCCAAAGAGGTTGTTAGTATAATGTTTTTCAAAATTTTATTTTACACTATTATTATTATTTAACCTAAGTTTATTGCAATTCAATAAAAAATTAGAAATTTTAGATGAATTCTTTATTAGATTTACAGAATGTTAAAATTAGTTATTTTAAATTGGGTATTTTGAAATTTTAATATTTTCACATATTCTCACTTTTGGATTTTTTTTTCAATTTTCAAATTTAGTCAATTAAACCAACTCTTCATAAGATTTGACAAAATGTGAACAATAAGGCTTGCTAGCATCAGTTGCGCCTGTTGTCCAAGAGGTGCCGACTGATGCATTACATATGAATGGGAGCCCATCCTCAATCAGTAAGATTCAACCGAGGTGTACTGCATCAGTCAGCGTCTGTTGGACATGTCATAATCAAATGGACACAGAGCTATGCCTACGATGAGCTATCGTGGAGGTGTTTGCATCTAGTTAACCATACCATCACAGTAACCACATTTTTTAATTGAATTAAGCATTTTTTTTTTATAATCCTTCTATCTTCTCTGCTCTTTATGTGGGCCCTAACTCAGTCCCCCTCAAACTGCATCTCTTAACTATAATACATCTATCAAAAAAACTATAATACATCCAAGCCAAACCACCCATGATACTTTCGATTCGTGCATTAAACTCGCTAATATTGAGGACACTTGGCATGCTATGATTCGTTTGTTTTTAGGCAGACTTAATTGAAGCTGTGATCATTGGTAAACACTCGAAGTTTAGAACCCAGAATAGCCCCTTCCCCGTCTTGGTCTACCCTATCTTGCTGACACTCGGCAGAGAAAACACAAAGAAAAAAGAGGACCCCTTCTCCCACCCTCTTTCTCTAACAGTGTTACGGTTCAGAGATCATTCGATATATAGACACAGACACATAGGTACATTTACAGATTATCATAATGTCGAACGATGATAAGTTGTTGAAGGAGGCAAAAAAAACTGCCATGGGAGGATTGGCTGCTACACAAGAATTGGAAGGTGAGTTAGGGTTTCATTTTCGCTAATTGGATTCGCGCCTCTGTGTATTCACAACTGTTGTTATAAGTGAGGTCAAAGTAGATTTAGGAGCTGTTGTCCTCAATGTTTACCTGTAGGATGAAGAGGATGAGGATGAAACTATTGAAGAGGAGTTTAGCATGAGCAAGTTTGGAAAAGAGTTGAAGAAGAGGAAAGGTGTAGAGGATGACGACGATAATGTAAGCACCTGTGATGCCTAACTATTTTTGCACTCTGTACTAACAAAATAAGAACATTATTTGATATGCTTGTTTTAAATGCCTATTGTCATGGGCTTAGATCTCCTTAAATCTGAGCGGCCTTAGTCACTTTCCCTTGCAAGTGAGTAAGTAAGCCTTAACCTTACTAAAAAAAACACTAGAAAGCTAGAAAAGGAGAGAACTAGTGAATAAGACAGAGCACTTGAGAACTTGAAACACACTTGAATTACTTGATACTTGATTTCCACTTGATTCTTACAAATGAGGGACCTACCCCTATTTATAGCCATCCACCTTCTCAAATGGATGGTTCTAGAATTCTCTTCCTAAATATCTAGTTATTTACAAGCTTCTAGGAAACCTCCCCATGTCCTAGAATATTTTAGAAAACTGTCCAAATTATTAACACGGCTAGAAGCCTCCACCCTATTCTAGAAAATTCTTACACTCTCCCTAGTTCTTGCAGGTATATGTTGATATACTTTGAAGGATACAATCAAGGTCGACATCATATATAGAACCTTGGAGAACCTGCACCATAGGAAGCAAATATTATATAACTTGAATTACAGAAGGAAAAATATAAGAAATATTAACAACGAAAATGTTGGCATGCAAGATACTTACCTGCGTTATGTGTGTTCAGAATATATATAATTTTCCGTGTTGTTTAGGATTTTTCTTTTTAATTTGATGCAACAAACATCATTCGCTTGAGTGTGAATGTGTGATGCTGCTACAGAGATTGGAATAACAGAGGAGGATAAGAAGAGACAAAGGGCGTCCATGGCATGAAAGCGGTATTGCAATAATAAAGATGGAGATGGGGTTGATTGCTTGCACAGCCGTACATCACCTCCCTGTCTAAAAATCCTCTCTCTATAATATCTGCATACATGTACAATCATAAAAGGCCTCCCAAAGCTCCAAACCCTTGAACTAATTTTGTGATGATTCTTGAATCTTTGTAGAAAAATAAAAAATCAGAGTTTTGTCAACCTCCAAATATCCAAAATAACTTTCAGTGTTTTTATTATTATTTATATTTCTATTTATTTCTTTAACAATGTTTGCAGGAATTGCAAAACCAGCATAATAGTCTCCTTATTTTTTGTACCAAGAATTGCTAAAAAAAAAAGATTGCCCTCTCAGTGTATGAGTAATTCAAATAGCATATTAATTTTTATTTTTATTTAAAATAATAGTGATTCCAGCATTGCTGATAGAATAAAGTTCACTAAGATTTAAGATCTCTAGTTGCTTGAGCTAACTCATGACAGACAACTTTCATTCCTTCAACAGACTGCAGCAAAACAGAACACTTAAAAACACATTATTGAGAGAGAGAGAGAGAGAGAGAGAGAGAGAGAGAGAGAGAGAGAGAGAGAGAGAGAGAGAGAGAGAGAGAGAGAGAGAGAGAAGCACAAGGAAAGGTGCAGGTCAAAATCAAAAAAGAAACAAGCAACAAACAAGAATAGAAAAAAGGCAATAAGAACTATGTGATTAAATTACAGAATCAACAAGGAAATAGTCACTTTCTAATTGAAGTAACACAACATAGTGTGATCCCAGTGAACTGGACAATATATAGTTTATACAATGGTCTGAATTGTGAAGCAAAGATTAACACAGTTTACGAGATGTCAAAATGAAATCAGTATTGCGTTCTGAACTGGTTTTAAAATCTGGCAACAGTAAAGCAGGAATAAAAAAGTCCATTACCTGTTTCAATCCAGTGGACCTCCCCACTGTTAGTTTTTGAGAAAACCTTTGCAGAAGCAATCTCAAAACTTTGAGATTATACTAATGTATCTTCATTGATTTATGCGTAAACAACAAGAAGAAATAAAGATCATATCTTGTACAGTTTGGTAGCACACCCTAGACAGTGAGAACATTCGAAGAGCTTGGGTCTCCTTGATCAAAGATTCTTCCTCCTTGATCACTGAGGGACAAGAGATGGCAAGAGTTGGTGGGAACTCACAAGCACGCACACACACCATAGCCGTGGGTCTCTCCGAAAAAGAGGATAATGGCCAGCCACCCCTTTAGTATGTATATTAGTGTTGACCAGTGCGATGCACAAAATTTGTAAAATTTTTTTATCTTAATATAAATTAAAAAAAATTTAATCTAAAGAGTAGTTAATTAAAAATCATGCTATGTTAAAAGCTTAGTTATGCTTCATAAAAGTAGTAACACGTGCCATGCACAAAGATTTAGATAACCTAAAAGCAATAGCTTATGTTATGTACAAACATATATATCCAGGACACTAACTATTATTATAAGGTGGCATAGAAGAATAAAAAAAATAGTGCATATGGATATGATAAGGTGGAATAGAAATTAAATGATAGTATTTTTAGAGAGGGGTTGACTTTAACATAGAAACATAATTGGGAAGGATAAGGTTAAACATAAGATTACATAATTTGAAAGGAAAAAAAGAATGGGAGAGTTAACATAATTTGAAAGGAAAAGAAAAGGGAGAGATTTGAATTTAAAATGTATATGTTTTAGAGACATTTGTTTTGTATCATGAAGGATAAGGCAAGCAAAGAGAAATTTTAGGAGTTGGGATGAGATTTCCTTACTACACATAGATACCAATTTAAAGAGATCCACATTTTCTTAAATCCAACATGAATATGCCTAGATACAAATATACCGTATATATCTCCCAAATGTATGATGTCTACACAAAATTGGTTGTTCACTTAATTTCAAATTTTTAGCTCATCATAATTGGTGGGAATCACGCTAAAATCTGGTTGTAAAAAAGGAATATCTATCAAAATCCCCAAAAAAATGGAAAGGAATAAAAATGTCAACATTAAGTTTTGACCGCATGCAAGCCCTACCCTTCATGAATATATATTTTCTTATGAAAAAGTCTCACCCATCTGTTTTAAATTCTTATGCACACACATAAATCACTACAACAAGAAACAATAGTTCAGGTAAAGTGTGATCATAATGACTGTAGTCTCAAGAAAATATATCCAACCAAATTAGCAAAAACCAACCATATAAAATATTAGACAAATTAAGAAAATATATCCATGAAAGCTCATTATGACTACATTAACATTTGTACCATCACTAATCAAAACCAACCATATATAATATTTAGTTATATACACCCCCTTGCCCTTCTCTATAGAGCCCGTTCAACCCCCACATTGAATCCACTCTATTTCCTATTATCAAACCTAACCTTCATTTGGTGATGAGGGGATGTTGATATCGACCAAGATGTGTAAGACTCTTCAACAGCAGCACATATTAGCAAGATTTCTGGTGATGCATGGCGGTGAGAGAGTGCGATGAGATCGCTTTTGAAGGTGATGGAGGAAGAAGTGTAGCGCCAATGATGGTTTAGCCAATAGGTCGTGATGGTGGTTCCACGACTTTTTTTTGAAAAATTGTAATACTGCAAAGTGTTTCTTACTAGAAAAAAGAATCATAGAATGAATTTTTTTTTTTTACAGAAAACACATTTGTAGATGATTTGAGAAAAAATAGAAAGCTTAAAAATTGAATCTCACCTTGTTCTGGATCTAAAAATAAAAGTGAGAGATGGATAAACACAAAACACACAAATCTGCACCATATAGAATGAGATGTGAAAAGAAAACATTGACGAAATATCTTTGATTATAAAAACCCTATATTTATACCATACTTTGAGCAGAAAAAACTCACTTTTTTGTCCACTTAGAGTGGGATAGATAGAGATAAACACAACACTATGCAATACTTACAGTGTTTTGAAGTGAAAAATAATGATAAATATTGCAGATCATAAAAACCTCGTAAGAGAAAAGATAGGAAACATAATATATATAGATATACAATAAATATGAATTTCAAACTTCAAATTTAGGTGGGATTCTAAATTTTAAAATTTAAATAAGTGGAATTTTGATATATAGATAGATACATATGGAGAGTATAGATTCACATAGAGATTTTAGGAATGAAACTCTTATTTGTGAGATATTTTTGCAATAATTTTGCCAACAATCAAGTTCTTTGCTTTACTTATTTTTCGATGTTTCCTTATCAGAATTTCATTCCTTTAATTATTTTTTATAAGTAATTTTTTATTTTAATTATTTTAATTATTTTTTTGTTTTTCTTTATAGGAGATGAAGAGAGAAGTCTAATTGGTTGAAAGATTTAAGAATGTCATGTGACATCACAGTTATTTAGGACTTTAGGAAAATAGGGATTGAATTTTGGAGCTCTGTGAGACTCCCATTACATTTGCATATAGTATTAATATATATATATATATAGATATACTAATGCCTCCCTAAGTGCAAAGAGGGGATCTCTAGGTTTTCCATATTCTAGGCTAACACCAAATTGCTATAGTTGCACATCAACCCTTGATAAATATAGCAATTAGTGACACTACATTCAACTCCATTAAATGATGGTAGTTGACTTCCCAGAATAGAAAATTACATCAAGACCCTTATCCTATTAATTATCGCAAAGCCAAATCTTCATTGAACAAGTGTTCGTAAATAACAATTAAGCTAGTAAACTATCAACTTAGTTTATTTACATCTAAACCTTGATTAACCAATCCAATCATCCACTAATCATTGTTGATTATTTATTTTCTAAAAAATCATTTTAAAAAATAAATAATTTCTTTACATTTTAGTAAATTGTTTTAGAAAAACACTCGACATGCCTATAGTGGTCGAACCGATACATTGAATCAAGGGAATACTTTACTCGTAAGAGTGTGGTAACCATCTTGAAATTAGAAGTTTCCAAGTCCTAACAATGTACACTCAACCTATCGAGGTATTGATCATACAGAAGTCTCACTTACTGATAAATCAAAGTGCACACCACCAAGTACTTGAATCCTTTAATCCCTCAGGGTTGAGACTCACTTTGCAATTACTAGAGTTGTAAGAAGTAACACTATCACTGACAGCTATAGGAATGTCTTCTTATCCTAATCCAGTTCAGTGTATTCCAAGTACACCAATACATTAACCCAGAGTCAACTATTCCAACAGTCGAGACCAACCATTTTATAGAATAAGGGTTACATGTGTTGTAGCCAACCAAGTGAGTTGTCCAAGCTTACTCTGACTATGAACTAAGTTTGGAATTACAAGTAGTTGGTGCGATCATATCTCTCTGTGTGTGAATCACATCTACACACATGATCCACCTTAAGTGTAATTCTTGGACCTTACACATCTCATGTGTCAATATAGTTGCCAACACAATATAAGTGAATGTAAACAAGAGAGAGCATAAAAAAATTTTATTAACCAAATTTTATAAATATGACTTTAAGGGCTTATACAATCCAACACCCACAACCCAAAATACTATCCTCGGGTAGTTCCCAATTATTTCGACAAAGGATAAGAAAAAAATGGCAATCACTAAGACTGAAAACTCAATATGGTGTAATGAATAGGGTTGAAGTAGGGTTGTTTACGAGATGAGCTGAGCCAAGATTGTGATCAGGCTCATCTTCGCAAATTAAGGAGAGAGTTCAAGCTTGGCTTGAGCTTATTGGAGAAATGCTCTTGTTACATGAACTCGGTTCCTTGCATGAGACGAGCTTCTTGGCTTGCCTATAACTCTGTGAGATCAATACTACCAGAGGTCCAGAACAACATAGAGATAAATGGACTCAAAAAATGATCAGCTACTTATTTAATTTTAATTAGCGTTATCTTGTAATTTTTTATTATTTTTTAGAAAAATATGTCTATGTACTAAATATAAAAACATACATAACATATATAATTTTCGTTGCGTCCCACTATATCGGGTATTGCATTTTTTAAAAATTACAATCTCGGCATACTCATATTGTGTCATGTTCATGTCGCATATCGTGCTTCTTAGGTATAGGATCAAGAATTGTCTTGATAGTTCGACCAAGTGTGCCTTGAAGTTTCAGAATCTAAAGACAATAGCCAGTGAGCCTACTAACCCACGCCGGTAACTAGTCGAGCACAACTAGTATGAATGACGAGCTGAGCTTGTTGTAGAGATTGAACCTGAACAAGCTTTTATCAAGTTGAGCACAAGTCAAGCCCGAGTAGCTTGACTACAAAAATATATTCACATAGGATAGTTTTTGAGAAGACATACTTGTACACTAAGAAGTTCATGGCAGCCATTCCCTACCTAGCCCCTCTTGGGGAGTGGGGTAGATGAGATGGGGAGTGTCCTAGTCACTGTCGAAGGCCAACTCATCTATCCCTTGGGGCTACCGGACCCGGTTTCAAATCTCAGTCGTGAACAAATAAATAAATCCAACATTTAGCTTTTCTTGAAATCACGCAAAGTTACATGGTTTTCATTCTTAGAAATCTTAGATCCACTCTCTCTTCCTTCCTCTCCAACTATTTGAACTCTAATTTAAAAAAAATCCAAGAGTGCTAACAATTTAGTGTGCGGTTTATACTTCCGCTGCTCTTGAGAAAATGAGAAGAGAACTGTTGTATATGTTGTTGGAACAGTTGTCTCCGGTTTATTGTGACTACATACTAGTATTCACATCTAAAAGAAGTATCTTAAAAATTCAATGTTTCAAGAACATTTTAACACTTCCAGGGTACTTCATTTTTCTATGTTTGTCACAAAAAAAAAAAAAAAAAGTCAAGCCTGAGTAACTCACTGTGAAAATCATTACTCTGATCTCGCCCTTGAAAATCCTATAATTATTTTAAACATTTGAGAAATCCTTGTCGCACCAGATCTCCATAAGCCTTGTCGTTAACCCAAGCATTATTGATCAGTGAACTGCAGCCTCATCCTTCTTTTTTGGTACGTTGGAGGGCCGTAGCCCAAAGCCTCATCCAAGTGCTTCAAGGGGTCACCCTGGCTCAAAGGAGGAGGAAGGAAAGAGAGAAGAGAGGGAGGAACTAAATAACCCATTTAGCTCAATGATCCACACAAACTTGGCCTACAGCCCACAGTGCCTCATTCACGGTTCTAGTCTGTTTAAAAATAGATGATCCTTCTGTGAGATGAACTAATTATGATTATGCATCAAATGACCTTGATGCAACAGTGCTGGAGCTGGTAGCTCTTTTTTTTTTTTTTTTTTGCTGGTGCCGGTAGTTGCGGCCATTATAGTGGTCACCATTGCCCACAGCTTATACGAGAGAGAGAGAGAGAGAGTCCAAATGGATGGTCGGGAAGGTGAGGTGGGTAGCGACTAGGGACTTCGGAGTTCAATTCAGCCAATGAGAAGGCCATAAAGGATTTGAAGTTCTCCAACTCACTAGCCTTGTATCCACATGTTGTCCTTTTATCATGTTTGGACTATCAATTAGCAGTCTAAACTGTCACAAAATGAGATTCAAAATTTTGATTATGCATTTTCTTTACTGTCTAGTTAGGAACACCTGCTCAACTAAGCGAATAGATGTTGCATACAGGGCTGTTGATCTTGTGACATATTTTGTGCAAAACTCATAGTTTGGATGGTGGCCAAATCTGTCATCTTACTTTCACAAAATATCAAGGCGAGGTGAAACGATTTCAATTCTTCATCAATCAAATTACTGATTTGGTTGATTGCTGATCCTGGCATGTATTAGTGGGAGGTGCAGGGTCATAAAGGGTTTTGATTCTTTAAAAAAGAAAAGAAAAGAAAAGAAAAGAAAGGGGATGTGACTTCCCAGCCATTGGCCTACCCCGGTGGGTTGGTTTTGATCCTAACCACCTATCCAGAAAAAAATTCCAAACGAAAGGAAAAATTCTGAAAGGAGATGAAGATATGCCACTATTAGAAGGATAGTTTGGTTCAGTAAAGACATGCCAAAAACACCATAGGAATCTCTTTAATCTTGATAAAGCTTTCTGGAATTTTCTATACCTCATGGTTTCAACAAATATAACCATCAAATGCTAGAGTACTACCCAACAACAAAACACAATACCCCAACTTATCTTTGCGCGTTCACACTTTAATAGATACAACATCTTTAAATTGAAACAAAAATCTGGGCATTTGATGATTCTTTTGGCACGTCACCAATATCTCCCACTGATATCTCCACCAGATGAAGCACAGTTGCCAAATCTGTCTGTGGGGCGAAATACATCTGGAGAGCAACCAGAATCGTTAACTCCAAGAAAATAGCTCTCAAGAGGAAAAATGTTGTCAGCTTCATGCCAATATCAGTTCCCTTGAGATTAATTATCTTGATGTTCTTGATATGATTGAAATCACAATCCAAAGGCATCGATGTACGTTGCAACAGCTACTATTTAGGCCTTTCAAATTGTTGATACTATTTGATAGGACTGATCAGGCAATAGCTGACTAGGGTCCTAGCAAAAAGCAGACCATGCATCAAGAAGGAACCCGACCAAGGAAGAGATGACGTGACATTCAGGCATCATTGAGGGAGTGTGAAACCCTAATCTCATATTTTTATAATTAGTTGAATTGCATCGTAAACGTAGTTAAATTAGTTAATTTAATTTAATTTACATCTATTGCATGGTTAATTATAAATTGTGTGTGCCACTTGTATCATTTTATTAGTGGTAAGTTAAATGGTTAAATGGTGAAACATTGGTGAGTGGGTATAATAAGTAAATGTATAAAATACCTAAAATATAATAAGTGGGTGTATAAAATACCTAAGGGGGGTGAGATATATAGTATTATGTTTCTATTGAAGTTAATTGAGAGGAAGGGAGGGTGTCGGTGGAGAGAAAGAGAGAAAGATGACAAGAGGGGACAAGAAGGCAAATGAAGAAAGAAAAGGAAGAAAAAGAAAGGAAAAAACAAGAATGGTGGGGAGTGAGTGGTTAGCATGATGGGAGGAGAGAAGAGAGGAAAGATAGCTGCCATTATAGAGAGAGAGAGATATATAGAGTTATAGAGAGAGAGAGAAGCTTGAAGAGAGAAGGAGCAATCGGTGGAAAAGAGGAAGAAGAAGAAAAGAAGGGAAAAATCTAAGGAAGCTTTCTTGCACTTTGTTTTCCTCATCTAAGGTGAGTATCATGCTTGTTTCATTTTATTTTCTCTAATTATTACATGTTGTATGAATCATGCCATGGAAGGAAGAGGATGGAGGTGAGATCTTCCATGGTAAAAACTTAGAATCACCCATGACAGCCTTAACAGAGTATTCTCTATGAAAATGCTACTGTTTAGAGACATTTCGACCTAGCTAAAAATTTTATTTGTGGCTGAATTTTTGAACACTGTAAGTTAGAGTTATGAGGATCATTTGGGCTTTGGATTCACTTAAAAATGTTGTAATTTCGAATTATGGTGAATTTTTGAAATGGGACTGTCCCTGCAGATTTTTGATGCCCATATCTGTAACCTCTGGTTTAACAGAGCATTCGACCAAGTTAGAGTAGCCCAAAAATTATGAAATTTTTACTGTATCTAGGATAAAGGTTGATGATAATCTGTACCAAATTTCAGATCATTTAGATGTCGTTTACCTATGTTATTAATTTATCAAAGATAGACTATTTACTGCTGAATTTGAGTTTTTGCAGCACTGCCCTGTATTTGAAAATACCAAATAAATACTTAGGCATGTTCAAAAAATGTACCATTTGGTCTGGATACTCTTTGATATGTCTAGTTGGTATTTCTAAAGTTTTAGAATTTTTGGGCATAAGCCCACGAAGTTATGTCCAGATTATGAAGCCTGTGTCAGTTTTGGCAGATTAGAGGACTTGATGTATTTTGGTATTTTTCAACTCTAGCTTTACATTGGGAGTGTGATTGAGATTAGCATATAGTAGTTCTAATGTATAATTTCAGTGTTATAACTTGTTTGTGTAGACATTATAGCTATGATTATCGGAGTATACATTGAGTTTCCTAAACTAATACGGTTGTGGTGATAAGAGCTAACGGAGAGCAAGATCCTTCAACGTCAACCCCGAAATGATCTTTGATATAGTGTGTGTGCGGTGACAAGTGGGATCATAGGATAATCTTATTCATATAGAAATAAATAAATATTGCTTGTGTTATTATCCATATTGGTGTTAATTGTGGGATTGTGAAATTTTGAGATAATCTTATTCATGTTACATGCATTATTTATCTTCTATATGTATAATGGTGGTGAATGCATATGAGGTGTTGATGGTGTTTATATATGAGGTGAAATTGGTATTATATGAGAAGTTCTGTGGAGACATTGATGATTTTATATATATGGTGGCATTGCATACCATTCATATTGTATGCCTTGCATTGCACTGGAGAGAGTTAACCACGGTGGGTTAACCAAGGCTTAGTCACGGTGGACTAGCCTAGGGGTGCCACGGTGGGCATTCCTTGATAATGCGCCATCGATATATTGGGCCAACGTTATCTAAAATTGCGCGCACATGTGGGTGATACATGCATTGCATTGAGACATCCATGATATAGATATATATTAATCATTTCTACCTGTATGCATTTGAGTGCTTATTATCATTCTTTATGAGTTTGATTATCTATCGTGAGCATGTTGATAATTAGCTCACACGCACACAGACTGTCTTGACAGGTAACTTGGAGATGACGGTTTGGTTCACTGCAGTCTTGGTTCTTGCCGTGGTGGCAATCATGTCGATGTCAGGATGTCGAGTCACGGGGCTTGGGACAGCTCCATTGTCTTACTTTCAGTTTCATGGTTGTATTTTATATAGACGTTGGGTTTTGGTATTATGTTTTAACTTTGTATAATGGTAAAGAATTTTGTGAAAGGATGTTGATTATTTTCCAGTGTAATGTATTCCTTTGGAGAGTTTATTATATTTTCCTCATTGTATTGTTTATTCCGCTGCGTTCTTTTATTTTTGAGTATGGGTTAAGGTGTCGTTCGCAGGTACGGTGACCTGTGCGATCACGCCTCACCTAATGTGACATAATTAATGTCTAATTGGGTTAGGGGTGTGACAGGGAGAGATGCTGAGCACGACCGATGTTGAAGAGATCAACGTTGATCAAACTTATACCGAGCAGGCAGTGCTGGGAAGAAAGATGCCGACCATCCTACTCGCCCAGCCTGTGCGGACCACGACTACAAGTAACCCTTTGATAACTGATACTAGGGCCGGTAGTACAACTTCAAAAGGATGACATGTGTGGAGGGACAACAACCTTCTCCACCAGGTTGTCATCAGCTTGACAAACCCCAAAGGAGGTGACGCGTGTGAAGGGGGGACAACCACATCCTCCACGCATCGCCATGTGGAAAGGTAACCATTTCCACTAGTTGCCTGCAGATACTCCTAGGACCACTCCAAAAACCAAGCCAGTATAAAAGGCAACTTAAGCCTTCCTCTCCAAGATATGTATACGAAACCCTAGCGGAAACTCTGCATGATTATCCTCCTAAAACCTAACTTTGGCATTGGAGAGTCCTTGGTTAGCACCATACCAATGTTCTATAACCTAGCTTCTATTTGCCGCCAATAGGAGACGTACATCGTGACTTGGGAATAGACCTTACAAGTTTACTGATCTATTAATTGGCGCCGTCTGTGCGAAACGAATTTTTGTTATTTCCATGGTCTTAACTAGGTCTGATGCTTTGCATCTACCACAACCAATGGAGGAACAAAGTGTGAATCAAGTTACACCCTTGAGACTCAAATAGCCGATGTAATGGCCAACATACAGATACTGATAACCTAAAATCAAGAGTTGCTTCGGCCACTCCCCACCGCACTGAAAGGAGGTCAGCAACCTAGAGCCCAACCACGAGATGAAAGGGAAAATGACGATGCCAGCTTCGCGAACGAAGATTCCGTCATACTAGGTGACGACGCGCTACCCCCAAATGGTGCATTACCACCAAAAGGAGGAGCCCAACTGGAAGAAACCCATGGCCACGTCCCAGGTTCAACCTGTGGCATTATCCTCAGCAGACAGAAATTGTGGCAGACCAAATGGACAATCTCCCTAGTTGGGATGAAAGTATCAGAGCTTTTCAAGCCCAGCTGATAGCGGTCATGGAGGCCGTCAAGACAAAGACTCCCAATACTGTAAAGGAGTTGAAAAACAGAACTGACTCCCCTTTTACTTAGACGGTGATGGGAGTACCCCTACCACCCAAGTTCAAGATGCCAACCCTGAAAATGTTCGATGGGAACAAAGACCTCTTGGACCATCTCGAGACCTTCAAAGCGTTGATGTAGCTACAGACCGTTTCTGACGAGATCATGTGCATGGCCTTCTCGATCACTCTCAAAGGAGCCACCAGAGTGTGGTTTAACTGGATCCAACTTTACACTATCAGTTCCTTCATCCAGCGTAGTAAGCTGTTCATATGACACATATTGGAGGCCAGAGGCAAAGGAGACCAGCTACCTGCTTACTCAATGTGAAACAAAAGAAGGAACAGACGCTTAGGGAGTTTGTCACTTGGTTCAACCTGGAAACCGTAACAGTGCCATTGGAGCACGTCTTTATTGAGGTCAAGAATGATCTGGACCTGAAATGGCCTGAGAGATTGAGGAGCCCTCCAGAGTAGAGAAACCAGAGGAAGAACTGTCGGTTCTATAAGGATCACAACCATAACACTAACGACTGCATCAATCTCAAGCAGCAAATCAAAAACCTGATAAGGCAAGGTCGCCTAAGAAGATTCGTGGCGAGCCAAGGGCACGACAAGCGACATGCTGCAGAACGAAGGAGCCTAGACAAAGCCTCACAACACCAGCGCTCAATCGAAGAGATTCGGGTCATCGTCAGGGGATTTGCTGGAGGGGAAAAATCCTCGTTAGCAAGAAAGAATCATGTTCAAAAAGTGAGACAAACGAAGGAGGTGTTCGTAATAGAAAGACCAAACAAAAAGCGTTGTGCGGAGCCCTTCAACATCGTTTTTACTGAGGAAGAGGCTACTGAGCTGTGTCAGCCCCATGATAACCCCCTAGTAATCAGTGCCATTATTTTCAATTTTTAGACCAGGTGTATTCTGATCTACAACGGAAGTTTAGCAAATATCCTGTTTTGGAAAGCATTCAAGCAGCTACAGATACAGAAAGAGGCTTTGAAGCCCATTGCTTCCCCTCTGATAGGGTATACAGGAGATAAGGTCACCCCTTTAGGGTCCATAGAGCTGCATGTTACCTTAGGGGATGGACCTCAGCAGGCAACTGACCACCTGAAGCATCTGAAGGAAACTTTTCAGACCCTCAAGACCTACAACATGAAGTTGAATCTTGCCAAATGCGCATTTGGGATAGCGTCAGGAAAGTTCTTGAAATTTATGGTCTCACAAAGGGGGATAGAGGCTAACTCGAAAAAAGTCAGCGCGATACTAGGAATGCAAGCACCAAAGATAATAAAAGATGTTCAGAGGTTGGCAGGCAAAGTGACATCCCTGAACAGATTCATTTCCAGGTCCACTAATAAATGCCTCCCCTTCTTCAAGACACTAAGAAAAGCATTCCAGTGGATTGACAAATGTAAGGAAGCCTTTTAGCAGTTAAAACAGTACTTGGGCTTGGTTCCTCTGCTTAGCCGAACGGTCATTAGGGAGGAAATTTATCTCTATTTGGCTGTTTCGACAACAGTAGTGATCTCAGCTCTCGTCTAAGAAGACCAAGGGGTCCAGAAATCGGTCTATTACACCTCCAGGGTTCTTAGAGGAATAGAGTAGAGATACTCGAGGATGGAGTTGTTGGCTTTTGCTCTAGTAATATCAGCACGGAGGCTCAGACCCTACTTTCAAGCACACTCAATTGTGGTCCTGACCAACCAACCCCTCAAGAAAGTTCTGCACAAGCCTAAAACTTCAGGGCCCCTTATGAAGTGGTTAGTGGAGCTCAGTCAGTTTGATATTCAGTATAGACTGCGAATGACTGTCAAAGGAAAGGTAGCAACAGATTTCATTGCAAAATTTACAACCCTCCCCAACACCCCGCCCCAAGTAAACGATACAGAAAACAATTGGATATTGAATGTTGATGGCTCCTCCACTGAACAGTCAAAAGGGGCAGACGTTGTTCTTGTCACCCTAGATGGCTACAAGGTGAGGTATGCTCTCCGATTCAGATTCCCAGCAATAAAAAATGAAGTAAAATACGAGGCCCTTATCGCTGGACTTCAAATCACTTGGTGAATGGGGGCGAAACAGATAACAGTCAGGGGGGACTCGCAACTCGTGATCCAACAGATCTAGGGAGAATATGAAGCAATGGGAGAAAATATGAAGGCATATTGCCAAATGGCTAGAAGCTTGGCTAGGAAATTCTACAGGATATTGATGCAGAGAATCCCCAAACTGGAGAACGAAGAGGCCAATTGATTGGCAAGAATTGCGTCATCAAAGCAGCTTGACCCTGAAGTGCCCATAGAGATCCTTGATTTATCAAGTATCCGAACCCCAGAAGTCAACGCTATGGAAATAGAAGCCTCATGGACCAAACTGATCAAAGATTACCTGGAGCTGAACACCCTCCCAAAACACAAGCTAGAGGAAAGAAGAGTCAAGTTAAGAGCTAGCCACTACGTAATACTTGATGGCGTCCTGTAGAAAGGGGGCATACCCTTCCTCTCCTCAAGTGTGCCACAGAAGAAGAAACCGTTTACATAATGAGAGAGATCCACGAAGGAATCTGTGGGAACCACTTTGGAGGATGTTCCCTTACCAACAAAATTCTCAGAGCAGCATACTACTAGCCAACCATGAACAAGGATTCCAAAGAGTTCGTGAAAAAATATGACTTGTGCCAGCGATTTTCCAACATTCCTAGATAGCCTGCCCAAGAATTGACTCCCATCCGGAGCCTATGGCCCTTTACCTAGTGGGGAATCGACATTATAGGTCCATCACCCCTAGGCAGAGGGCATAACAAGTTTGCGGTAGTGACAATTGATTATTTTACCAAGTGGGTCGAAGCAGAAGCCCTCACCACCATTACAAAGCAGAAAATGGCCACTTTCTTTTGGAAAAACATTATGTGCCGCTTTGGGATCCCAAATGTGGTCATCACAGATAATGGGAAGCAGTTCGAAGGGAAGCAATTTAGTAGTTTGTGTTCAAATTTACAGATCAGCCATTATTTCTCCTCACTAGAGCACCCCTAAATGAATAAACAAGTAGAGGTAACCAACAAATCCCTCCTTAAGATCATCAAGACCAAGCTAGAAAGGGCTAAGGGACTATGGGCAAAAGAGCTCCCCAATATCCTATGGGCCTACAAAACCACTGAAAGGCTCTCCACCGAACAAACCCCTTTCTCTCTTACTTTTATAATGGAAGCAGTTATACCGGTTGAGATTAGCCTCCCAAGCCCAAGGGTTCAGGACTATAATTCAGAGACAAATGACGAGACCTTGGCGATTGACCTGGATTTATTAAAAGAGAAGAGGCTATAGTCAGCAATTAAAGTGGCTTCATACCAGTAGCAAATGCATCAATACTACAACAGCTGAGTAGGCCTGAGGGACTTCAAGCCAGGAGAGTTGGTCTTAAAGAAGGTTAACCAATCCAAACGAATTGCCCAGGATGGAAAGCTTGGCCCATATTTGGACGGACCCTACGAGGTGATTGGCTTTACAAGGAAAGGTACCTACAGATTGAATGGGTTAAATGGCAAAGAATTGTCTCATCCTTGGCATGTTGAGCATCTGAGAAAATACCATGTGCGAGCAACCCTTTTCTTCCCCAGATGTAATAGCAAATGCAGAGATTAATAAAAAACTATTATCCTATAAAAACTTTGTCTACAAATCTTTCAATTCATTTCCATGAATGCGTTAATCTTTTCCTTACAAGGGATACCCCTACAAAAGTCCTGTTCTGCCTCCAGATTGAGCAGGCAAAGGCTAAGCGCCCAAGGCTTAACGCCTACCACAAAAGTCATGTTCGCCTCCAAACCGAGCAGGCAAAGGCTAAGTGCCCAAGGCTTAACGCCCATTACAAAAGTCATGTTCGGCCTCCAGACCGAGCAGACAAAGGCCAAACGCCCACAACGAAAGTCATGTTCAGCCACCAGACCGAGTAGGCATAGGCCAAGCGCCCAAGGTTTAATGCCCACTATGAAAGTCTTGTTTAGCCTCCAATCGAGCAAAAAGATGCCTGGCGACCAGGGCTTAACGCCCACTACAAAAGTCTTGTTCGGCCTCCATACCAAGCAGGTGTAGACCAAGCACCCAAGTCTTAATACCCACGACAAAAGCCATGTGCAGTCCCCAAACCAAACAAGCAAAGGCTGAATGCTAAAAGCTAACCATTTATTACAAAAGTATTGTTCAGTCATAAGACCGAACAGGCAAAAGGCCAAAGGCCCAATGTTTAAATAACCACCATGAAAGTATTGCCCAACTCCAATGACCAAGAAAATAGAGTGGTAGTTCAGCATAAATATCTATGCAAAAGTAAGACCAAAACATCCACACTTGGGAAAATTAGAACAAGAAAGAGAAAAAAAACGAAAAAGGCAGAAGGATCATCCATTGGCAAGATCAAAAAGAAAAGGCAAAAATTTATTCATTGATAATAACAGATGAATTACAAAAGGGGCAGAGTAGTGTTACATCAAAACCATTGCAAAGGCAAAACCAAAAAGGCAAGAAGTAAAAGATATACAAAAAATTGCTCATTCGCTTGGGGGTGGGGGGGGGGGGGGGGGGGGGGGGGGGGGGGGGGGACCTTTGGTTGGGCATCATTTTTCTCGGCTGCCCCATCCTTCCCTACTACCTTACTTCTCAACCACCATAGAGATAGTGTCATCCTCAGGAATAGCCTCAATGGAAGAGAGATCCAGGCCAGGGTGAGCCTGGGCAACCATCTCCGTAACTTCAGTGAAGCCTTGCATGTAGGCTCCACCCAACTGGTAAGTCTCCCCTTAGTGATACTCTTCAAAGGCCTTTTGGACGACTGTCTCCACTTGAGCAGGAAAAACAACTATCTTAGCCTGAGCAGCCTTCAGGGTAGCCTTCTCAGCAACAGCCTTCTCACAGGCAGCCTCCTTAGCAACCCTCTCATTGGCCAAGTCCCCCACCAACTTGTTCTTCTTTTCCTGCAAGGTCAGCATGCTCCCCTAAAACTTGTCCTTCTCTAAAGAGACCTCTCTCAGTCTCTTATTCAGAGAAACAAATTCAGCAAGAGCCCGGTCAGCTATGCCCCTTTGCTCCAAGAAGACCTACTCAAAATTTGTTGACCTGGCACTCAGCATAGAAAGCCTAATAGTAGCCTGAATAAGCAAAAGATAGAAAGAATAAGAACTCAAAGGGAACGAATAGAGCAATTACATGCAATTGTACAAAATTTACCTTGAGTAAATCCTGAGCAAGTTCTCTTAATAGCTTGTGGGTAGAATTGCTCGACAGTTGGCTCCCATCTTCTGGGGCGATCACGTTCTGCAGTCTCCTCCAAGCCAGGTTGCCCTGTAAAAAATTATGGGAGCAGGGACAGACTTTGTTGGAGGGTTAGCAGGAGGGCCTGGTGGAGAAAGAGTTATAGCAGGCTCAGAAGGAGCATCTGTGCAAGCCTATTGAGTGACCAGAGGTGCCAGTGGGGGAGTGGCAGCCTTTGGTAGTGGGAGGTCTTCAAGGTCAATCCCCTTGTCCTTACTCCCACTACCCCTTGTCTTGTAGCTAACAAGAAGCTTGTAACGCTTGGTTGTCACATGGGGCTTTGAAAAGAGCCTCACATTTGAAAGAATGTTCTTGTTAAAGGCCATGTCCCCCATCTCGTCAGAATTGTCCTTACCATGATCTGTACAAAAACAAAAGGGACGAATGCATCAATACACAACCGGCAAAGACTGGGAAGAAAACAAACTATACTCACTCCTCTCACGTTCTGCTCTGAGAGTTTCACTTGTAAGCTCAGAGCTGAACAAGTACATACCCAAATTCTCTAAGTTCATCAAAGAGTTGGCACTAGTAATGCCATAATCCTGGGCCCTCTTCACCCTGGCTTGTTGGGCCTTGTCTAGAGTGGGAGCAGCACTAGCTAGCTAGACATAAGGAGCCTAAATCATAATCCTAAAAATTTGGAAACTACGACTAAGGGAAATCAAAAGCTAGAGAAACTAAGGGACATATCCCTTTGAGTTGGAACGTTTCACGATCGGGGAACTGTGCAAAATCATCATCTAAAACCTCTTAAGGTTAATATTTCCAACCATTGCCATAGACGAAGAAGAATCTATCCTTTCACCTCTTGTTGGAAGAAGGTAGCCCCGTCACCAGAGTTGTGTCACTACTCCTGGCTGAGAAGTGCCACCAGTCCTTCTCCTGCTCAGTCAATTTATAGCAATGCAAGAACTCATCAGTAGTGAGGTGATCCTTAGTACCATTGGATGCTTGCCACAATATGGCACAAGCCAGCAAGATCCTCTAGGAGTTAGGAAGAAGTTGACTAGGGGCTAACCCTAAAACACTCAAAATCTCTCTAATGGGGGTCGAAATAGGAAATTTGAGGCCACCAGCTAGGGCAGTCTCATAAACACAGACTTTCCCAGGACGGGTAGAGCAAAGCCTAGTCTTTCTTCTCATGGATCCTATATGACAACCTGAAAGGGAATTAGTAATCCTTCCACAGCTTCTTGACCCTCTTTTCTATGATGACGGAGAACACCTTCTCGGCAGCAAAATTGAACTTCCTAACCCCAAGGGCCACCATGCCCCTACGCTCAGAAACCATACCCCCAAGGGCTAGCTTCTCATTAGAAGCCCTAGAAGGCCCCACTAAAGCACTATCAGGGACCTCTGGCCGTACCCTAACCAAATCCTGATAAGGAGTGTTCTTAGAACCTGAGGGATGTACATCTTTAGGATCCACCATGGCGCCTACTAAGTGAAGTCACCTAACCGACTTGAAACCAATCCCAACTGACCCCGAAACAAACTGAAACAATTTTGGGTTCCCAACAAACCCTTAGAGAGAAGGGAAAATCCTACTTTGGTGTAATACCAGAGACAACGCCTAAGGAAAAACCATTTGAAAAAGAAAGAACACAGTTTGAGATCTTACTAAAGAGGAGAGAAGCTTGAATCTCCAATTGCAGGTACACGAAGAACAAAAAGAAGTAGAGGGAAGGACGGTTGAGAGGTTTCAAGAGCCATAAATCGTTTAAGTGTGGGAAATGCAAAGTGAAAACCAAAGGCTAAAATCGCTAAGTCTAGAATCCTCCTTTTCAAAATCAACATCTTAGATCAACTCATTAACCACAGATCCAACAGATGGTAGTTGATAAGTCATGTCGCGAGATAAAACCCAATAAGAATGGTACACGTCATGGGGGCATCAAGCGATGCGCTTAGTCATTGCCAGCTATAACCATGATTGAGCCTATGGTGTCATAAATGCGCCCTCTTTACGATGAGTCATCTGCCTTTGAAATTTCTCTAACCACAACAGAGTACCCAGAGAAATTGGGGATAACTGATGGGGACCGATCGAGCGATAGCTGACCAAAATCCCAACAAAAGGTAGACCGTGCCTCTATAAGGAACTTGATCAGGGAAGACAGATGACGTGGCACTTAGGTATCACTGAGCGGGAGATGCTGAGCAAGATCGATGCTAAATAGATCAACGTCGATCGGACTTATACCGAGCGAGTAGTGTTGGCAGAAAGATGCTGACCATCCTACTCGCCCAGCCCGTAAGGACTACAATTGCAAGTAAACCCTTAGTAACTGATACTAGGGTTGGTAGTACAACTTCAAAAAGACAACACGTGGAGGGATAACCACCTTCTCTGTCAGGCTGTCATCAGGCTGACAAATCCCAAAGGAGGCAACGCGTGTGAAGGGGGGACAACCACATCCTCCAGTACCCTACCAATGTCCTGATCACCCAACGATGAGTCGCCATGTGAAAAGGTTACCATTTTCACTATTTGCCTACTAATACTTCTGGGACCACTCTAAAAACTATGATAGTATAAAAGGCAACCTAAGTCTTCCTTCCTAAGGTATGTATACGAAACCCTAGTTGAAACTTTGCACGATTATCCTTCTAAAACCTAACTTTGGCATCGGAAAGTTCTTAACAGGCACCACACTGGTGTTCTTTAACCCAGCTTCTCTTCGCCGCCAACTGAAGACGTACATTATAGAGGCACGGTCTGCCTTTTATTGAGAGTAATTGATAGGAACCGATCGGGTGATAGCTGACCAAGGTCCTAACGAAAGGCAGACTGTGTCTCTACAAGGAACCCGATCAGGGAAGACAGATGATGTGACACTCAGGTATCACTGAGTGGAAGAAGCTGAGCAAGACTAATGCTGAACAGATCAATGTTGATCAGACTTATACTGAGCGGGCAGTGTTGGGCAAAAAGATGTTAACCATCCTACTCGCCTAGCCTGTGGGGACCATGACTGCAAGTAACTCCTTATTAACTGATACTAGGGCCAGTAGTACAACTCCAAAAGGACAACACGTGGAGGGACAACTACCTTCTCTGCCAGGCTGTCATCAGCTTGACAAACCCTAAAAGAGGCGACGCGTGTGAAGGGGGGATAACCACATCCTCCACTACCCTGCCAATGTCCTGATCACCCAACGACGCGTCGCCATATGGAAATGTTACCATTTTCATTACTTGCCTGCAAATACTTCTAAGACCAGTCCAAAAACTACGCTAGTATACAAGGCAACGTAAACCTTCCTTCCTAAGGTATGTATACAAAACTCTAGCTAAAACTCTGCATGTTTATCATCGCAAAACCTAACTTTGGCATCGAAGAGTTCTTGGCAGACACCACACCAGTGTTCTTTAACCCTGCTTCTCTTTGCCACCAACCAGAGATGTACATCATGACCTAGAGACAGACCTTACAAGTTTATTGATCTATCACTATTTTTAGTTCTTTTGGTAAATCACAGAGCTGTAGAATTACACAAACAATGGGTGCAAAGAATTTAGCATTGTTAAATTGAGCATACAGAATTCTATGCAGACGGGCTCAGACAGCTACAATACCCACGACCACTCACCATCTGCAAGCAACTTGTCGAAAGCAATATGAAATTCTTCCACAACTACCCTTACCTTTGGTCATGGTCGCGTACCTGGTGAACAGAACTTTAATTCTATATGGTTGTTCTGGGATTAAGAAACTCAAGGTTGAGTTTGAATATGAAGAGGCATGTGCTTCTAATGTCGATTTATGAGCTTGCTTTGTGGCAAGAAACAAAGTGGAAGAGCTTGAACTGAATATTTATATGATTGCATCTTAAGACGCATTATCCTTTGCCTTAGAATATGTACAAGAATTCTTTGTTAATGAAGATTAGTTTGACCGGAGTTGGCTGGAAATGGTCATGAATGGTCTGGTATGTTGTGTTAGGCGTGTAGGGATGTTCAGGGATGGTTTTGAGAGAGTCTGTCGCTGTTCAGCAGGGTTCGTGTCGTGCTGAGTCGTTCAGGGGCAAAATGGTCATTTTGATCAGAGTGAGCCAGAATAGGACCGGATTTGGACCAAATGACGTGCGGGGGACGCCTGATGGTTTGACAACATTGTGGAAGGATGGACTTATCGTTTTGAGGGATTTTAAACTTTCCCAAAACGTGCCTGGAAGCCCAAGGGGCAAGTTTGGTCATTTTTCACCGAGTTGGGCTAGCAGGCACCGGTGTTGACCTAGGTGTTGGTTCCCGAGACCGCCCGGTCTCTGAAAACTACCTGTGCGGTGTTGGTCTCTAAGAACGCCTGGTCTTAGAGAGCTACCTGTAGGGTGGTGTTGGTTCCTGAGAACGGTTGGTCCCAGAAAGCTACCTGGAAGTGTGGTGTTGGTCTTTGAGAATGCCCGGTCTCGGAGAACTACCAAATGACGGACATTCTACATTGGCGGGTTAGCAGGCGCCAGAAGTGAACCGTCTGGAATCTTTGATGAGGTGTTGGTCCCCGAGATCGCCCGATCTCGGGAAGCTAGCTGGATGGTGTTGGTTTCCGGAACCGCCCAGTCCGAAAAATTACCTGGAATAATGGCACTTAAGGCTCCAGCGGATCGTTGTGGACCCGAGAAGCGGCCAGTTGGTTGGATTGGAGATTGAAAGGCTCATCTTGAGCTTGCATGTGTTGTGATATCGGAAAACGAATCCGGCCGGGCCGGAGATTGCCGAGCAGGCAAAAATGGGGTGCTTACAGCTACCCCTCTTTTTCTAGCTTTGCTTGTCGAAGACAGAAAAATAATAAGGAAGGATCCCATGTTGACCGCGAGGTGATCGAAGGGACGGTGAGTCGGTGAATTTGGAATTTTAAGTTTTGAAAACTGGATTGTTTGAATTTTGAAATTTTAAAATGATTTTGAAATTTTTCCTGAACCGACATTCCAACCGATGGAATGACACTCCTTTAAGGAGATTCAGGATTTTTAAATTTTGAAAAGGATTTTTTTTTTTTTTTCCAAATGATTTTGGAATGGTCTTCTGTAATGGAAAGATTTGGATTTGAATTGGAAGGGTTTGAAAAACTTTTAAAACTTGGAATGAAACTTTAGGTTTGAAAACCTAGAATTCGCTTTTAGAATTTAAACTTTTTGTGGAGAAAGTTTTGAAAACCTAAAAACTTTTTTGATAGTACGCTTTTTGAGGCGAAGGCTTGAAAACCTGAGATTTTCGAAGTTTAGCTTTTTGAGGCGAAAGCTAGAAAACTCGAAATTTTGAAAGTTAAGCTTTTTGAGGCGAAAGCTAGAAAACCCGGACTTTTGAAAGTTGAGCTTTTTGAGGTGAAAGCTAGAAAACCCGAAATTTTTGGAAAGTGGGGCTTTTGAAGGAGAAAGCTCGGGAAACTTAAAAAGATGTTTTGAAAATGGAGCTTTTGAAGGAGAAAGCTTGGGAAACCCGAAAATTTTAGAAAGCTAGGCTTTTTGAGGTGAAAACCCAAAATTCTTTTGAAAAACGGAGCTTTTGAAGGAAAAAGCCCGAGAAACCCGAGGAATATTTTGAAAACGGAGCTTTTGAAGGAGAAAGCTCATGAAACTCCAAAAATATTGGAAAGTTAGGCTTTTTGAGACGAAAGCTAGAAAACCTAAATTTTTGAAAATTGGGCTTTTTGAGGAGAAAGCTTAAAAACTCGAAAGTTTTTGAGAATAAACTTTTTGAAGGAAAAGTTTTTGAAAAACCCGACAAATGATTTGAAGTCAAACTTTTTGAAGGAAAAAGTTTGGAAATCCTAGAATTTGACTAGAATTGAAACTCCTTTTTTTTTTTCGAAGGGAAAAGATTAGAAAATCTCGAAATTGATTTGTCTTGAAACTTGTTTTGTTGAAGGAAAAATGTTTAGAGAATGCAATTTGTCTCAAAATTTGAATTTTTGAAGATAAAATGTTTTGGAAATTCATTTGGACTCGAAACTTGAGCTGTCAAAGATAAAATATATAGAAAACCCATGTTAGCTTGAGACTTGAACTGTTGAGAACAAAACATAAAGAAAAATTGTTTTGACTTGAAACTTTTGATTTCTCTTCTTTTTCTTTTCTTTTTTTTTTTTGAAAGTAAAACATTCAGAAGATTCATTTTGACTCGAAATTTGACACTTTTTGAAGGAAAATTTTTAGAAAAAATTTATTTGACTTTTGAAAATTGATTTTGAATTTTGAAGAAAGCAAGAGCTTTGACCACTTTTACTCTGAAAGTTTTTGTAAAAAAAAGTTTTGATTGACTTCGAAAATTTTTGTAGAAGAAGCCTTGGAAGTGTTTGGACTTTGGAAAATTGAATTTTGGATTTGAAAGAAAGCAAGGGCTTTTGCTTTTTTTTTTTTGTTTTGTTTTTTTTTTTAAATTGATTTTGAGACAACTGGGTTAGAATTATACCTGGGCTTTACCTTAAAGATTTGGATATGGTCGAGCCTGTAGAATCATTAAAAACTGTTCCGTGCTTGTAATTCTTATGTCTCAGAGCTTGAAAGGGCACAAAAGGGGGACATTTGTGCCCTCTTGGATTGAGATTTCTTGAGATCGGAATACTCGGTGTTTGCTTGACTGTCGAGTTTTACTTTTGTAGGCAAAATAGAATTTTTGCTGATGTAGCTTCTGAGAGGTGGTTCAAGGTTGATATCCCGAAACTGAGTCTTCTTGAATAGACGCTTCGTCTGACAGAATGTTGCTTCTCTGGGGAGGTTCAAGGTTGATAGTTGTTTTTACAGAAGAAAGCTCGAAAACATAATTTGCTTTTTCGGAGGAAACTCTGAAATCCAATTTGCTTTTTTTGAAAAAAGCTCTGAAACCCAATCTGCTTTTTTGGAGAAAGCTCTAAAACTCAATCTACTTTTTCGGAGGAAGCTCTGAAACCCAATTTGCTTTTTCGAGGGAAGCTCTGAAACCAAATCTACTTTTTCGGGAGAAGCTCCGAAACCCAAATCTGCTTTTTCGGAGGAAGTTTGAAACCCAATCCGCTTTTTTGGGGGAAGCTCTGAAACCCAATCTGCTTTTTCGATGGAAGCTCGAAACCCAAATCTGCTTTTTCGGAGGAAGCTCAAAACCTAAATCTGCTTTTTTGAGGAAGCTCTGAAACCCAATCCGCTTTTTTGGGGGAAGCTCTGAAACCCAATCTGCTTTTTCGAAGGAAGCTCGAAACCCAAATCTGTTTTTTCGGAGGAAACTCAAAACCTAAATCTGCTTGTTTGGAGGAAGCTCGAAACCCAATCTGCTTTTTTGGGGGAAGCTCTGAAACCCAATCTGCTTTTTCGGGAGAAACTCTGAAACCCAATATGCTTTTTCGAGGGAAACTCTGAAACCCAATCTACTTTTTCGGGAGAAACTCTGAAACCCAAATTTGCTTTTTCGGAGGAAGCTCGAAACCCAATCTGCTTTTTCGGGGGAAGCTCTGAAACCCAAATCTACTTTTTCGGAGGAAGCTCGAAACCCAAATCTGCTTTTTCGAAGGAAGCTCGAAACCCAATCTACTTTTTTGGGGAAAGCTCTAAAACCCAATTTTTGCTGATATAAGGGATTTGCTTGTAGTTTTTTTTTTTCTTGACTGTTGGAGAAGATGATATTGGCTGCTTCTTAGATTGAGATTTTTGGAGAGCAATGATCCTTTGATATGTTGATTGTTGACTTTTGCCTTGGACTGGCATGACAGAATTCCGGGTGAGGTGCTTCCTAGGATTCTTGAATTTGGTTTTGGAGGGGGTAAGGCCTCCTTTTGAAAGGTTTGAGGTATTCAGAAGGTTGAACATCTATAGGTCAGTTTTCCTTGAGTGGATCAACTGATTTGCAATTGCATGGGAGGTGTAGGATGCGGTATTGTCTCAGTTTTTATGGTTTGAAAAAAGGTTGTTCAAAGTTGGTCGAGAGGTCAAGGATGGGACATTGCCCCTGTCTTTATGATTTGAGAAGGTTTCAAGTTTGATTAAATGGATGTAACGTTGCTCCCTATAGGATCAGGCTATTTCGAGGTTGATTGGGAGGTCGAGGGTGGGTCGTTGCCCCGGTCTTCATTGTTTGAAAAAGGTGGATAAAGCTGTTAAAAGTTTTCACAGGAGGTCAGAACGATGTAAGTTATACTCATGGATGGATGTAAATGAATGCACAAACTTATGCATGAATGGAATTAAATGTATGTCATACTTTTGATGAATGCACAAGATTATACAGGAATGAATTTGACTGTATGTCATACTTTTTGATGAACACACATACAAGAATGGAATTGAATGCATGTCATACTTTTGATGAATGCACAAGATTATACAGGAATGAACTTGACTGTATGTCATACTTTTTGATGAACGCACATACAAGAATGGAATTGAATGCATGTCATACTTTTTGATGAATGCACGAGATTATACAATAATGGAATTAAATGATTGTCATACTTTTTGATGAATGCACAGAGATGGAATTTTGAATGCATGTCATACTTTTTGATGGATGCACAAATTTATACAGAAATGAAATTGAATGCATGTCATACTTTTTTAATGAATGTACATACATAAATGAAAATGAATGCACATCATACTTTTTGATGAATGCACAAAGATGAAATTTGAATACATGTCATACTTTTTTATGAATGCACGTAAATGAAATTAAATGCCTATCATACTTTTTGATGAATGTATAGAGATGAATTTTGAATGCATGTCATACTTTTGGATGAATGCATAATTTATACAGGAATGGAATTGAATGCATGTCATGCTTTTTGATGAATGCATATATAGATGGAAATGGATGTATGTCTCGGGGGTTGCCCCAGGGTTCATGTTTAGTTATTATATCTCAGGATCAGGCAGTCTTTGAACTTCTGTCCTCCTCTTGGGATTCCCCTTTTTGGGTTCTGCCCTTTTCTTACCAGGATGTGATAGCATTCGCATCACTTTCAGAGATTCGATCCATTGACTCGTTTTTCCCCCTCTCTCTTTTATTGAAAAGGAAAACTTCTCTAAGTGGACCCCTCGAGTGACAGCCGATATCGCCCTTTTGGCAAAGCAACTTGTAGCTTCCTTCCTCAATCAAAGAAGACTTTACTTGGGACCGCGATGTAGGCCAGGTTTAAGGGTTGTAAGAAATGAAGGGATACATAGGCCCAAATCTTTAAATTCAGTGGGGGTTGTACGAACCAGAACCATCTTTTGCAAGGAATGAATTTTGCCCCTATATTTACCATTCTTTTTAGACGTTGTTGTTTCTTTGTTCAAGCTTATTTAGACTAAACAATTTTTCTTGAACTAAAAGGACTTCAATTTGGACCGTAATGTGGGCCAGGTGAGAGGGTATTTGAAAGGAAGGATAAAGGCTCAAACCCTATTATATTTGCTAGGCTCCTGAAGACCCATGATCACCTTTGGCAAGTGGCTCCTACCTTTGTCGTTCTCTTAGACTTTTCTCTTTGTCTGGAAGCTCGCTTCTGTTTTGCTCTTATGTTGTCGTCTTGGATGACTCTATCGTCTCTTGAAAGTCATCATTGCTTTTGGAAATTATCATTGTGTTTGGAAATCATTGTCACTCATCATTTGTTTTTTATTTTTATTTTTGAAAATTTTCTATTATATAGGTTCCTACAGATGTCATAAATACTGCATCATCTTGGAGACCATCATTCATTTATTACGCGCTTTCTTGGAAATCGCCATTCATTCATCGCACACTCTGTTGGAGATCACCATCTGTCCATTGCTCATTTTCTTGGAGGGTACTGTTCGCTGCAGGTGTTCTTGGAAATCGTCACGCATTGATGGTTTTGCCTTGACCCAGTGTGGGCGGTGATCATTAGGTCGGCTAAATGATGGGAATGCAACCGGCTCAAGTGGGCTTTGCAAGGGTTATATTTAACTGTATGGCAGAAGAAACGAGGGTCTCTTTTCATTTCAAGTTGAATTGCTTACTCTATAAAGCTTTTTCAAAATTTTAGCAATACCTTAAAAAATGGTAAATGTTAGTTTGCGGACTCATTCTTTGCATGCATTTGCCCTAGCATGGGGGGTGGCTCCTGGTTTGGGCTTTTGAATAGAAATCACCTGCGGCTCTAGTGGGCTGACCAACGGATTGCTTTCTGTTTGGGAGAATGAAATGATGGCTTCCCTTCATTTTGAGGGTTTAGCTACTTGCTGCTTTGCTAGGGCATCCTTCGGGGGTCACTCTTTGGACTTCAATGAGATATGCGATTGATCCTCATCTCTCACCTCTCTGTATTTCCCCTCTCTCTGTATTTTCTATTTCCCTCTCCCCTTTTTTTGGAGTTAAAGATTATTTTTGCTGAAGGTGGTGCTTATGCTATCCCATCTTTCAAGTCGGGGTAAAACATTTTGGGAAAAAACTCTTAGAGAAGAACATCATTCATGAGAAAATGATATAAACATGAAAACTTTGGATCCCTTTCATTTAGATGATATTATTTTCATGCTCAAATTCGAATTGAAAATTGAAAGATGGGTTTGAAAGAAATCTCCCTTTTTCGGAATAAACCCCTCAGACTGGTTTTGGAATCACGTTAGCATCCTTCACACTCCATTTTCTATGAGTATCATCTGATTGCACATGGATAGCTTTTTGAGGACTGGTAGAGTGGCAACATGATGTCGAGGTTATGGCTTTGCATGAATTATGAATTAGGTGGGATACCGGAGGGATTCTATCGGTTTGACTGTGCTCTTGGACCTGAAAAAGGAAAAACAAAATGCAGTTAGCATGTGGAGTTGAAGGTTTTATGCAATGCATGTCCTATGGAGGTCCCTTCTTTGAGGGAATCTAGGCATGATGTTGAGTCCATTTTGGAGGTGGGATTTTACCCCTGTGTGCAATACAATACATCTTCGACATGGGCCGGTTAATACTTCTTTATTTAGTGAACCTCGCCTCCATGGACTGAGAGAGATTTGGGCCTCTCTTAAGATATGATTCTATGCATGCCATGAATCCTTAGGGTTGGAGAGACCCTTAGGGCTTTAGGTAGGTTTGATTAGCATGAGATTGGATCATCCCTTTCTCTCTGCAGTTGATTGAATGCATGAGAATGCAATGGCTAGAGTTTCTTGGCACTCTTGTCTTGGGATGGATGTTAATGCATGAACCTAATAGTAATTATATGGACAACATAATGGTGATTAATAAGCAGTTTAGAAAACTCCTTTTTCATTCTTGGTTCACCCTCTGACTCTCTTGGCCTTTGTAGGCTAGGGAGAAGACAATAAGAATGTAAAAAGAAAAACAAAAAGGAGAAGTTAGTGTCTTTAGATTGAAGATTTTTATGTAATGCATGCCCTAGGGGTGCCCCCTACTTTAAGAGGGGTACTAAGCATGATGTTTTGGCTCACTTTGGAGATAGGGGGTTGCCCCTGCATGTAATACTGTACCTGTGCGAACCATGTTCATTCATTCATTCATACATTCATTCGATGAAAGTAGAAAGGATAGTTTTATTGCATTCGATTTCTTTTTACATGGAATTGAAAGTACATTTGAAGGGGAAAGGGAACATTTTCCTTGGGATCTTCGCCTATTCTATTTGAAATCCTAAACTATTCTTGAGTCTTCATATTTGCCTTCTTTGGTGAAGGTCGGTGAGAGACCTTGCTTCCAGATTGCCCCTAGTCTTCTTGGTAACCCTATCTCCATGAGCGAAGAGGGATTAGGGCCGCTCTCTATGAGTTGACTTTGATGCATGCGACGAATCCTTAGGGTTACTTGGTACCCATAGGAGTGTTGAGTTGGCTTGATTTGAGTGAGAAGGTCTTTGGGCCTTTCTCTAGGGGTTGATTGGATGCAAGAAGATGCAATGACTTGAGTCACTTTGAGAACTCTTGTCTTGGAATGAGTGTCGATGCATGAACAGTTATGATGCATGTATATAGAGGCAGCAAGAATTAGATGGCAGGGTTTAGACAAAATTTATAAGGAAAAATAAAGCAGTCGCCCTTTCCTCCTTTATTTTGAAATTGACGCGTGTGTCTTAAATCTGGCAGAGGTTCAGCTATGCATGGGGTGCTACATGAGCATGAGGTTGGGGGTTTACTAATGCTTCCTAAAAAGCTCGGTCCCCGAACCTTCAAACCTTCGGCGTCCACCCCCGAAAGGGTGAACTCCATCTTTGGTTGGTGGTTCGAGCGGGGGAACTATCAAGAGACCGTAGGCTAAGAAACTGACACAGCATCCGCCTACAGTCAATATACTGTTCCCCCTTCTATCTAGAAGGGTAGTAATCAGGTAATACATGTAAGATGCAAATGCAAGTGAGTGCACCAAGTGTGTGTAGAATTTTAAAAAATGGAGGAAAGGACCCAACAACACACATCACATCCTGTCCATTTAATCACATAACATGACAATAAATAAGACATGAAATAAAATGTGAACCAAGGTCCACCTATAAAAGAAAAATGCAAGGAGTTAGTAACTTTTTGACAAACCTAATGCAAGATAAAATAGATGGTAAATGCAAAAGCATGATTGTAGGCTATGAATGCAAGCGATGACACTTATTTGAAAATCATTTTTGAAAAATAAAGCTTGCTTTGGAAACTTTGAAAAATTCAAAGAGTGGATAAAATTGGGCAAGGTAACCGGAGATTCTGGATGAGTGAAGGGTGAAAAGACATGTTAATGGCCTAACCCTCTAAGTCCCCAGCGGAATCCCCGGCTGTCGCGCCCCGGTTTTTGGGGGTCCAAGGTCCTTTCAGTTCGGAGACCCTAAAGCACAGAACTCTGTCATTAGAACTCGTCCCCCTAGAAGGACAAGTGCGACTAGGTTTAAGAATTGATTTGACTAAGGGCTTTTTAGAAAAATAGGAGTCACCACCTAACTTGATAAAGGTGAGTTAGGACACCTAAAAGTAAGCGTTAATCCGAAGATTAAACTTAGCGTTTTTGAAAAGGTTTTTTTTTTGTTTTTTTTTTTGAAAACTTCCTGAAGAGAGGGCTTTTAAAAAAATAGGTTGTTTGGCAACCTTTTGAAATGTTTAAGCCCTTTTTGAAAATAACTCCATTTTGGTCTTTCGAAAACAGGAATCTAAGATTCGGGGGTTGGTTACGTGTAGGGAAGATATCCTAAGATCATCACCATACCCCGTCCTTTCGGTACCTACATGTCTAATCACCCTTTTGCTCACTCACTAGAATAACCGATTACCATTGTCCACTTAATTTCCACTTTGGAACTTTTGAAAAAGGGATTTAGTCATCACTTTTTAGATGAATGATGCATGATGCAAGTTTTGGAAGAAGTTTGAAAATAATGGAGGTTTTGAAAGAGTTTGGAATAGAAACTTTGAATTGATCGGAATGTTTGAAAAAGGGATTGGGGTTGAAATAAAAGTTATGACTGCACCATTTTAGGTTGCCTACGTATCTCATTTGGCGAGAATCAGGTCATTCGTAGTTCGGATAGGAGCCCGATGGAAAATAGGCGCATTAGGGCATTTGGAAAGCTTGAAGACACATTAAGGTCTTTTGAAAAAGTTTAAGACACTTTGAGGTCTTTGAAAGTTGAAGACTCTTTGTGGTCTTAGAAAAGTTTAAGACACTTGGAGGTCTTGGAAGTTTTGACTTGAAATTGGATGGTGGAGTGTTTTGAAAATGTTTTTGGATCCACTTAAGGGAGTTTTGGAAAAATGCTTTGGCATGACTCAAGAGAACTTGAAAGTGTTTTTGAAATCTTGTTTTGAAAACCTTGGAGGCATGATTTTAGAATGTTTTGATGAATTAATTTTTAAAAGTGATTTTCGTAAATGGCTAAGGGTTTGCAATCTTAATATGGACAACCTTAGAGGTTGTTCTTTGATTTATCATTTGTTCTCGGAACCCCTAACCATGAGAGGGCTAGGGACACCTTAGGTTTGTAACCCTTTGAAAGCATTTTTGGGAATGTCTTGAAGACAAAATGTAAGAACATTTAAGGAGTTCATGGAGTTGTCCTTTTGAAATCATGAGAGTAAGGGGTTTTGGAAAAATAGGTTATGAGAATAGTTTGAAAATTGAATGATCATTTAGAAAAGGATTTAAGAGTTGGAACCTTGAAGTGTATCAACCTAGGTTGAGTTAGCCTAGGGTTAAGGGTGACCTAAGGTTAACTAACTTGGGTTAGGTTAACCTAGGGTTAAGATGACCTATGGTTAACTAACTAGGGTAAGGTTAATCTAAGGTGAGTAAACTAGGGTCAAGTTAACCTAGGGTTGGACAATTAGGGTTAAGTTAACCTAGGGTTAAGCAACTAGGGTCAAGTTAACCTAGGGTTAGGTAAACTAGGGTTAAGTTAACCTAGGGTTGGACAACTAGGATCAAGTTAACCTAGGGTTGGATAACTAGGGTCAAGTTAACCTAGGGTTGGTCAACTAGGGTCAAGTTAACCTAAGGTTAGGTAAACTAGGGTCAAGTTACCTGGAAGTGTGGTGTTGGTTTCCGAGAACGCCCGGTCTCGGAGAACTACCAAAAGACGGACATTCTACATTAGCGGGCTAGCAGGCACCAGAAGTGAACCGTCTGGAATCTTTGATGAGGTGTTGGTCCCCGAGATCGCTCGATCTCGGGAAGTTACCTGGATGGCGTTGGTTTCCGGGACCGCCCGGTCCGGAAAACTGCCTGGAATAATGGCGCTTAAGGCTCCAGCGGATCCTTGTGGACCCGAAAAGCGGCCAGTTGGTTGGATTGGAGATTGAAAGGCTCATCTTGAACTTGCATGTGTTGTGATGTTGGAAACCGAATCCGGCCGGGCCGGAGATTGCCGAGCGGGCAAAATGGGGTACTTACAATCTTCCCTCATTCCAACCTTTCTTAATTTCACACATTTCCAAATTCCAAATTTTTAAATCCTTCTTAAACTCAAACCTTTCCTTCATACCTTTCCAAAATTATAAGTTTTCTAAATTCGAAACTTTCTTAAGTTGAAACTTTCTAAATTCTAAATCTTTTCAAAATCTAAGTTTTTCCAAAGTCTAAACCTTTCTTAATCCTAACTTTCCAAATTCCCAAACCTTTCCTAAACTAAACTTTTCCTAACTCAAACCTTTTCTAAATTCAAGACTTCTTAATTTCAAAACTTTCTTAATTCATAACTTTCCTAACTCGAAACTTTCTTAAATCGAAACTTTCCTAGAATGACACTTTCCTAAAATGACCCTTTCCTATTTTGAAACTTTTCTAATTTGAGCCTTTCCAAAATCCTACCTTTTCAAATCTTTCAAGTCCAACATTCGAGTCAAATCTTTTCTAAATCCCTTCCAAGTCTAGTCGCATATTTCTTAATCTCGAGTCTTTCTTAAGTCTTATCTTTCTTAAGTTTAGGTTTCCTAAGTCTCAATCTTTTCAAATCAATGATCAATATCTTCAATTTCAAATTCCAATTCCAAATTTTCATTCTAAGCTCAAATCAAACTCCTTTTTTCGAATCAGGTTTTCTATTTTCTATCAGACTTTTGTTTGAAGTACGACTTACCTGATTCCTCAAAAGGGATACGTAGACAATCCTCATGGGTGCGGTCACAACCTTTTTCAAGCTTCTATTTCCCTAACTCTTTTCATATATTTAATTTCAATTTCTAAAACTTTCTTTCCAATTTCAAACTTCAATCCTTCTTTTCAAATCTCTTTTCTCAAATCTATTTTCAAACTCAAATCAAATCTATCTTTTCAACTCTCTTTTTTAAAAAATCAAATCAAGTTCTTTTTTAATCTATTTCCAAAATCAAACTTCTTTTTTTCAAATCTATTTCCAAAATCTATTTTCAAATTGAACCTTTTTCCTGCACTTGCATACCGTGCATCATGTTATTTTCTTTCTAAAATTCTTTTCTAAAAGTAAATAGTTTTGGACATTTGTTAGTTTAAGACTCTCATAGGTGAATCTAGGGTGAATAGATATGTAGGTACCTCAAGAGCGGGGTAGGGTGATGGCTTAGTGCGTTTTCCCTACACGTAACCGATCCCCAAACTTAGAATCATTGTTTTCGAAAAACCAAACGGAGTTATTTTTCTAAAAAAGGCTTAATTTTTTCAAAGGTTGTCAAACAACCTATTTTCTTAAAAACCCTCTCTTAAGGATATTTTTCAAAAACCCTAAGTGTAGTCTTCGGATTGTGCTTAGTTTTTAAGTGCCCTAACTCACCTTAATCAAGTTACGTGGCGACTCCAAATTGTTTTTCAAAAGCCCTTTATTCAAATCAATTTTTCACTCAAACCTAGTTGCACTCATACTTTTAGGAGGGTGATTCTAACGAGGGAGTACAGTATTTTTCCTGCTTGTGTGTGTATTCCTCGAGTGCGAAAACTCTGGGCACAATAACTGTAAGCACTCCATTTTTGACCGCTCGGCAGTCTACACTCCGTCCAAACTTGTTTTCAAGTCATTGTGGACATATTCCAATCAAAACAACTTTCTAAGTCTAAATCCCGTTTGTCCATCGCCTCGCGAGCCTACCAAGCCCGAATAGACGCAAAAATCCAAAATGCCTTTAAGGGGCATTGTCCTTTCTTTTCCAACTCCAACTCCTCTCTCGAGACAGTTTATTCCTCGAGACGATTCCAAATCCAGGCACGTCTTTTCGAAGACGGTAAGTCTCCTTTCCAACCCCTCTGTCGAGACAGTTTATTCCTCGAGACGGTTCCAAATCCAGGCACGTCTTTTCAAAGATGGTAAGTCCCCTTTCCAACCCCTCTCTTGAGACAGTTTATTCCTCGAGACGGTTCCAAATCAGGCACGTCTTTTCGAAGACGGTAAGTCCCCTTTCCAACCCCTCTCTCGAGATAGTTTATTCCTCGAGACGATTCTAAATCAGGCACGTCTTCTCGAAGATGGTAAGTCCCCTTTCCAATCCCTTTCTCGAGACAGTTTATTCCTCGAGACGGTCCGAGTAGCGAAAATACTCGCAAACATCTCAACCGTTAGAGTAGCGGAAATACTCACAAATAGGTCGATATAGGGAATTGCCAACAAACCCCTGTGTCAAGACGACCGCCGTCAGAGTGGCGGAAACACTCAAAACCCAAGTCAACACCAGTGTCTGTTAGCCCACTTCAGTGAAAAATGACCAAACTGCCCTTTGGACCTTTTCCGAGACTTTCCGGTCAAGATGACCATTTTTGCCCCTAGGCATCTGAATGCCCCGGGAACCACACCGACTCTGGGTATCAAACCGGTAACTTCCTGAGAATGCTTTTTATAGTGTTCTCAACCTCCCTTTATCTTTCCGAATCCTTCCGAGTCAGTTTCGGCCAACCCAGTACAAAATGACGTTTTGCCCCTGGTGGGCCGGTCTCCTTTTCTGATCACACCGGCTCTGGGTATCAAACCAGTAACTTCTTGAGAATGCTTTCTATAGTGTGCTCAACCTCCCTTTATCTTTCCGGATCATTCCGAGTCAGTTCCGGCCAACCCGGTACAAAATGACCGTTTTGCCCCTGGTGGGCCGGTCACCTTTTTCGACCACACCGGCTCTGGGTATCAAACCGGTATCCTTTAGGAACATTCTGAATAATGTTTCCAAATCTCGAGTCTTCTTCCGGGGTAGTCCAAGTCCGTCCCGGCAGCTTCCCGATCCGATTGACCGTTTTGCCCCTAAAGGCCCGGTCAACCCTTCCAACATATCTTATCCTCATTTTTCAAGTCAAATACCTCTGGGACACTATTTTAAGTGTTCCTGCTCTTTTCCGGCTTCTTCAAATCATTCCCGGACTTTCCGGAGTCACTCCTAGTGAAGTTAGGCTAAAAATTGCATGGTAGTCACTAGTACAGGCGCCCAAATCTAGTCAAAGATATGTTGCTTGCCGACCTTAAACATTTCCTAAATGGCTGGCGCCACTAGTAGTGGCGCCAAGCCAAAAAATGGCCTGGTGCCACTCCTAGTGGCGCTAGTGTAAAGTTTGGCCTGGCGCCACTGCAACAGGCGCCAGTGTATTCCTCCCTCTATAAATACAAAGCCTCCTCCAACGTGAAAAGGGTCCGCAAAATAAAACCAAAAATCATATAATTCGATATACAGAGCTCGAACACTCCCTAAACCCTAGCTTCCCTAGGTTTTCCAAACCCTAGTCACCATACATAAACCCTAGCCTCATATACACTCATACACACCCTCATACACTAACCTTCAACCCTCCTTCGAAGACTTGAAGAGTTGCAATCTAAAGTTTGAAGATTGAAGGCGGCTCTTGAAGATTAAAGACGAAGACTGAAGAAAGCAAGGCGCGCAAAATAAACAAGATACAAGGTAGGTTCTCCATTTAAATTTCCGCACTTCCCCCTCTCTCTTCTCTCTCCTAACCCACTTGGGTTTTCTCTATTTCAATCCCCCATCTCTTTCCCCCCCCCCCCTTCTTTGCATGCTTGAAACAAGGGGACTCCCGGTCCATGTGTAGGATTAGACTATCGGAGGGTCACCGTGTCGGGGGCTTTCCTTTAGGCTAACCGGAGACCACGTGGGTTCGGCCCCCTTGATTATGTGGTGAAGCCTTAACCTTGTATGTTCACGACCCCAAAATTGCATTGTGCATATCATGATCTTGCATCTTCCAAAAATTTGTTTTCAAACTCATTTTCAAAATCGTTTTCGAACTTGTTTTCAAAATTGCATCAAAATCTCTTTTTTAAAATATGTTTTCAAAATCACAATCCTAGGGTGATTCTAGCCTTTCCATGGCTAGGGTTGCTTTAGGAAAGTGTTACATTCAAAGTGACCAATATGGTCTATATTTTCATAATCTTGTTGTTTTTAAAACCACTTTCTTAAAGTAGTTCTAACCTTCTTATGGTTAGAATCGCTTTAGGAAAGTGAGACGTTTTTTTTACACCTTCCAAAAACTCTCTCTTCAAAAATCTCTTCCTAAAAATCTTCTTTTTCAACATACTTCCCAAAAACTCTTCTTTCCAAAGTTGTTTTCAAAAACTCCCTCCAAAATCTATTTTTCAAAGCTTCCTTTTTTCAACTCCTTTCCAAAACTCTCTTTTCAAAAACTCTCTCCTCGAATTTACTTTCCAAAAACTCTTCCCTCTAGAAACTCCTCTTTAGGATTTCCTTCTAAAATCTTCGTTTCCAAAAACGCACTTTCCAAAAATTCTTTCCTTAGAAGCCCAAGTCAAACCCTAGAACTCACAATTAAGAAACCCTAATTTTCTGTCCAAAAACATGATTTTCAAACTTTGCCCCAAACCTAGGTTTCCAAAATCTCTTGTTTTCACATCCAAACTATACACATTTCCAAAACCTCCTTTTCTACGTCAAAATTCTACACTTCCAAACCTAGGGTTTCTAGAAATTTTCTTTTCCAAATCCTTGTCAAATCAAATTTTCCCTTTAGGACACCAAATCCAATCTTCCCGTTTAGGAAACTAGATCCCGTCCTCCGTTTTTGGAAACAAAATCAAACCTTTGCTTTTAGAAACCAAATCCAATCCCTTCCTAATCCAAACCTTTCTTAATTCAACTCCTTCCTAATTTCCTACCTTCTTAAACCATAAGTTTCTTAAACCTAAACTTTAAATCTTTCCTTAAATTTCAAAATCCAAATCTTTCTTAAATCGAATCCTTCCTAATCTTTTCATTTCATAAATCTTAAGTTTCCAAAACTTGAACATAAAAATCTTTCCTAAATTTTAAAACTCAATTTCCACATCCTTCATAATTCAACCCTTTCCCAATTCTACCCCTTTCCAAATCTTAACTCTCCAAACCTAAGTTTTCAGATCTTTCTAAAGCTCAAACCTTTCCTAATCTCAAGATTTTCCAAGACTTTAAAATTTTCAAAATCTTAAACTTTCTAAATTTCGAATCTTTCCAAATTTCAAAACTTTCTAAACTCAAAACTTTTTTATTTTCAAAACTTCCTTGTTTTCTAAAATTTCCAATTTTCAAAACTTCCCTATTTCAAAACTTTCCTAATTTCAAAACTTTCCTAATTTCAAAAATTTCCTAAGTTGAAACTTTCCTAATTCCAAAACTTTCCTATTTCGAAAACTTTCCTAAAGCGGAACTTTCCAAATCGAAACTTTCTTAAGACGACACTTTCCTAATTTGAAAACTTTCCTAATTCGAAACTTTCCTATTTTGAAACTTTCCTAATTCGAAACTTTCCTATTTTGAAACTTTTCTAATTCGAACATTTCCTAATTCGAAATATTTCCTAATTTGAAAACTTTCCTAATTTTGAAACTCTCCTAATTTGAAAACTTTCATAATTCAAAACTTTCTTAATTCGGAACTTTTCAAAACTGAAACTTTCCTAATTCGAAACTTTCCTAAATCCAATCTTTCCTAATCTCCTAAACCTTCTAAGTCAAGTCGAATCTTTCCTAAGTCTCTTCTCTTTCCTAAGTCTAGGTTTCCTAAACCTCCATCTTTTCAAAATAAGTCTAAATCTCTCTTCTAAGTTCTATCTTTTCAAATCAAAATTCAACATTTTCAATTTCAAAATTCTAAATTCCAATCTTCAATATTCTATTCTAAGTTCAAGTCAAATTCAATTTCCAATTCAATCTCTTTCTTTCAAATCAATCTCTTTTCAATCGGACTCTTGTCCGAACTACGACTGACCTGATTTCTCCAAAAGGATACGTAGGCAACTCTCATGGGTGCGGTCACAACATTCTTCAAATCTCAAATTCCACAACATGTTTCAAATTTCTATTTCTACAACCTTTTTCAAATCTCCAATCCCACAACCTTTTTCAAATCTCAAATTCCAATCTATTTTCAAAATTCCAATTTCAAATTTCTATTTTCCAAATTTCTATTTGTAATTTCTCAAACTTTCCAATTTCAAATCTATTTTCAAATTAAATCAATTTCAAATCAGTCTCTTTCCAAATCTATTTTCGACCTTCCCTCTTCTCTTGCACTTGCATATCATGCATCATGATAATTTTTTTAAATATTGTTTTATAAAGTGAATAGGATTGAACATTGGGTTAGCTGAAGACTCTCATAGGTGAATCTAGGGTAGATTGACATGTAGGTACCGAAAGGGTGGGGTAGGATGATGGCTCAGTGCGTCTTCCCTACACGTAACCAACCTCCGAACCTAGGATCACTGATTTCAAAGACCAAAAAGGAGTTATTTTTCAAAAAGGGCTAAATGTTTTCCAAAGGTTGCCAAACAACCTGTTTTCTTCAAAACCCTATCCTGAGGAGATATTTTCAAAACCTTTTTCCAAAAACCCTAAGTGTAGTCTTCGGATTATGTTTAGTTTTTATGTGACCTAACTCGCCTTAATCAAGTTAGGTGGCAACTCTAAATATTTTTTCTAAAAAGCCCTTTACTCAAATCAATCTTTCAATTCAAACCTAGTCGCACTCATTCTTTTAGGAGGGTGAGTTCTAACGAGAGAGTACAGCATTTTTCCCGCTTGTGTGAGTATTCCTCGAGTGCGAAAAATCTGGGCGCGACAACAACAGGTTTGAAGGGACTTACCGTTCTGAGGAGTTTTCTTGGAGAATGTGCCAAACTAGATGGACTTAACGCCTGAGGGATCAACTTTCTCAAAAGGCATGCCGAATTGAATTTGATTGGTCTGGATTGAAATTGAAATTGAGGTTGAAATAAGGACTTACCGTCTATAGGAAGACATGCCAATTGGAATTGGACCGAGTAATGCCCGAAGGGTATTTTGGTTATATTACCTCTATTGGGCCCGGTGGGCCCGCGAAGCGATTGGTTGAATGGATTGAGTCTAGCAAACTGGTTTTGACTTGAATGTGTCTGGGTTGGTTTGAATGTGAGTTCGATCGGGCTGGAGATTGGCAAACGGGCAAAAATGGGGTGCTTACAAAAAGATTATATAAGAAAGAGCTAGCAGGAGGAGCAGGGGACGGGAACTCTTCAGGACAGACGGAAACATAGGCTAGAGAACAGCTACAGAAATGTCAGGAGAGACATAGGCTAGAATCAGACTTATAAACAACAGAAATAGCATAAACAGTGAAAATATAGGCTAAAATCATACTCAAAAGGCCCGAATTAGTTAAGAATCAGACAAAAATGGCTGGAGGATGGCTGGAGAGACGTTGGAGGGGCACCGAAGTAATGTCATAAAGTTGATGAAAGGTGGTCAAAAGGTGTTGGAAGTTGGTCGGAGGTAGTTAGAAAGTTGTCGAAAGTTGATCAAAAGACACCGCAAGATGGTCGAAAGATGCCAGAAGCTGGTCAAAAAGTCACCAGAAGTTTGCAAGAGGACTGCAGCAAAGATGCCGGAGAACGGCAGAAAGTTGGTAGAAGGTGGCTGGAGGATTAGCCTGAAAGACGCTGGACGACTGGAGGGTGGCTAGAGAAGAAGAAGAGAACCTGATGAGAATGCAAATGTCATATTTTTCTCCCTTAATGTTTAATCTTTTATACTTATTTGGTGCCTAAAGATACTCATTATTCTTATATTTTGATTTAGGGTGCTATGGAACGCCAAGGAAGAGAATTCTAGCTTAAAAAGAGACGAATTTATGCTAAATTGGAAGCAGCGTTCGAAGAAGCGTTCGAATGGTCCAAAAGGGCGCTTAAACGGTTGCATATGCATTCGAATGGTACGTCAAATGGATTCACGTCAAGTTCAAGTTTGAAGTGCGTTCGAAAAATACAGAGAGCAACAAACGGTTGCCTGATGCTTTCAAACGGTAGTAAGGGTGTTCGAATAGTTATGTGAATTTATAAATTTTCAGAAGCCTATAATAGTTGGGATTGTTTTGTTTTTAGGGTTGGCGATTTCCATATTATTCTAGGAGGAAAAAGTAGCAGAAAAGAGACGTTTATTTTTTCTTCGCTAGCTTTTTTGAGTTTTCGTCATGGCCCTGCATGGCTAAACTTTGAATCTTGGTCGAAGGAAACAGAAGCCTCGGAATTAAAAATAAATTGTGAGATCTAATTTGTTTTCATTATTTGATTTATGCTTTGAGTATCGGATGTTCTTTTGTGCCTATTCTTATGATTGTTTCGTTTAATCACTAGGAGGCCTACTCGTTTATTATTCGTTGCAATCTACTGCTGGGTTAGTTATTAAATCCGTAATTCTTTGATTCCTTTGATTTGTGAAGTAACTAAGATTTAATGATTTGCTGCGTCAGGAATTATTAGATCTTAGGAAGGACGTTCGACTAAATTAAATGCAACCGCTTGTGCTTGTGTTGTTTAGTTTCATTAATCTCTCTAATTCTTAAGGCTGTTACTAGATTAAACCTTGAGTGTTTATCCTGGGTTGTTTAATAGTTTGGGTTAATGAGATAGCTTGTTTTCTAATTAACTACGACTAAGGAGAGATAGGAAAATAATTCCGACGGTGAATATTCAATGTGTGAATTGATATACTTGCATCGATGATTAGTTATAAAATTCCGATGGTGGATGTTGAGTTAGACTAATGTTTGTTCTTTTGATTGATTTCAACACTTTAATCTTGTTTCTTTGTTATTATTAAAATAGTTCTCATTATACCCAAACCCCCCATCCTTGTTCACATAGCATAAGACTAGGCTATACTCTATCTATGGGAACGATCCTTACTTGCACTACTACATATTTGTTTTTGGGTATAGGTTTTATTTTTGGGTGCTCACAACAGCACACCAGAACCTTAGCAGTTATGATGTAGAAGATCCCTCGAAGGGCAACCACAGAGCATACTTTCTCTTGGTTCTGATACTATATTAGAAAAGATAAGAGAAAGAGAGCATGAGATGCTCTGATACCATGTTAGAATGGTAGGAAGAACAAAGAAAGAGAAGTTAAGAAAGAGATCTTATTGATATAAGCTTTGTACAAGATGTTATGAAATTACAAGAAGATTATGTCCTATATATAGGAGAAGATGGAAGACAAATTAGCCATGAATCTTGGCATAGTGTTGACTTGACAATGGTGACAACAAACCTAACACCAATCTAACCTCTCCGTTGTTGACTTGACAATAGAGGGTTTATGTTCACATTATTCACATTAACATGACAATAGAGGGTTAATGTTCACATTAACAAAGGAGATGAAGGTGATGAACAAGAAGAGGAGTAGGAGGGTGAGGGAGAAGAAGAAACAAGAATGACAAAGATTCTATGTGGTGGAGAACTACAGCCACTACTAGCAAAACAATGTGGAAGACCTTTATTTACGTTTAGGATTCTCTAGAGTAGAGCCTGATGGCCACAGATTGCCTCAACATCTATTCACCAACCCATCATTGACGATTTTGAGTGTGATGAATTATATTGTGGCACCAAGTGGTGATGTTTGTTAGCTGGAGATTGCTCTCTGGTATTCGATAACCACTTGGTATTGTGGCACCATGTCGCACCAGCATATATTCGATACTTTACCAAGTTCTTGTGACTTTTCTCAGTTCGATAACCACAAGGTATTGTGGCAAAGAGTGGCATCAGCATATATAAGTTCCTGTGACTTTTTTCAGTTCGATAACCACAAGGTATTGTGGCACCGAGTGGCACCAGCACATATTCGATACTTTACCAAGTTCTTGTGACTTTTTTCAGAGAACTCTCTGGCATTGGGCCTACATAGCGTTTTGTTGTCTTCTGGGATTCATTCGCAATAGCTGCTGTGCTGGGTTTCAGTATTCCACTGGTTCTATATATTCTAGGGTAAATTATACCATTCGTCCATTTAATTTACTCATTATCTCAATTTGGTCCTTAGTACTTTTAATTTTGTCAATTAAATCTTTTAATTTAGCAAAATATGTACAAATAGTCTCATTGAAAATGGACTTTAGAGAAATTGTTTTTAATTGGACTAATTATGTATATTTTTTAATTAAAGGAGTCAATTTAAAAAATTAAAAGTATAGGGATCAAATTGAGACGTGTGATAAATTACAAGGACTAACTATGTAATTAACCCTAAAAATAATATAAATTTATCATTGTGCCCCTCACATGCATGACACGTTGTCATTTTTCGTCAATTTATTTGACGTCTGCTTTCAAATGGACTATTTGTATATATTTTGTTAAATTGAAAGATTTAATTGATAAAATTAAAAGTACAAAAACCAAATTGAGACAGGTAATAATATATAGGAACCAATAGTGTAATTCACTCTATATTCTACAACCCACTCCTCTCTCTCTTATAACATGTTTCGCAGATTGGCAAAGCTGGTCCTTCTCACTTCTCACCCTCAAAACATATTGGACATCTTTCCCCCACCAAATGCTCCTTTGGTCGCCGAGAAGGCTGGAGGGAAACAGAAACAAAATTCAAATCCCTCATCTACTTGAAATGAGAAATTTTTAAATAAAACAAGGGTCATCATAGGATTCCAATTTTTGTTAATTCTTTCACCTCCTCCCATGGAAATTAGATGGAGGGTGAAGTGGGATGACATCCCAAGGATTGTTAGGACTTCAACCACCTTTGAAGAGGGTGGGCATAAATAACCATGGAAGCAGCATTTATCCTTCAGATTTTGCGAGACATATACAATCAGAAAACAAATTAGTCATGTAATAATTAATTTTTTAATATTGGAGATAATATCCATGTATTTTTTAAGACTACATTTGTTTTAATGAAACGCTAAAATACTGACCACCCAGGTGTTTATTTCTTTGGAGCTCAAAGGGTGTGTACATTTTCTAAAAGACTAAAATACTTGAAATTGACCATTCATGTGTTCTCTAATTACGTAGTTATAGCACCATATGTTTTGATTAAAGAACATCAGCACTAGCGATCAAAGATGCATGAACAGCCAAGCTTATATATATATATATATATATATAAGGACAAAACCTTTTAGAGCATGTTCGAGCCATTAATTAGGTTTTGATGCCGGTTGTTGTCGTGCATATATATATGTAACACCAAAAAATGAAATTATAATTAAGCAAGAACTCTGACTCCGGCGCTGAATGGGTTAGGCTCCAAGCATATCGTTTGCACTACGCGGTTAATTAAAGTTTAAACTATAACACTAAGCCGAATATATAAACGATAGCCTGATGAGTGATAACATAGTTCTACACATCTGGTTTTCGTTAAGGGGCCAAAAAAATAAATAAAAAAAGGTGGGTATGGAAGATGTGACACTGCCAGAGAGGGAAGAGAAGAGAGGGGTGGCAACATGGGGGTCCTTAGTACATGAGCTGAAGAAGATAAGTTACATAGCGATGCCAATGGTGGCAGTGACGGTAATGCAGTACCTCCTGCAAGTAGTATCGGTGATGATGGTAGGACGCCTCGGCCAGCTCTCCCTCTCAAGCGTTGCCATTGCCACCTCTCTAACCAATGTTACAGGCTTCAGCCTTCTTGTAAGTTCCATTTTCCTGGCCTTGAAAAATATAGCGTGCACCTTCAATGATAAAATAAATAAAAAAAATTAAATCTCATGTTATATTAACTAACATACATTTTGTAAACGCTAAATAGTCAGGATTGGTGGGTGGATTGGAAACTCTGTGTGGACAAGCATATGGAGCACAGCAATACCAGAAGCTTGGGACCTATACTTACAGTGCCATCATCTCTCTCATTTTGGCCTGTCTCCCTGTCTGTCTTCTATGGATCTTCATCGACAAACTATTAATTCTCATGGGTCAAGACCCTTCAATCTCACTCGAAGCACGCAAATACTCTGTTTGGCTTATTCCTGCCCTGTTTGGTGGAGCAATTCTTAAACCTCTAGTTCGATACTTGCAGTCTCAGAGTTTGATTCTTCCCATGCTGTCAAGCTCCTTTATTGTTCTCTGTTTACACGTACCTTTTTGTTGGGCCCTCGTATTTAAGTTAGAGTTGGGAAATCTTGGCGCGGCCATCGCTATCAGTTTATCCACTTGGATCAATGTGATATTGCTCGGAGTGTACATAAAATACTCTACAGCCTGTAAGGACAGTCGTGTGGCTTTCTCCAAGGATGCCTTGCTAGGTATTTTGGAGTTCTTCCGCTTCGCCATCCCATCTGCTGTAATGGTTTGGTAAATTTTTTCTTGTGTCCCTTTCCCCGCAATCAAGAAAATGGGGGTTTTTTGGAGTTTCTTTGTTCCTTTCCTTTTTTGCCTAATTATGTTTACTCTTTGTGCCAATGATTATAGTCTTAAATGGTGGTCACTTGAGGTGCTTACCTTGCTATCAGGCCTCTTACCAAATCCAAAGCTCGAGACTTCTGTGCTTGCTATATGGTATGCTTCCATTTCAGCCCTTTTGCAATTTGTTTAAATGGAGACTTGTAGCCATAATTCTCCTAAACAATTTTGCAAAATTTTTATGACCAGCCTTACTATCTCTACGTTGCACTTCACCATACCGTATGGAATTGGGGTTGCTGCAAGGTTTGCTTACATCTGAACTTCCATGAATTGCACATCTTTATTCATTCATATATGTATGTATCATGTATGAACTGAAAATATATTGGAATGACTGTTATCTAGTACTCGAGTTTCAAATGAGCTAGGAGCTGGGAACCCAAAAGCAGCTCGAGTGGCTGTATGGGCTGCGATGCTTATAGCAGTCACAGAGACACTTATTGTGAGCGTGAGTCTCTTCTGCAACCGGTATGTTCTGGGACACGCTTACAGCAACGAGAAGCAAGTCGTGGATTATATTGCTGTGATGGCTCCCCTGATTTGTCTCTCAATTGTCATGGACAGCTTACAAGCAGTCATTTCTGGTCAGTATTTAGATTTCTTTCATCAATCATTTTTCTAGGCATGTTCTGAATCAACTTTAGAGACAAGCTGACATGCCCCATGGTCCATGAATACCATGGACAATTATATTATATTCGCTTGTATCTTTTTATCAGCCGATATGCCCCCAACAGAGCATTTTTCTTCTTTCTTGCATGATCAGGTATCGCTAGGGGGAGCGGATGGCAGCATATAGGGGCTTATGTCAATCTTGGAGCATTTTATCTGGTTGGAATACCCGTAGCTATGATTCTTGGTTTTGTTCTACATTTAAGAGCAAAGGGCCTTTGGATTGGGATAGTGGTTGGCTCTACTGTGCAATCAACTATTCTTTCTCTTATAACTGGTTTCACAGATTGGCAAAAACAGGTTGGTTTTTAGTTATAAGCTCTCCCTGTCTTTATATTATGACTTCTGTTTTTGCTTTCTGTTACAGAAGGCTTTGTTTGGTTGTCTAGAAGGCTAAAGAAAATAAAGAATGTTAGTTTGAATCTGACTACTACTTGGAATAAAAACTAGGAACAGTAATTGATCAGGTTCCAACTGACAAGGGAGAAAAAATTAAATGTCAATCACAAGGAGTTGGAGGGAAAAATTAGAAGACATCCCAAGGGATTTCAAACCTGATTTTTCAGTGATGAGGTGAATTTTGTTGTGAATTTTGCAGGCAACCAAGGCAACGGAGAGAATATTCAAAGGAAGATCGGAAGGAAGACCCTAATATAGAATTGACTGAATTTTCATGAGCCAAGGAAAACAATATGCTTATTAGTTGTTCTTGAATATGTGACTTCCATAGGGAGAAAAGCAGGGGGAGGGGGGTTATTCATTGTCGATTACATGCATCCCAAGATCCTCTTCTTTGGGCATCCCACAACAATCAATCCATCTACTGCGATTTTACATACATAGCATTTCATGACTTTTTTTAGGGTAATTTGTTTGTTTTTGTATATAAACATTGGACCAGAACAAAGAACTTTTGAAACAAAGTACTTATTGAACCTAGTGAGTTTTTTTTTTGGATGCATCATAAAATGAACGTCAGATTACTAGCACAAACACAGACAGCTTTCTTTCTTCCATTTTTTTTTTTCTTGGTTGAAGGATGTCCAAGCCTTTTACCACTATTCTTAAGAGTTTGTACAGAGTTCTCATTCATGCAAATTTGTAAACTTCATGTATTATATGGCTGATGGTTAACTATAAAAAAACGTCCGTAAGAGTCAAACTTGAAACCTAATATTTAACATAAGAACTAGCAATTACTAAGCTATCCATTGTGGTTACATAGCTTGCGTCCTAACCACCTTAAATCACTGCTCCAACCCTCAGGAAAGAGTAAAAAAGAAAACCAAAAAGAAAAACAGAGGAGGGACAAATTTTCAAAAGTGAATAAGACGAGCTTCCGTCACTCATATTTGAAAAAAAAATGAAAAGTAAATGAAATTACTCATACTATTTACCTTTATAGGATATATCCTACCAAAAAATTATTTTTTTGACAAATATCTATTTATTGTCTTTTCATTTTTCTAACTCCATTTAAAAGAAAACTGTTTTTACTTCGTTTTTTTTGTTTTTTATGTTGTCTCTCCACGCATCCAGGGTCCAAACTACCGTTAAAACTTTACAGTGGAGATCCATCCAACGTGGGATCACGTTCTGTCTGCGTGCATTGGATCATTTAATAAACCGGAATGGATCAAGTTCCTGATTTTAATGGGGTTGAGCTTAAACATCAGAATAAAAAAGCAAGCAGGAAACTCAAAACAATTAATAAGAGTTATTGAATACATGTTTCTTATCCTGCTGTAGTCCAGCTGAATAGTAGTTGTTTGTATAGTTGGACCAAAAGCTTAGGGTTGACCACGGCGTGGGTTTGTCTGGGAGTCCTGGCAATCACTGAAGTGGCTCACTCAAGTCTCCCAAATGTGGAGAGGCGAGAACCAAGAAGAGAGAGAGAGAGAGAGAGGTTTACGAGCTTGTGATGACTTATGTAATAAATGTGATCAGACTGTCCTATTTGTCATAAACGAGCTAAGGGTATTTATAGTGGGCAGTGACTGACACAGTGTGGACACATGGCATCTACTGACTGGACAGACCTGAGCCACAACATCACGACCTAGAAGGCCAATTCAGGGCCTCGGTGAGTGATTAGATATGCAATCCGCCACGGCGTCAGGCACTTGTCTAGTCATGGCGCGCCACATGTCCATTGTATTAAATGTGCGTTGGCTCAACATTTAATACTTAAGATACGGTATTCGAGTGGATCTGAGGGTGGACCTCTCTCTCTTAGCTGGTTGATGGGACTAGTCCCCCCGCGCTCTCGTGGGGTGCTTGACTCAACAGACCCTTTGGTTCTAGCTTCAATTCCATTGCCCATTGAGAGGGTCCTAAGTGAGAGTGAGTTAAGTTAGGAGGTTAGGGGTCTGAGCCTGTTAGATGGTAAAGCACAGGGCGTTAAGGCATGCTAGGCGTGAAGCCTGTCTTGCACGGATGCTCGTTTTGGCCAGAGTCGCGCAGGTGCAAGGCTTGGCTTAAATGAAGCTCTTGGAGCTGTTTAAACGAGGCTAATGATGGGGGCATTGAGCCTGCCAAGAGAGCGAGGGCATTGAGCCAATTTGTCTAAGCATTGCTTGACCAATATTTGACTTTGAGGTGCCTGCGGGACCCACATGGTCTACCAAGTGGACAGGTGGGGTGCCACGTGGAGTCCGCTAACGGGGTACCTACATTAGCCCCCTTGTATGCACGCGTACATATCATGTGGCGGGGAAAATGATGTGACGGTTGCTAGTACCGGTTAGGCACGAGCCCCTGGTTGGACACCGGTGTGACCGTTGAAAGTGATGTTTGAAATATTGTTTGTTCGAAACCATTTCTGGTCTACCATGTGTCCTGGGTCATTATGACTGTCATAAATGCGAACGGCTGTCGTTTATGACTTCTGACTGTTGCGAGCCGATCGACGTGACCATTTGACGGTTGAAGGACGCGACGATTGATGATAATCATCATTGCTGGCGACTCTTCATTTTCGAGGCACCGATTGAGAGGTATAAAAAGGGTCCTTGGCCTCAGTTCCCTACTTTCAAACTTTTGACCTTTGTCTAGAGCACTCGTGATTCCATATTGTTTAAACCTTGAACTTGTGCTTTATTGAACAGTTCTTCAAGATTCTTTGAGTTATACCTGTGTGTGTAAAGAAGTTTTCCAAGCGTTTATCCTGTGAAGTTTTTTTAAGTCTTAATCCTTTGAAGTTTTTCGTGTCTTGATCCTTGACCAATATTGAATATGTCACGAGCATCTACTTCGACGACGAGCTTACCCCAGGGTTTGGGGGCGAACGAGAAGAAGAATTTGAAGGGGGGGAGGGCAAAAATAGTAGGACAACCGGGGTCCTTATACTTCGGTATAGTTTTGCATTGAAGGATGGCACTCTGGCTCCCATTCATCATTGTCGTCTCCTTGACATGTAACTTCCTTTTAACAGTACACAAGTCCTTCAAGAACTTGGCATAAGAAGGTATTTGTTTGATGGCATCCAAAATAGGAATGTTAGTTCGAACTTGTTTGAAAATCTCATAAATTTCAGAATTCAGAAATTCTTTCTTAGGTCTCATCAATCTATGAGGAAACAGGCATGCTTCAATACTAAGACCTTCAGATGCATTAATGAACTATTTTGACGGCTCATAATGGTTCTCACTTCTTTTTCTTCACTCTCTTTATTTTTCTCACTCTTCTCTCTCTCTTGCTCATGTCCTATCCCTACAGACTTATCATTTTTTCCTTGGTTGATTTATTTAGGAGTGATGGTATTGTCTAACTATTTTCCGCTCCTAAGGGTGGTGATGGCCTGAACCTAGTCATGTGGAGTGTCAACGTAATTTGTAGGTTTCGAGTTTGGTTGGGGTTGGGCAGAAAATCAACCTTGTGTTTGTTGAGTCATCAACATCTGGTAAATGTCTTTGACTATAGTGTTGGTCTCCCCTTGTGATTGTTCCATATTCGTGACCCTTTTTGTGAGTGCTCTCTTATTGTTGGTCACTTAGTTATCCTCATTGTTTCTCCTATGAGGAGGTTAGTATTGTGCCGGTTGAGGTACGTATGGTTGTGGTACTGATGGTGCAAAATAAGGCATCGATTGGCCTTGGAAAGGTTGCGGTGGTTGGTGAAAAGCTTGTGGGGGTTGTTGGAATCGTTGAGGGTTTTGAGGACCCTCTTGTTTCCACCCAAAATTAGAGTGATTCCTCCAACTTGGGTTATAAGTATTGGAGTAGGGGTTATTCTAACTCCTCTGATTTTGGTACCCCCCATGAAATTGGTCAACCGCATTCACTTGGCTGTAAAGTGCTTCCTGTACCCTCGATATAACTGTACATGATGCAGTTTCATGGTGTAAGCACCCCATTTTTACCTGCTCGGCAGTCTCCAGTCCGTCCAGACTTGAGTTTAAATCAATACAGACATATTCCAATTTAAATCAGTTTTTCAAACCTACATCGGTCAATCCATCGCTTCGCGGGCCATCTGGGCCCAAGTATAGGCAAAATGACCAAAATGCCCTTGAGGGCATTGTTCGGTCCAATTTTAATGGGCATGTCTTTTCAAAGACTGTAAGTCCCCGTGTTAATCTCAAATCTAATTTCAAGTCCAATTAATCTAGCACACCTTTCGAGAAAGTTAACTTTTCAAGGTGGTAAGACCATCCAATCCAGCACGTTTTTCGAGTAAAATCTTCGGAAAGGTAAGTCCTTTCAAACCCGTCGACCAGGACTAGACCCCAAGTCCCTGAGATGGTAAAACGGTCCACCTTTGGCACCTACTAACCTACCAACGAAGAAATGTCCATTATTCGATACGACTTTCGAGAAAGTTGATTCCTCAGGCGATAAGTCCACCTAGCAGCTTCTTGAGATCAGACAGTCTCTGGAATGATTGTGAATCGTCAGAGAAGCGGAAGTACTTGTAAACATCGCAACCGTTAGAGTGGCGAAAACACTCGTAAACAGGTCGATATAGGGAATTGCCAACAAACCCCTGTGTCACAGGATCGCCATCAGAGTGGCGGAAACACTCAAAACCCAGGTCAACACCAATGCCTGCTAGCCCACTCCGGTGAAAAATAACCATACTGCCCTTAGGGCAATTATTGGCACGTTTTTTGAAAAAGTACCTAAGTCCTCCGAACAGTAAGTCCACCCTTCTAAGATCATCCTAAATACGATCTGGCATGATTAGGTGCCTTCCATTCGGTTTCGGGCTAATTCCGAAACCCTCCAACCAAAATGATCGTTTTACCCCTGATGGGCCAGTAGCCTTTTCTAACCACACCGGCTCTGAGTATCAAACTAGTAACCTCCTAGGACATTCTAAGTGATGTTTCCAAGTCTTTAGACTTCTTCTGGGACATTCCAAGTCTATCCCAGTAGTTTTCTGGTCCAATTGACCATTTTGCCCCTAATGGCCAGGTCAACCATTCCAACACATCCTATCATTATTTTTCAAGTCTACTACCCCCGGGACACTATTCTAAAGGTTCTTATCCCTTTCCGGCCCTCTGGACCATTCCCAGACTTTTCAGAGTTACTCCTAGTGAAGTAAGGCTAAAAATTACATGGTAGTCACTTGTACAGGCGCTCAAATCTTTTGAAGATACATTACTTGCCGACCTTAAACATTTCCTAAAGCCAAAAAATGGCATGGTGCCAATTTTAGTGGTGCCAGTGTAATTTTTGGCCTAGAGCCACTGCAGCATGCACCAGTGCACTCCTTTGTCTATAAATACAAAGCCTCTTCCAGCGTGAAAAGGATCCGCAAACTCAATCTAAAAACCCTGCTCTTCGATATACAGAGCTCGAAATCTCTCCAAACCTTAGTTTCCTTTAGGTTTTCCAAACCCTAGCCTCTATACACCAAACCTTAGCCTCACATACACCAATATACACTCATATACTAGCCTCCAAAGCCTCCAATAAAGACTTGAAATGCTGCAACTCCAAAGCTCCCGAAGATCAAAGCAAGCTCTTGGAAACCGACGCAAAGCAAAGTAAAGATCAAAGTAAAGAAAGCAAGCATAACAGAGCAAATAAAGAAGACACAAAGTAGGCGTCCTATTTATGTTTACGCAATTTCCCCCTCTCTCTCTTCTCTCTCCTAACTCACTTGGGTTTTCGTCTATTTTAATCCTCCATCTTCTCTCCCCCCTTTCTTGCATGATTGAAACAAAGAACTCCGCGGTCCATGTGTAGGATTAGGCTATTGAAGGTCACCGTGTCGGGGGCTTTCTTTTAGTCTAACCAGCGGTCACGTGGGTGTGGCCCCCTTGATTATGTGGTGAAGCCTTTAACCTTGTATGTTCATGACCCCAACTTGCATTGTGCATATCATGATCATGCATCTCTCTAAAATTCGTTTTCAAACTTCTTATCAAAACTTCCATCAAAACTCTTTTCAAAACTTGTATTAAATTTTCTTTTTCAAACTTATTTTCAAAATCAGAATCTTAAGGTAATTCTAGCTTTCCCATTGTTAGGATTGCTTTAGGAAAGTATTACATTTAAAGTGACCAATATGATCCATATTTTCAAATCCTTATTGTTTTTAAAACCACAATCCTAGAATGGTTGTCATCTTATTATTATTATAATCGTTTTAGAAAAGTGAGATATTTTTAGAAATTTGCAAAAGTCCACATTCAAATCCTCTCTAAAATCTCTTTTTCAACGTATTTTCTAAAAACTCTCTCTAATCTCTTCTTTTCAAAAGTTTCTTTCTAAAAATTTCTTTCTAAAAACTTCCTTCAAAAATCTATTTTTCAAAACTTTTTTTCAAACTCCTTTTCAAAAAGCACTTTACAAAATTCACTTTCTAAAAACGCTCATTAAGTCTCTTTCTCAACAAATCTCTTAAAAAATCCCTTTCTTAAAAATTTTTCTTTTCAAATACTCTCTCAAAGTTTTACTTTCCAAAATCTCCTTTCTAAAACTCTTCTCATGTTTACTTTTTAAAAACTCTTTGCAAGGATCTCCTTCCAAAAATCTTTCTTTTTAAAAAGATTGACTTTTAAAAAACTCTTTACGTTGGAGCCCAAGTCAAACCCTAGAGCCAATGATTAGGAACCCTAATTTTCTTTCCTAAAACAATATTTTCAATCTTGCCTTAAAACCTAAATTTTTTTTTACATCAAAAACATCAATTTTCAAATCCTATTTTCGACAACAAATCATAGACTTCCAAATCTAGGATTTCTAAAACTTCCCCTTTTAATTCTATGCCAAATCCAATCTCCCACTTAGGAAACTAGATCCAATCCTCCATTTTTGAAAATTAAATCCAATCATCTCCTTTTTAGAAACGAAAGACAATCCTTTGTTTTAGGAAATAGAAATCAAATATTTCCTAATTCAAATTTTTTCTAATTCCATACCTTTTCAAATTTCAAATTTTCAAATATTTCTTAAACTCAAATCTTTCCTAACTTCAAGTGTTTCTAAAACTTCAACTTTCAAACCTTTCCTAATTCTAAACTTTCCAAAATTTCAAATCTTTCAAAAATCAAACTTTCTAAATTCAAACCCTTCCAAAATTCTAAACTTTTCAAATTCGAAACTTTCTTAACTTGAAACTTCCCTAATTCAAAACCTTTTTTAAAATAAAACTTTCCTAAGTTCGAGCTATCCAAATTCTAAAGCTTTCTGAAGTCCAATTTTGTCTAAACCCTAACTTTCCAAATCTATTCCAAGTCGAGTTTTTCAAATCAAATCAAACTTCTTTTCAAAAACTTTCTAAATTCAAAACTTTCCAATTTCAAAACCTCTCCTAAATTCAAGTATTTCCTAATTCATAACTTTCCTAAAACGAACCTTTCCTAAAATAAAACTTTCCTCATTCAAAACCTTTTCTAAAATAAAACTTTTCTAAAAATAAAACTTTTCTATTTTGAAACTTTCCTGATTTTGAAATTTTCTAAATTCAATCTTTTCTAAATTTCAACTCTCCATGTTTTCTAAATTAAACTTTCCAATCAAGTCCTTCTTAAATCCTATCTTTCCTAAGTCTAGGTTTTCTAAATTCCAGTATTTCCAAAATAAGTCCAAATTCTTCTCCCAAATTCTATCTTTCCAAATCAAAGTCCAATCTTGCTAATTTCAAATCCCAATTTCAAATCTGCCATTCTAAGCTAAAATCAAATCTCTTTTCAAATCAAACTCTTTTTAAATCAAATTTTCTATCGGACTCTTGTTTGAACTACGACTGACTTGATTCCTCAAAAGGGATATATAGGCAACCCTCACAGGTGCGGTCATAACCTTTTTCAAATCTCTAATTCCACAACTTTTTTCAAATTTTCAATTCCATAACTATTTTCAAACTTCCAATTCCATAATCTCTTTCAAGTTTTTAATTCCAAAAATCTATCTCTATTTCTAAAACTTTCTTTCAAATCAAATCAAGTCTTCTTTTCAAATCTATCTCCAAAATCAAATCAATTCTTTCCAAAATCAAGTCTTTTCTTGCACTTGCATATCATGTATCATGTCAAATATCTCTTCAAAATTCTTTTCTAAAGTGGATAGTTATTTGACATTTATTAATCAAAGACTCTAATGGGTGAACCTAGCGTGAATAAACATGTAGGTATCACAAGGGTGGAATAGGGTGATGACTTAGTGCGTGTTCCCTACACATAACTAACCTCCGAACCTAGGTCACTGTTTTCGAAAGACCAAGATGGAGTTATTTTCAAAAAACGGCTTAAACTTTCCAAAGATTGCCAAACAACCTATTTTCTTAAAAACCCTCTCTTGAGGAAGTATTTTCAAAAACCTTTTCCAAAAAACAATAAGTGTACTCTTCGGATTGTGCTTAGTTTTTAAGTTACCTAACTCACCCTAATTAAGTTAGGTGGCGACTCCAAACGTTTTCTAAAAGCCCTTAATCCAAATCAATTTTCAATTCAAACCTAGTCGCACTCATCCTTCTAGGAGGATGAGTTTTAACGAGAGAGTATTGTGTTTTTCTCACTTATCTTTTACGGTTGTGAAAAATCGAGGCGCGACACATGGTCCAATGTGTCATAAACTAAACAAAGTGAGGGTGTCTCAACTGGTAGGAAAGTGGTGGCCTTGGAAGTTTCCAAAGCCTCCAACTTATGCACTAGTGACGTGACTGTAGCTTGTAGGTCTTCTACTTCCCCTAGTTAGTGGTTAACTCTGACATGTGTGGTAGTGGGCTTGTTTACATGATTTTGAGTTGAATGGTTCTATGTGCCCGTACTTGCCCAATCTTTAGCCAAGTTGGCTAAATAGTCAAAGTAATTGTATGCCTCTGTGGGGTTTTTCCTGGGCACATTGATTCTACAAACATCTTCAATTAAGGAGTCAGTGAAGAATAGAACGTGTTTATAATGTGTCATTCCAGGAAACTATGATGTGGACATGCGAATAGTAAGTCCTTGAACCTTTCCCAATATTGGAAGAAAGTCTCACCACTATTTGGTACAAATTGAGAGATGGCACATCGTAATGCCTCAGTGCGATTTTTAGGGAAGAACTTTTCAAGAACTCCCCTCAAAGTGTGTGCTATGAATGTATGGACATGAGCCTTAGTGAATTGAACCACGTTTTGGCCCTGTCTTTTAGAGTGAATGGGAAGAGTTTTAAAAGTAAAACCTTCTGAGGACATGCATTATCTTGGAAAATGGAGCATGCATCCTCAAAGTCCTTGATGTGCATGTACAGTTGCTCTAAATCATAGCCATAAAACTGGGGCATGGCTTGTAGCATTCTTGGTTTAAGATTTAAAGTGGTTTGGTGTGCAAACAATACTATGGAAGATGTTGGTGTTTGCCTTAAGGGATTCATTTAATCCCTTATAGTACGGTTTTGTGCCTCGGCTTCCTTTACGTTGCTTCCCTATTCATGGACATTGTTTCGGCCATTGTGCACGTTATGTCCATTATTTCCATTGTTTCAATCCTCTGGGACGTGTCCCAATGGTGGATCATCAATGTTTTCTATAGGTGTGGGTAGTAAATCAACCAAGGAAAATCGAGATAAGTCTGTTGGATGAAAACGAATAGGTGATGGAGTTAAATAACCTGATGGGAGATTACGTAAAGGGAAAACTCTACAAAGACGATGTGTGTGATCTCTAAAGAATAGGGACATACAAATGCAATGCACACATCAATCAAGTTAAATCAAGTCCTTCCAAACCTCCAATCTCCACATAAATACCAACTCCATTACCCACAAGAAATTTAAATGCAACTTAACCGATCCTCCAATCTCCACATACAAGGCAAAACCATCAATAAAAAATTAACACATAGCCTAAACACCTCTAGTTCCATCTCCTAACTACAAAATGACTAGACCCCTAAAAAGAAGAAAAACAAGTAAACAACCTAAAATTCTAACACCACAAAAACAAAGATGATGGAACGAAGTTACCGTATGACCTTAACCGATGTTTCCTCCATGGTTGTAGGTTGATGGTGAAGCAGTCTATTGAACTTCGCGTTAACTAAGGTTCGTGTTCTAGCACGCCTCTTGCGGTCACTTGTGCGAAAGCAAGGCTCCCCGACAACAATGCCAAAACTTGACTCGCATCGACCGTGTACACTTGAGATGATCCCAAGTGAAAGCTAGCGAAGCAATATAACTTAGAGTACGCGATCGTTCCCACAATGAGCTATGTGCACAAGACCGAAAGAACTAAAAACATCCTCTCAATCGCTCACAAAATTCGAACAAAATCCATCTAAAAGGAAAATAAAAATATAGTTGTTTTGGAAATGGTTTTGATTATCTAAACTAGCTACAAACAAATGCTAAACAACTTGAACAAAGTTTGATTTTAACTTAATGAGACAAAGTCTCGGGATTAATCGATCTAACCGATTGTCTTTCTTAGAATTCTAAATGAGGGATTTTATAACTCAAATCCTTCGACTACGTTGTGAGTCTCGAATTTGAAAGTTCTAGCAATAAAAATGAGGTGTTCTTTAGAAATTCAACTTCTAGAATAAATCAAGCTTTTAGATTTAAAGGTGAATACCATCGATTCGTGTAACGCATATACAGAGTATATACTCTAATGGAGAAACGTTACCGAACATAATCAATCTTCTAAGTTTTCAATGTTTTCTAGTACGAAGAACAAAAAGAACAATAAAAACAGAAATTTTGCTTTAAAACCTAAAATTTCACCCCATTTGTTCATCCAAGACCTCCAATGTGTCTTCACAATTAATCCCAAGATGGAAAAAGTTAGCTACTCATATCTATCTATAGGATAACTTCGAAATAATTGAAGAAATACTGAAAATATGAATTTAATGCAAGGAAACAACTGAAATCACGAATTTAATGCAAGGAAATGTAAGAACTTGTATTGAAACTAGTGTTTAAGATATTACAATTACAAAATAAGCAACAATCTATCAAATGTAGGCTAAATAAATGAAAAAACTTACAAAAAAATCTCTATTCTAGCCGCCTCCGTCCTCTCTCATTCAAATATGAGCTTAGTATTTATAGGAATTGATGTTCAAACCCTAAATCTAGCAGAAAATAGCCTTGGTGTTCGAATGGTGGAATGGGCGTTCGAACGCCCATAACTTGTTCATCGCCATTTGAACGGTTGGACCTGGCGTTCGAATGCCAGGCCAAATCTCGGATGTAAGTTCTCGGGCCGTTCAAACGGTAGCTCTGAGCGTTCGAACTGCAGGCAAATTTTTGGGCTTCCTTTTCTTCTTGCCGTTCAAATGGCCTCCTAAGGGTTCGAATGGTAAACCCGTTTTTCGCACACTTTGGAATTAACTTGGTTAAGGCCCATGGAGTTAGAATTTGCCAATGCTCGTTAACTCAGATCACTTCTTTGACACTAAATCAACTCCCTTAGTTTCAAATACCTGAAATGAGGTTGAGTACGAAGTTAAATGCAATATAAAGCAAAGAAAACATATTTAACTCTAATCTATGGCTATTAAAGGTCGTTTAGCGGCCATGGACTACACTTATGGAATCTAATCACACCCCCCAACTAACTTTTTGCTAGTCCCTAGCAAAACTAAAAAAAAAAAACATAATCTCTACTTTCGTGAGAGTCCCGGGTGTTACATTCATATTATTAATTAGTTTGTCAATCTCAGAAGGACTGGATATGCATCTAATGAATGTATAACAACTTATTCATATGGTGAATTAGGTAATAATATACATATAAAAATTCTTGAAGAATTTAAAAATGCTTGCAGTAGATATTTTAAAACCTCCATATTCTATCAAGATTTAAAGATATTTGTATGGGTTAAAACAATCTAGACGCAGATTGTACAATTATCCAAATAAATATATATTGAAAGAAGGATATATAAACAATACAAATTGTCCATGCATTTTTTTTAGAATTTGGATTTATGATTATTGTAATATATGTCGATGCTTTTGGATATTAGTGGTACTTTTGAAAAAATTACAAAAACTACTAGTTATTTGAAGAATAACTTTGAACTTTAATACCTTGGAAGAACAAATTATTGTCTTGTCTTGTAGATTGAGTATTTTTATTTATCAGTTGACATATATAGAAAAATATTATATTGCTAAAGCTCATTCATAGAATTCTCCAGTAGTTGTCTCATCACTTGATATATAGAAAGATCATTTTTGTCCTCGAGAAGATGGTGAAGAACTTCTTGGTCCTGAAGTACCATATCTTAGCGCAATTGATGCTCTTATGTATCTTGCAAATTGTACAAAGAGCTAATATAGCATTTTTTGTCAATTTATTGACATGATATAGTTTTGCACTAATGCAAAGACATTAGAAAGAAATTCAGCATATACTGCGTTACCTGTGATGGGCAACTGATATGTTCTTATTCTATTCAAATGAGTCACAACTTGAATTAGTTGGCTATACAGACGCTGGCTACCTTTCTGATTCACATAAAGCTCGGTCTCAAACTGAGTATGTATTTACTTATGGTAATACTGCTATATCTTGGCAATCGATGAAGCAGATATTAATTGTAATTTCTTCAAATCATTATGAGATAATTGCAATTCATAAAGTAAGTCGAGAGTGCATTTGACTAAGATCAATGATTCAATTAAGCTGAGAGTGCATTTGACTAAGATCTATGATTCAATATTTTCAATATATTCAAGAAAACTACGGATTATCTACAATTAAAGATACCTCAACAATATTATCTGAAGATAATGCAGCATGTATTGCACAAATAAAGGGAGGCTATATCAAAGGTGACAAAACCAAACATATATCGTCAAAGTCATTTTATACACATAAGCTCCAGAAAAGTGGTGATATTGATGTCCAGCAAATAGGTTCAAATTACAACTTGACAGGCTTATTTACTAATGCACTCCCAACTGTAATATTTGAGAAATTGGTACATAACATTGGCATGCATTGTCTCAAAGATCTTTCATTCTGAACAATGGAAGCTACCAACTTTATACCAGAAATTTGAATAAGGGGAAGTTGCATACTGTACTATTTTTTCTTCGCCAATGATTTTTCTCACAGGATTTTTCTTGGCATGATTTTAACGAGGTAGTTTTAACGCATCTATACCTTACCATGCTGCATAAGAATATTGCACTATTTTTCCTTCACTAAGGTTTTTTTTCACTGGCCTTTTCCTAGTAAAGTTTTAATAAGGTATATTTTTGTATAAAAGTCATCTAGGGGGAGTGTTATGGAAATAGTAAAATCACTGTTCATAAATGACTTTTTCAACCATAACGTAAACAATGATGTTTTTCTCCTATTACTGTGCGTGTTCTTTGTCTATGAATAGAGCCGGAGAAAGAAGAAGAAAGAGAGAGAGAGAAAGAAGGAAAGAGAAAGAAAAAAGAAAAGAGAAGAAAGCAATGAGTGTAGGTAAAATATTTCAGTTCAAGTTATATTTTATATTTTGTTCTATGATAGAAATAAAGTCTTGGGTAATCAAGAAGATCTATCCCTCTTAGGTAATCAAGAAAATCTATCTCTAAAGTTATAGAAAAACTATCTAACTATTATTTAACAGTTCCAAAAAAAACTAATTTTATTATATTTTGCTTGCTTTTATATTCATTTAGTTTTATAATAATTCTCACTTTCTTTCATATTTTCTTTTCAATAGTTGTAGGAAACCCCAATTGAATTTTCATTCTTTGAAACTCTTTCCTTCCTTCCTTCCTTCCTAACGTAGAAAAAAAAAAAAAAAGTGAAAAAAATAATTATTTTTCCTTTCTTTTTTTTATTTCCCTCTTTTCCTCTAATTTTCACATGGGTTGTTAATTTCCCCTAGCCTACTCTCTCTTTCCTTGCCACAAGTTTCAAATAGGCTGAATCAAAACAAAGTTTGAGCGATGATCGGATTATTGATGAGTGTCCCTAACCTAAGCAGGTAAGGATTATTGATAAAAGAGTCCCTAACCGACCGGCGAAGCTTCTTGTTCTCATCCCAACCCATCTTGTTGTGTTGGGCAGTAATGGGAGGTAGAGTCGAAATCATGTCAGGACGAAGCCACAGCTCTCGTTGGTGAAGAAATTCCGACTATCCGCCTTTTACCGATAGCGAAAATGACTCAGGCAACAATCAAAGCCACGATTGTGGTCATTGCCGTAGAAGACACCGAGAGTGGAGCCAACCTTGGCCGACGCCCTCGAAACGTCCGAAGGGTTCCAAAAGGAAAAGCACCATCGATCGAATCAGTACGTTGCCTGACTCCTTACTCGTTCATATTCTCTCTTTCTTGCGATCGTGGTATAATGGACGTAGGCATCCTGAAGGTTACGTAGCAAGACGCGGTCACTATAGTCTGAACGTAACAAGACGCGGTCACTACAGTCGTAAATGTTTTTTAAGATTAGCAAATTTTAATAAAATTCATTATTGCCTAGGTCTTTTGTTCCATAATAATCTATTCTAATTATTTTAAATAGTTTTGAATCAATTTTAACATTTAGTTCTATCATATTTGTTATTAGGTCTTATGGTGATAGAAATTATAAAATCAGAAGCATAATAAAAATAATCATGAAAGAGCTAACAACGTAACACACTCTAAAAAAAAAAAGAAAAAAACTACATAGACAAACAGTTAACAGCTAGGGTAATAAATTGCATTGCAAAATGGTCTCGTAGAAAAGCCCAAACGATGTATGTAAGTATTTATTTTTATGTGCGATAGAAAAAAAGTAAAACAGTCATAATGGGAGAGAGAAACATTTAATGAAAAGAAGAGATAAGTTCAAATCAGATTCTCACTCCTCTTCTCCCTTCATTTTATCTTTTCTCACTATATCGTCCCCACCACTAAAAGGCAACTTGGCTGTAATATTTCTGTGTCTAAACAAAAGAAAGCAAACAAAAAAGAACCGCAAAAATCAAATTTGAAGTTTAAGGGGTGGTCACTAGAGATGAAGGTCAGAAGCATGAATGATTGGATAACTACAACAATCAGATATGTACGCTGGATTGAGGCGTAACGGTGAGTAATAACCGTTACAGTCGCCGGAACGGCGTAACGGCCGTCACACGTGCTACAGCGGCATATCGGACAATACAGATGTGATCTGCAGCCGCTAGAAAAGGCCCGTAACGGATCGTTGCCCGCTGATACGGTCATGTTACGACCGTTACGGACCGATTTTTCATTCTATGATCGCAACGGAAGTTTTATCCAAAAGATGGCAACACCTTTGGACTTGCGTTCCATCCCTCCTTTTCCGTTTCCCTAGTTTCTACTATCGTGATTATAGCGACGACGACATTTGTGACTTTGTTACCTTTATTGAGAAAACCCTATTTCTCTGCAACGGTTCTAAACTCCGAAAATTGGGGATTGAGTTCACATACATGTCTCGTTTCGCTTCCAACGTCAATTTGTGGACTCGCTTTGCAGCAAGGAATGGCACGGAGGAGCTTCACCTTGAATTCTCCGCTGCAGCGACTTACTTGAATGAGGATGATCGTTACGTGTTGCCACAGCTTTTATATACCAATTCATCATTCAGAGAATTGCGGTTTTCTTTGTGCAGAGTCATGCCTAAAGGAGTTGTTGGCTGAAAATCGCTAAAGAAATTGTCAATTGGTTTTGTGAAATTGAGTGAGGATGTGATTGAAAAGATAATGGCGGGTAGTCCTGTGTTGGAGGTTTTGGAATTGTTTCACTTTTATGGCATCAATCGTTTGCGTGTTAGCAATACCAGTGTGAAAAATTGATCCTGAGAGAAGTTTGGGAACAAGATGCAATTGGTGGTGAGCACGACTCTGGGTTGTTGGAAATTTCGGCTCCTAATCTTCAGTTTTTGGAGATTTCTGGTGGGTTGGGGAGGACGAATTCTCGGCTGGTTTATGTATCGTCTTTGGTTGATGCTGCCCTCCACTGTAACATGATGATTTATGATGAGAATATCGACGATGTGGTTTACTATAATGGTTTTAGAAGGGAACAAAATGCTTGAAGTGGACTTCTTGAATCTCTTGTTCATGTGAAGAATCTCACTTTAGGTACTTGGGCTATACAGGTTGGTCTTTCGATTCTTTTCTTGTGCTGTCAAATTTTATATGCTACTTATCTTTGTGGATTGTTGTCTCATTTCTATATTAGAGTGTATGTGTTTACAATTTTATAGATTGATTGAGTTTATGTAACTATTTGTAGAGAATTACACAATTTCTGTCTCTAGAACCATTTGCTAGGTTTTTCAAGACCTAAATTCTCAAGCCGTGAAGAGCCTTTTTATTTTCAAGTCATCACTTTTTGTGCAAATTTCTTAAAATTAGATGAGTATAGTATAAGCCATTAGTCTGTGCCAAGTTTAGCGACCATAGAGAAGTCTTATTCGTAACATGTATAAGTTAAGGAAAATGGTATTTTGTTCTAGAGTTCCCACGGTTGCAAATTTTTTCATATTCTCTTGCTCAGGTAGTTGATTCAGACCCTGTTGGTTGATTAGCTACATTGCAATTCATTCTAACTAATGTCAGTTGGCCAAACTTGCAATTTTGAGCCATCCAAGTTGAAGGGAAAAAAGAGAAAAAGAAAAAGAAATTGTTATAGAGCTATGACCTGGTCCATGTTTCTTCACTTGCTTTTGTGCTAAATGATACTAAATAACAAAAATCCATTGATTCAGCGGTATCATTAGGTGTTAAATAATCCAATCCTGGCACTTCAATGCATTGTAGTTACTTTTGCTTCAATAAGGCGTGAAACATAATTTGAAACTTAAAACAATGATGCAGAAATTCCTTGTGGTTTGTTTATTTCGGAATCTTCACTATATTATGGTCCCGTTTAGTACAATTTTTTTCAAGTTTTTTTACTTATCTCTCTACCAAACGAGCCTATGTCTTATTTTAGGTTCTGTTGCACAATCTTTTATGATCTTCTAATTGGTTGTATCTTGTTTTTCTCATTTTGCATCTTGCGATGGGCCAAGGTGCTATCAATTATGGAAGCAAAAGGTTTGCATTCTCCACTGTCAAAGTGTGAATGTTTAACACTAGATACGCACTTCACGAGAGTAGACCTCCCTGGGATAGCAAGCGTCTTGGAAAGTTCACCTAATCTGGAGACATTAATCTTGACTGTGTCCTCCTCCAGCGATATATTGGTGTGTGTTTTTCAGAACCATTTCTTTATTTATTTGTCTGAAATTATTTCTGAAATGTGTGAAGAAGGATTTAATTAGAGAATGGCTTTTAATCTTCCAGTCAATTCTACTGCTTAATGATCACTAGAGTTTGTTGGGTGACTCTTTGTAGATGTGATAGATGAGCCATTTCTCAAGATTGGAAATGATTCTGTTGAAATTACTTTCCCATCATGTCTTATGCATTCAAATTTCCTTGTAAATGACCTCTGAAGTGGACGTTTGAATCATTTCAGTGAGCATTACAAGTCATTCGTTGCTAAAGTTGCATTGATGCCTTTAAACTTATGCAATTGGCATTACAATCTATAGAGTTTCAACTTAAAAATATTCTTTCTCTGCAGTGTTATTGCTGCAAACTCACCGAACTTGCCAATTTTAACCGAGAGCTCTTCTGGACATCACAAAAGTGGACTTTCAAGTGGTTGATGCTGCACCTCAAAACCGTTAAATTTTCTGCTTTGAGATGGGAAACCATGACTACAGCTTTCCTATTGTGAAATTTTTGTTGAAGAACGCAAGGGTGCTGCAAAAAATAGTCATCAATAGATTCAATACGCTAAATGATGAAAATATAGCGCCGAAGGAATTATTCCAAGCAGCTCAAAAGTTATTAAGATTTCCAAGATCCTCTCCCGTTGCAGTGGTTATGTTCTCTGAGTGAAACACAGTCTCCTTTTTTTCCCCTTTAGTGTTATTATTATGAACTGATTCTCTTTTAAAGTAGCATATAATTTGTGAATCTTTTATTTTGTTTATGTCGACAGGTAGAACTTTAGTAACTATTTTAAAGTGTGAGCCATAGTTAATTAGTATTAGTGTTTATGTCAGCAACTGTGCTGTGTGAACTGTGAAGATTATCTAAGTTCACTTAAGTTTTGGAAACCTCTTTGCATACTTGTTCTGTTCACTGGTAAGCATTAAGCTTTGCCCTTAGTACACATTTGCAAGCATTGTGGAGTTGAAGTTGATCCTTACTGCTTTGTGCATTATCAAAGGAAATTTGAATGCCTGCAGTGAAGAGTAAGATATTGGGATATACCAAAACAAGATTGATTCTATGATGTTTCTTGGACCTCAACTGCTACTCAAATTTATTACTGTCTTCTTGAAATGTAAATATTTTTTTTTCTCCAAAGCAGAGTGAACTTGTGCAAGTGTGGACTGAGTCATTAGTTTAAAAATCCAGAGTGTTAAGAATAAAATACAGCTGGCCTATTTTGTGTGGGTTTAAATCATCTTCTAATGTGTCAGGAGTGCTTGTGAAGTTTTGGATAGCCTTTGGGTGCTGAGCAAAGGGGAAATTTGAGCCGAAATTCTAATATAATCACTACACCACTCATACTCCTCATCTCATAACGCATTGGATACTCTTCGTGTTAGATGGGTCTAGTGGCGTGTTTGGTATAGACAGCAGTGGGTACTAACAGTATTGAAGGGCTAAATTGGAAAATAAAAAGTTGTATACGTATGTATAAAATGCTCAAACAGAAGTAATCCATACTTGCTGAGGAAGGAACAGAAGACGGGACCTACAGAACCACACCTCTTTGACAATTACTGATAGATAGATAGAAGGTCCATGGAGCCTGAAAATCAAAGTTGAGGGTGGATCAAAATGAAGCGTTTCAGTTCCGATTCATAGATTCCTACGCCGTTGTTAGTGGGAGTGGGAGTGGGAGTGTACATGGATCGGATCGGCTCGTTGCCTGACTCGGTACTGGTCCATATTCTCTCCTTCTTGCCAATTGAAGACGCGATCAAGACTGAAGTTTTGTCCAAAAGATGGCAATACCTTTGGACTTGCGTTCCAGCCCTCATCTTCCGTTTCCGTCCTCCCCATTCTGACAACGACGACGACGACAATTGTGACTTTGTTACCTTTGTTGACAAAACCCTAGTTCTCTGTAATGGTTCTAGGGTCCAAAAATTCGGGGTCGACTTCGAATACGAGCCGCGTTTCGCTTCCAATGTCAATTTATGGACTCGCTTCGCAGCAAGGAATGGCACGGAGGAGCTTCACCTTAAATTACACCGCAATGCAATCGAAGATTGGGAAATGCTCCGAGGGGGTGAATTCTATGTGTTGCCACAGCTTTTGTATACAAATTCATTATTCAGAGAACTGCGGTTTTCTTTGTGCGCAGTCATGCCGAAAGGAGTAGTTGACTGGAAGTGCCTAAAGAAATTGTCGATTGGCTATGCGAAATTGAGTGAGGATGGGATTCAAAAGATACTAGCGGGTAGTCCTGTGTTAGAGATCGTCGAATTATTTTGCTTTTATGGCATCAATCGTTTGCATGTTAGCAGTGCAAGTGTGAAAAAATTAATCCTGAGAGAATTTTGGGACATAGATGTTGAACCCAACTCGTTATTCGAAATTTCAGCTCCTAATCTTCAGTCACTGGAATTTTCGGGCCATTTAGAGAGGAAGAACTATCGGGTGGGGGATGTATCATCTTTGATTGACGCTACCCTCGATTGTTTCATGCTAAGTTATCCAGAGGATTACGATGATGATCATGAAATTAACCGAAATACTTTAAGAGGACTTCTTGAGAGTCTTGTTCATGTGAAGAATCTCACTTTAGGTGCTTGGGCTATACAGGTTGGTCTTTCAACAATCCTCTTCCTGTGCCTTTGAATTCTGCATACTACAGATCTTAACTGATTATTGCATCATTTCTTTTTCAGAAGACTCTGAAGGAATTTTATAATTAAGCTTGCCGAAGACATTGGTTTTACATGTTGGTTGCGTTTATGCAACTCTTCATAGAAAATTTACACAATTTCTTGGTGTCTAGAATCATTTGTTGGTATTCCAAGAGTTGAGTTCTCAAATCATGAAGAGAATATCTTTTTGCTCTTCAAGTCGTCAATGTTTCTGCATATTTACTAAATTAGAAGGGTATAATATAAATTATTAATGTCTGGCAAGGTTAGCGCTCATAGAGAAGTTTTATTGGTAACATCTGCAAGTTATAGAGAAGTCCTGTTGGTAATGTTGCAAATGCTTTTATATTTCTATAGCCATGTAGTTTATTCCAACCCAGATTTAATTGATTAATTATATACAATTCGTTCCATGATATAACAAACTAATGTAGATGGACCACATATTGGGTTTGAGTTCATCTGAGTTGGAAAAAAAAAACTGCTTATAAAGCCATTCCGTGCCCATGTGTCTGCTCTTGCTTTTTTGTGCTAAATGATATTTAATAGCCAAAGTATCAACAGTATCACTAGATGTTATGTTATCCAATTCTGGCTCTTCAAAGTATGGTATTTCTAACAATCTTGTAGTATCTTCTAATTGGTTGTATCTTATTTTTGTGCTCTTGCTTCTTGCTCTGATGGGCCAAGATACTATCAATAATGGAAGCCAAAGGTTTACGTCCTCCACTGTTGAAGTGTGAATGTTTAACGCTAGACATGTGCCTCACCAAAGTAGAGCTCCCAGGGATAGCAAACGTTTTGGAAAGTTCACCTAATCTGGAGACATTAGTCATAACCATGTCGCCTTTCAGCAATATTGAGGTGTGTTTTTTTCAGAACCATTTCTTTCTTTATTTTCCTTGAAATTATTTCACAAGACATGTAAAGAACTTCATTAAAGAAGGGATTTTATCTTATGTGGTAATTCCAATCAATCCTAGTGTTTAATGACCACTGGAATTTGTTGGGGTGCCTCTTTGTAAGAAGCATAGACGAGTCATTTCTTGAGATTGGAAGTGTGATTCTGTTGAAATTTGTTCCCCCATAACGTTTGCTTTGAAAACTTCCTTGTAAATGACCTCTGAAGTTGACATTTGAATCATTTCAGTGAGCATGAGGAGTCATTCTTTGCTAAAGTTGCATTAATGCCCTTTAACTTGTGTAATCGATAGCATTTCAGCTTAATGTATTATTCTTCTGCAGTTTCTTTGGGAGAAACCCATCCGACTTTGTGATTTTGATGAGGAGCACTACTGGACATCACAAAAGAGGACTTTCAATTGTTTGATGCTGCATCTGAAAATAGTCAAGTTTGATGGTTTAAGATACTCTAATTTCATGTTTTCTTTTGTGCAATTTCTGCTGAGGAATGCGAGGGTGCTGCAAAAGATGGTTATCAATACGCCAAGGAAAGATAGTAAAACAGCAAAGGAACTTTTCCAAGCAGCTCAAAAGTTTTTAAGCTTTCCTAGATCCTCTCCCGATGCAGTGGTTATGTTCTATGAGTGAAATGGACAACTCAAGTAACTGCCCTTTCTCACCAGTGAAAATTAGGGTCTTCCTTTTCCTTTTGATGTGATTATTTTGTATATTTCTCTTTTAAAACAGGTTATAGTTTGTTGGATATTATTTGCTTATGCCAACAGGTTTTTCCTTTAGTAATGGTGCTATGGTTGAAGATCATCCAAAATTACCAAGTGTTTGAAACCTCTTGTAATTCAATTTAGGTTGGTAAGCTTTACATACTGGTTCTGTTCACCTGGAAGCCTTTGCCAAGTGTGCAGCACAGAGCGGAGATAACCAACACGAAATGATATACCACTTGAATATAAGAAGAAAAGAAAAACAGAAGAAATAAAAGGCAAAGGGAAAAGATTCCCACTTCCAATCATGGTTTATTGAATTATAATTTAAAAATAAATAAATGTTAAATGACGGTAAGAGAATAGTTGCAAATGTTTGAATCACAATTGTCAAGAAACTTATTTGGAAGCTTATTTGTAAGGGGAAGCTTTTGGTACGAGTGTGAAATTCGTTTGAAAATTTTTAATAAAAATTTTAAAAACATGGAAAGACCTTTGGTAAATGATTAGGATACATTTGAAATATTTTATGTAAACTCTAGGAAAATTAAGGAAAAATGTTGCGGACTTTTGATTTATTAAATTTTGACACATTTTTTTTTCTTAAGTTTTAATTAAGTATTTATAGAATTATTCATGTAGTTTTCCATGAAATCTTTTAAAGGTTACTAGTAAATTTTTTAAAGGTGTCCTTTAAGTTTGTGAAAGTATCTTAATAAGATTCTTATTAAATTTCTTAATCGTTTTTCGCTTCTCATTATCCTTATATATTTTTAGTTGTGTTTCTCGCTTCTATTTCTTTTAACACTGCCGCTTCTGCTTCCATTTTGATAATGATCGTCTCAAGCTAAGACGGCCAAATGAAAATAGAAGAAAAAAACATTATTACCACTAAACGCTTTAAGTAACATATACCTAAATAGTACATAATAGTTATACAAGAATTTTCTCTTTAAATCCCTTCTTTACAAAGGAAAGTTATGCACACCATCACTCCACTTGAAAACCTCGCACTGACCAATCACACGACACCTGAAATGCGAGAGGACAGGCCCTTTAATCTTCCACTCTTATTTAACATTGAACCGAAGGGACTGTGACTCTATAGTTTCTCAGCCCGTCCTCTCTCTCTCTCTCTCTTTCCCTCCTCTCTCCCTTCTCATATGGTTTTCTTCATCAACGAATAGGGTGTAGAAACCATGCCAGAAAGAACCAATGATTCTGACCATGAAATGAGCCATGATTCTGACGAAGAAGAAGAAGTAGGAGGAGGAGGAGGAGGAGGAGGAGGAGAAGAAGAAGAAGAAGAAGAAGAAGTACCACTGCTGCCTCCACTCAAAAGGCCAAGGAATCAAAGTGTAGATCAAATCTGCAGGTTGCATGACTCGGTGCTCCATCACATCCTGTCTTTCTTGCCCATAAAAGAAGCTGTGAGGACTGGTATTTTATCAAAAAGATGGCAATACCTCTGGACCTCCTTATCAACACTCGTTTTTCAGAACCAGGATTTTCAAGAAAATGTCATCCGCGAGTTTGTGGCCTTCGTCAACCACACGGTTCAAACCCTACTTCTATGCAGGTGCGCCAGCATTAGAAAGTTTGCACTCGATTTCGTGTACAGGAAATGTTTTGCCTCGGATGTTAACCTTTGGATTCGCTTCGCGGCTCAGAACAATGTGGAAGACCTTTCTTTACATTTCGGACCCCCTGGAGTGGAGTCTGATAAACACAGATTGCCTCAGCATCTATTCACCCGCTCATCGTTGGTGAGTTTGAGCGTGTGGAATTGTGTTGTTGCGCCAATTGGTGATGTAAACTGGGGATCTCTCAAGAGTCTATCGATGGAGTATGTTCAATTGAGTGATGAAGTGATTGCAAGAATATTATCAGGCTGCCCAGTTTTGGAATTCTTGAAAATGAGTTCATGTTCTGGTATCATTAGTTTGCAAATCAATTCAGCGAGCCTGAAAAAGTTGGTCATGCAAAACTCTGAAGGTGGAAGGGCTTATGAATCTATGCTGGAAATTTCAGCTCCAAAACTTGTGTCATTGGAACTTTTGGGGCCTTTCGGTGGAAGAAAGGGTCGGCTAGAAAAAGTACCTGTTGCTATAGCCAACCTCAATCTAACATTCGATTACTTATATGCTCAGGATTATAAAAAACTGGGAAAACTTGTTGAGAGACTTCAACATGTTCAGGAACTTCAATTGGGGAGTTGGTTTATCCAGGTTTGTCTTTCTTTCGCATTTTAAGCACACGCTGATTTATTAAACTGATTTACTAGTAGAAAAGCTGCTTGCAATTTATTCCACAAACCAATCATTATACTCAGCATTGCTTTTCCAAATTGGCTTTAACCTCTTTGACTTTTTCCTTCTTAAGTTTCTATCGAAAGCTCAATTGAAAGTTTTGCCTTCTCCAATGTCAAGCTGCAAAATTTTAACCCTACATACACGCATCAAGGAATGTGAAGTCCCTGGCATAGCAAGGCTGCTACAAAGTTCACCTTGTCTAGAGACATTAGTTGTGGACATGAGTGCCCGTGACCATACATTGGTAAGATTTCAAAAACCAGTTCCCTATTTTTCTATTCACATGCATCCCCCTAACTAAAGCTTTACCTGCAGTTTCTGTTTTTGCCACCACTCCCCAATTCCTGCGACGATGGAGAGAACTACTGGATATCACACAAGAGGTTTTTTGAGGGCTCATTGCTGCATCTAAAGACTATTAAGATTATGGGCTTTGGTGACGTTTGTGGAGGATTTGTGTTTCCACTTCTGCAATTTCTGCTCGAGAACGCGAAGGTGCTAGAGAAGATGGTCATCAAGACAGAAAAGTTAGGTCACAACCGATGCTCGACATGTTTTGTATCGAAGGGATTTGTCCAACTAACACAAAAATTATTGAGCTTTCGAAGAGCCTCTCCCAGAGCTGTGGTGATTTTCTCTTGGTGCCATTGAGATATTTTAGTTTGATCATCGATGGTCTGTAGCATGCAAAAGCTTTTAAGGATAAAATTTGATTTTCTCATGACATCAAGCCTGCTCTGAGTAAACTTCTTTTCTTTTTTTTTTTTTCTTTTTTTCTCATGGCCTCTGCCTATGAGAGGGAGCTATGCATTTCAAGAACTATTTCCCCATTTATTTTCATGATGATATTAATTCCATGAGTTGCATGGAGGAGGAACTTTTGATAAATAATTACTTTTTTTCATCAATCTTCTGTCATCTTGTTTGATGATTCCAATGATCACTAAAATTTTCTGCTACTGTCTTCTTTTTTCTTTTATTATGAAGGTGGTTGTGATATCTTTTGAATTATCTAGTGAGAGTTGTATGGGTGATAGCTTACACCTCCTGTGACCCCTACCCTTGGAAAGCTTCATGCAAAGATGACTCAATTAGTTTAACTCCATTTTGGATTTGGAAGAGAAAAATCAGCTCAATTAGTTTATTTATTTATTTATTTTATTTGCAAATTGCAAGAACTTCATTTGATAGGAAGGATATGTATATGGGATGAAAATGGTAAGATTGGATGTCAAATTCTATGCATTGATTGATCTTCAGTGCAAACTTTCTCTCTTTGTGTTTTTATCCTTCTTATTCTCTTTTTTTATTTTATTAATTCCACTGGGTTTGTAAGATTTTCTAACAATGAATAGTTTTTTTTAAAGGCTAATTGTTTCTATACTTTTCTGGATTAACTGCCATAAAATAATTGATAAAAACAAGATGTAAGATGAACATAGATTTCAAATAGTCAAGAGAATTCCTTGTTAAAAAAAAAATAAAGTGGATAATTTTTTTTTAAAAAGTTATAATAGGTAACATAAGGGCACATTAGAAAATATGAATTAAATAGTATGTTTGAAATGGGAGTAAATGAGAGAGAAATGACAATAGTAAAGAGGATTGAAACTAAGAGAGCAAAAATAAATATATATGAAACAAAAATATTATAAATGAGGTTTTTCTTAAAAATTAATAGTTCAAGTTTCTAAAGCATTTCCTCTAAGTTTTTTAAGATTTTTCAAAACAATTGCCCCACATTTTGGGAAAGTTTTTCAAAATTTTTAAACGAATTTGGTACCTAAATTGGAAGCCCGTTTCTAACTTCCTTCTCCCAAATAAGTTTATCGGCAATTAAGATCTGGACTTTATTGACTTAAATTAAAAAAAAAAAAAGTTAAAGATTGGCACATAATATTGAGGCCCATACAACAACAGTCTGTTTGAAACTTGGCGAAGAAAAAAAAATTATTATTTATTTTTCTTTTTTCGTTTGATTTTATCGTTAAAAAAATTAATAATAATAATGAGTAAATGAATCTCTCTCCCTCGTTTCCTTACATTGGTTAAAATAATTTTTCGTTCATTTTCTCTTTACTTTCCAATCCCTTCCCAAAGTGAAGCGCTCCAGTTCCCGGTCACGGATGATTTCTTGGAGTTGTGGAGTGTGAAGCCGATGAAGCTACTCGTTCTCGAATCTCCCCCAAAACCCAAAACCCTCTTGACGTGTTGAGCAGTAACGTGAAACAGATTGAAAATCATGTCAACACATAGTGATCATGGCGATCTCATTGAATTTTACGACGAACCATCGCCCTCGAAGCGGACGAAGAGTTGCAGAAGCAAAAGTGCCATCGATCGAATCAGCACGTTGCCTGACTCCTTAATCGTTCATATTCTCTCCTTCTTACCAATTGAAGACGCCATCAAAACTGAAGTTTTGTCGAAGAGATGGGAATACCTTTGGACTTGCGTTCCAGCCCTCCTTTTCCGTTTCCGTTATTCCGATTACGATGATTATAAATACCGTGACATCTCTGACTTTGTTACCTTTGTCGACAAAACCCTAGTTCTCTGCAATGGTTCTAGGCTCCAAAAATTCGGGGTCGACTTCGAATACGAGCCGCGTTTCGCTTCCAAGGTCAATTTATGGACTCGTTTCGCGGCAAGGAATGGCACGGAGGTGCTTCGCCTTGAATTAGATGCTGCAGTGGAATGGTTGACTGAAAATGAATGTTACGAGCTGCCGCAGCTTTTGTATACCAATTCATCTTTCAGAGAGTTGCATTTTACTCAGTGCAATGTCATCCCTAAAGGAGTTGTTGGCTGGAAGTCGCTAAAGAAATTGTCGATTGGCCATGCGAAGTTGAGTGATGATGTGATTCAAAAGATATTAGCGGGTTGTCCTGTGTTGGAGATTTTCGAATTGAATTTCTTTTATGGCGTCAATCGTTTGCATGTTAGTAATGCAAGTGTGAAGAAATTGATTCTGAGAGATTTTTGGAAGCAATTTGGATTTGATGAGGAAGACGAGTCTGGGTTGGAAATTTCAGCTCCTAATCTTCAGTCATTGGAGATTTTCGGTGGTTTTGAGTGGCGGAATTGTCGGCTGGGGGATGTATCATCTTTGGTTGACGCTAGCCTCAATTTTAACTTGTCTTGTTCTCACGAGGATTACAATGATTACTATGAAAGTCACCGTAATACTTTAACAGGAATCCTTCAGAGTCTTGTTCATGTGAAGAATCTCACATTAGGTAAATGGGTAATACAGGTTAGTCTTTTGACAATACTCTTTATTGTGCTCTCGAATTCTGTATGCTCTGTATCTTAACTGAGTATTTTGTCATTTCTTTTTCAGATGACCCTGAAGGAATTTTATAATTAAGCTTTCCAATTACTCTGATTTTATATGTTGGTTGAGTTTATGCAATCATAGAGAATTACACAAGTTCTTCTGTGTGTAGAATCATTTCTTAAGTATATCAAGACTTGAATTCTCAAATCGTGAAGAACGTATCTATTTGCTCTTCAAGTCATCAGTGTTGGTGCTTGTTAAATTAGAGGGGTATAGTACAAACCATGAGTCTATAGAATTGTTAGTGCCCATGGAGAAGTCCTATGGGTAAAATCTACAAGTTATTAAAAATGGTCTTTGAAAATTCTCAATCCCTGGATTATTTACCCTAACCCTAGGCCTAGGTGTCTTTACCTATATGATCATTCATATTCGTTCATCACAAAGCATCAATGAAAAAGTGATAAAGTAAAGAGACACAAAATGTCTCTTGAAAATTCAACTCAGGAAAAAACTACGTCTAGCAAGCCAAGCACTATAACGAACAGTTTACAGAAGTCCAACTTACAACCATAAAATTTGAAACTCCACGAATGCTGTCCGAATCCCCACGAACTCCGGTTGAAGCTTTCTTACTGGACTCCTCGAGTTTCTATTCTCCCAGGTTTTGACTCTAGCACTGAATTACCACGGTGTTTTCCTTCGTCCTCGAAATCTACCAAGACAATCTCTATGCTTTGTTCTTCAAATCAGGAACAAGGGTGAAGATGATTTGTATACTCAACAACTCATAGTCTCTCTTTCACCACTCTCTGTACTTTTCTCTCTGTATCAGCCCTTATCCCTGTGTATGTATGATCTAGAGATCTATTTAATACATACAGCTGCAAAGCCTATCTATAGCTTCTCTCTCCTCCTAAAATATAGTTCAAATCATCCCTTACTTTAGTTGATTGGTGCTTGGCTTGAGAGTCCTGAATAATGCAACTGTTTTCCAAAGTTTGGACTCCTTCTCGAACTAAACTTGCCGCATCGCTCAAGCCATATATCGCTCGAACCATTTTAGGTTAGCTCAAGCCATATATCACTTGAGCCATGTTAGGTTCACTCGAGCCAACTTCGAGCCATTCATCAAGCGATGTTCTCTGAATAACCAAAAATACCTAACAGTCTTTTTTACTAGTACTGCAAATGTTTTCATATATCACTTGCCAAGTAGTTGGTCCAGACCCAGATTTGATTGCAATTCATTACATGATGTAACCAATTACTGTTGGTGAGCGAGATACTAAAGTTTTGAGTCACTGAGTTGTAAAAAGAAGAATAAGGATCTGCTTATAGAGTTATTACCTTCTCATTAGGCTAAGTAATCCAATCCTGTCTCTTCCAGGCTTTGTAGTTGCTCTTGCTCGAATGTAAGGAGTGAAACATAGTTTGAAAATTAAACAATGATGCAGAAATTCCTTATGGTTTGTTCATTTCGGAATACACTATGTGTTTTATTGTAGGGTCTGCCAAACAATCTCCTAGAATCTTCTAATTGGTTATATCTTCTAATTGGTTATATCTTGTTTTGTGCTTTTACATCTTGCTCTGATGGGCCAAGGTACTATCAATGATGGAAGCAAAAGGTTTGCACTCTCCCCTATCGAAGTGTAAATTTTTAACACTAGATACGCAACTCGAGAAATCAGTTCTCCCTGGGATTGCAAGCCTGTTGGAAAGTTCACCTAATTTGGAGACACTAGTCATTACCATGTCCTCTTCCAGAAATTGGGATGTACGTTTTTCTATAACCATTTCCTTTTTTGTTTACTTAAGATTATTTCACGAGATGTGTAGAGAAGGACTTCATTATAGAATGACTTTTATGCTATTTTCTTTGTCTTGTCTGATAATTCCAACCAATTCTAATGCTTAATGATAACTTGATTTGTTGGGGTGCCTCTTTGTAGGAATTGGCAAGTGAGCCATTTCTCAAGATTATAAATGATTCTGTTGAAATTACTTTCCATTCATGTTTATGCCTTCATAATTTCCTTATAAATGATCTCCGAAGCAGACTTTTAAATCATTTCAGCGAGCATAAGAAGTCGTTCTTTGCTAAAGTTGCATTGATATCCTTAAACTATTGCAATACCCCTTGCAATCAATAAAATTTCAGTTTAATATACTCTTCATTTGTAGACCAACAAGCGACGGAATAAAATCGAAGAACTTTGCAATTTCAATGGACAACATTACTGGACATCACAAAAGAGGACCTTCAAGTGTTTGATGCTGCATCTCAAAACAGTTAAGTTGTCTGGCTTAACTGCATATTACTCTGACTTAAGCTTTTCTTTTGTACAATTTCTGCTGAAGAATGCAAGGGTGCTGCAAAAGATGGTTATCAATATGATAAGGAAAGATAGTAAAATGCCAGAGGAACTTTTCCAAGCGGCTCAAAAATGTTTAAGCTTTCCAAGATCCTCTCCTGATGCTGTCGTTATGATGTATGCGAGAAATGGACAACTCGAGTAATTGCAGTTTCTCTGTGAAGCACACTCCTTCCCCCCCAACTCCCTCTTTTGTTATTATTTTGAACTGTGCTATTTGTGAAGATTACATAAGTTCCCTAGTGTTGGAAACATCTTATAAATCAATTTTGGTAAGTAACCGATAAATACTTGTTCTGTTTATCGGGAAGCGTTTAAGCTTGCCTTTTTGGTACATATTTGCAAGTATTGTGGAGTTGAAGTTGATCGATCTAGCTGCTTTGTGCATTTTCAAGGGAAATTTTGCTTGGAGTAGTTGGGAGGACTAACCAACCCCTATCAGTCATGTTTTAACCGACTTTCATCAAGCTTTTCAATACTTACAAATTTGCAAATGGGGCAGAGAGGGAACAGGTGGTTTCCATAAGGACGAGCATTTGAAATAGACCTGCTTCAGTCCAAAAACATAATTAGAAAATGAAAATGGACCTGCCAAATGAAGTGCTTGATCTTTGGACGGGGTCTTTAAATCCTGAAACCTTTCTCCTAAGCGTGTCAAGGGATAGGAGGTTGAAAGGAATCGCTTATTTAAGGGGCTTATTTGGATGCTGCAATCTTTTAGCTTGCATTTACATTTCAGAATGATGTACCTCACATTTTTTTTTTGTTTTTTTGCCGAAGCCAAAAAAAAACTAATTATGAAAAGCTACAGGACCGCCCCAATCAAGGGTGTCAAACACCAGCAGCTGCTGCATATCTTGAGGAGGATGATCAAACATGAGGTGGGGCCGTGGAAGGCTCGCTGTGCAAGGAAGTCCGCACATTTGTTTGCTTCTCTGTTAACATGCTGCAGGGTACATGACCAATTCCTCCGTAGGGTGTTGCGGATGAGAAGAACCAAGTTGTAGCTTGGGTGGAGGGTGTCCGAGTCTTAACAAGTCCAGAGCTACTTGACAGTCTGATTCCAAAACAACAAAGTGGAATTCTGTATTCCATGCAATACTTAGGCCCTGCCATCTTGCCCATAATTCTGCCCATTCCAAGTTCTTTGAGAAACCTGTAATCCAAAATCCAGCGCTATCCCGAATCAGCTCTCTAAGACCAGCCTCGCTTGGGTTGCCCATTGAGGAACGATCTACATTGATCTTCACGAAATAGTGGCGAGGGGATGCCATCGGTCTAGAGCAGGAGTGAGATGTTTTTGGGTTCAATTTTGCAAACTCTTCCTTTACGGTTAGTTTGAAATCCGAATTTTAGATTGGAAAAATAAAGAAAAAGGAAAATGTAAGAGAAAATAGAACAAAAATATTATTTTATTTTGTTTTTTTTTTTTTTTACATTTTTCTTTTCTTACCGAAAATTTGAATTCCAAGTAAAGCGTTAATGATACTAACTGGGTTCAAGGGAAAAGAGAAGGAGGGTTCATTGATTAATTTGTTTCGCCAATTCCAAATCATATGCAGGGCATCCACACAAAAAATATCCCAATCTAAATTTTCATGGGCTATTGTTTTTTTTTATCAGTAAATAAATGTTTATAGATCAAAATCATGTACAAGTCTCAAGGCATATCCATGAGAAACCCAAAAAAGGTCACAAGCCTAATGGAACATACATACAGAACTCAAAAGCTCTAGACCAAAAGTCAAAAGAGACTACACAAAGATTCAAAGCCAACTATTAAATCAAACTACTACAGATCCATTGTGATTTGAAAATATTTAGTTTAAGATACGAAATACTTGAATTTGAATCTTTCTTACAACAGTGGCTGGAGATAGAATTTTACCCTCAAATTGTCTCAAATTTCGGGTCTCCTACAGAATGTATAGGGCGCTGGCTAGCCCTATCCTTTTAGACGTCGCTTGAATGTCTATCTCTCAAACTTCTTTGATTAACCATTTGGTGGCTGCCTTTAGGGTAGTTAAGGCCCTAAAGAGACCCAACCAAGCTTTGATGGTACTCCAAACTTACTTGACAAAAGAACATTGAAAGAATAGATGGCTTGCCGTTTCCTCTAAAGCACTACAAAGAGGGCACAATTGGTCTGCACTATGATTTTTCAGCTTGTCCTTCGTAAGTAATCTATCTCTCATACCCAGCCAAAGAATAAAGGCATGCTTGGGCATAAGGCTGCTGTCCCACACCAATTTCGGCCACTTAAGAACTTGGCCCTTAGGCTTGAAATATTCATACATTAATCTAGAATTGAGAGTTCCTTGGACAGTCCACTGGTCCAACTTCAATCGAGCTGCCTGTGATGACCCTTCCAGACTCAAAACTCTGTCTCTGATGACCAAAATGTTTTTTTAGCAAAAGGGAATCATGACGTTTCACCTAATAGTCCCATAAAGAAGTCCTTTTCAAATAAATCTGATGCACCCATCTAACCCAGAGACAATCCTTTTTGGCTTAAATATTCCATAAAGTTTTGGAAAGCAGGGTCTTATTCCACGCACTAAGATTCTTAAGACCCAAACCACCCTTAGCTTTTGGCAATCACACTGTCTTCCAAGAGACCAATGGCTTCTTATGGACAAAGCTTTGACCTCCCCATAAGAAGTTTCTACATAAGAGAGTTACCTTCGCTCGAACTCCTGCCGGGATAGGGAGGATGGACAGCCAAAAACATTCCACTCCTTGCAAGACAGATTTGATAAGCTCGGATCTGCCCGCATAGGATAAAGATCTACCTGCCCAGGCATTAATATAATCAGCTATCTTAGTTATAAGAGGATTATATTAGGCAATAAACAATCTAGAGGCCACCACAGGGATGCCCAAATATTTAAATGGAAAGCTGTCTAGCTTAAAACCTATAATTCTCTTCAATTCCTCCACATTTGGACAACAAACACTTGCTGTAAAAATGTTTGATTTGGCCAGATTGACCCTTAAACCTGAGCAGTCCCCAAAATTCTTCAAATCATCCATTAAACAAGCCACTGAAGGCACATCACCCCGCGCAAAGAGAATAAGATCATCCACAAATGCTAAATGACTTATCTTCAGCTCACCACATTTGGGATGAAAGTTGAAGACATCATTATTCGTCAATCTAGCAAGCCTCCGTGAAAGATACTCCAAACATAGCATAAACAGCAAGGGGGAGAGAGGATCCCCCTGCCTCAACCCTTTCTGACCACCAAAAAAAAACCATGCAAGGATCCATTAAAAGAGAGGGAGTAAGAGGTTGTGGTTATACAATGCATGATCCAGCCCACAAAAGAATTTGAAAACCCAAAGGCATTAAGAATGTCCCGAACGAAGTCCCAATGCACTGAGTCATAAGCCTTCTTTAGGTCCACCTTCAAAATACATCTAGGAGAGATCCTTTTCCAAGCATAATTCCTAAATAATTCCTGCACCAGGAAAATGTTCTCCACCATGCTTCTATTTTTGACAAAAGCAGATTGAGCCGAGTCCACTAAGTTCACCAAAAGAAGGGAAATTCTGGAAGCCAAAATCTTTGAAATAACCTTATATGTCACAGTGCAGCAAGCAATAGGCCTGAAATCTTCCACCTTAGATGCATTGCTAGCTTTGGGAATCAAGGTAAGCACTGAATGGTTTATTTGCTTTAGAAGCTGCCCAGAAGAAAAAAATTCCTTGATTGCCTCACAAAAGTCATCCCCAATAATACTCCAAGCTTTCTTGAAAAAGCAAAAAGAATAACCATCTGAGCTTTGTCTTCCCCTATACTGAATAAAGCTTCCTTAATCTCATCATTTGAAATTAGATAAACCAATCTGAGAGCCTGATCCACCCCCACTGTCTTCCCTTGACTAATGATATCCCTGTCAAGTGGAGAGCAAGGAATGCAAGAACCCAACAAATTTGTATAGAAATCTAAAAAGGTGTCACTAACCTGTTGCTGAGAAGTGGATAAAGACCCATCTGCTAGAGTGATAGCTGCAATGTGATTTCGGGCCCTATTACTTTTAATAATATCATGGAAGAATTTGGTACCTCTATCACTATCCTTCAAATATCTAGACTTAGCCAGCTGAGAACAATAGCTTCTGTCTACCTCTGCCAACTGAAATGCCCTCAACTTCAAATCTGCCATCTGACTTTGAAGCTCCAAATTTGAAGGGTCATCATGTAATCTCTGCTGAACTTCAAACAATTTTTCTTTAGCTGCCGCTGCTCTAGAGGTAATGTGAGAGAAGTGTTTCTTGTTAAAAACCTTTAAGGGACCCTTTAAGGCTTGTAGCTTTTTACACAAAGAAAACATCTTGTTGCCCCTAACATGAATACTCCAAGCTGTTGGCCCAAGAAGGCAACCCAAGAGAGGGGGTGAATTGGGTTTTATAGAATTTATATCAAATAATGCAGCTGAAAATAGTTTATGTATTTCGACAATAATTAATCTAAGTATAAATCAATCAAGCAAATAATGGAATACAATGCAAGCAAGTATAGTAAGCAAATAAGCAAAACAGAGCAAGAAAAGAAGAGCACTAGATTTATAGAAGTTCGGCCAACCTTACCTACGTCCTCTCTTCTTCGATCCTTTCGAAGGTATTCCACTATGTAAAGACCCTTACACAACTGCTAGTTTTGCTACAAGTGTCCAGCTCACTCTTACAAGAGCTCTTTCCCAAGCTCTCACAACCCAAGAGATTTTGTCCAAGCTTATCTCAAACTTACAAGTGTTTTTACCCAAGAACACTCAAAGTCACAGGTTTACAAACTCACCCAAGTGAAATGAATAATGGTTATATAAAGAATAACTCTCCTAAAGAGTAGATGAACAAGAATAGCTCAATAGATAACCTTAATCACTTAGCAAAATATGTAGCAGTGAGAGCACAACAGATTTTCAGCTTCAAGATGTTGATTCAGCAAGTATAATCACTCTTTCTTATGTTTAGAAGCTGTAGGGATATTGTATTTATAGTCATGGATTGTTTCTAGCCGTTGGTAATGGATAGGAGACCATTTGATACGAAAACGGCGGAGTATAACGTTCAAAAATCTAGCCGTTGCCTTAAATGAGTCGACTCTTTTTAAACAGGGGTCGACTCTTTTTGTGTTTCAGCAGATTTTTGAAGGTTCTGCCCAAATGAATCGACTCTTTTGTGCTAGGGGTCGACTCTTTTGGTCTAAAACTGCATAATCAACTCTCTGTTGGAATGAGTCGACTCTTTTGTGCTAGGGGTCGACTCTTTTGATGTTCCATCAGAATTTTCAGCCTCTGTTCAAATGAGTCGACTCTTTTTCTTGAGGGGTTGACTCTTTTTAGAAAAATTCTTAACTTTTGCAATATTTCTTCAATCTTCTTCAATATCTTCAAGCTCTTTAAGGATCATCCAACTAAGCTTTTTAAGACTTGAAAGGACTTCTTCAAGGCTTGATGACTTCAAGAACATCTTCAATCCTTCAATATGAAATCAACTCCATTTGATTGCTTGTAGAGCTCTTCAATCACTATTACTTCATCCATTGATTCAAGTTTTCTTCAAGATCTTCAAGAGAGCTTCCGAGACTTAAGCTCTTCATATTTCAACTGTTCTTTGAGAACTCTTCAACAGATATGACTTCTTCTTTTCAATCAAGGTTTTGAGCTTTTTCAATCTTCTTCCTTGACATCCATCATCTTGAAATTTTCTTCATTCTGTATAAGATCACCATTGTTGAATATGCCATTCTTTCATGCTTATCAATCTTCAATCCAAGATTTTCATTATCTTGAAATTCCTTCATTCCCTTATAAGATTAGCTTTGCTGAATATGTTTTCTCATCATGCTTATCATCCTTCATTCTAATATTTGCATAATAAGTTTTTCATTGTGATAAGTTTCGAGTCATGATAAAAATCTAATAATTAATCTGCACACTTAAGTAGAATTATTAGATCATTAAACCAAGTTTTGTTATCATCAAAATCAAGGCATTGAGTCAACACAAGCTCTGTCGACAGTGCCCAAAAACTTCTCATGTTGAGTCCATATGTTAAAAAATTTAAATGGCCTAGCTGCTTGTTGAAAAACTTTGAACAAAGTTACCAAACAAGGGACATGATCAGAATAACATCATGGAAGACCAAACTTAGCAAAGGCCTGAAGCCCCTCCAAACCCCATCTAGCATTAATCATGGCTTTGTCCAACTTGCTCCAGACTGTGTTGTTTGTCCAAGTCAGAAATGAACCCGAAAAGTTAACATCCGAGAGCTCCGAAATATTACAACATTGTTGGAAGTCCCTAAATTCATACGAAGTGACTGGACGCCCATTCCGCCTTTCCTCCACACTTAGCACATTATTAAAATCCCCCAACACTAACCATGGAAGGTCTAGAGTAGAACTAAAACTACTAAGGCTATCCCATAAAGGCTTCTGCCTACTATAGCATTGTAAGCATAAATGAAGCTTAAACAAAACTTGTTAAAAGTTGACAAACAAGTAGCCATGCAATAAATCACCTGCTCCGAGTTGTCCAAAACACTAAGGGAGACCTTAGTTGAATTCCAAAAGACCAAAATCCTACCTGCTGAGTGTTGATGAAAGTTGTCAAAGACTTCCCACTTTCTAAATTTGTGCCTAGAAATAACCTGAGCATTATGCTGCTTAAGCTGCGTATCTAAGATTCCCATAACATCAATTCTATGCTGCCTCATGTACTCCAAAACACCTTTGTGTTTTAGGGGCTTACTAAAACCCCTAATATTCCAGCTGGAAATAATTATTACTGACAGAGATTGGGAGAGTCACTCCCCATGTCTGCACAAAAATCAGCTAGTGGCCTCTGCCCCTCCTTTTTCCTGTCCCTACGCTTGTTCTTTTTCCTGCCTTGAATTTCAGTGAAGCCTTCATTGTTGTCTAGCTCTTCAACATTTTGGCCCTTATCAGTGATTGCCCCAATTACAGGAGTTTTCTCTGATATGGTTTTAAAACCACTTTGGATCTCATCAACCTTGCTCTTACCTTGGGCTTTCAATTGGGCATCTGTGAGCTGTATAACTTGATCATTGTTGGCTAACAGCCCTTCCCTAGTGCTATGTTCAGCAGCACTTGTTTCAGCCTGATCATCTACTTGAGCCAGAACCTAAAATTGATTAAGCCCTGCAATACTAACCTGATTAACATCAGTGTTGACTGTTGTATTGTCTCAATTTGTTGGCCTTTGCCCACTCATGGCCCCTTTCTTCTCAAGAACTGTCTTTTGTTGTCCCCCATTAGCTTTAGCCAAAGCTGCAGCTTGGGCCTTGTTATTGACCCTTTCTAGAACCTTACAATCCTCAAGGGAGTGTCCCAGCCTTTTGCAATGCGAGCAGAAATTGGGCAAGTTTTCATAAAATACACTCTGCTCCATATGAACCCCATCTGGCAGAACCACTTCAATTGAGTAACGGATTTCTTTAGCTACATCAATTTCAATTAGAGCCCTAGCAAATGAGACCCTTTCCCGACAAGAAGTGAACTTATCTGCATAAACTGGTTTGCCCAACCTTGAACATAATCTGCTAAGAGCTTGTTGAGTCCACAATGCCAAAGGCAGATTTTTAAATTGCACCCAAACTAGAAATTTGCTCAGATCATCATTCTCAAAATTAAAAAATTTATCCATAATTTTCAGAAGCAAAGGTCTACCATATATAATATATGGTCCCCCCTGTAAGACTTGAAGCTGTGCACCCTCATCTTCAAACTTAAAAATGATCCACCCACTAGCATGGAAATGAGTGCTAACTTTTACATTCCACGTTTTAATAATCTGGTGAAGTGCATCTTTGCCTGAAAATCTCCCACAAAATACCTAACTAAGCAAAATTTCCATTCATCCAATACGTCTTCCACATCAGATTTAGAAATCTTTACTGGCCCGTTACCCACATTCAGCTGGTCGAGCTTACAGCCATTGGTTGGCGGCCTGTTCCCCACAAATAAGCTAGCAAAAGAAGCCTTCTTTGTAAGGTCAATGTGATGGGGCCTTGAAGAATTCTCCCCACTAGCCTCTAATTCTGAAACATAACTTGAAGTAGCTTTGTTATTCCTTGCAGTATTTTGTTGAACATCTTGAGTGCATTCAATTGTATCTTCATCACCCAGTGTGCACGAAGAGGCATCTGACTCAGAATTCGAGAGTGTATTCTCACCCTTCTCTTTCAATGATATCAAGTTAGGATTCAATGAACCCTTACCGGATTGTACCGTGGCCTGGCCCACTCCTTTAGCAACTCTATTCACAACATCTTCCAAGATAATAGCAATCTCTTGTTTCTTACCATGGCAAACGGGAGCATAAGAATTACCTTTTGAGGCACCAGATTTCGTCCCCACACCTTATTTCTTGTTTGATCTTTTTTTCCCGCCCATTGCAAGCCACAAGCTAGGGCAAAACAGAAATTAGGGTACCAGCTAACACAATCTGACGAAGAGGAGAGCAGGCAACCCTATCAGTTTGTAAGTAGTTAACAAAAGGCATTAGCACCTAACAACATCAAACCCTAGCTCCAAAACAACTGCTGAAATCTGCACACCAAAAATCGCAGCACCCAAAAACGCAACCCAGAAGAAAAACCCAAACCCTTAGTTTTAGGCACAAGTGAACTAAAACTGTGGTTATAACGCCCCAATCTCCAGCAGCTCATTCTCAAGTAAAGATTCAACAAGATGAGGCACCGAAATTCTAAGGGAAACTCCAGTTGAGAGCTTCTCTCTCTCCGTTGAGACGCTTCATGGGCTATTGTTGTCTAACCATTCTGTTGTTGCACAGGAGTAAGTAAATTTAGCCCACCCTACTCGGCTTGAAACCCACTGGGCTCTTGCCAAATTTTGGACCAGACTAGACTAAATTTACACATCTAAGGCCTAGGAATAGTCGGGCACAGCTGTGCTGCGTGGGGCGAGCCTCGGGTTTTTTGATTTTAAATAAACTTTGAGCCAAGTTAGAGGTTTAGCCAGGTTGAAGAAGTGTGCCGTGGGGCCAGGGTTAAAAACCAAGGCCAGGCCCGACCAAGTGAGTACCAGGCCTAGGCTAGGAGCTATGTCAAGCCTCAACTAGGTCGGCCCAGGCCATGGGCCACAGGCTTAATTTCCATTTCTTAATAAGGGTGTATCGAATTGGTAGTTTGTGAACTGATATAATGCATGCAAAATTCTCACTTATTTGATTCTTGTCACGGATACACCTCCTGCACTTTGGCTCTCTACATTTATTAAAAAACAAAAAAATTGTTAGCTCAATGATAAAGGCACTCACACCTATAGGTAACAGGGTATTCTCCCCTTCAAATTTTATGTTTGAAAACTCTTAAGTGTTATCAATTTCATGGGACCACCACTTAGAATGCTTTAGCTTGGTAATTACCTAATTTGTGTAAGACGGATAAGTTGTATAGACTTTAAAATCAATTGAGGTGCACATAAGCTGTCTTAAAGATAGGACTATAAATCGAACCAAACTACTCGAACTTGGCTCAGATTCGGCTAGTTATAAGCTTATTTGAGATCGGTTTGTTACGGAAACAAATCAAGTTTGAACATTTTTCCAATCTCGTTAAGATTTTCAAATCAAGTTTGAACAACTCACTACTCGACTCGATAAACTTATATACACTAAAAGAATTCAAAATACTCTAGTTCAAATTACTCGAGCTCGGCTCGATTAAAATTCGTTTAAGCTCGACTCAAAAGTTAAACAAACCAAACTTAAATATATTTTTAAATTTATTAAAATTTTCAAACTAAACTTAAATAATTTTTGACTCAGCTCGGTTCAACTCATTTACTAGAGACCCGATTAGCCGTAAATAAATAAATAAAGAGTAAATTACAGTGACCTCCCTTCAATATTTGTTAAAATACAAGAAACTTACAAAGCATTTCATAATTACACTGACCTTTGTCCAATGAAATTACTTAAGTACCCTTATTTAAATTAGTCATAAAAAATTTTCTTTTTAGAAATATAAAAAAATACCTAATTTTGTCTTTTTAACAACTTCTTTTTCCCACTGAAACGACGTTTCCCCACTCTCCACCATAGATGACCACACCCCGGCACTCACCCACCACACCCGACCACCTCCCACCCCAGCCCAACCCACCGCCGTCGTATTTCTAGTCGAAGAATATGGTCGTCTCTATACATCCCTCCAACAAAAGCAAGAATTTCTGAATGAAAAATGAGATCCAAACTCTTAAATGAAAAAAAGCCATACTTTCAAATTCCTTGATATAATTTTTTCGATTAGCCCCAACCCTCACCCATCTCGCAAGACCTAGTTTGGGTCGGCTCGATTAAAATTCGCATATTTGAGCTCAATTATAAATCAAAGTTATAAACCTGCAAATCAAATCTTCCATTGAAAAAGCTTTAAGCCAGTTTTTTAAATTTGTTTTAGGTGATCTCTTTCTCCATTTTTCATTTTTAATCTACCATTAAAGAGAAACTAAACTTAAATAATTTTTGACTTGACTCGGCTCAACTCATTTGTTGGAGACCCGATTAGCCATAAATAAATAAATAAAACTGTTCAATTCACCATCCTCTCCCCAGGCTTCAACGCCTTTTGGCCCTCCCAATAAAAAAATTTAACCCAAACAAAAAGCGAAAAAAAAGGCCTATAGGGATGCGCTTTTACCGGCCACGCGAAAGCAGAACGGTTGGGTGCCGATGAGATTGCTGATTATTAAGTTTCAAGTAGGAAGTGAAATCGAAGAGCGTAGGAGACTGAGTCGACTCATGGAAGAAAGTAATTGCCCTGGCCGAAGCTCTCGGAGTCCTAGCCGACGCTACCATTCCTCGGGCCCGGACCGAAATCAAACCTCTGACTCCGACCAAGTGGCCAATCTCTACACTTTCAGTGAAGAAATAACTTACAACTCCTCCGAAGACTCCGTCGCCGACGATATCAGTGAAGAAGAAGTCACTAGCTACGGCCTCAACCAACCACCGCACAAACGCCCCAAAAACTCACCCACCGACACCTCCAACGCCGTCGACCAAAACCCAGATTGGATCAGCTCGTTGCCGAACTCTGTCCTCCTCCACATCCTCTCTTTCTTGCCAGCCGAAGACGTCGTCGCCACCGGCGTTCTATCGAAGCGGTGGCTGTACCTATGGACTGCTGTCCCCAACCTCGTGTTCCGCCACCGGGGGTCGTGGGGCGAAGGAATTTGGGAATTCGCAGACTTCGTCAGCCGAACACTCCTCTTCTACGGTTGCGCTAGTGTCAAAAAGTTTCACGTCGATTTCGAATTTCACGAGTATTTCCAGTCTCAGGTCCACGGCTGGGTTCGTTTCGCGATGAGACACGATATGGAGGTACTTGATTTGGACTTCCATGGAGACGAGGACATGCATCCCTCTCATGGCGGGCACTACAAATTGCCTCAGTTTCTATACAGTTATGGGTTGCTGAAGAAACTGAATCTGAGGTTTTGTGAGATTGTACCAAATGGGTTGATCCATTGGAAATTTCTCAAGACTTTATCGATCAGTTATGCCGTATTGAGTGATGATTTGGCTGAAAAAATTCTATCGGGAAGCCCGGTGTTGGAGTCTTTGGAATTGTATAAATGCTGTGGTATTAGTTACTTGGATGTTAAATCTGCGAGTTTGAGGAAATTGGTGGTGAATGACTATTGGGATTCTCCGGAAACAAATGAGGATATGGTGTTGGAAATTTCAGGGCCTAATTTGCAGTCATTGGGTATTCTTGGGTTTTTGTATGGAAAGCATTGTAGGGTGAGAAATGTACCATCTTTGGTTGATGTTACCCTCAATTTTCAGCTGTTGAGTCAGTTTGATGTTGATCTTGATTACAATGAGTATGAAGGGTACCAGAACATGTTGAGGGAAATCCTTGAGAACCTTGAACATGTTAAGAAACTCACTATTGGGAAGTGGTGTATTCAGGTAAGATGTTATCTATCTCAACATTGTATTTGCACATACATGAACTTGTCTTAACAAGTGTACATGAATCTTTTCTGCAAAAGAAAAAATATGGGTAGGAAATTGAATCTAGAAATTCTAGTGTATTAACTTTCTTTTCTGTCTTGTATCCCTGCATCTGCATATATGGTTTTGAACATGAATTTTTGTAACTGTAAAGTTTAGGTCAATGAGGGTGTTGGCATTCGCAGTTGATTCCGAAGTTTGAAACTTTTCGAATTAGATAATACCCTGATGTCCATGTGAAAGTTTTGAAACTGTTTGAATCAGATAATACCCTGATGTCCTTGTGAAAGTAAGTGTTCAAAGTTTATGAGATTTTGTTGAATTATATTTACTTTTCCTATGAAAAAAAAAACGTATATCTCAGAATGATATTCACCCCTCAGTGGAACATATTTTTCAAAAGTATGTTGCTCTAAAAGCTGAATAGAAGTTGGTTTCAGGAGAAATAGTTTTGTGGCCCTTTCAAAGACTAGAATAAACTAATGTGATAAGGTCAATTCCCAAGCTTGTTAACGTTGAGACCTGGTTTTGGCACCATCTGTTTCGGTGATGTTGCATTACAAGCTGGCAGGTTCTGTACCCCTTTTTTGTGTAGTCTCTTGTGTCACAAGACTCACAACTCTTCCACACAGAATTTTATTATTGTAATGAGGAGTTAATCGTCATTTTAGATTGGAAAATTAAAAGATTTGTATTGAGCAGTCTCAGTGTTTAAAAGAGCAGTGCCTTCTTGTTGTTGTGTTACCAATTGCACGCAAGATGTACTAGGAACTAGTTAAGTATTTCTTTTGAAATTTTATTTATCATGTGTGCTTTTCTTACAGACTTAATTTTTTGTTTTTTGTTTTTTGATTTAAATGGCACCCTTATTATTAATTCACTTTACTTTGTCCGTGTTCTACTGCTTACGGTTGTATGTGCCAAGGTGTTATCAAAATGCGAGATGAGAGAAATGCCTTCTCCATTGTCAAAGCGCAATTATTTGATACTCGACACGTGCCTTCACAGATGGGAGTCTTGGGACCTCCCTGGGATAGCAAGCTTGCTACGTAGTTCTCCTGCTTTAGAGACATTAATCATAAACGTGACGTCCCCTCACTGTACAGAGGTGTGTTCTCCTACTCTGATTCCTGTTTTCTTTCTTTTATTTGTTTATTCCTTGTAGATGAAGGAATTTCAATGATGAATGACGTTTTGCCAGTCTCTCAGGGCTGTTTTTTTTTTTTTTTTGTGGTCTTTTTTCTCCTTTGATAGCAATCTCTTTAAACTATCCCACGATCTCAGTAACTGGACCAACTTCCACATTGACATTATTTAAAAGATATGGAAGTAAGGTAAGCATTTCAATGCTGGGAAATAGAGTTTCTGATGGGAGTTTCTGCCTCGTATGTTTTCATCCCCAATGTTTTCCCAGAGAAAGAGTGATGGTTCCAGTGGAACTTTTTTTTGTTTTTTTTTTTTAAAAGAGATCAGCCTAGTCAGATGTTGATACCTAAAAATCATACTAGGTTGAAGTTCTGTCTGGAAACATATATTACTCTAATTTGAGTTAATTGCTTTTTAATGTGATTTTCTTGCAGTTTGAGTTTGATGTGAACTCTTTAAAGCCACAGGATTTCAATTCGGAAAAACATTCAAATTTGAAGAAGATGAATTTCAAAAATTCACTGCTGAGTCTCAAGACTGTTAAGGTAGTCGGCTTCGTAGCAGGGGCCAGGCAGTCCTATTTTGTGATTATACTTCTGGAGTTTCTGCTGAAGAATGCAAGGGTGTTGGAGACGATGGTTATCTGCGCACAGACTCATCATACTAGACGGGGGATATCTCCTAGGCCAGAGGATTTACATACAGCAGGTCAAAGATTGCTGAACTACCCAAGATCCTCATCCTCTGCAGAAATTATCCTCAGACACATGAAGGATCCTGACCAGTAATTTTCTTCTCTGAGTCCTGGGGTCCTTGGTAAGCATTGAATGCCTCCAGGAGAAGATATAATTGGGGCCTTAATAATTCTTGTAAATTTATCTGGTAGCTCTGGCTGCTGCCAGTTTTTCTTTTTAGCTTGTTTGTTGTTTCTTCATGATGGATGAAAAAAGAATCGGTGGAGTGCCTAATACTCGGCGTAGCCAATCAGTACCATCTTGTGGGCTCAATGGTGAAATTACTTTTCCAGAAATGTGTGATATACTAATGTTTTGAAATTAACATTTGCCATCACCTCTTAGAGATGGAATGATAAAGATCATCACCCTATTTTCTTGCCCAGCATAGACGCACTAGAAAAGCTTAGGCTCAAAATTCGTCTACACTCCTTGGATTTGAGACTGGAGGAGCCAGAGTTGGTCCGGGACAGTCGTTTGCAAAGCTTCTATAGCCTAGCATTTACATTGAACCAGGGGAGTTTGGTGGCCCTCCTGTCAATTGTCATGGGATGCAATTGGTGTCAACTTTGGTCATGAGGATGGTCACTGTTATGCTGTGCCACTTGACACAGCAACCGATTGCTTGGGACACTTCGAGTTGGATGGCTCAAAGCCAGACAGGTCAAGGCCAAAATGGTCTCCTCTTGGACTGGTGACCTTTCTTCTCATTTTATAATACTGGCGAGTTGTCTCTGTTAGTGGGGCCAAACACCTTATGAACAGTTGCGAGATCTGGTGAGTTGTCTCTGTTAGCAGGGCCAAACACCTTGTGAACAGTTGCGAGATCTACAAATATTGTGAGAGATGGAAGGGAGTAATATCTGGGAGAGAAACTTGCCAAAGGTGTGGGCGATTGTTGGATGGCCTGCAACCAATTGTACTACTATTCTTGTATTTTTTTTTCCTTTCTTTTTTTTGGTTCAACGGTAGAGGTGTTCGGAACAGATGTTTGGTCAAAGTAAGTCATTCACGTTGAGAGAGACCAAGAATCTTGATCAACATGACTAACCAAGGACTCAACTCGACTAACCCAGTTGTTTACTATTCAAGTATTGACCAAGACCCAACTCTGTTTTGTCTCTTCTTATCATATGTAGAGCAGCATGCATGTGATTGGTAGCTCAACATATATGATTGGTTAGTAGAATAAGGATAAACCCATATGCAAAAGGCACCATTTCTAAATGCGTGTTGGTGAGCCGACTTCTAGGGTTATGCATCGAATATTTGAATCAAGGCTTTGAACTTTGCATGTTGATGATGATGCAGTTCCAATTTCCACAGGCTCAATTTCTGTTTTTTGGGTTAATTATACTTTTTCTCCTTAAAATTTACACCTCATTCTACTTTGACCCTTGACAGTCAACTCCTTACATTTATGGTCAACTAGCAAAGTCACCCTTATATGAGAGGGCGTATTTTTCATAAATAGAAAATGATCATGTGATGGTTACATGTGCATTTTTTAAGGGCATAAAAGTAATTTATTCTTTTCTTCCTTCCAACTAACCCCCACTCTTTCCCTCTCTTGTATTCTTTCTTCTTGCCCAAAAGCAATGTCAATGACCCATCCTATTTATTGGGTATTGATCGGTATAAAAAGAGCAAAAACAAACCATTTATAGAGTGGTTTTTACAGAATTTAAGAGAAAAACACTTTGAGTATGAGAACATTAAATGGCCTATTGTTTTTGCATCTATTATTTGGCAAATTTAGAAAAATAGAAACATGTAGGTTTTTGAAAAAAACAAGAGTGAGCTCCGTGATAGTATCTAGAAAGCTTAGAGATATGCCAGGAATATTCATGAGGCTTACCATTTGTATAAAACTAAAAGTAACTCAACACCCAATCTAATAACATAGTGTTTTTTAACTACAAGTAAGATAAAGCTGAACACCGATGAAAGCTTGAGGAAAAATCTAGGTCAAGTTGGATTTGGAAGCCTCTTTAGGGATGAAGGAGGAAGGTCGGTGCATGGCTATATGGGAAAGCTAGATGAATGCACAAGTCTAGAGGTAGAAATGTGGGAAATTACATAGGGCTGACCATAATATTGGAGAAAAGTTTTTGAAAAATTGAAATTGAAACTAACTTTGAAGAGTCAATCCAAATAATTCAAGAAGAAAAAATTCAATCATACACATTCAAAGTTTTGATTGAGAAATCTAAGATGCACTTTCGGAGATGCTAGTGCACTATATCCCACATCCTGATGGAGGAGAATAAGTGTGCCCATATGCTAGCAAATCTGAATAGTGACTAACAGGAAAGACTTGTGTTTTTAGAAGATTTCCCAGAGCAACTTAACTCGTTACTTGTAAGGGACCTAATAGGCGTAGGTAGTCGTAGAACATAACTTTTCTTTTTTACTGTTTTTCCGATGTATCCAAAAAAAAAAATGACCCACCCCATTTTTGCAAGTCCACCCACTCGACAACTTCTGCAAGTTCATCTCACCGCCGTTACTCAAAATCATCCCCACTATAACCCAAACCACCTCAAAACTTAAGAGAGAGCAGCTACCAATTCACAAGTATAGAATTCTATCTCCCCTATAAATTTCAAAAATATTTTTGCACCCACCCCTTAATTCTAGTGCATTCTCATTGTACATAAACGGATAAACTCATTAGAATTCTGGTGCATTCGCATGTTTACCAGAAACAAACAAACCCATTTCGTTCTTGCCGTCGACAACTCCCGTTAGAAATTTTCAACGCCATAATCGTCCCTCCCAAACCCAGTCAGAGAAAATGCTAAAAATAGAATAGAAGGGTTCAAATTATCGAGACGAAATAACAATCAAATTGTTGAAACAATACGCATAAACATTCAAAGAGGCGGCGGCTTTGGTTTGGGGGGAGGGGTGGCATGAATGAAGTGGAGGTGGGCTTGAAGGTGGCGGGAATGGGGGCACGATGGGAGGTGGCTGACGACTGGTGGTAGCAGCAAGGGGGGTGGTGAGAGATAGTCGGTGGCTGGCGGATGAGGTGGGTGCGTTGATGGTGGGTTATGATTTATGAGAGAGAAATAGGTTGAAAAAGAGAGAAAGGAAGATCACTTATAATTCTTTATTATTAGTGTATTATTATGTTTATTAATTAATACATTATTATTATGAATATCAATCATATATTAATTCATATTATTTTCTATTTTAAAGTATTTTTTACTTGGAGGCAAAAAGAGGTAATTATCCTTAGAAATAAACCATCTAAGACTCACGTGTTCATTTTCTGTCACAATTTCTAATTGCGTCTAATTGTTACAATTAGGAGTATAAAAGCTAAAGTGCGAATTGCAGGTGAAAAGTATAATTAATCATTTTTTTTTTATTTTCTTTCTCTTTTGTCAGGGCTTTGAACAAGGTAGAGATTTTTTTCAAAACGAAGTTCTCAAACTAAATTTGTGTAATTTTGTTTTCTTTAAGAGTTTGTTTTTCAATATAAAAAAAAATGAGGTGAACAAACAAACTTTGAGGTAAAAGAAGGGCTTCATATGGTTGAATTATTTTTAAAGCCTCCACTGCGAATAGAAACTTTGTGAAATACGTAAACACCTACATCAATGTACTTACAAGTTACCACAAAAAATAGTGCTTTTAATTTTTCCTAAAGCTTTCATTTTTGGTGCATCAACTCAAATTAGAGGCTTTTTAGGACCCATTTGGTGAAGCTTATTTCAAGTTTTTTTTAAGTTGGTTTAAAAGTTAATTTGTTTTTTATTTTTTTGCTTTTGTAAGTTAAGATAAAAAAAAAAACAAGAAAGTATAAACAAACTATCTTTTTTGCTTAAAAGCCAAAAACTTAACCTAATAAAAACTTCGCAAAATGCTCTACCAAACAGACCCTTATTTGAAAGAAAATTAAGATGAGCAAAATTTTTTTCTATTAAAAAGTGAAGACTTAATTGGCAATTTTTATTCCATTAAAAACTAAAAAAACATCAATGCATTTTTTCTTGCCTGTGTTAGAACATAGATGTATGGAAACCTACTTTGAGGGCGTAAACGCGTTTTCAGGACAGATACGAAATTTGTTTAAAAAATTTGAAAAAACGTTTCAGAAACGCTGGAGAAACGTTTCGGAACCTCTTGAGAAACGTATGAGATACTTGTAAAAAACTTTTTAAATACTTAACAGAAACTCTTGTGAAACGTTTGAGAAACTCTTGGGAAATGCTTCGAAAACTTAAAATGTTAATTTTTATATATTTTTTTCTTTAAGTTTTAATTAAGTATCTATAAAATTATTTATATAGGTTTCTACTAAATTTTCCAAAATCTCTACTAAGTTTCACCAAAATTTTTAATAAATTTTTCAAAAGTCTCCACTAAAATTTTTAAAAGTCTCCTTTTAAGTTTAAAAAAAGTTTCCTTTCCACTAGTTACCCGATTTCCTTCTTTCCTGATATTTTTTGACCGTATTTTCCGTTTTCATTTTCCCTCAGGTCTCTCGGTTCAACATTCCATTTCGACAACTATGGTTTAGAAACCGTGTAACTCTTCATTTTCGTTTCAATTTGTAGAAGCTCAGTTCAAATCACTTCCTTTACAATTTCTCTCCATTTCCTTTCTACCTTGCCCCAATTCAACATCATTGTCAATGTATACTGACATGGCCCATTTTTAGTGGTCAATGGACAAACTGTTATGGTTGTACTGCACGCAAGCCAGTCCATCATCAGATGTGAGCTTAGGCTTCGGTTTCTCAGCCTCCACTCTCCAGACCACAGCTTCGGCCCTTCGCAAATAGTTTCTGCATATCGACTGAGTGAGAAATTTAACTCATTCTCTCTCTCTCTCTCTCTCTCTCTCTCATGATTTCTCATTTATTGAGTTATAACGTGTGCATCTGATTGTGATATTCGTTTTGTTTGAATCAACAGTGAGCTTTAGTTTCATTCGGGGTATTAATTGTTCATCCTCCATATTTCTCTATGTTCTTTTTTTTTTATTTTTTGGATGATATCGCGAATTGATTGCTTATGTTCTTCTGTGTTGGACATAATGAAATTCATTAAGTTACGCGTTTTGATAATCGGGGTTGTTTGCAATAGCGTGAATTAGAATATAATTTCCTCCAAACCTTAATTCAATTCATGATGAAACATTTTCTGGTGTTCCTCTTCGTCATTTATTGGTGTTTGGTGTAACATATGAGTTAAGGAAGCATTTTGGATTAGTAGGCCCAAAATCGATTCACAGACTTTGTTTCCACAATTCGTTTGTGCGTTGGAAACTCAACCTTGAATGCCTCTAACTGCTAAAAACTCTCCTTTGTGGTGCTACTCATGCAAATGGCTGAATTCCCATCCCATTGAGTTCTAATTTCATTTGCATTCTTTTTTTGAAGTTTGTATGATTGTTTGATAAAAATTTTCAATTAGGCAATTGCTTTTCACTATTTTGGGGGGATGGTCAAAAGAGGATGAAAACCAGTACAGGAGAATATTGTCCATCAAAGGTAACAAAGCCTTAGATTCGATATGGATTTGTGGCAAATAATGATCCCAATAATCTTGCTGAAGAGCCCTCATCTGAAAATCTGTTTGTTCAACTTAATAATTCTACGTCCTTATATCTGGAAACTAGAATCATTTACGCTATGTTTGAATCAAGGATTTTGTGATGGAAAAAAAAAGGAAATGGAAAAGGTGAGGGAAAAAAGAACAAAAATACTCTTTCATTTTATTCTCTTTTCCCTCAAGATTTCCTTTTCCTTTGCTTTTGCTTTGATAAATCCGGGTTCCAAACACAGCATAAGAAAAGTTATTTAAGAGAATCAACAAATTCGTGAAGTACTGTTATTGATTATGTAGACTGGACTGCTAGTTGTAAATTACATATGAAGAATGGGCTGCGATTTGTCGTTTTCCTTCTTTTTGTTTCGTGAACATTATGTAAATGAAGAATTTTATCTACAATGGGATTCACATTTCTGAGAAAACATAATATTTTATATAATCATGTTATGTAAGATACAGAGATGTTGATAAAAGAGTAAGTGTCCATATCATTTTATTTGATGACTAAATGATGCTTAATCTTAATTCTTCTATTTGATTTGCAACAAGTCAATGGATGTGAAACTTTTTGTCATAACTGTGTTTTTCTCTTAATTTGATATCTTGAATTAATAAGTAATGATGAGAGATGTTATAGGTAAAAATAAAGAGAATCTGAACCTTTGCATAAGATTGTTGTAGGAATTGCATTTCCATGTTGAGGTCTATATATACTTTGTGATATTGATATTGAAGTCACTGATTCAACTAATTGTTGTTCTATTTCAGATATATCTACTAAATTGGAGCATGTTTTCCATTTGAGAAATCCATTTATTCGTTACAATGTCGACAGCAAATACTTTAAAGAAGTTGGTGTCATGTGTCATTCTTGATTTGGATGGTACTCTTCTTAACACAGGTAAATTTGTTCTCTTGTATTAGTACTTAGTTTGAATGTTTCTTCGTTCTGTTTCATATGCGTGTTCCCATTGAAACCGTTGTGTAGTCAACATATTTCCACTGTCCTATGAACATATTGATTTCTAGAGTGGAAACTGGGGGAGGTGAATGTTCTTTTACTGTGTCTTCATTGATACAGTTCCCCAAATTTTTCCAACTACATCTTAAAAAGGACTGTGCTCTCTGGATTTCATTTTGAATTGCCATGCTTTCCACATTGCTTCCTATTCCTGTTTGGTTCAACGATCCTTTTTGTTAAGTTAGATTACAAAATCAAACATCCCACTTTGCTGTTACTGCTTTCCCTTTCCCAGTCATAACCTAATTTAAAATTTATGACAGATGGCATCGTGAATGAAGTTTTAAAAGTTTACTTGGTTAAGTATGGGAAGCAGTGGGATGGGAGAGGAGCTCATAGAATGGTAGGAAAGACACCTTCGGAAGCTGCAGCTGCGATAGTGGAAGATTACGGGCTTCCCTTATCAATCAATGAATTTGTTTCAGAAATTACCCCAATGTTCTCTGATCAGTAATATACACTCACTTTCATTTCCTTTATCTATATGGACCAAATATTTCAAGAGGCCTTGTAACCTGTGTGAGAAAATTTAACTTGTATAGACCAAGAGGTGCATGTAGGAACACAATTATGTAAAGCTCTACCAGTATAAGCAGGGTTGGTGGCTTGGAGCCCTTTGAATTTTGAGCAGAAACTCTTATCCGAGTTCAGCTGCAAAAGTATATCAATATTGATTGCAGAAGTTTTTTGAGCATTTTTGCAAGATTGATTCACTGGAAGCTTCTTTATGGGGAGCTTCAACTGTGGTCAAATAAAGAAAATTCTCAATTAGACCTGACAAGTGTTCCTGACTTTCTTTGAGTTTTCCCGCTTTTTATCTCTTCTTACCAACTTTTGGAAACCATATTCCATAGGATTGTAACGTATTTTGTTGCTTAGCAAAAAAATAACAACGTATTTTTTATTTTGTTGCTACAAATGTTTCTTTAGACACTTCGACAGAATCAGGTTATTGTTTGATAATCTCATACTATACTGCTTAATCTGTGTATGGATATATATATATATATATATATGTAGTATGTATGTATGTATTGTTTTGTTATCTTGTTTCCAGTTTTTCTCTTCAGAATTTATTTATGTTGGAGTTTAGAATTTGTGTTGCATTTTTCTGAATCTGCTATTACAACTATCATCATAGATGGTGCAATGTCCAAGCTTTTCCAGGTGCAAACCGGTTAATCAACCATTTGAGGGTTCACAATGTGCAAATGGCATTGGCTTCAAATTCTCCCAGGGAAAACATTGAAACCAAAATCTCTTACCATACAGGTAGGTTGATTTGAAACCTCAAACCATGTTCTTTTTCCTAGACGAAAATGAGCTAATGGCAGATTGACATGCTTGGAAAAAATTTCTTATTGGTGTTTGTCATATGCTAAATTATGCGCTCATTATTTCCTTTTATAGGCTGGAAAGAATCGTTCTCTGTCATTATTGGTGGTGATGAAGTGATGGCAGGAAAGCCATCTCCAGAAATGTGAGTTGCAACTCCTTGAGAGTTTGATATTTTGTCTAGATATACATAAACTTATGTTTCTCTAAATTTCTAAACTTGTGCATTTTATTGTTTAAGATTCCTTGAAGCAGCTAAAAGGCTAAATATTGATCCTTCCAAGTGCCTAGTTATTGAAGATTCGATGTAAGTGCCTTTGATTCATTGTGAAATTGGATCTGTCCTTTACATCAATTGTCCTGCCCAAAGCTGCTCTATGTAATATGACTCTCTTGAATAATATCCTCTTTTCTCATAAATGCCTTTCAAAGTTGTGAATGCTTAGTTTTCCATTTCATTTGTGTAAAAGAAATTAGTTTGGACATGGCAGCTGATGGTCTGAAAACCTTAGAGGCTGCCGTTTTCTTATGCTTTTATTTGACATCTCAACTGTAAACTATTCTAAGAAGTTGTCTGGATGTTTCGTTTTGAGTGCCTTTTTTGTTGTTCAGAACTGAAGTTTTGTTAGTTAATCTGCTTTTTCTTTTCTTTTGTGATCATGAAGGACAATTTGCTTAGGTTGCATTCACACAACCAGACATGTTTACTTTAATCATATTAGCACTGATAAGCAGTATTGCTGATTAATTATCTTAACAGAACATATTTGGAGATCAATCACATGTATCCCTTGACTTCTGACCGCATCTGTTAAAAGTTGAAACTGCCTGAAACTACTCTTCCTGAATGATATATCTTCTGAAGTAATGTAGTTTTGACTTGGCGTGGAGAGAACAGCATCTGCAGGTTGATATGTCGACTAAATTACTTGAATCTTTATATTAAGCTTCACAAAATCCCAGTTTGATAACTTCATTATCTTTAATTACATTAGCCATCAGGGCTGTAAGAGTTTGGTTTATAGTTACGGAGGCAGGTATTTTATTCTCTTATGGCAATAATTTTTGGCCTATGACTGTTAGAAGATTTATTCTTACAACCACCAATTTCAGCAGTATTCAATTCCAAACCTGACGGAGTTATGAATCTGCTTGCCAGATAATATAATATGTCAAAATCTGATGTTCTGTAATTATGTATTCTCAGAGAAGAAGTGATTTTTTGAAATTATATTTAACTTCGGAAGTTCTAGTGAACAAAGGGTTGTAAACATCATTTTTTCTTTTTATAAAGACTAGTTAAATAAAGGCTAAAGCTCTGGCAATAATATTGAGTAACAAAATCTGGGCGATAACCATTGTCCCTATGGTATCCATAATACCTGATATAGTTAACTGTCCACTTCAGTGTGTGCTCTCAGAAGGCCCTGCGTTCTTTGCCACTTGATTTATTCTTCACTTTTTAAATCCTGACCCTGTCGAAAATTCTTATTGTGAACTGTTAGCTTATTTACAAGAGGAGTTATGATTAAGACATATTAATATGCAATTTACTTCTCTATAGTCTTCGTATATGTTCTCTTATTGTAATTTCTTCTATATCTTTATAAAACTAAGGTCATTTTAGCCTAAAATTTGTGGATATAGATTGATCAAACAAATTTTGTTGACGTCAAACTTAATAAAGTCTTAATCCTAATAGATTGGCATTGGTTTCATATAAACAAACTTTTTGTAGTTAGCAGTCCAAATTCAGAATGTATTTAAAGCATGAATGTGCTAATGATGCATAACCCAAAGTCCAAAAGCAATAACACGCATTCAAGGATCAGACAAAGTTTTGGTTGATTGGAATCAAAACAAGCTTGGCACTTGGGCTGATTTGAGGCAGGTGGAATGCTTAGTTGTAGTTTTCCTACTGATATGATGAAAATTATTGGAGATTTAATGAATGAAGAAACTAATATAACTGTGCCTGGTTCTCCAGGATGTACAAAAATAATATGAAAAAAGTATTAATATTTTTGTTTTCAGTTATTTACAAAATTTGAAAATATAAAACAATAAAACACTAAAATGAGTGTGTTCTGTGTTTTCAAAACATTGGTATGGTAATGTTGGCATAACGGTAACCTACAATTGCCCATTATAAGACCACAAAAACCACAGAAAAAACACTTACAAAAAATGAAAACTAACAGCGTTACCAAACAGGGCCTAAATTTTCCCTTTACAAAAACAAGGAAATTTGCAGAAAGAGAGGGTCCCCAACCAAATGTTAACTCCACGCTACCTGAAAGGCTTTATTGATTGCCAGTCTATTCAGTTTTTAGATATGTCAAATTACAAAAATAAAAAATAAAATAAATGGGCAATCTGCCTCAACTTTTTATTGCAATGAAGTTGCCTCTAAAACTGGGTACATTTATGCAACTTTGTTATCTATGCAGCGGGTGGGTGTGTAACTGCTTAATGAAATGATGCAATGCCTTTAGTTTATATGTTTCTTTGAGTAACTGTTTCACTTTGTTTTCAAGTCAGTTGAGTTTGTTCATATACTCTTAAATCAAGATTTTCGTGTTCTTCTCCTCATGGACTTGGTATTAGAATGTTTTCATACTTTATGGGGGAAGAAAACCCATTTCTGTTGTTTAAGATTTGAAGTGCTTTTGTGATATGTCAGACCAGGTGTAATGGCTGGTAAGGCTGCTGGAATGGAGGTTGTTGCTGTTCCATCCATTCCAAAACAATCCCATCTATACAATTCAGCAGATGAGGTGATCAATTCTCTTCTTGATTTGCGACCAGAAAAATGGGGCCTACCACCATTTGAAGATTGTAAACCTCTATCGCTGTATCATGCAAATTACAGTAAGGTTTTTCCTATACCAGTCATTTTATGGAATCTATTGATCTGTAATTGCAGGGATAGAGTGTACTTTACCGATAGAACCTTGGTATATTGGTGGTCCTGTTATTAAAGGATTTGGTCGTGGCTCAAAGGTGCTCGGAATCCCTACAGGTGCTGAGATTTTTTCCTCTGGTTAATCTAACTTGAATTCTGATGAGAATATCGAACTCTGAATGTCAGGCTTGAAATTACAATGCTGCTTCACTTGTAGCTTGCCTATATTATATTTGTGTTTTAAACTCTTGTTGGGTATTCAGATTTAACTCATTGGTAGTTTGTTTTGTGGTTGATCATGACGTCACCTTGTGGTCTTCAATTACGTGGTTTGGGAAAAAATTAGTGCTCGTGGTAATTTTTTTCTTTATTTAATTCCATTGAATTAATCTAGTAGGATCGCTTTATTTTTTCAGCTAATTTATCAACCGAAGGCTATTCAACTGTCGTTGCGGAACATCCCTCAGGGGTATATTTCGGTTGGGCTGGATTACCAACAAGAGGCGTTTACAAGATGGTCATGAGTATTGGTTGGAATCCCTATTTCAACAATGCTGAGAAGACCATAGTGAGTACATTGTGGATCAATGGTAAGCTTTCCTTTTTCAGTTTCTAATCTTGTTTGTAATACAGGAACCATGGTTGCTTCATGACTTTGGTGAGGATTTCTATGACGAGGAATTGCGTCTAGCTATTGTTGGGTATATTCGGCCTGAGGTATCATAAAACAGTAATTATTGTTATTATTACCTTTCTAAGCATCCTTGTTCCCCCCCGCCTCGGCTTTTCTGACAATAAGGCTTGGAACATGACAGGCCAATTTCCCAACCCTCGAGACCTTGGTAGAGAAGATTCATGAAGACAGCCGAATTGCAGAGACAGCCCTTGAACTTCCCCTGTATTCAAAGTACAAGGAAGACCCCTACCTGAAAGGCTCTTTGCATGGGGATAACAGTCACCTGTAGCTTCTGCAAAACTGATTTTTGGATCTCATTGTCACTGGATCTGTTACATTCTCACACCTGAAAGAGAAGTGATTGTGATTCTACCAGTTTCATTAGAATTTATGCCTCTCCTTGGACATCAATGGATGTGATACAGCTAAATGTGAAGTTCAATTATTGTAATCACTTGTATATTTTGACTGAAAGTCGCTGTGAATTGAGGAAAAATAACATATTAAGTCTATACTGAAATGTATGATGACAAGTTCCCAACTCATTATAAGTCAAAAGACTGTTTTTGTTTTTTTTATTTTTTTATTTTCTTCGTGCCAATATATGAAGCTTCAGAATAAGGTTTTGAATATAGAATATTTTCATTATTTTCCAGTATGTCGCCTGATAGATCTAACATCTCAACCGGTATTTTTTATATCTCCTTTAATAATTTTTGTGCTAGATATTTTATAATTAAAAGCCTGTTTGAAAGAAGAGGAAGAGAAAGGAAAAGAAAAGAAATGAGAGAGCAATTGTAGGGAAAGTGTTATATTTCTTTGTTTGGTTTTACAATGAAAAGGAAAAAAATAAAACATAAATACAATTTATTGTTTGAAATTCAAAGACAAGAAAAAAGAAATAATACAATAAATATTAAAAAGAAAAGAAAAAAAAGAAAAAGAAAATTAGGATGAAAAATATCTTTTCTTATGTTGCCTTTAAATTTTTTCTCTTTCCTTTCAAACTAGAAACTTGTGGAAGAAAAATAATTTTTCTTCCACTACTCTTTTATTTTCTTCACAAAATTCACTTCCTTCTTATTTTTTTTTAACAAAATTTTGAGATTTTTTTCTACCATTTTGCTTTCCCTTTCCCCTCCTTCCACAAATTCTTGTTATTCTCTTCCCTCCCAAACTAGAAAGCAAACAAAGGTCAAGAAAATTATCTGAACCAAACAAAGGTTTCTTTTCCCTTCCTTTCATCAAGTTCCGAACAAGGTATAAAACTATGATCGAGAGTCGAGAGTCGAGGCACAGAAGACAGACCAACCGGAAGGAACTTGGTAGTTGAGCTTGAGCAGACATAGAAATGGCCCATTGATCACCAGACCGAAACACTTCTCTTTCGGCGCTAATAAATAGCTATTGATCGTTCACAAATACCAAACAGAGCTCGGTCAGTGTCACTGTTGCTTTTGGTGTTTGGAGGGGTTCCGATGGGGGAGGAGGAAGCGGAGCAGCAACCCATTTTGGACAAAGAAGTCGCAGAAATCACTCAAGAAGAACCAAACGAGCAAGGAGAGTACTCTTGGCCGGTGATTCGCTTCGACGTCCCTCCGGTGAGAACCTACCATTTCTGCCACCAGTTCAGGAGCTCCTCAAACCCTAACAATTTCCTCTACGGCATCAAATGGTATGTTTATGCTCATCCCTTTGCCTCTCTCTCTCTCTCTCTCTCTCCGCTTCCAGTAACAGTCTCTTTCTAGGTCTCCAGACGGTTCGTGTTTTCTTACGAGCACTGAAGACAGGGCCCTTCGTGTATTCCCACTGTAAGTTCCCTCTCTCAGTCTCTCTATCGCTCTCTTTCGGTCTCTGTGTACAGGTTTATGTAGTTATTCAAACACGTAACTATATATATGTGTGTGTGTATTTAAGTCGCACGCTATGCCAGAAATATAACAAAGTAAATTTGATTCCGAAGAAAGACTTGTTATTCGAATGTGGGCTCGAATTAGTGTGAAATTTTGTAAGTTAAGAGTAATTTAAACTCATTGCATGATGATTACATCAAGAATGGAGTCACTGGTACTGGGAATTATTGGGTAAAATTTTCAATATCAGTAATGGTAGAAATCCTTGTAAAGCAAGACTAGCTAAGAGTTCCAATCAGCAGGGCTTTGTTATCTGTAATTTTGAGTAGTCAAGCTGTTAAAAGAATTTGATTTTTGTGCTTTGATCATAGTTGGGACAAGGTTTTTTGACTTGAGTTGATTCAAGTTTAAGTATGTGCTGTGGCTTTGCTAATGTTGCAGGCAGCTTAATAATGTGATAAGACCACTTAATCTGACAGTATAGGAATGCATTCTCAAACTTGTGCTTCTCTTTGCAACGTGGTGTCATAATTGATTTTTAGCATGTAATTATGAGATATATCTGATGAGTTTGTAATTTGTTCCTCTTTAGACCAGATGATGGAAGTGGCTATCGTGGAAATGCTTGCTCTTTTGCTGCTGATGCAGGTAAGTTTGTTTAAGTACATTCCTTGATTTTGGAGTGAAAATTTTGTGAACAAATTGATACCCAAAAGACCACCTTATCTGGTTCATTTGTTTTCAAAATTTTGTGAAAATTTTGATTAACGGTTTTGGTACTACAGTATTTTCAATTGTTGTCATTGTTCTTCATGATATTGCTTTATTACTAAGCCAAATTTAAGCTGTAATTTAAGTTCTTACGGTTTTTAATTTTTTTTTGCTCATTGTACTTCTCCCTCTGGCGTTAAATGTCAGCTGCAGATTCTTATACTGCCAATCTTGTTGTGAATGAGGGGGAATCTATTTATGATTACTGCTGGTACCCATATATGTCTGCTTCAGGTTCATCTCTTACCCTTGTTGTTAAGGGAGTGGTATAACTTATCCGCATTCTATCTAAAATGTACTCAATTTATGTAAGATTGATGTACAAAAAGTATTGATGCTAGAATTAGAAGTGTGACCGCTGTACTGGTTGACATTTCAGATCCAGTTACCTGTGTGTTTGCAAGTACTACTCGTGACCATCCTATTCATCTTTGGGATTCTACTTCAGGCGAGGTTCTGTATCATTATTTCTACCATTCCTTTTTTTGTAGAGAGAAAATCTGTTTTGTTTACTCTGATGAAGATTGAAACTCTTGTCTTGTAATATATTGAAAGTTGATGGCCATCCCATGGCTAGACCTATCCTTCATTGAGCTATGAAGGTCTAATGAGTCTGATCTGTTAACAAGGACTAGTATGCTTGGTGGCAACTCCTGAAAAAAGTCTATTGTGCTGCTGCAGTAGATTGTGCGAACCGCTTTAATGGTCTATTGTGCATTTTTTTATAGCTTTATATATTCAGTAACTGATTTTAACTGGAATTGCAGCTGCGTTGCACATATCGGGCTTATAATGCTGTGGACGAAATCACTGCTGCCTATTGTATTGGTTTTAACCCTGCTGGGACCAAGTAAGTACTAGTTTCTTCAATGGGCTTATAACTCGACCCCATGTTGCTGGTTTGCAATTTTGTTGTTTGTCGAAGTTTTCATATTTGAGGGTTGAAATTCAGTCAAAGGATATTAGTTCTTAGTCAAAATCCAGTTACATTTGCTGCTACAACTTCAAATCTAAAATAATGCTGGTTTCTTAAGTTTCCTTTCTTTACAAATCCAGCTTGAATCATGCTTGTTGACTATTGTGATACCTTGGACCATCAAGATGCAATGCTGAATGAGTTTGGTGTATAATTCTTTGCATGAAAGTTGTGTAGGTAATGAGTTTTCTTTGATTGGTGATGCTCTAACATGAATGCATCATTAATTCTTGCCTAGTGTATACTTCCTCTATGAATACCGAGTGAGACTTAGGATAGGAACATCCACCTTCCCGTAGAAATACTCGGTGGTCTCTTTGACCATGGAGTCAGGCCAGCACTGTTGAGAAGCAATCATCCAGATAGGAGGCAAGAAGATGAGTGTCCTCTCCATGCATTCCGATGCCTTTACATGCTAAGGGATATTGCACATATGCATTTAAGTGACCATTAAACTGTCACATGTAATCAAACTTTATTTTGACTAATGATAGGACGGGTGCTTTAGTTCACTAAATTACTGTCAAAGTTGTAATCACTTCATTGTGATAATTTTTTTTGATAATTTCACTTTTTGTACTAATATCTCCATTAGTAGCAAAGCTGAAAATAAAATCCTATTCTAAGCAAAGTTATATCCTATGGCTTATGGTATGAGCTATCATCTACACATCCCCTAGTTTCCTTTATATAGGGTTTTAATATATATAGATATTGATTCCTGGTCCAAATGGAGTAATACTTTCTGTGGACTTTCAAATTATGTTGCAGGATATTTGCTGGATACAATAAATCTCTGAGAGTATTTGATATTCATCGCCCTGGTAGAGATTTTGGACATCATTCCACTGTTCAAGGAAATAAAGATGGGCAATCAGGTAGTTATTTAAGATTTCTATATAATTAAAATATTTGTAAAATATAAGATTATGAGAGGTCGTGACATGGCGCGATAGCAAGTGCTCATCCACTCTAGCACTATGGAAGCTTTAAGTATCGGGACTCAGCCTCTCTGCCGAAAAAAATGGTGATAAGGCTGCCTATCTACTATCTCTCCCAGACTAATTGTAAAGTGGGATTATTGTGCACAAGTACAACCTTGTAATAAGACAATGCAGTATTACTTAAAAGGACCAAACAAACAATAAAGGTATGGTCTGGTGTTGTGTATAGTGTTGTAGATTCTACTCTCTTCTGTTTCAAAATCCTGGAATGCACTCACAGTCTAGAAGGAATATGTTTTGGGGGTAAATTACATTAACCGTCCCTGAGGCTTGTCTTTAATGCACTTAGTATCCCTGTGGTTCCAAAAATTACTCTAACCTCCCTTATGTGAAAAGATGAGAGACAGATTCTGTCTCTCGTGCATTTGTCATAATTTTCTTTAATTGATGTTTTACATGTAGCTATGAACAGACTCTGTAAAAGCCTTCTTTACAGCTCGACCTTATAAAAGACGGACTCTTTCAGTAATAATATAGAGAACTAACATTCTTACTTCAAGGTTAGAATTAGTGTATTCCCTTTGATCACTCAGTATAAGAAAATCTGGCAAAAAGATGTTACCTCCTGCATTTCATGGCAATTGCCAACAATTTGAGGTTCTAAAGCTGTGTCTTGCCCTTATAGCCTGTTGATGGGCATTTCAGTTGAACCAATATCCTGCCAAGCATTACATTTAGCACTAACTGAAGCAGATCTAAGCAAAGCAATAGACTTTCCAAAATTTAAATCTTTAACTGTGGATAAATTATGCCTCCTAATTACTAGAGTTGAAAGTATTTGTTTTCTTGTTTAGATAGGAGCTGAAATTTCTAGTTTTAGGAATGTTTGTGCTGTTATGGACCTTATGGTTGTATTCCTTGCCCTCTGTTATCCCACTGATTTGATATCAGTGATATTGAACAATTAGTGTCTGAGTTAAGCTGTCAAAAAGACTTTTTGCTTGTGTTTTTTCCTTTTAGAATTGCACATCTCATAGCCCCCAAAGCAATTATGGCAGCCTGCTATCCCCGCAAGCCCTTAAGTTATGTCTTTAATATTTTACTCTAAAAGTGACTATTTCTAATTTTCATGCTAAAACTACTTATGCGTAATGTCAACTTGTGTTCGTGTTCCCTGAGCTTTTTTTTGTGTTCAGGTATTATTTCTGCTATTGCTTTTTCTCCAAGTCATACCGGGATGTTTGCTACGGGTTCCTATAGTCAAACTACTGCAATCCATAGGGAAGATAATATGGAACTCTTGTACGTCTTACATGGCCAAGAAGGGGGGGTTACACATGTAAGTGGTCATACATTGTCATTCATTTGGAATTCTTTTTGAAATCTGATCAAGTAACTCTTTCAAGTACAACTTTCTGTCAGGTGCAATTCTCAAAAGATGGTAACTATTTATATACCGGGGGACGAAAGGTAAAATTTTGTCCACAGTCCTTTACGTCCAAAAGATGGTAACTATTTATCTGTATGTCTTTTTTTTTTCCCCCCTGTTGTTGAGGGGTTCTCTTAGAGTCAGTTAAAAAAGAGGATTCCTCGCTTCTGTCCCATTCAAAACCATGCATGATTCTTTCATCTCACATGGCTCCCACGTGATAAAAGAAAGAATTCATCATCTACAATTTAATTTTTACTTTGTTCATTTAAAGAGAGTTGTTTCCCACTTGTTTTCTTTTTGGTGGTTAATAACTTAATACTTGTTATAAAAAAAAAATTCCAGAATATGATATTCTTAAGCTCTATCTTGTACACAGACAAAGTTGATTCAGGTTCTACTCATCTAATATTATGCCAATTGCCAATAATATATGATACCATCATCACAATATAATGATTAATGGTGTTCAAATAGAATCAGTGCTCTTTCCTATAGTTTTTATTATCTGTTGAAACCAAATGGATTTGTTTTTGTGTTCATCTCCAAGACATTTATTAGACCTTGTAAGTGGTCTTTGATTTTGTCCTCCATGATCTTTCTAGTTGCAGCTTACCCTTTAATTGTGTGGCTTAATGAACCTTTGCATTGTAATTATAGCTGGTTATTATATGCTAGCATCGGCAGATATGCATATCTAATTTATACATGCATTTGACAAAAAATTTATCCTCAAATTTGGTGTAGGACCCGTATATACTATGCTGGGATGTACGCAAAGCTGTTGACATTGTGTACAAGTAAGTACTTTTTCCTTTATTGGAATGACGGTTCAGTTCTTTTTTTTTTCTTTATTGTTTCTTGGGTTGTCCTCTGCACCTTTAGTACATTACCTTATTTATCACAACAAAAAGAAGATATATAAGGATTTTTTTCAAGATAAAGAGTTTTAATTCTGAAGTTTTAGTTTCATTTCTCTGCAAAACATCATATGTTTTTTTTTTTTTTTTCAAAACTTTTACTGCCTTTTGTTTTTTATTGGTTTGGGGGTGGGGGGCTGATGCTCACCCTGGGTTACGAAATAACTAAGTTTTTCATCAATGTTGCTTTGTTTTAAATAATCATTGGTCACCATCTCACTGTATTAGAATACATACTCTGGTTCTTTAAGGTACTTTGAAACTAAGTTCCCACCATACCCTATCTATGTCTATACTTGCCAGGTTCTGCAATGCACTACATTTTTCATGATGATTCCATATCACTTGTTACTGGTTATATTTGCACACCTGAAAGGACACAGACTACACAAAATGTAAAACATTAATCAATTGATTGATTGATCAGGATGCACTGAATACAATTCAAAGGCAATTTTCTTTTCTGCTCGACAAAACCATTGTGGGCCTTGATCAAGCTTGTTCCAGCTTCTGAGTTGCTAACATTTTTTTATTTCTCTGTTTTCATGCGTTGACAAAAAATTTCAAATAGAAGTTTCCATGTGCTTGCACTTACATATATCTCCTTTTTACCAATTTTTCTTGTTGCTTTAAGTGGCTTGTTCCTTCTGTTGATGCAAGTTTTGGATTATCCTATGTAATCTCTCCAGCTGAAGCAAAGAGCTTTTGACTGCTTGTTTTTACCATTTGCATCCTTAATTAGGTTATACAGGTTGTCAGAAAATACCAATCAGCGGATACTGTTTGATGTTGAGCCCTTTGGTCAGCATCTTGGTACAGGTGGTCAGGTATTATTGAAGCTTTTACCCTTGTCTATTTTCCAGGTATGATGCTAATCAATTCAACAGCCTTGATGTTTTTGCAATTTTTGCTTTCAGGATGGTTTAGTTCATATTTATAATCTTCAAACGGGGCAATGGGTATCAAGCTTTCAAGCTGCACTGGGTAATACTATTCCATATCTTTATTGTCCAAGAAGATTTAGTTTGTATTATGTATGCTTGTTTTCTTCTATTTCTAATGGATTCATATGCCTTCCGTACAGATACTGTTAATGGCTTCTCTTTCCATCCATTTTTGCCAATGGCGGCCTCTTCTTCAGGGCATCGGAGATTTGTTAGTCTTGATGATTCTCCTGAGGATTTGAGCTTGAGTGGTATCTCCATTCCTTTCCTGTTTGTCTCTTCTATTAATTGTCTGTCAAATTTCTATCCCATTCCAGAATGTAGACGAATTAAAAGAGTCGAACCAAAGATATATAAATGCTGAACTAGAAGAGACATAGATGTTAAACTTTTCTTGAATCTGACAGAATACAACCTTATGTCTGGGAGTGTTGTGTTGGATAACTTGGATGTGCCATGAATTTGGACTTATCAAAAAGAAAAAAAGATGTGCCATGAATTTGGTACCAACCGTCAGGCTACAAATTTGAACAATTTTTTTTTTTTCCCTTTCTATTACTCAATGCATATGATATTGATAGTTATCATCTGTTTTCTTGTTTGTGCTGTACAGGTGATGAAAACTGTGCTTCCATTTGGAGCTTTTCTTTTGCTTCAATGGCGGACAATTCTTCTAGCATGGATTATGGGGATTTAAATAGTCAACCTGAACATGAGAACCTTTCCCAGGATCCTTAACTTCTTCGTGGGTTGTGTGATAATTTGCTTCACTACATTATAAACTAAAATATATCAGAGTGAGATGAGTCTAATTTGCATTCTATTGTATATTTATTAGCTTCAGCCCATGCAAAGGCCAGCAGAATTCATAACTTCTTTATTACTTATGAGGCCAGTTTTCTGGAGCTGATATTCAAGCTGACATCAATGACATTCCTCATTTGGAGTATTTATTAGATTCAGCACATTGCTCATTTGACATCACCTACATTGTTCATTTGGCTAGCTGCAACAATCTATGGTACCGTTTGATAACGTTTTGTTTAAGTACATTTTTCCATAGGAGAAGCACAACATTTTTTGAACAAAAGAAAAGAGCAAAAGTGCGTCTGGTAAAAAAAAACTTTTCTACTGTTGATTAATGGTTCAAAAGTGGACAGAGAGAGAGAGAGAGAGAGAGAGAGACACCACCCTTAAAGAAAAAACTTTTCTACTGCTATTAATGGTTCAAAAGTGAGACAGAGAGAGACGCCACCTTTTAAGAAAAAAGACAGTTTGGTGCACGGAACTTTTGATGGTTTTGGGGAGGGTTGAATGAAAGTTAAACCTAGGCTGTTTAAACTTAACTTATTTAATAGTTTTTAGTTTAAGTTTATGGTTTTTTCAAATTGTGTTAAGCTGATTAGCTTAAAACAAAAAGTTTATGTTTAATCATATTTTTTTTCAAATTATTCTAAAAGGTAGCCTTTTAAAATTAACTTATAACTTTTTAAGCTATTTATCAAAACAGTCCATAGTACGGCTTTGTATGGAAAATGGATCGAGCTTTTTCAAATGGTTCAACCTGTATGTATACATATTGTTTCGAGATCCCTGAACTTAGTTAGAATTTGGCTAGTTGGTTTTGAATATGGCCGAAAACTCGAAAGACATTGCTAGCATCTGGACTGGCATGGATGCACATTGAGGTTAGATATGAAGATAAAACATAGGGAGTGCCAATAAATCTAAGAAAGTTGCTAGATTTATAGTTAACTATGACTTTACAACTCTTTCTCACATGGGTAAGCAAAATAAAATAAACTTAACAGAACAAGCTTAACAAATAAATATAAAAAAAAAAACTTAAAACAATGCATTGATATTCATAAGAAGAGAAAGGAGATTAGGACACACTATGGTCATATTTTGCCACCCAAGTGAGGGAGGGCTATAGATATACATGCATAATGATTGTGAGGCTCTCCAAGTTTAGCAACTTCTTAGAGCAAAAGAGTTTTATCAACTGCACTACAAAAATATTTTTTATCAAGGAGACTCCCTCAATGGCAAATAAAATTTTGTCAAAATTTGAAACTATATCTCCCAACAAATATATGTTTATATGAACGCAATTCATTTTTGAGGCCTAAGCTATAGAAATACATGCATAAAAATTTGCAATCTTCTATTTTGTGTCATGGAAACTTGCAAAAATTGAGCCTAAGCTTGCAAATTTGCTTGGTAATGGAAACTTGCAAAAATTTTGAATTTAGGAGAAGCAAAACTAGAAAACTTAATAGCATGCTAAAAAAATAGGCCTGTCATCTTAATTGAGATACATATTGAGCAAACCCTAGTGACCAATCATGTTTATTACATTAATATTGGGAATATACATATTACCAACCCATTCAAATGAAGAATTTCTTTTTCCCTCTAAAACTTTTTGATTTATATACTTTTCATTAGGAAAGAAGCCAAAGTACCCTTGATCGGTTGGCCAAGGTTAGGTAATTGTGTAATAAAGGATCATTTAGATGCATCTTTTTATGGGCTTTTAGCTGCATCCAAACCTGAACTGTATTACAAGATGTCATGAGTGTCTCTCTCCTATCGTAACCTTTTGGAATTGTTAAGCTATCCACCTTTGTAAGGTTCCTATTGAGTCTATCCAAGGTGAACTTCAAATTACTCTTCTTCTTCTTTTGTGTTTTTGTTTTGGCAAATTCAATCTCTACATTTCATTAAAGAGATTGTAGAAGATTGTATTCACAACTATCGTGCCATATGCATGTGCCCCATGTGAAAAAGGAAGTTGTGGATACATCTTTAAGGATTTTGCAACTAGCAATCGTCTTCCTTAAAATTTTCTCGCACTCAGTCCCACCTCTGCATGCTCCTTTTTTCGCAAACTACATGTTCTATCACCGAGTTCAGTCTTACCTAGCCAACTCCTCTTCTTCAACATCGATCAGTTACTTGTTGAGACCATGGTGAATCAAGACTAGAATATGTAGCTTTTAACTCAATTGTTTACTACTTGTTAAGGCCTGTGGCTTTGGAGGTTGCTTGAAGTAGTTAATTTAAACCCTAATAAGTCAACTAATTAGTGGGCAATGGTCGTTAATTATAGGAAAAGAGTCGTATGTTTGAAAAATGTAGATGCCTTTCAAACAAAGGGGTTGAAGGAGAAGACACATTAACAATAACATTAACCACTTGATAGAGTGCATTATATCAAAAGTTAAGTATTTTTGCCATAAATAAACGAAAATTAGTATACATGAATCTTAGTTTTTGATCTTGCTTTGTCCAAATTATACATAATATATATTCTAACCGGCAATTACATCACTAATACCTTAGTAAAGAAAGTAGTTTTAGGCCTTGGAGTTCTCTTTTAAGAAAATTATGGCGTTCCAACCTTCTTGGCACATTAATGACAATGTCCGCTTTCGCAAGTTCATTGGGTTAAATATTTACTAATTTTACCATAAACAAACTAAAATTAGTGTCCCTGTGTCTTAGTTTTTATTTTAAATCTTACTTTGGCCAAATTATAGATAATATGTAAGCTAACATGTAATTACATCAATTATTCATTATTAAGGAACTAGTTTTAGGCCTTGTAGTTTTCTTTCAAGAAAATTACGGCGTTCCGAACTTCTTGCACATTAATGACAGCGGCCGCTTTCACAAGTTCATCAGATTAAAGATTTACTAATTTTATCATAAACAAACTAAAATTATTGTCCCTGAATCAATCTTCTTATAATCTCTTTAACGATATCATCATAATGTGGAAAGATGTTTAAGAATTTGATTAACTTAATTAGTTTGTATTCATAATTCGGCTAATAATAGAGTTGTCATTAACTCTTAGCACACTCTCATTTTAGTTTGGCCAAAATATGTATAATGTATGAATTAATAGTAACTATAATATTTCATTCACCAATGACATAGGATTTGGTATATTCTTTAAGAGAATTACGGCGTTCCAAACTTCTCAGCACATTAACGCCACTTGGCCAGTCCAATATTAAACTAAAAACATACTCTTTTAGCCTAAAAAAATTCAAATTAGCGGTCGTTAATCATTGGGTTGATTATCTCAGCGTCTCCTTTACTATATTTGGTAGCATGTAAAAAGGACTTTAACGTGATGCTTCTTCAAAGAGATTGTATTTTTCGCAATTTTGATAATTTTACTGTCTTAAGAGTTCAAATGAATAAAAGAACCCCTTGGTAAAACAAGGAAATAGAGAAAAAGTTATTTTCTAAGAGGAAAATGGAGAAAATGTTAAAAAATTTAATATAATCCCTCAAAAAAACAAATTTTTTTTAATAAAAAAATTGATAGTTCCCTAATTCTGCATTTAGCAGCATGAGTACATGCTTTGAATTCAAATTGGAGGTCATCATAATTGAAATTTTAGACCTCCTTCCAATTTTAATTTCAAGGCATTAATTTTATATTGCCATACACACTCAATACCGTAAATTGGAAAACTCATAAATTTTAACAAACAAGTGACAAAGAAAATGTACCAAAAACTCCACATATATGCAACCTTCCAAAAAAAAAGGTTTCACACTTGAATTTCTGTAATCCAAAAAAATCTGGTTTGAGTATATATATATATATATATTTTTTTTTCTTAATAAAGAATTTTAAAGGGGTCTAAATACAAGTGATTTAATTTAATGGATGCTTACTTGGACTCTTAGCCAGGACACTTAAAGAAAGACAAGACCCCCATTGAATGAGGCATTAGAAGGTCAAAAATGCCCCCAGGATTATGAATACAAAGGGTAATCTAGACTTTTCATTACCATCTATTTAAGATTTAGTGCATTTATCCTATCTGTCCTAAATTTTGGAAGGGGTGAATTTACAGTATCCAAATGCAATGCTATCACTGAACTGCAACGTAGTTTCATGAAAAAAGCAGTAAAAGTGGACCAGACCAAGCTAGAATTCTCACCAACTACAGTCATATACATACAGGCATAAATGCATATATATATTTACATCTATGCACATTTATGTATATCTTTATCTGTCAAGAAGGGAAAGTTTTTGCAGGAATCAAAACCTTAAAACTCTCCTCTATATATATGTATACATGTATTTTTTGGTCTCTTATGTCTCTACAGACTCTACTCATCATACCAAACATTTTCTCATGCCCTTTCCGTTCCATTTTCCCATCTAATTTTTCTCTCTAGATTGATTGATGGCTGGAAAAAGAGGGAAGAATCAGACGATGGCACGGCCACCCCAGAAGAGAACCAAGAGAAACCATGGCAAAACTCCTCTTGTTACTGTCAATCTTGATGATGATGTTATAGAAAACATCATCTCTTTCTTGCCCATCAAACATGCAGTGAGGAGTGGAATAATCTCCAAAAGATTCAAGAATTCTTGGCGTTTCAGTCGTAATCTTATCTTTGATTTAGATTTTGCTAAACGTAGGACTAGAGCAGATTTCATGAAGGTGGTTAATCGAGTTTTTAATCAACATTCAGGCCCCAAAATCCAAAGGTTTCACTTGTTTTTTGATCCGACCGATGTAGAGGCTCTAGTGGAGTATTGGATACAAAGGGTAACCCTAAAAGGGGTTGAGGAGCTTGATCTAGACTTCACTCATGCAAATGAGCCTTTTAAGCTTTCTTCTCATCTCTTAGAAGTTGAATCATTAAGGGTTTTGAAGCTAAACTCTTGTGTGGTTGATTTGCCTTCAAAGTTGAAAGGTTCGTCTTTCTTGAAAACTCTTGTTCTTCGAAAGGTTGATCTCACTCCTGCCGTAATCACTTCAATTTTTTCTAACTGCTCACTCCTTGAGGGTTTTGACATAGCGCAATGCTCAGATATTTATCATCTAAACATTTTTGCTCAAAACTTGAAAAGTTTTAAGAGATTGGCAGTAGGGAATTGCTATGATATTTTTAATCTCAACATTGATGCTCCAACTCTTTCCACGCTATATTACCGTGGGGATGCTTGTAAGATTAACTTCCATAGCCAAATGCTCAATTTGGATGATGTGATTATTAATTTTGTGCCTACAAGAGGTCTTCCTCAGCATTGTAAAGTGAATGATCTCATGATGGGTCTATCTTATGTAAATCTTCTCAGAGTTAGCAGTACATTTCTTGAGGTAATTCTCATTTTCTTAGTTTATACATTATAGATGTAGTTTACAAACTTAACTACAATTCTTCTTTGATTATATAACATACATTGTTGGTTTTGATCTTATCAGAAGTTATCGTCAAAATTTGTGGATGGGGCACTCAGAGAAGTGCACTTTTTCCTGTGGAACTTGAAGGAGTTTCACTTGTTTACAGAAGGATCTAGTTTCATTAATCCTTTTGACATTGTTTCTTTCCTTAAGAATTGCCCAAATCTAGAGAGGGTTTACCTTGATGTGAGTATCGACTTTCATTTATTCACGCTATATGTCTTTCCTCGAGGCTTCCCTCTTATTTTGTTTGCTTTGTTGTTTTTTGTAGCTTGGTGAATTTCCTTTTGAATGTGGATACTATTGGGAGATGCATGCAAAGCACAAGTTTGAGCATTGCAATCCATCGTTCCAACAACTTAAAAAAATCATGTGGAAGGGTTTCACATTTCAAAAGCTTGAGCTGGAGATGATGAAATTTTTTCTCACTAAGGCCAGATTCTTAGAGAGTATAGCACTTGTGCCGTCCAAGAAATGCCAGTCGAAAATATGTTCTCGAGGTCTTCACGAATATAACGAGCTTTTTCTTTCTTGGAAAGCGTCTCCAAGTACAAAAATAGGTATATTTACGAGTATGCAGATGACAAAAGTTTACTCCACCACCTAAAGCTGTTGAGAATTTGAACCTGTTGAGAGAACTGCAAAGTTGGTCATGCTGTCCCTTGGATGTTTCATTTTCAGAAGAGGAGATTGAGTACAAGAAGTACACCAAATTCATAGCAGCGACCGGCTTTGCTGAACTTAGAGAAGTTGGCAAACAGAAGAAAAGGAGGGGGGAAGAATCCTTCACTTACATGACCTATTATATCTTTCTTCTGCTCAAATTGGCTAGAATGTGATCTAAAGAATTAAACTATTAGCTTGTATCTGTACTTTAAAGGATTTGCTTGTTAATGGATTCTTGTTTGGTTTTTGCATTAGTGAAATGTTATAAAACTGTGACAATTTGTTTTGCACCATAAATTTCGAAGGATAAGAAAGACAAAGGAACTAGGTTTCTTGATTCCAAACTGACTACAAGGATTGACAAGACAAAGTGAAAGTAATGCAGACACGCACTTTCAGTTCTATGAAATTGAGATGGTGTAATCATTGATCTAGAAAAATATGAAATATAGTTTCCTCATCATATCTTAATTTGCTAGCCAATTTAGTTGGTATTTGGTATCAACTGACCCAGGATTCCTTTAAAATCTTAGAGTCAGCTTGACTCAGGATTCACATGATACAATATTGTTTCTTAAAACCTTAGAGCTAGCCTGTCACTGCCGTAACCTGTTAGGATCTTGTTCCCGTCCATGTATAGCTACCTGGGTCTTACAATTTGCCACCCTTAAAGGGCAACACGTCCTCGCGTTGGGCTGGATCTGCACATTTCTGACTGTGATTGACTCTGATACCATTCTGTCATGACCCAGGATTCACATGGTACAATATTGTCCGTTTTGAGCCTTAGCTCGCAGGGCTTTAAAACACGTTGTACCAAGGAGATACAAGTGTCTACATATATAGCACTTCCCCTCTCCTTCTCTAAGCAATGTGGGATCACAGTACATAACCTTAGAGTCAGCCTGCCACTGTTGTAACTTACCAAGATCTCGTCCCCGCCTACGTGCAGCCGCTCGGGTCTCACAATCCATCCCTTAAAAGGCAACACGTTCTCTTGTTAGGCTAGATCTGCACGCTTCCAACTGGGATTACCATGTGAATTATGGGTCGTGACATCAACTCTACTTGGAAATGCTCTCTTGACAAAATTAAATCTTGGTAAGCTCGTACATATGTGCAACTCATCTTCTCAAGCTATGGCCTATAAGATTGTGCCATTGAAAAATAACCCTACCAATATAACTAAATTTCTGGAATGCTTGCCACCACACCTTCAATGCTACAGAAATTTTCGTAGCAACTAAATTTCATTGCATTTTCATAGCATCTAAACCTACAAGAATGAAGCAAAACTCATTGCTAAACATAATGTATTAGCAATGAAGTACAGAAGCATTGGTGATATCTTTAGTCACTGACTTTTCATGACGAACAAGCATTGTCGTAGACATTTCTCTGAAAAACATTTGCAACATGTTGTGTGCCCTTTAGCAAAGGTGTTTTGCTTCTTCAATAATATATAATGGGGCAGATTTAAATAATACCGAACATATCATTTTAAATGATCTTTTAGTGATGACATCAATTGTCGGTAAAAGGGACTAGAATAATCAGCTGAACCACTTTTAGCAACAAATTGTACTACTTCTATGGCTAATATTGCCACAAACCCTAAACTATAATTAGATCTTATTATTTGGAGAAGGCAATAACTATGCCTTCATGCAATCTTTGTACTCAATTTAATAATAAGTTGGTCTCGAACTGTTAAGAGATTTCTACACTTCTTCTCTTGGATACTAGTTCATGGCTATCGGATGACAAGGCTTTGCCCATCATTAGTTCATGCTCTCACATTATGAAGAAAAAGAAACTACTAAGATAATTATACGGGTAAAAGCAAAGCACAGCCTTATTATCCTCTACTAACTTACATATAGGGTTACTGTAAACAGATTGAAAGTGGTTCTCTCAATCTTGATTAGCTAAACCAAATATAGTTAACAATATTGTTTCCGATGATAAAACATTCCATGCACAAGCCAGTTCACATATGTCATGAGTTGCTCTTGAAATATGGCTACCAGAAAAGAAAACAAGCCGTACACTAATCCTCTGAACTAACTATATCGTTGTAGGAAAAGCTTCAACTAATCTTCCTATCCAAATTAACAATGAATTCCAGTGAGTATGCATACCGAAGCAATTTGCATGCATTCTAGTTTTTGTTTTTGCATTCATGTTAGTATTTCACCAAAGAGATTTGTATGATTTTCATTTGGGTGTCTGTCTTAAGCTTCCACATGTTTCATTACCATAATGGCGTAGTTTTTTCTATAATCCAAAAAAAAAATCACATAGAAAGAGAAGAAAATGATATATCAATTGCATTTCCTGTTCTTTGCGAAGAATTAATCCCAAGCCTCCTTGAAAACACTCGAAGAATTTAAGATCAGCTTAGCTACCAATTAGCTCATTTGCTAATCTCGTTAAGTTAGTTGGGGTCATAATTCTATTATTCATCGAGTTATTACTGATTCTTGCACACGCGCGTGCACATACACACATAAGAGCAATTACAATTTATCGACATAGAATAGGGCAATAATTGGAACTTGGATTATTCATTAAAAAGAATGTCTGCGTTCCAAATTTCTCGAGTCGCTAACGATATTAGCCACTTGGCTAGTGTAATGATCTGAAGAACTACTATTTTTTCCCCAAAAGAACTAGAATTAATTTCTGTAAATCTTTAGATCAATGGTCTTAGCATCTCTTTAATTACATTTGGCAGCACGTTGAAATTAATTAGATTTTATTTTTAATTATATTTGGCGGCCCATTGAAATTAATTAAATTTTATTTTTGTCAAATGGATACGTAAATCGAGTTTCCTTTTCACTCATTTTTAACTTAATTCACTCAATATTCGAAGGGGAAAGATACCCCTTTGACAAACAAGAAAACAAAGCAAAATTTAGATAAAAAATAATAATAATAAGACTTTGAATTTGAAATTGGAAGCAATTATAACTCAAAATTTCCAATTAAAATAACTAAAATTTTCAATTTCAGTTTCAAAATTTCAGTGTTTGGAATACCGAACACACTCAAAATCCAAAGCGTTGAAATCGCTGTCAAGAATGAAAAACTGGCAAGGAGATGGCATTTAACAAACATATAAACTAAACGGGAATGCACCAAAGGCTCCTCTTTTACCACCTTACGAAAAAACACTTCTAATCTGCTTCTATATCCTCCCTCTTATCGTTTGGTCAATCCAACCGGTACTCAAATTCTCATAATCTGAAAAATCTGGGCTTCTTAAATGCCTTTTTCTTGACAGTTAATACAATATTTTCATAGCCGTAAATAAAATATTTAAAAACATGTTTAAGGACAAACATGACTGATGATGAAACTAAGCTGATGTGGCACAAATTTAATGACGTTTTACCATTCACCGCGCATGTAATTAGTGTTTTTCAACATTTAATAGATGTTGAGTTGCAACTCTATCCAATGCGATTCCAAGCAATGCACTGAAGGGTAATCTAGACTTTTCACTGTCGTACTAATGTAAGAGTGTTGTATCTATCCTCTGTGTCTTCAAAAATAGGTAATATACAATAATATCCAATTAGTAATATACCATATATAACGGGAAAGTAATTAGATCCGGCAACTTTCTCGGTAACTCGGCAAAAAACACAAAGTTCTCGTGAAAAGAAGTAGACTACTTCAAGTTAAATTTTATCTCTAACATTACTTTCGTTGCTATATGCATATATATATATATATATATACACATACCCATATATACTATACTTACAGTTCTTCTGGGCTGCAAATACAACCTTAAAACCCCATCTACTTATATTTTCTTACTCATCACACAGTAGAAGTGAAGAATCAAACCATGTTGCAGCCATCCCAGAAGAAAGCCAGTAGATATCGCGGCAAGAAAATTCCTATAGTTACTGTCAATCTTCCTGATGATGTAATACTAAACATACTATCTTTCTTGCCCATCAAACAGGCTGTGGGGTGTGGAGTTCTCTCCACAAGATTCAAGAATTGGTGGCGTTTCAGTCACAATCTTATCTTTGACATGGATTTCTCGAGGCATCGAAGTAGAGAAGATTTTATAAGAATAGCTAATCGCGTTCTTGATCTCCACTCGGGTTCTAAAATCGAAAGGTTTCACTTGTTTTTTGATCCAACTGAGGTGGAGCCTCTAGTGGAGCATTGGATACAGAGGGTAACCCTTAAAGGGATTGAAGAGCTTGATTTAGACTTCAGTCAAGCAAAACAGCCTCTAAACTTATCTTCCCACCTCGTAGAAGTCGAATCTATAAGGATTTTGAAGGTAACCTTTTGTCAAATTGATCTGCCTCCAAAGTTCAAAGGTTTCCCTTCATTGAAATCTCTTGTCCTTCAGAGGGTTGATGCCACTACGGGATTAGTAGCAACAGTTGTTTCTAACTGTTCTCTCCTAGAGAGTTTAGAATTAGTGAAGTGCGCTAGAATTATTTTTCTAAACGTTTATGCTAAAAACCTAAAAAGGTTTAAGAGGTTGAAGGTTAGAGATTGCCGTAATATTTTCTATTTCAATATTGATGCCCCAACTCTTTGCTCATTTCATTACCGCGGGGTGGATCGTACCATCAAATTCTACAACCAAATGCCGAATTTGAATGATGTGACACTTGATTTTTTGCCTGCGAGATGTATTTCAAAGCATTGTGATATGAGAAATCTCATGATGGGTCTCGCTCATGTTCATGATCTTAGAGTTAATAGTGGATTTCTTGAGGTAATTCTCGCTATTTTTTTTGTTTATTTTAATTATTGAAATATGTTATGAACTAAACTAATTGATTTTGATGTCATGTTATAATTCAGGAGCTATCTCCAAAATATATGGATGGAACACTTAGAGGACCGAACTTGTATTTACGGAACTTGAAGGAATTTCACTTGCTAAGGGAGGGGTTTAACTTTATTAATCCTTACGACATTGCTTCTTTCCTCGATAAAAGCCCATGTTTAGAGAGGGTTTTCCTTGATGTCAGTATATATTCATTTAGTCCGAATTTATATTATGAGACCAAAGGCTTCAGGTTTAATCTATGATTCTTCATAATTCCTTTATTTAATTTTGAGATTTTGCAGCTTGGTGAATTTCCTTTTGAACATGGATACTATTGGGAGATGCATGCAAAGCCAGCGCTCGAGCAGTGCAGTCCACAATTTCTATGCCTTAAAATGGTTAAAGTGAAGGGTTTCAAATTCCAAAAGCTTGAGATGCAGCTGGTGAAGTTTTTTCTCAACAATGCCAAGTTCTTAGAGACTTTAACTCTAGTACCATCGAAGAAAAGCCATTCAAATTTTTTTCAAGATGCACACATATATGACCATCTTTTGCATTCTTGGAAAGCATCTCCATATGCAAAAATAGAATATGCATCTTAGAATATGTATGTAGATGATGGAGATTTCATTCACAAAGCACTTGAAGAAACAGGTCAGCACATCTTTTACAATCCACAATGCCGAATGATACATTAGCCAATTCCTCATAGAGTGTTCCTTGAGGAATACTATTAGTGTCTATATGACTATGTTTATTTTTAAGGGTTTTGCTTTTTATGGGATCTCTTATTTGGTTTTGACAACAATGAATTATTATAAAACTATGGCATGCAAATGGCTTTTTCATATGCTATAAATGACGGATACATTTCTTCATTCCAAATTAACTGCTAAGATTTTTTTTAGTTCAAAGAAAAATCTAAGTAGTTAATAAATCACAAAGATTCAATATTGATGAATGAGATTTTATACAACTGATGTAATACATGTACAAGTTAACCTCAGCAGAATTGAGATGGTGCACCTTTGATCTTTTAAAAATGCAAAATAGGGCTCCATATCTTCTCTTGGTTAGCTAGCTTTATTAGGTCATTTGATGTTGATTAACTTCATGCAGATAATGCTTGCATGGAAAAACGTATAGTAAACATCCTTGTAAACACTTAAAAGCAGCGCATTTGCGCGCAAAAAGCTGGAGAAAGATTGTTCTTGGCTGTATACATATACCCTTTTACGACAAGTTTGTTCTTCGTAGCTCATAGGGATTTTTTTTTTTTTTTTCCATCCTAAATCTTGTTTTCTTTTTGCTCACAAAGGAAGCATAAAGATTTGATCTTTTTTCATTTTTCTTTTGGATTATGGTGGTGGGTGAAGGTTGGGGAGGGCAATAACATTCATCCGTAGACTAGTTCAATGGCATTCTTCTCTGCAAACTCTAATGTTTTCATGTCACCCAAACAGGTACTAGAACCTTATTTTTTCTCTCACTATAAGCAGATTGAAATTGGTTTGTCGCAAAATTAAGAACTGTCCTACGTGCCGTGTGAAGTTGTGAACTTGAAACAAGAAGTTGAGGCAAAAGGAAAAATGCAAATCAGTAAGGACCCATCAGGGTTTAGATCTTCATCACCTGGGTAGATTCTCTAGTCTATACTATGAAATCTCCTAGTTGTAGTAATACATAGAAGTTAGAGATGGAACCAAATTTCCTAACAAATTAAACAGATAACTCCAACTCTTTAGTATCCTTTTCCCCTTTTTTCTCTGATTTATTGTCTACTGTTTTCTCCAAGGCAAAACCAAGAAATAATCAAAGTTACTTCCTCAAAAACACACTGGTAATTGTTTGAGGATTGAAAAGGGACTAAACATAATCATATTTCAGGAATTTACAAATTTTTAAAGATTTCTACTCTAAACAAAGCCTTTTTTGAAATTTAATGACTAAATCTAATTGATTAAGGAAGTTAGATTTAGATGGTTGAAATCACACAATGAAGATTAACCATCAATTAAGTGAAACCTAAGTAATCTCAGGGTCTTAATTTAATTTTAGATCAATTCATGATGCGATTATTCAACCCTACTTGAGGCACCAAATCAAGTTTAAAAAATAAAACACAAAACTAAAAACAAATCCACTACCCACTGTAGATGAAATATCCAACTATGATGACCACATTTTATTGTTATTCCCCAATCTTTTACAATTATATTTCCTCTAATAGAGAAAGGAGATGAAGCTGTGTCTTTGTTATCCCTCATTCCATCTGCAAACATCAGGAACATGAATAGCTTGAATTACAAGAACCTACAAGATCTTTGCACTAAGGAAGTAGAGGAAACAATCAAACTGGGCAGCAAGATAGGGGTGGATTTCAACGGGCAAGAGGATGAAATGGCTTTGAAGATTAAGGAGATGGAGTGGCTTGATCTGGAAAAGGGGATGGCAAAGGTAAAGGGAGCTTTGAGCAAGAAGTAAACATGCTCAGATTTTCAAAAAGGGTATTACGTCAAGGTTTAAATAAAGGTATTAAGCTGGAATGTTAGAGGGTTAGGAGGAAAACAAAAGAAAAAGATGGTTAGAAATGTGGTATCAAGTAGGAAGCTAGACATGGCATTACTCCAGGAAACCAAATGGAAAGAATGTTCAAAATGGAAGGTCTTCTCAGTATGGGGGAATAACAATTGTGAATGGGTGGAAGTTAACTCTAAAGGAGCTTCAGGAGGTCTACTAGCAATCTGGAACAAAGCCTTCTTCACACTACTGGATAAGGTAACTGACAAAAATTTCATACTGCTTGAAGGCCTCATCAACAATTCTTACCATTGTGTGTTTCTTAATCTGTATGCTCCAAACTTTGAAAGTGATAGGAAGCTCTTATGGGCGAAGCTAGTTAATCTTAAAAGAAACTACAATGTCCCATTCTGTGTTGGAGGGGATTTCAATGAAGTTCTAAGAGTTGGTGAAAGAACATCATCCACTAGAATGAGTGCTAGCATGATATCTTTTAAGGACTTTGTCTTGGATATGGATTTACTGGACCTGCCTATGCTTGGCAGAATATTCACATGGTCAAATCTTTAGGAAAGAGAGACTTGGAGTAGGCTTCATAGGTTTCTCATTAACCAAGAATGGAGTGCCAGATACTCATGTTCCCAATGGGGTCTGCTTAGATGTTTTTCCAACCACTGCCCAATTTTATTGACTAATGAAAAAAGAGACTGGGGTCCAAAACCTTTTAAGGTTTATGAATCTTGGTCAACTTCAAATCCTTTAACACGTTGGTGGAAAACTCTTGGAGGAATCAAAAGATAAAAGGATGGGGAGGATTTGTCCTGTTAAAAATGTTTCAGCAACTAAAAGTAAAAATTAAAAATTGGCAAGCCCTCAAAGCATGTCAATGGAAGGAGAAAGTCAGAAAAGCTGAAGAAACCTTACACAATATTGATCTTCAATGTGAGGTAAATGGCTCTCAGGGGCAACTTAGACAGCAGAAAAGAGACTTAAAGATCTTGCTTTGGAAGCATTATGCTAGAGAGGAAGCTGATGTTAGGCAACGGTTAAGAATGCTCTGGCTAAAAAGTGGGGACAAAAACACCTCGTTCTTTCATGCTTCCATGAGAAACAGGTTTAGAAGGAATTGTATTAACCAGTTGATCATTAATGGGACAATCTCTACTGACCCTATTCTAATCAAGCAGGAGGTAGCTAGGCATTTCCAAAATTGTTATAAGGAGCCTCTCAGAAGCAGACCCAATGTTACAAGGGCCTGTAAAGCTACAACTAAGCTCAGACAGTAGAGTAACCTTGGAAAAGGATTTTGAGGAAACTGAAGTCTTTGATGCAATTTGCAGCTATGATGGCAGCAAATCCCCAGGCCCTGATGGATTCAAATTTAGTTTTATGAAGAAATATTGGAACAAATTGAAAGAAGACATATTGAAGTTCATGGGGAATTTCTCTTCAAATGCCAAGCTAGTCAGAGGTATTAATTCATCATTTATCTCTCTTATTCCTAAAGAGGAATTTCATGATGATCTATCTAAGTTTAGGCCAATTAGCTTAGTGTCCTCAATGTATAAAGTGTTGACTAAAACTCTTGCTGGAAGGTTGAAAAAAGTGATCCATGAGGTTATAAGTGAAAACCAAACAGCATTCATTAAAGCAAGGCAAATCCTAGATGGGGTTCTAATAGTTAATGAGATAATTCATGATTGGAGGATCAACAAAAAGCAAGGTGTTTTGATAAAATTAGATTTTCAGAAAGCATTTGATAGTGTGAACTGGAATTTTATGATAACGATGGAAAAAATGGGTTTTGGGACAAAGTGGTATAAATGGATCTTTGAATGCCTATCCTCTGGACATGTGTCAGTGCTTACGAATGATGCACCTTCAAAAGAGTTTAAGATGGAAAGGGGCCTAAAGCAAGGGGATCCTCTCTCCCCCTTTTTATTCAACATAGTGGCAAAGGGGCTGAATGAATTGTTGAGCAGAACATTAAGTCTAAACTTCATCAAAGGAACCAAAGTTGGACTAAATGGGCCTGCCCTAATGAACCTACAGTTTGCAGATGATCTTATTTTATTTTGTGAAGCTAATTTTGGTGAATTGACTAATCTCAAGAGAATCTTGAGATGTTTTGAAACACTTTCAGGTTTCATAATCAACTTTCAGAAGAGTTCTGTTTGTGGTGTAAGCCTAGATGATGGCTTTCTAGACAAGGTGTCAAAATTATTCAACTGCAAAAAGCAAAGGCTACCGATAAATTATCTAGGGATGGCTGTAGGGATTAATCCTAGAGTCAGTAAATCATGGGACAACATATTGGACAAGTTTAGAATGAAACTAGCCTCTTGGAAAAACAGGTATCTTTCAATAGGGGGGAGGCTAACTTTACTGAAATCTTCACTCTCTAATCTTTCCTTATACTACTTCTCTCTATTTAAAGCCTTTTCTATTGTTTACAAGAAGATTGAGATGATTCAAAAGAAGTTTCTATGAGGGAATGATAATGAGAAGAGAAGTATCCACTGCGTGAGATGGAATCAGGTTACAACAGATTTTAAAAAAGGAGGACTTGGGCTGGTTCCTGTTAAAATCATGAATCTAGCCTTGATCTCCAAGTGGTGGTGGAGGTTTGGTAAGGAAAAGGATGCTTTGTGGAAAAGGGTCATCTATGCCAAGCATAACCAGCATGTTTGGAATTGGAGGCCTATGATTTATGAAGGAAAGATTAAAGGCTCAGTACTGTGGAAAGACATTGTTAATCTTGGTGATGAAAATTATCGAATCAGAGATTTAATTCATAAAATATGACAGTAAGCTTGGGGAATGGGAAGTCTACTTTGTTCTGGAAGGATAATTGGATAGGGGAAAGGCCTTTGATGGAAGAATTCCCTAGATTATTCCAACTATCATGTCAACAGGAGGCCTGCATTGCTGACATGGTTGATCTTACAAGGGCTTGGAACCTTTCATTTAGAAGGAAGTTATTTGCATGGAAGGCTGAGGAGGCTGAGGAATTATTGCTTCTTTTAACCAACCAGAAGGCAGATAACAATAAAGAGGACACCTTGTCATGGAAGCTTGGTAAGGATACGTCTTTCTTTGTAAAATCAGTTTGCAATGCACTTCAGTCAAGGAGTTCTCATGCAGAGGATTTATATATCAAGCTTTGGAATATAAAAGCTCCACTAAAATGCTAGATCTTTAGATGGTTATCCCTGCAAGGTAAGATTAAAACAAGGCTGATGGTAATCCATAAGAAAATTATCCCCCAAAATAGTGATAAAAGGTGCATATTCTGTAAGGCTCGTGATGAAGATTCAAATCACTTACTTCTCACATGTCTTGAGTCATGGAAAATTTGGAGTTCCATCTTGCAATGGTGGGGTATTCAATGGGTGCCTGCTGATGATCTAGCAAACCATGCACTTTGGTGGCTTTAAGGTAGCTACAAGAATTTAGAGAAGATTATCTGGGAGGCTTTGTTCATAGCAGTTATCTGGGGCATTTGGTCTGCAAGAAATAACATCCTCTTCAACCAAAAATGCCTCATTGGGTCTAAAGTAGTGGACAATGCAAAAATTCAAGCTGCTCTATGGGTAAAAGCAATGGTGCCAGGGAATTCTTTTTTTGTTAATGATGTGTTGTATTCACCACAAGGAGTGAGGTGATTACACCCTAAAAGTGTAATCATAGGCTCTTAATCCGCACTTTGTTAGATTTATATTAGTGCTAATTTCCTTATTTTAGTTAGATATTTGTTTGATTATGTTTTGTGTGTGCTTTGTAGGTTATATAAGCTAATAAAGGCAAAAAGAAAGCAAGAATAATCAAAGCGGGTTCAAGGCGAATAATTTGTTCATGAAAATTCAGACCCGTCTCGGTATTTGGGCCATATCTTTTTACTTCGATGTCCAATTGAGCTGATTTTTGTGCCATTGGAAAGAAGACTTCAAGAGCTACAATTTGTCCTCTAATGTGCATCGGCTGAATCGGCCTCTAAAGTGGTCAAAATCAAGCTTCAAGGTGGAGGGATGAATAGTAACCGATCGATTGGCTTGGCAAACTTCAGAGAGGGTGATTTACCGATCGATCGGCCGATCGATCGGGTGAACAGTAACCCGATCGATCGGTCACTATTCACCGATCGATCGGTGAACAGTAACCCGATCAATCGGTGAACAGTACCCGTGAATAGTAAAAACAGTTTTTTTCCGATCGAACGCTCCAATTGCCGTTCGATCGGCCGATCGATCGGTGAACAGTGCCGATCGATCGGTCGATATAGATCTGGAGCTTAAAAGCTTTGTTGTCCGAAAAAATGGAGGAGAGGAAGATTTTTTGGGTTTGTAGCAGCCAAGGAGGTGGTATGAAAAGCTCCTCCAAGGTTGGTTTTTATGTTTTTGTGTATTTTAGCTTAGATTTATGTTTGTAATGTTAATGTAGGAGTAGAAATTGTAACTTTATTACATTGTAATTTATTTTCCTTCACTTTCTTGCCATTTTCTCTCACTTTCTTAGCAACCAAACACTAGTTTTACTTAGTAATGTTAGATTTACCTTCATTTATGCTCTTTATTATGAATTTTAGTAGCTAAACATCTCTTGGGTGTGATTGTGAAAATCCACCAAGGATCTTCAAGTATTTTAATGAGGATTTATGAACTTCAAAGTTTTATTCCTAGATTTCAATTGTTCTATTCGGTTGAGTGTTAGATTTATTTGAAAACTTAGATTCATAACTCATTTGGTAATATTTATGCACAATTCAACAATTGGTATAAATCTTGCACATTTCTAGGTTTGTTTCTAGGGTTCTATTAATTGGTTTAATTTCTACACTCAACTAAATATGAACTCAAGGTTTTATGGTCAAAATATTCCGAATCAAGAATCCACGGTGTGATTCTTGATTTGAGTTATAAAAATCCTCTATTGAAATTCTTGTTGAAAATTGGTGGATTGAATCAATCATATCCAAGCTTTCCATTTTAATTGTTTTACATTTAAATCAATTGCCTAGTTAATTGCATTAATTTTGATTGCACTAGTTTAGTAAATCAAAACCCCATCAAAAACCTAAAGATTTTCGGTCATTTTATTTTTCCTTTTATTTTAGATCCAATTCCTCACATAATTGCAATTCGATCCTAGGCTAGATTAGTGTGAGTTGAGTGCTAGAGCCTATATTTGGCTAGGTCCCTTGGGAGAGAACGATACCGGATTACCGGTTTATACTTCATCGCGACCTCCGTACTCTTGCGGGGTACTAACTCCATTTTGTAGTTTTCGGAGCGAGTCATGAGGACCCTGAAAGCATAATCAAAACTAAAGCTTCTGTAGGTGGCCTAGGAATGTCTTGGAGTGGTTGTTAGTTTTCTTGTTTGGGAGTTTGCTCCTTTTCTTCCCCCTTGCTATGGGTTTTGTTGCCAATCTCTGGTTTGTTTGCTTTGGTGGTGGTGGTTGTTATTCCTGGCTTGCTATAGGATCTTCAACCCTTTCCTTGGCTTTTTGTATCTTAGCTTTCTTCTCAACAAAAATTACATTTTGTTGTTCAAAAAAAAAATATATATATATATTTCCTCTAATCTTTCTTTAAGAGTACTCGTACCTTGTTTTTTTGAAGGCCAATAACGTGCAAAACTTTAGAGTATTGACATAAAAAGGACTTCTCTTTAAGTAATTATTATGTATGTATATATTTATAGAATTGCACGTTGGTGAATTGTGATCTGGCAATACGAATCAAAACAAGGAAATAGCCTCTCTGCACTTGTGCGTTGAGCTATCCTTTTAAATATCTATACTAAAGGGGAACACCAGTTTGGTGTTTTCCTCTTTTTGCAGCTGCGTCAATTTTTTCTTTTAGCAAAATTATTGGAAAACAAATCTCTTGTACAGAGTTTAGTTGTGTTTCATCTTTTATTAATCTTAGGATCGACTTCAAAACTATAAGATATAACTACATAAGTTCAGGTCCAACACGAAAATCAACTAGTTCAGTTTGTGTAAATTTTCAGCCTTGGATTACGGGTTCAAAAGAAAATACTCCACTTAATGTGATGTCACGCTATTTTGTTGATCTGTATAATTTGAACGACTTGTGATACCATATCAGCAAAATAATGTAGTACCACAGTTGCATTGAGGGATGGAAATCGAGGGATGAACAATTTGCATAATATTATCTTTTTGAGCACTAATCCATGGCTGCTAAACAATTTGTAACAGACCACTCATAATATATATATATGGAGGGATGACAACGAGCAGGTTTAGATCGAGAGACCTCTCTATCTTATCCTCCAGCCCCGTTTTCTTGGTGTTAGAGTTTTTTAAAACACATCATGAACAAAACAAGAAATAAAATCATAAAAATAAAGTAAAAATCAAATAATTATATTTTAATAAAATATGTATATATAAAAAAATAAATATACATTTATAAACTGGTCGGGTTCGAGTTAGGGCTAATGTTTGCACTTTATTCTTAAACTCTTCCTGCTCGTCCCGCCTCACTTAATTAGTATCACTACATATTCATCCTAATAAAAATAAAACAAGACAAAATTTTGAAATATCGAGTTTAAAATTTTAAAATATCGAGTTATTTTGACATTCCTATATAGTATGCCAAGATTTTATACACAAAATATGTCAGCTTATTGTGGGAGATTTTATACACAAAATATGTCAGCTTATTGTGGGAGTACTACTATATCTACATGGAAACAATATCACAATTAATAGACAAATATATATGATATAGCGCCCAATCAGCCTTCATCACCGTGTGCGAAGTCTGGTGGGCCCATCCAAAACTCAAGAGTTTTGACGCGTATTTGACTCTACAAAAGCAAAAACCACCGTGTAACCACCCGCAACAGCCGCAAGCCGCCTACTTTTTAGAGTCCGAATCTTCTCTCTGTATCGGAAACCACCACCAAAATCTTCACTCTCCAATCACCATTTAGCTCACACGCGTCGCTCATTTGACGGCTCCCATTAGCTATCACCGCCACGTGTCTGGTCACGGTTGCAAGAACACCTCAACCCGACAGCGCCAACCGACTTAGACCGACCAAATCGGCCACGTCAGACTAACACGTTGTTTCCTCACACGCTTCACCGAGCGCCACGTGTCCTCCCTCAAACGGCTAGTTTTGTAGATCTTTATATCAGACACTTCCAGTCCTTTCCAGTAAAATTACGAAATTTCACGGTTCAACTAGATATTCTCTTTTAATTCTGATTTCCGATTTCTGAAATTTGAAAAACCCAAAACCTCATCTTATAAATAAAACTTGTCATTTTAAAGAAAAGCTCCATAATTGTAAAAAGGCGGTTCTTTGTTTCCTTCTTCAGACAAACCGTTATTCCAATCACCTATTACTCCACAACCACAATTTAGGGTTTCTCTCATACCAGGTTCCCGTCTTTCCCTTTCTCTCTCTATATCTATATGTGCCTGTATGTATATGGTGGTTTGTTTTGGTATCTGATAGAGATTATGCAATAGATACATTTCTGATTGGTATTGGGTTGGGGGGTTCATGCTCTGTTATTTTTGTTAATTCCAGATTGGATTTTTTTTGTTGGGTTAATTCTGATTTTTTGTATTTGGGTTGTTTGTTGTTTGGTTTGATGGAAAAATCAGATCTTGTTGGGAGTTGTTGCGAGGAGTTGAGCAAGAAGATGGCTTTGGGGAAGAAATGTGGGTCGAATGCGAAGCGTGCAAGCGAAGGGTTAGGGTTAGGGTTAGGACATGTTCGGTATACAAGGTCGATGAGTGGGAAGAGGATTGCTATATCGAGCAATATGGAGGTTGATTCCACGGTGATAACACCGAAAATGAAGAAGCATTGCAGTGAGAAAATGACTTTGAGTTCTGAGAAGTCTCTGCTTGAAGCCTTGCCTCAGGACATTCTGGTTAGTATATATTAATAACTAGATATAGAAATGTGTATACTAAATTGGGTTTTGTGATTGAACAGTGTTGTTGAAATCAATTTGGGATTTTGTTTTGCAGATTAGGGTATTGTGTGGTGTTGATCACGATGATCTAAAGCAGCTTTTCCATGTATCAAAACTGATCAGAGAAGCAGTAAGTTGCGATTGTTACCAAAAATTGAAAATCTTTGGCTTTGATTGTAGCTTGTTGTGGTGATATATGATTGTTGATTGTGATTTGTGTTTCTGTTAATTGACAGACTTTAATTGCAAAGCAGTGGCATTTTGCATATAGCACGCCTTCGAAGACTTCAGCTTTTGAAAATTCTATTGATTTGGGGGATGCGGCTGGCTGTGAAGAGGTCGAGGCCCCCAATGCTCCGAAACAGTTTCGGTCTTACCGGTCTCGATTGAGCGGGAAGAAGCTGGCTGACATTTCAGTGGCCTTGTTTGCTTCACCAGATGACGAGCGGTGGCCAAGGAAAGATATATTTATGGATATGGAAATGGAAACAGCAATTTGAGTTTTAAGTTATGGAGGAGTTCTGTATAGCCATTGTTGTGTTGTACTTAGTAGTAGCAGCTGCTGAAGTTGCTTAGTTGAGAATTGAGATCTGATGGGCAGATCTCTTTTTCTTTGTACATGTCTATAATATTTATATTACAAGCCTTTGTCTTCAACCATTTCATTGAAGATGGGTTGGCTTGTTTGTATCTGTTTTGTACATTTTAGGGTTTTGTTGAAGGGCTATGCTAGCCCTTCCCTTCCAAATAGTTTAGGGTGTACAGATGAGTATTTATACTCTTTCATGTTATTGTGATTCAATCTAATATATAGAATATCTTCCTCTTTCCTTTATTGTGTGATTTTTCAATCAGAGGCATTTCTCCCTTTTCAATTCCTTTGTTTGTTTCAAGTATTCTCTATTTTCTGGGAGGGTGAGTTTTCCTTGATGGTGGTTTGTAATGTTCTCTAGTAATGTTCTCCTCACATATTATGTGAGATGTGGGAGAATATGAAGATGTGGGGGAGAAATCCCATTTTTCAAAACCCGAATATGAGAAAGAAAAGTTGGTTTTAGTGCTACAAATTGTTGTTTTGAGGACTCGGGTTATGCGTAATCTGCATTATGTATAGTTTTGGAGATGGATTATTTTGGTGATTATATACAAAAATGCCTCAAAAGATGTATTGCCCCTGAGGATTCAACAGTTTTGACGCTATGTAATTGAGTTTACGGCTTGGGAAAATCTGGTATTTCGTAGGAGATAGCTGGCATTTAGCATGTACAATTAACAAAATTAAACATATGACAACATATTTGAAAATTTTCTCCCTGAGTTCAATTTGGACAAATATTAGTAAGTGGTGTCTTAGCAGCTGCCAGGCAATGTTTGCAGAAAAGTAGTAATGCTAGTGATCACTTAAAGAAGCACGAAAACGAATTCGAGGACAGATACGAGCACCAAAGAAAGATGAAAATATGGAAACGGCACCTTAGCCTAGGTGATGACTAACAGCTCAACAAAGGTTGTTGAATTATTTCTATATATTTCCATTTGGAAAGGCAGTATGAAACTTCCACCATAATTGGTGCTTACTGGTTATACCAAAAGGGCATCTTTACTGGAGGTTGAAGGAACTAGCTAGATCTGAAATTATAGGAAGACAACATTGTCGCAGGCGGATTTTAGTGCATTACCTTCTCCCCTGAATTATCATATGGTTATTTCGATAGACATGCTCTTGGTTCTTTCTGGGCATTTCTATAGTTAACTATTGCTTATATCACTTCCCAAATCAGGAGCAGAGGAGAGCTCCCTGTTTGTTTCCCGTTTTCTTGTCATTGATAGGATGCTTAAGTGGTTTGTTTTTTAGTTTTAGTTTGATTATAACATTGGGCTTCTCATGTTTCCATTCAGCCATGGTTTAAAATGTCTGTGCCTTCTCCATCTCTGTTCCATAATCTGTTAGTTAGAATGTTTATGTATTTATGTAGGTGGGATTTTTAGGAAGAATTGATCAGCTCGGCAAACCTAGTTCATGAGGCCCAAGCAATTTACAAAAGAGGGAGATAGTGAGAATGCGTAGATCTTTTTTGGACAATTGGCACTCCGATGATTAAATCAAACAAACTCAATCTCAATGAACTAAACAAAAATGCCCTCAATACTAGCTCTCATGAACGTACCTTATTTCTCAATTGCATAGGGTATTTAGAAGTTTCAAAGGCCCTATTCCATCTAGGAATAGTATTCATCCTCTTCTAAGAGTCAATCACTTTTGAGTTGGTTTAAAATGGATTTGAATTTATATTCAAATGTCCTAGTCCAGGCTAGCTTAGGACTCTTCCCATTGGACCTGTCTATTGAATGCTTTGGGATCAATTCATCTTGTTGGGTCAATTCTCTTTAGATCGGCTTGACACGTTTATTCTCTGGACTTTTTTATTCACTTGGCCCACAATTTGTATCAAAATGAGATGGTTCACTTTGAAAATACAGCTCATATCAAACAACAATTGGCTTACCTCTTCTTACCATTTCCCCCTGCTTTTACATGCTTCAAAGGCTAGGAATGGCAGCGGGGCGGGTATGGGTCAGGGATCCCTATCCCACCCCCGCCCCGTTTAAGTCTACCCGTTCCTCGACCCCGACCCGCGCCGGGTTGACCCCTCCCACTGCCCCGCCCCGCCCCGATTAGATTAAGATTAGTTCATTTTTTTTTTGAATGAGATATGAATTTTTTAAATTAGTTAGAACAACCTAACATAATTTCCCACAACAAAACTTGCTAAATAACAAATAATCTAAAGTTAATAAATTTGCATAAGAGTCAAGGTTAAAAAACAACAAAAGAAAAGAAAGATCCAAAAAGCCAATAAATTACTAGTTCAAATAGTCAAGACACCTAAAAAAATGATATTTTAGTATTTTTAATATGTAATCGGGTCGGGGTTGGGTAGAGATTACCCTTTTCCCATCCCTGCCCCAAACCCTAATGGGTATATATTTTTATCCCCATACCCGACCCTACCCGATTAAAAAGCCCCCAAACCCACCCTATTAGGGTCGGGTCGGGTCAGGGCCGACTATCCGGGAGATTTTGCCATCCCTATCAAAGGCTATATAGCAGCATTAGCTCCACCAGCAATTTCTAGCTAGTCTTGAAGACAGTATCTTAAAATGTTCACGGACTTAAATTAGCATAAGCTTTGAGGACTCTACTGATCGATTTACATGCAAATCAGAATTACGTTAAACTTTGTCGTCGGACTTCAAATCAATTAGTGGATAAAGGATTTAGTAGCAGTGGACAACTTCATCAACTAGTGTAATGGGTCTAGTGACAACTTGATGACTGCTACTAAACCTTCTTACGCTAATGAAAGCCCTTGCAGAACAATTACTACGAGAGCCTTTCTTTCTTCTATATGCAGTGGTGGAATCAAGAATTTGTTTCGCCGGACGCCAAGTTGAAATTTTTTTTTTAGCCTATTGATACGATTATTATACAAATATTATATTTTAAATTTTTTTCACATATTTCTAAGTACAAATATTAGATATATATTAGGATGCAAGACTAAATTTATACATAAAAAAAAAAATTCATCTCCCATTCCTTCTCAACAAAATATGACTAATGTAGACAACTTTTTTTTTATTTTTTTATAAGCAATCAAAATGTTTAGAAAAAGACATACTGAAAGGGGGCTAAACTCTATACAACCAACATATACAAAAGTCTTAAGCCTATAAAACTTCCTATCTATGTAACTAGATGCATATACAGGTTGTCAAAAAGACAAAAAAAATAAATAAAGATTAATTATATTTTGTATATCAATCAGCTGTTAAAGTAGAACTTGACATTTTTTCAAATAACCTTTTAATTTGTATTTGACAATAAGTCTATTTGTTGGATGGTGCACATTAAAAATCTATAGATTGTGTAGATTTATAAGTTCACATACTATCAATTTTAATGGGTTAGAACGTATATGAAAAAAAATGGATAGGGCTCATAGTCCACAATATACAAGCTTTTATATTTTTTGGATTACAGCCATAGGTTATAAATTGTGAGGTACCAATAAAATAATTTTTTAAATATTTACACTCTATATAATATAAGACTAATAAGAGAATTGTATAAAAGTCGAAGGGGCCGTATCTAGTTCTGGCATTTATCAAAATTGTTCGAGTCTCACTATCCCTTTTCCAGTGTAATTAAGGGTTTCATAAAGAACCCAATTGATTTGACAGCAGGAGAAAAAATTGCATATCCCATGAAGCTAGGAGGACCTTGAGCCCAAAACAAGGTTTGGGTGCTTATGTAAAAGTCTTGTGAAATGAGGGAACAAGAATGCAAATTAGTAGAAGTAATGGGTAAATATACAAATAGGAAGCACCGCATTGCAAAGTCGGTCTTCAGTTCACTATAAAGCCAAGGGCTCGTACGAACTACAAATATTTCCTCTCTCTCTCTCTCTCTATCTCTCTCTCCCTCCCTCTCTGATACAGAGTGACTTGAAGATCCTTCAATGGCGTCGGCGAAACGGGAACTACAGCGACCTGAATTAGACGAACCTGAAGCGAAAAAGACAAAGGTATCTGAAGAGGAGTCTTCGGAGCCATGGAAAACCCAGCGACGAGTGGTGCTCAACCCTGCCGATTGCGATTTGGGTAAGTGCCTCGTGACTCATTCTTCGGCTTCTCAATTCTTTTTCGAATGTCATTTGTTGCATTTTCGAGGCCTAACGTTTTCAATTAGCTAATTCTTTCTCCGAAAAACCATTTTCACTCTTAATTTCTCACCATTGCTTGTGTATTGATACACCCACACACAAACACAAATATTCATGCACGCGTGTATGTATTACTCTCACATGCCGTTACAAAAATGTACTCCTAAAATTTCTAATGTAATTTGATAAAATCTAGAACTTTTCAAACACCGAGCTCTGTGTTGTAAACTTATAACAATGCTATGCTCTAAAGTTTTGACAACCTTGCAGATTCTTGTGCTTTTTTAGTTTTAGTGCCCACTTTGCCATTATAATTTTTAGCCAATGTTACATGGGGTTGTTCGTGTTGATAGACAATATTATTTCGGGGCCAAAATCAAGTAGGGCAATATAAACATGCACAACAAGTAATTAGGGCTGTAATCAAGCCGAGCTAAATTGAGTAGTGAGTTATTCAATCTTTTTAGCTTTTTGAGTCTAGTTCAAGCCAAGCTAAGAAAATTAATGAGCTCCAAAATGTGTTCAATGTTGACTTGTTTATATCACGAGCTGGTCAAGCGAATTTTTAGCGATTGAGCTTGAGTAGATTGCTCTTTTTTAGGGTCCAATAATCCTATTTGACTGGGTTAGTTCAATTACACAGTTTGATGGGTTGGGGAATTTGTGCAAAGATTGGTGTTGCTCTGCTTTTATGAATTACTTGATGAACTATAGTTCTGATGAGCCTGCTGCAACATATTATATGTCTAATGGTCAAAGCCTATCAACTTATGCAAAAAATTTAAATGCTTGCAACATACCCTCTCGACATTGGCTCGTCTATCATGCTAAATCTCTCTCTCTCTCTCTCTCTCTCTCTCTCCATGTAATATCAACCAGGACCATTCCATAGGGCTCAAATTGGACAAATAATGAGCAAAAGTATCATCCTATCTTATGAACTCGCATGCTGCAGAACATGCCTATAATTTGCTGTTCATATAATCATCTTTTCAAAATGTGCACCAACTAACAACCCACTGGCTTCTTTATCAGTGAAGTGGACTTTATCCTTCCTATCCTCAATCAAGTCTCTTCACCCATAATGAGAATGTACAAGCAACTCCGTTTGCCGAGTCGCGTTGAATTTGCAAAGATGATCCTTACCCTCAAGTGGTTCATGAACACTTTATCAATTTAACTAATGACTTCTACATCAACTTTGTGATCTTGGGTGCATGGTGGACTGACAGTTCTTTGATGACCTTGAAAGACCGTAATATGATTTGTCTTTTATGTCAAATTTCTGAGTCAAGCATCTTGTTATTGATGTCATCTGCACTTTTAAATCTTGTCCATATGTCATCCCTACCCTTAATATGTGCAGTTGTGGAATTACTTTTCACACAAAAAAAAAAAGGAAAAAAAATGCCCCTGTAGTATTATTACCATAAAAAGTTTCCACGAAGTAATTTATTTGTATAAAGCTAGGCTTAAAAGCATAATTTCTTTCTTTATGACTGATAGTAAGACAACTTAAATTGTAACTTGTTTCTCCAGATTTCAATATTGAAGGCAATGGTCTGCAAGGTTCTGCACTTTGGGAGCAGGGATTTGCTTATTGCTGGTCTGGTGCTCGTGCCAATGTGGGAATAACTGGAGGCAAGTATTGTTTTGGTTGCAAAATCATATCAGCTCAGCTAGTTGATATGGAAGACACACCACTTGATCAGCAGCATGTGTGCCGCCTAGGCATCTCGAGAGGGGATGATAGTGTTGGAAACCTTGGGGAGACTCGGCACAGCTTTGGTTTTGGTGGCACTGGAAAATTCTCTAATGCCGGAAAGTTCTCTGATTATGGTGAAAAATTTGGGGTAGGTGATACAATTGTTTGCACTGTTAATCTAGAAAACAAATCTTTGGCTTTCATTGGTTTCTCCAAGAATGGAAAGTTGTTGGGTACTGCAAAGCATTTCAATGCTGGGTCAGATGCTCTTGGAAATGTGGATTCTCCAATTAGAAAGCTACAGTGGGAGATGACACTCTTTCCCCATGTTTTGTTGAAAAATGTTGTAATAGAGGTGCAGTTCAGTCCTGAAGATGGACTCATTCCTGAAGAAGGCTACAAACCTTGGGCTTCTGCTCTTGAGGATGGAAATGCAATAATGGGACACACTTTTCCAAACCCAAGGGATTGTGAAGTGTTGATGATGGTGGGTTTGCCTGCTTCTGGCAAGAGTACTTGGGCAGAGAAATGGGTGAAAGAGCACCCTGAAAAGCGATATGTTTTGCTTGGAACGAATCTGGCTTTGGATCAAATGAAGGTTTTTTTCTTCTTTTCTTTCGGTGAAGTTGTTTCTATTTGTGTGCTTTGCAGAATCAGGGTTATCTATCAATGATCTTGCCTATTGTTAATTTTCCCTGATGAAAGTTTGACTGCCTTATAGGTGCCTGGACTGCTGCGAAAGCAAAATTATGGTGAAAGATTTGATCGACTGATGGACCATGCAACCGGAATATTTAATACCCTATTATCCAGGGCTTCCAAGACACCTCGTAACTACATTCTTGATCAAACAAATGTCTACAAGAATGCTCGTAAACGTAAAATGAAGCCTTTTGCAAATTATCGGAAGGTAACTGCATCATGGTCATGGTGAAGATTATATGTTGGAATATTATTCCGGAGTTACCATTTCTTGCAAAGCATTTTTTTGGGGGGTTATGTATTTTGACCTTTAGGATAATATACACCCAAAACAGGTTGCTGTCGTGGTTTTCCCAATACCAGAAGAGCTCAAATCTCGTGCCGATAAAAGATTCAAAGACATGGGAAAAGAGGTTCCGGCTGAAGCAGTGAATGAAATGTTAGGTATCTAAATAATGCTTAACATTAGCTTGCCTTCTTAGAATAGTTTTTGTTGCTCTTTCTCCAATTTAAATTAAACTAATAGCTAATTTGTGGATGTGATCTGCAATTTGCCTATGGTAGCCAATTATGTTTTGCCAGTGAGTAAGGACATGCCTGGTGCAGATGAGTATTTCGATCAGGTAATTGCCAAGAATATGACTTCTTTTTTTTTATGTATTTGTTGAAAATGCAGCTAATACTCTTATCTATGGTTAGGTCATCTTTACTGAACTTAACAGAGGAGAGTCACAGAGATATTTGGATGAGATGAAGCGTGCCCTAGCATCCAGAGCAACTGTGCCCCCACAGAGCATTTCACCTTATTCTCGCGAAAGTTCTGTCCAGTCCTATAACAGTTCTTCAATGCTAAATCAAGGAACTTTTTCAGGTTTTTATGTCTCCCTTTTGCAAGCCCCCCTTTGTTAGTCTGAAATTGCAACTGGCATCTGCTGATTTATTTTATGGTTGCGTTTCTTAGGATATTCCCCTCAGGGTTCAGTCTGTGGAGGACGTTGGCAAAGTTCATATTCACCTCGGCCTCAATTGAATTATGATTACCAAAGACCTGGTCAAGTAAGTGAAAATGGTTCATTTCATCCTAAGGCCATGATTCTGAAATGAGGTATTTGGTTAAAGCTACAGTTTCTGTTAACTTCTTTTGGATAATGATTTGCCACTTGGAGATGTTCAATAAAGCGTTTACTGTACACACCTTGATATATATGTAGTTTCTTTTGAATCTGTAGTTTCATTATTGTCTTTTCAATTGGTCTAAGAGTAGAATGAATGAATTGAAGAAGAATTACTGCTTGGATGTACATCTTCACATATTCCCTGTGTCATGTTAGTTTTTATTAGTTGGAAGTTGATATGTTGAGTGGTACAGGTGAACTCTGCTTATTGTGGGGGTGGACCACCCGGAAGAATGGATTCATTTTCTGTAGCTCATCAAGGCAATCAAACTGCTCATGTTCTGAATGCTCCTTATGGGAGTTATGGCCGGTATGATCATTCACGGCAAAATGACATAGAAAGCAGAATTGGCAATCCCAGTGTTGGTACTGATCATTACAGGATTTATGGAGTGGGTGGATCCTACAGCCATCCAAATGTTGAAAGCAGGAATTTCATTTCGGGTGGTGCAACTGGCCTTTACCAGAGTGGCATGGCTGAACCCTCTTCTTACAGCAGTTATGGTGAACATGCAGCTTTCCCGGGTTCAGGAGGTCCCCAAGCTGATCTGCAAGCTTCTAGACAGTCGACATTTCTGCCTAGTGGTACCTATTATGGTAGGTATTTTAACGCATTACTTACTGTCTATGACACTTTTTCTTTCGTCTTGTGATCTGGTTTTGTGTATGCCACACTATACCTGTATTTGCCACGACTACTAAAAATTGTATTAGGACAACATAGTCTATAGTTATAACTTTTACTATATACAGTCACCCAAGGATGCTGTTGCTATTGTTGTTTATTAACCAACCATATCAAGATTTGTTGCTGAAGTCTATGAATATTTTGTAATATTGGTGACTATAAGATGTTGAAGAATGACTTCTTGACTGTTTCTTGATGCATATAAGATTTAACGGAAACTATTCTATGGATATCAGGTCTATGAATTATCATTGTTACTTGTCATAGTAAATGATGTTTTAAACACTTAAATCATATAATTTGATTGGGGAATTTTTCAGGTTCACCTTATGGAACTCCAATCCCAAGGCCTCCATACGGAAATCTTGTTACTGAAATGCAGCCTGCTCGAGGATATGTCCCTCCTCGTCCAAGGTACTACTGAATGCGGAGTATTGGACGAGTTAAAGTTTGGAAATCCAGAGATCAGTGATGGTGAAAATACGGCACCCCAAAACTATCATAAAAAAACTGACAGAAGCCTAGAGAGAGAGAGAGAGAGAGAGAGAGAGCATGGTGCAAGATCAGGACAAATGACTGATTCTTTCTTCCCCCTAGTTATTTCTTCTGTGAATATATGGCGTTGTATGGAACATGAACATTTCTACTTCAATTCTTGATAAGGGTTTGTAATTGTCTTCCATTTACTGAACCAGAGGACAGTGTTGATGCTGACATTGGTTGTAATTTTGTCTCCCGAGTTGAAGCTTGAATTGATGGCTCTGATAAGAATGTTACAGCTGCTTTTACAAAAAAGTTCAATTGAACCAAACAGTACCTTAAAGTTCAATATGGCTTAACACAACAACGGTCTAGTGGATGAGAGCCTAATGCAATGGGCTTCGGGGTTCCCAGTTTCAACCCAACGCTAGACCCAAAGGCTCGAGTCTTGGCCCAGTAGTACTCCAAGTTAACAAAACTAGAGGGTGACTAGATGCCTTGCTAATAAGTTTTAAGTTATAAGTTATTTTTAATAAGTTATTTTTAAAAATAATTTTTTTTAAAAAACGTAATTAGACGTTAGTTGTTTTTTTAAACTACTCATCTAAACATATTTTAAAAAAGTTCTAAGCATAAGTCATAAGTTATTAAATAAGTTACGTCTAAACACTCTTTAGATTAAATATCTCTGATCAAATAAGTAAATAATAAAAATCAAGGGTCCATTCCTTGTGAGTTGTGTTATTACGGGAAAATAATTGGTGTTTTTTTTTTTTTAGAAAAAAACAATAATTTAAGTTACCATGCAGGATTTTGTGATTATTCTCTAATCTTTATGTGCATTTCTAGTAAAATTATAGGAGAACTATAAGTTTCCACGTGGGATTATTAAATAGAAATATTATTTAAAAAACCTTTGTGACTATCAGATTTGTGGAGAGAAAAGAAAAGGACCGGTGGTTGATTTTTTCCTCGCTTCTCTACCTCATTGACCAAGCAAACGGACAATTCAATGTTAGAGAAAATGCAATCCATTTTAATATATATGCAATATATATATATATATATATGTTTATTTCTCGTCATCCTCATGTCATGACTTTTCTTTTGATCAGATGCTAACACTCAAGGCAGAAAGACACCTTTGGGGTGCCTATTTTCCAATCCTATAACCCATCAGGGCATCACCAAGCTACTTAGCTAGTGGAGGGTAGGTGTCAACAATATAGTGACTCTTGAAACAAAGTATTAATATAATTGGCTAAGGACATGAAGAACCAAACAAAATTGGCCCTCCTTGTCTTTTCCTATCAGCTGCCACTTGTAAGATCCCCACCCTAGCTCTCTGATGACATTCCCTGGGTAGTAGACAAGGTACAAAGATTGGGTAATGATGCAGACATTTGGAGAAAAGCATGGTTGGTAGAACATGGTGTTCTTATGGTTTAGGGGACAAGAGCTTAAGGGGTCTATTCCATTCCAGTGAAAAGATGTATATATATATATATATGAAAGCCAAATTTCCAAGTGGTGATGTCAATTTTCCAAGTTTAGTCAAGTTTAGACAAGAGCTTAAGGGGTCTCTAATCTTATCTTATCTTCTATGTTGGAGATGGAAGAAGTGGCTTTGTTATGCAAAAGTCCTTGCTTTGATCTACTTTTCTAAACCTTGCAAAGTAATTGTTTGATGAAAATGAATGTGGAGGAGGAATGTGAAAGTAGGTGGTGGTTGAGGATACAAAGAGATTGTCATTTGAGAGAGGCAGAAAAATTAAATATGACTTTCATATTGGGTGTACTATTCAGAAGATCATCATCAAAATTTTGTTAGTCACAATGCTTTCTTTTTGATTGGGTTGATGATCCTTGTTTTAGATTAGGATTGAATTTTAGCAATTGAATTAGGTTAGTAACTTAGTATTAAGTTAGATTGTGCCATTACCCTCTCTCTCTCTCTCTCTCTCTCTCTCTCACACACACACACACACACACACAGTGTTGGTATCTTTCTGCTTGCATTGTTCCCTTCTTCTTGGTTTTTTCTGTTTGTTACCCTCTGTATGTACTCTTAAATGAATCATGAATGTGATACAAATGCTATATAAATTTGGCTTGACTACGGGTTTGGATTTTTATTGAATTATTAAATCATGGTCTAAGAATGCCATGGTAGCATTCAGTAACAATGAAAGGTTAATTCAAAGTCACAGTATAGAGAATTACACATTGTGAATGACACAACTATGTAAATCATGACACCTGATATTTTTACCACTCAGCATGTGTGTATATATATATACATATGTACTAAGGAAAGGATTAAATCAAACATAGTCACAAAAACTTCATGCTATGTTCGATGTCGGGTTTTCAAGTGAAAGAAAAATAAAATTACTTATATATATTTATTTTTTTATAAGTGTTTAAACAAAAAAAAAGGAATATTTTTGACAAGTACCTATTTATTTTTTCTTATTTTTCTAACACAATCAAATAAAAAAAATAATTGACTTCTTTTACTTTATTTTCTTTATTTTTTTTCCCTTGTCTTTCCTTTCCCGAAAGAGTAAATAGTGACTAGAAATGAGTGACAAAATCAATTCATACTTGAATTTAAAATGAACACTCTACCATTTAAAATTTCTTTGAATAAGCAGTTTGTTTGGTAAAGTTTATTTTTAAGTTTTTTTATTTGAATTTTTTTTAATTTATAAGTCAAAAAATTACCTTTTTTTTAATTTTTTTCTTTTATATGGTAATGATAAACAAAAAAATAAAAAATAAAATAAATTAACTTTTTACTTATAACTTTATAAAAAAAAAAAGCCAAACCGAAAAATACTCTAATAAGATAGCATGTAACTTAACCTACATTGTTGAATCCCTCATGCCCATTTTTAATGGGGGCCCACAATTGGAAACTAGGGCCCACCACCCCACTCCTCACATGAGTACACAGCGGACATGCCCAGCAGTGCATTTATTAGAAAATATGTGCCCTAATAGTTTATTACATTATGTGACGTGGCAACTTCAAGCCCACTTGTGTAGTTAATGTTCGGTGACCACTTGATAATAATTGTATAGATAACACACTTTATGAGGCCGTGGGTTTGTTTTAATAAATTATTGAGGAAAAGGGTTTTGCGGATTTAATCTGGTGATTCAGCGTACAATGCATGAAGAGTTTACTTGGTTAGTAAAGATGGTGACTCTGCATAAACTCGAATAGTAATTGGCTGAAGGTGCTAGCCAGTAGTGTATTGAGCTAGCTAGTCAATAAGTTAATCAAAACTATAAGGTGCTGGCCGGTCCTCCTACTTCTAAAGATAGTATCACACAACAAACTAGCATCAACAATTATGTTGATTTTATATAATATCGACGGTTGTGCTCGACTCGTTAAAAAAAATCAATTAATAGTTTATAAGGTGCTAGCCGGTTCTCCTAACTTCTAAAGATAATATCACAAAACAAACACACAACAAACTAATATCAACAATTATGTTGGTTTTATATAATATTGACGGTTGTGTTTGACTTGTTAAAAGAAATTAACTAATAGTTTATTTGTGCCATCAAAGCATGAACTCACCTAAGGAATCCATGAGATCAGCTTAAAGATAAACAACTCGACAACGTTGGAGCAGGAATTTAAGGTCCTGTTTGGAGTTAGTTTCGATTTTGGTTTTGTTTTTATTTTTCGTGTTCTTAGAATTAAAAAATTTGAGAATATTTTGTTTTTTTTGTTTTCGAAAATAAAAAAATAAAACTATCGAAAATACTATCGTTTTCATATCGTTCTCATTTTCATATGAAAACGGTTTCGGAAACTCAAAAAATATTTTTTTAATGGTTTCTGAAATTGGGCTGTTTTCTGAAAAAATTTTCGAAAATAAGTTCCGGAACAAGTTTACCAAACGCGGTTTTGACGGAAACAGTTTCCGGAACAAATCTGCCAAACGCTGTTCCGTCGAATTTCATAAAACAAAAACAAAAAACAAAAACTGAAACCACAACCAAACGGAGCCTAATCTTTCTTATCCTATAAGCCAAGATATAATAAACTAACAATTTTTAAACCAATTTCAACAAATAAATGTTTTTAGCATAAAAAAGGCCAATTTCATATCTTATTCAAACCCTAAATATAAACTCAACTCACGAAAAAAAAAAATGGCAATGGTCATCAAAGGTATCCAAGCTCAAAACTAAGCCAATCAGTTAGGCATCCAAGCTCAAAACTCTATTCTCTGGTTAATTGCCAAGAAAATGCAGAAACAAGCAAATAAAAATTAAAATCCTAAACCTCAAATTTCCCTTAGTAGCATCCAATTTGTTTTTTCCTCTCTTGCCGACTAACTCAAAGGAGACAGTTATTTCCTTCTCTTTTTTTTTGGGGGAATGCTTTATGCTTGACTTAGGTTAGGTTGGAGTGGGCTAAAAAAGTAATACTATTGGTTAAAGCTAGATTGAGTTAAATGTTTAAGTATAAATTATTTTTTTAGGTTTATTTATCCATAGCTCCACCCATGCAACTCAAGTTTAAGAAAAATGCTATTCTTTCAGAATTTTTATACAAAATTCTCTATCAGAATAATGTGACAATGACAGTTTTGTAATAAACAAGCATCTTAATGGGTTTGTGATAAGCTCACAACTTGATCACATCATTTTAGTAATAAATTCTGTATAAATTTTCTGATTATATAATATTACTCTAAGTTTAAACATAACTTGAAATTTGATAATTTTCAAACTAAGCTTAAAAGACCTACTAGTCAGCTCAGTCAACTCTACTAATGGTTCATCTGTGCCATTAGAGCATGAACTCAACTAAGAATCATCATAATTTACAGCTTCGGATTTGTTTAAGCATATGTAGATATATATGAATCAAAGAGAGCCACGGAGTGCGATAGATTGATTGACAACTGTTTCTTGATAAGCTGTTTGCATGATTGAAAAAAATAAAAGCTTCATATAAAATCTATTAATGTTGATATATATATATATATATATATATTTTTTTTATTATAGAGATTCGGATCATTAGCTGTGCGAATTAGATGCTTGAAATTTTATTCATGCCGACCAGAGCCGACGACGACTCGTGCGGTTGAGGAGGGAATCACGTGATTCCTCACATGACCTGATGGTTTGATTTGGTTTGATTTATTCTTATGATAATTATATTTTATCACTTGTAATTTGAGCGAAAATTAAATGATCTTCTTATAATTCAAAAATGAATATATAATTATCATGTGGTTTGAACTTGACAGTAAAATAGATAAAAACTATTAAAATAAACAAAAATTATGTTATAAGATTATTTTAACCATTTCATGTCTTCAAAATAGAACATCAAAAAATCAATATTGCCCTTTTATGTCAGAATAAAGATTGTTCTTTGCAAGGGTATTTTTATCTTTTTATCAAATCTGTTATGTTTCTATCTGTATTGCTTATAAGTTTAAATCATAAAGAATTATGTATTTACTTTTGAATAATAAGAGAATTATTTAATTTTCATTCAAAAGTGTAATTATACCTTTATTCTTTTGCCAGCTTTTTTCTACAACCCACTAGAACAGGCACTAGAACAGGAAATAAAATGCCGTAGGAATAGTAATTACCAAAATAGAAAATAGAAAAGACGGTAGTGGAAAAGTAACAATAAATTATAGGAAAAACAGAAAACAATTAAGAACATAATCAGAAACCTAATACCAGTTTTACCAGAAACTAAAAATGAAAATTTTAAAATATTTAGTAAAAATTTATATAAATATTTGGATTGATATTCCTATAATTGTTGTTTTTTTTTTTGGATAGGAAGATATTTTTATAAAGTATAATAAATGCGTTGTTTGAACTTAAAGAAAAAAAATGTATAAAATTGAGATTCTTTAAATTTTAAATAGTTTTCACATTTTTTTTCTTAGTTTCTTTCAAAAAATTTCAGAATGTTTTTTCAAATTTTTACGACTCGGATTAAGTTTACTTATAAATGTGGCTGGAATGCAAGATTTGGGTTGTAGATTTTGTAATATGTAATTTTTTAAAAAAATATTTTCAATTATTTCCTTCTGCTCTTCTATTTTTTTTTTTTTTTGCCCTAAACAGAAGAGTGTTTGTTTCGGTGAATATTACGAAAATACCTGGGGCATGTTGTACGGGGAATCATCGATGAAACCAAAGCCGAGGCCTCACGTGGGCCGTCGACACTCCACAGCGCTTTTTCAGCCACAGTAAAGTTGTAAACAGTTACGATAAGGTGACGCAAAACTGCTGGCATTCTCGTAAATAACACCCAAACCCAGGGGCAAATCCAATCCAACACCCCACTTCGTAATCCCCGTAACGGAATAAACCGAAACAACAATTTGACCCGCATTAAAATGACATTACAGTCCTTGTACATTCAGACAAAGGTAACAGAAAGCGGATTTCAGTCATTTAAGAAGCTTTAATGGTGGTGAAGGCAGAAAATATCTGACACAAGTTTTTGGAATCTTGAATCCTTTATCACTTTGATGAAAAAAGTAGGTTTAAATATTTACCCGGCAAACTAATAACTATATTTCCCAGGAAAATCGCTGCATTTCTCGCATTTTCCGCCGGTGCCTCGTTTTTTTAGAGGCAAATGGAAAAAAATTTCTCGGGTAAAATCTCAGGAAAGTGGAGTTTTCTCGGAATCACAAAAAAACAAACAAACATAATAAGTTACTCCCTAATTCATTCCACATCAGAACTTAAGAGCCTGTTTAGAACTTAAAAAAAGAAACAGAAGGAAATAAAAAAATATTATTTGTTATTATTTTTTTATTTAATTTTGTTAAAAAAATAAAAAAAGTAAAAAAAATAAAAAAAGAGAAAGAGAGATTGATTTCAAATTTTTTTTTATTTTTTTTATTTTCTCTTTTTTCTCCTTTTCTTTCTCTTCCCTTATCAGAAAAGTGATATTCTTGTTATCGAAAACGAGCAAACAAACCGAAGTAGTTACCTGCGCAATTGATTTCAGATCAGAACTTAATCTCCAATTCAAATGAAGATTCGAAAGCTCCGAACGTCGAAAAAAATCCTAATATTTTCATGATTTTGTGGAATTTGATTTTGTCATCAGTCAAATCTCAATATTGCAGATAATTTTAATTCAGGTGGCATCATGGAGATTCTGTGCATAGATAGGGGCAAACTAGGAAACAGACAGAGCTCACATTAATCCAGGTTCGCATTGGGTGAGCTCTGATTAATTTAGCTGTAAACTCAAGTGTTCGAAACTTTGAGAGATTTTTTTTCTAATGTATTCTTTAGTTCTAACGTGAATAACTTGTCTTTGATCAGATCAAAAAGTGAATTAGTCTTATAAGTTAGTTTAAACATTCCTAATCGCATAATTTCAAAAAATTTAATTTGGCATTATCTACTTTTAAGAAAAAATTCAATTTCCATATGGGGCTTCTAAAATAAAAATTAGCCAAGATACTTTTTGAAAATGGTAAACATTCCTGAAGTAGCAATCCTATATTGAAAATATCCTTGTCAAGTGTTACAAATTGAGGAGTCAGCTCTTTAGAAAAGAGTAGACAAAGACCTTACCTTTTATAAAAGTTTGAATTAGTATATTTCCTTATGTGTGAATACTAGGGTGCATAAAAGAACTGAAAGAATCGAAAATTGAATTAATTCGGTCTTTTTGGATCAGTTTGGTTTGAGTGAAAGGTTCAGTTCGATTCTGAATCTATAAATTGACAAACCAATAAGTTCAATTCAGTTCTCAATTTTATATTTTCTGGATCCGAACCAAATCGAGAACCGACTCAACCCGAATTAAACTGAGACTTGATCTTTATATATTATAAAAGTCTTTATAAATTGTATATATGCTATTAGATCATTGTTATTTGTATTTAAATATTTATTAATTTATGTTTGTATGTTTTTTTTTTAAAAAAAATTAATAATACAAGATCAATCTTATTATTTTATTTTTTTAAATAAATAAGTCAAATAATATACATAAAAATAAACTTGACCCCAATCAATTTAATCTGAACCCAACCTAACTCGAGATATGAAATCGAATCAAATAAACCCAAATAAAATCGGATTAGTTCAGTTCAATTATGAGTAAAAAAATCTAGAACCGATCAAGTTTGGTCGGTTCTGCGATGTGCACACCTCTAGTGAATACTTATCATCAAAGTTAATGATTTTGAAAATAACTAAAATTCTTGCATTGATGTGATGGCGATTAAAAACTCTTCCATAGTTAAGTAAGAAATTGGATATTGAGATCACGACTAGGTCACTTCAGAGATGGAAATCCATCGATTAGGGGCATCTCTTGAGCTAATGGCAAGATTTATGAGACATCAAAGGTTAGATTCTCGGGATTCATATTTATCTAGGCCCTATGCTCTCATTACTTGCACGGCTCTAACTAAGCTAAATAAATAATTTTGGCCGAGCTGAAATTCACAAGATTTGATCGTCGGAAACACTTCAAATACGAAATATTAATTTTTTAATTCCTATGCCCATTATATACTATTTTTAAGAGTTAATATTATTTATTAAAAATATATAATTTGATAAAAATTGATGATACATCTCCAATAAGTGAATCGATGATTATTTATCCTTTTCCATAATTTTTTTGTCAAAAGTAAAGTTGATTGTTTTCCATTTTTTCAAGAAGATACCTTATCCATTAATCATTTTCAGAACTTTATTAATGGGTTAATTTTAATACTCATTCTCTATGTTTCTGCTGTTTTTTTTTTTTACCGTTTTACTCGAACTACGGGTTCCAGAATGTCCTTTATTAACATGCGCCTCAACCGCAGTGCGCACCCACAAGGGGATTCAACGCCATGTGACTACAGGGTACGTGGCAGGATTTGAGAGGGTGTGCGCAAATCACACCACTGTGGAGGTTAGGTGCTTTCTGCCCTTATCTGTCAGCTTCGTCTAAGGTGGACTAGTCACTATTAAAACTTTTTAAATATTCATTTTTGTATATTTTTCAGCTCTTTTTTCGTATAATACGCAAGGGATTGCTCTCTTCCTCGGCTCCTCTGGTGCTTGAAGCCTCAGGAGAGAGAGAGAGAGAGAGGGAGAGAGAGAGAGAGATTGCGAGCAGCTTTGTGTCTCAGATTCGTTCTGACTGCAAGCTCTCTGTAACCCAGTACGCAATATTTTACATATATATTTGGATGTTTTGTTTTTGTTCGTTTATAGTGAGATTAATTTAGTTTCTTCCATGGCGGATTTATCCTTTCAGTTATAGGTATAGACATAGTTATGTATTTGTATGCCTGTATTTATCTTTGTTACTTTATTTACAGAACTAAGTGCTTGCGTTTTTCTTATAAGCTGCCAATTTATTTGTGATAAGTTCGCGAAAAATTGCTTTTTTTTTTTTTTACATAGAAAAAAAAACCCATATATAACATTTTGACAACAAGGTGAAAATAATTAAAGCAGGCTTGGGTTTTGATTTGATGACTCCATGAGTAGTTTGAGTTAATTGCCTTCGTGATAAAAGTTTTTTAGCTAATGGCGAATCTGTGTTTGTTTCTGAAGCTTTATCTGCAATTGTGTTTATATACATATATTTGTATGTTGCTCCTACTTTCTCTATTTTTGAAAATGGATTCACATGTTAATGGCTGATCTTTTCCAGGTTTCAGTGAATCAGTGTAGCATTTGATGCAAAAGGGTGTTCTAATTTTGTGTTTTTGTTTTTTATTTTTTTTCCTAAATCGTTGGATGTAGTTCTTGAGTTAAGACCTTGAGTTTTGATTTGATATGGATCCAAAGAGGAGGAGGGACTCGCCCGAGTCGCCGGGCTCGTCCGAGTCGATTCGCTTTTCGCCATTCCCTGACGAGGTCTTGGAAGGAGTTCTCTCCCTCGTGAAGTCCCACAAAGATCGAAGCTCAGTCTCGCTCGTGTGCAAAGATTGGTACAACGCCGAGCGATGGACTCGAACCCACGTATTCATCGGCAATTGTTACTCCGTCTCGCCGGAGATCGTAGCCGGGAGGTTTACGAAGATTCGGAGCGTGACTCTAAAAGGGAAACCCAGGTTTTCGGATTTCAATCTGGTTCCTGAGAATTGGGGGGCCGATATTCACCAGTGGCTCGTCTTGTTCGCAAAAGCATACCCCTTTCTGGAGGAGTTGAGGCTCAAGAGAATGACTGTAACTGATGAGAGCTTGGAATTCTTGGCTACTTCCTTCCGAAATTTCAAATCTCTTTCGCTTTTGAGCTGCGATGGGTTCAGCACCGATGGCATCGCTGCCATTGCCACTCATTGCAAGTAAGCCTCTTTTCAGGGTAATTCTGATTGTCATTTTATTCTTTTGAATGTTGACTTGGAATATGTTTTTTTATTATTTTCAATCGATTTCTAGCTTTTGTTATGAAAATTTTAATTTATTTAACGTGGGTTTGTTTGGTATGAGATCTGAAAATATTATGGGTTGAAAAAATTTGCATATGAATATGAAATGGTTGATAAAATGAATGTGTTATGGGATAAGGGAGAGATGGTTTGTTCTCTTGTTTTTACCGTAAAAAGCAGAAGCTTTTAGTGGAAATTGAAGTGCTTCTGCTTTATGTTTTCTTTCTTTTTTCTGTTGCTTTCTTGATGTGACGTTTGACCCGTTAATTTAATGGATGCCATGTTCTTGATGTCATACCCCTCACAAATATCCCCATTTTCATTGGGTAAGAAACACCAAATCCTAATTCTCCCAGACAGAGTAATTTAATAGAACCACCCATTTGTTTTGTTTGTTTTTTTTAAAGGACTGATATTTTTCATATTGTGGAACCTTGTACGTGGTTTTGTTACTGTCAAGTATTCTTCTTAGATGGGTGATTGAAGGATGATGTTATAAAAATAACATTATGTTTTATGTTAACGAAATTGATAAGTACAGGGGTTAGCAAATCCCTAAAATAGCCATTGTTGACGAATGGATGAGATAGGCCAGATTGTAACATTTATACCATCTTTTTTTTTCAGTTGAACTCAAATCCTAGATTCTGTACATGTTTGATCTTCAGAATGAATAAATTAGGTTTAGCAATAAATCTTATTATGAGCATATAGTATGAGGGGCCCAGATATGTCACCTACAACTCACTAGAGTTAATATATCCCGAATCATCGATGGTCTTTTGGTCAATTGTTCAGAAACAGTGGCCTTCTCATGGCCATCAACTCTTACATTTCATTTTTTTCCTCTTTCCATTTTTTTTAATTAGAATTTCCTTGGTATGATTTGCAGCTTGGGAATCATCTGGGTGGAACCCAATGGCGTTTTCTTTGTTTGGTTTCCAAAAGATGGCCACTAATTGAGATGCTAAGAATCTAGCAACATTTACTACAGTTTACAATTCTTTAACTCTGTTCCCTTTGGCAAAATTCTCAATCACAAAGTCAATTGACCCTTCACAAGAATATGCTATTTCTGCCAATAGATTGCCCTTGCTTCCTCTCTTTTATATGTGGAACATTTTGATCAAATGTTAATACAATTTACAGGCTGCTTGTAGTCTAGGTGATTTACAGGTAGCGACCAGGGCCTTTGGCTTGGCTGTTCTTGTTTAATTAATCTTCTGAATCTGATTTCAACAAAACCAATCAAAAGTTCTGTGTCATTGAATGTACACAGGTCAAAATATGTAATAACATATAAACTGATACAAAGTAGGCCGAGAATTTACACTTAATTGTTTCTGTCTTATAGATCCTAGGTATCAATCATCTGTCTTTGGATTATTATTTTCGTGACTCATAGTGACTAGCATTGCACTGTGTTGTATTCTTATTTTTGCAACACTCTATGATAATTACGTGAAATTTTGCTCTTAGAAGAAAGACATCTAAATTCCAATTTGGCTTACAGGAACTTGACTGAGCTTGACATACAGGAGAATGGCATGGAGGATAATGGTGGAGGTTGGTTAAGTTGCTTTCCTGAAAATTTCAGATCATTAGAAATACTAAACTTTGCCAGCCTGCACAGTGATGTCAGTTTTGATGCCCTTGAGAGACTTGTTACTAGGTGCAAGTCATTGAGGGTTTTGAAAGTCAATAAGAATATCAACTTGGAACAATTACAGAGGCTACTTGTCCGGGCTCCTCAGTTGATGGAGCTTGGTACTGGCAACTTTCAACAAGAACTCACACCGCGCCAGTATGCAGAGCTTGAAAGTGCATTGATCAACTGCAAAAGTCTACACACACTGTCTGGTTTATGGGAAGCCACGTCCCTCTATCTCCCTGTTCTTTATCCAGCCTGTGCCAGTCTGACTTTCTTGAATTTGAGCTATGCAATTCTGCAAAGTGGTGAATTTGCCAAGCTTCTTGCTTACTGCCCAAATCTACGGCGCCTCTGGGTAAGGAGCTTCTCCTTCTCACCTATTTCTTTCATTTGCTTCCGTGAAAAACTGTTCATCAAATTTCTAGTCAGTACATCAAGGGATATTTTAAAGATCATGAGGCAAAAAAGAGTGTTGTAGACCTTTTTTCATGGTCTTACCAAGCAAATATCCGCATCTCGTTGGGTTTTCTTGTCATCAGTTTCCTGAGGTGGTTTTTTTTTCATCTGATATCTTCTATATTCATGGCAGAGCATGAAACATAGATTTTGCTTTCCTAAATTAATTTTGAGGAGTCCTTTTACATTGATACTGCAGTTAGTGAACCTTTTTCCTTAATAATGAACTGAAATATTCCACCTTTATCCTTACAAAAAAGTAGTAGTATTTACGGAATATAAATTCTAACTGTTTCCGGCTGTCCTTGGACATGAAAATTAAATGAATCTGATATTTAGACATATATTCGCACCCGACGCTTGTAGCCAGGTCCATCTAACAGAGTTTATGGTGATGAATCTTGATTACTTCATGCAGGATGTCCATCATGAATGGCCTTTGACTTATGGAAAGCTAGGTTGTTTTCCCTTTTTAAAGGATGGTATTTATTGTTGATCCACCAAATATTTTGGTGATTAAACCTGTTCATCGCTGTTAAGTCAGAAGCTAGGTTTGTTGGTTTACAAAATTACCTTCCTTCTCTGCCCCGAGTAACAAATAATGAGAGGAATGAACCTAGACCTCTCCCTCTTTTCCAATTTTTCATTTGTCTAGTCAAACGTGTTGCTGATGATGCCCTGTTCACTGGTAGATTGTCCATTTCAACCACAACTCCACCAAGTTATCTCCTCTTCAGCTCCCCACAACCTTAATTAAATGTGTAGTTCTCCTTTTGTTCTATATTTTGGGATCGTCTTTTGCCTTTTCTATACCAGAAGAGAATGAAGTGGAACCCACAAGGAACAATTCTGCTAAGTCTGAACACTTTTTGAGCTAACACTAAATGCGCCATTCTAATATATTCCACAAGCAAGAATAAATGAGGAATTTGTGTCCTACTTTGAATGATTATGACGTTTGGACGTTCTAGTAACAAAACTCACTTTTGGTACAGGTCCTGGACACAGTAGAAGACAAGGGGCTGGAAGCCATTGGGTCCAGCTGCCCCTTGCTTGAGGAACTCCGCGTCTTCCCTGCAGATCCCTTTGATCTGGATATTCGCCATGGGGTGACTGAATCAGGTTTTGTTGCTGTATCTCGTGGATGTCCAAGACTCCACTATGTCCTCTACTTTTGCCGGCAGATGACTAATGCTGCAGTGACCACCATAGTACAGAACTGCCCAGATTTCACGCACTTCCGCCTCTGTATAATGAACCCAGGCCAGGCAGATTACCTCACTAATGAACCAATGGATGAGGCTTTTGGTGCAGTGGTAAAAACTTGCACTAAGCTTCAGAGGCTTGCAGTTTCAGGCCTCTTGACTGACCTGACATTTGAGTATATCGGGAAGTATGGCAAAAACGTGGAGACCCTTTCAGTTGCTTTTGCTGGCAGCAGTGATTGGGGGATGCAGTGTGTGCTAGAAGGCTGCCCCAAGCTGAGGAAGCTTGAGATAAGAGACTGTCCATTTGGGAATGCAGCTCTTCTCTCGGGTTTAGAAAAGTATGAATCAATGAGGTCTCTCTGGATGTCAGCCTGCACAGTGACAATGAATGGGTGTAGGCTACTGGCAAGGGAGATGCCGAGGTTAAATGTTGAGGTAATGAAGGATGATGGGAGTGACGACAGCCAGGCCGATAAAGTTTATGTCTACCGTTCTGTAGCAGGGCCAAGAAGGGATGCTCCTCCTTTTGTCGTCACTCTCTGAAGTTAAACATATCTTGGTGAGCTCTCTCTCTCTCTCTCTGTAGCTTTCTCATACACCCAAACACCCACGCACATGGGTGTGCTTGCAAACTGTGCATTAAAAAATCGATAGCAGATAGTAATCTACTATGTATCCAATAAGTTAGTAGGTCTCTTATTGAAGAGAACCTTGGCAGGTCAAAAACATTGAGTTGTGTCATATAATGGGTATATTTTTCTTTTTTGGGGCAATTTCTTCCATTGTGGCCCTTTGCAAACTCTGGTATATACAGTGAGCACACATCCCATTGTTTAACTCATTCGTTGATCATAATTCCTTGGACCTTTCCCCAAGTTCATCTTTGCAATTGGTCATATTAGGTCTTGATAAGTGGCTGTGTACATACATGACATACATAGTACTATATATGTGGTAGTATTGTATCTTGATATTTGAGATAGAACCCAACCCTATTCCTTTACAGGGGTAGTTTAATTTCTTTTTGTTTCTCAACCAGGATGATCTGCTTGTGTGTTCACCAAAATTCTTTACTTTTTTTTCTTAAATCCCTATGTTAACCTTGTTCCGGTTTTGCAATCTTCTTTAAATTGCCTGCATAAAATAAAGTTAATTTTCTTGAGTCACCATTTTCTGCTTTGAGCCAACCTGAGACATGCCCGCTTGCTGTTATCATGTTTGATTATACTATTAAACATTATATCAAAGGTTATTATGGTTTTAGAATTTCAGAACGCATGTAATTTGTTTGAGACTTGAAACTTGTCTTTCAACTGCAGCTTCGCTTCTTCACATGCTGATACAAAGGAAACAAAGAAGCAACAGAGGATGAAAGAAATAAAGAAAGCTTATGACTTTGCAGCCTTGAAGGCTAGATGAACCAAAATTACATCACCAGCATGACCCAGCTGTTTCCCGCTGCATCTTCTGAAGCTTGTCACACGCCAATGATTGCTTTGCCTTCTACCATGGTGAAAAGGGTGAAACCCGAGCACACAATCTGTCCAAAGATGATGAGAAGCCGTTTCAAGTCTAAATGGTTGTTGAAGGTGCAGGCGGTAATGAGCATCATGTCAAACTGGGAGTAAACTCCTGGTTGCTTGGTAGGACTGAAGTTCTGGATCCATGGAGTGGACTCATCAAGTGGTGCAGTGGAAGGATTCCAGGGGATTGCAGGTATGACCTGCAGCGAGCCTTGACATCAGAACCGTACGATTTATTTGCTAATTATGATGGGTGCAGATGAAAGCATGATCACTGGCGTTCCTGGAGTTCATCAAGACAAAGCTGGGATAACAGATAAAAGACGCATCATCTCAAATATGTGGAATGTTGCTTATCATTGTATGACTATGATCGTGGCTGTTTTCGGGTATATAATGTGCCTTTCTATGGCTTAAAATCCATCTAATTATTGCCTAAAAACACGCTTGTTTGATTTGTAATGAGTTACATGCTAAGGAAGCTCTCTTTAATATTGCAATTGCTACTTCAATGCTCGGATAGAATTTTAATGTTTCTTAAAATTTTCACTTCTCTTATCTCCTGAATAAGTCCCCAGTTATCTCTAAATCTGGATGCTTTATTTTGAGGGGTAGAAGGGGACACTGGCTGTATCGGAAGCTCTAATACCATTTTGTCAAGATTTAATGCCCATGAATGGAAAGACCCACAATTTATACATTCAAAAAAGAAAAATAATGTTCGACACAAACTTGCCTATATTCATAAGCGAGAGAGATCAATAAATGTAGTGTTCGGGTCAGTTTGTGCACATAACAAATAATCTTGGGGCTTGTGTAGTCTCTTTTTTTATACAAATTGAATAATTATTAGGTCAAAGACTCTGGGGTGGTCCTAAAAAGTTTATAGTACTTGAGATGTTTTAGGAGAGAACTAATCCAGGCCCTAGGCTTTGACCAGCCAACCCTTGGGGTTTGATTTTTCATAATTCATTTAAAGAAACCTGACCTTCTGCTCTATTAAGCCTTAATCAATTTGGCTTAGTAGAGTTGGAGGTTTCATAGTCTTTGAAAATCAAATTTCATCAGAAAAAGGTGTAAAATTCTGGGGTCTCTTCACTGTTTCTGTTGCAACTAATAGGAGGTAAACAGAAAAATAGCGTAGACAAACTATCAAAACCTAAATGACCGTGGATGCTAGTGATAAGAGTAATGTTGCGCAAATTGAAAAATTATATGCAGTTATATTTGGAACGATTAAATTAAAAGATTCAAGATTGGATTTTTAAGAATGCCACTGCTATATCATATTATCATGTGGACTTCTGTATAAAATTTTGTAACAATTAGCATTTTCCATCGTAATAATATTTATTCAACTTGTTTTGTAATAGACCGAGTTAGAGGATTTAATCCATCGTCATTGGATTTCTGGGGCATAAGTAAGCTAAGGTTCGACAGTGGGGTTATGGTTCATGATTTTAGATCCCATTGTCTTATCCTAATTACATTTATTTTCTTTGTTGGTCTCTCCTATCCTCACAACAGTTGTGTACAACTCCAGGGTAAGGTTTGCCAAAGGGTCCATTCACGTTATACCTAGCCTAATTTCCTTCTCCTCTCCTCTCCTCTCTCTCTCTCTCTTAAATTGTGGTAATGAGAGTTTAGCTTGCACCTCTCTCTCTCTATAAATATATATAGACACACACCTATATCTTTCTCCCTCTTTCTCTCTCATTTAAATTTGGTAATGGCAGTTTAGAGCCTCTCTCTCTCGGTTGAATTTTGGTAATGACAGTTTAGAGACGGTCTCTTGCCCCTCTCTCTCTCACTATAAATATATACATATATATCTTTCTCCCTCTCTGAGTTAAAGTTTGGCAATGACAGTTAATTTAGAGCTAGTCTTTTGCTCCAACCCTATAAAACTCCCTGTCAAGTTATAAATAACCATGTCTAAGGGAGGTTTTGGTGGGATGTCTCATTCAAATCTCAAGATAATAATGGCCATTTGTTCGCTTTTGCAAATATGCAGGTCCCATTCATTATTTCTTTGTGCACACATCATTTTCTTGCAGTGTAAGCTGAAAGTTCAGCTAACATGTATCACATAATTCTAATCACTTGTAAAGAAAATGAAAAAAAAGATGCATATTTATCATAATCCTTAGTCAAGGTTAAGGTTTATGCTATTGGTTACCTAAAGCCTAAGCATGGTCCACAAGTTCGACCATCTGAACCTTCCCTTAAGTGAACAAATGTGCTTGGTTCAACTCCTAGATGTCAATTGAGTCGAGCTAAGCCGTGGGTTGTTCAAGTTTGATTTGAAAATCTTAACGAGCTTGAAATTATTTTTAAGTTTAGCTTGTTTAACTTTCGAGTCCCTCTCAAACAGTTTTAATCGAGCTGATCACTGAAAGATCTCACTGTAGAGGAGCAATAATAGATAGCTTAAGATCTCACTGTAGTCTGACTAAACTATAGATACTTGTACATGTAAAGGTTGGAAGAAGAAAAAGAAGATCAGCATAAGACATTGCACTAGCTAAGGTATAAAAATACTTGAGTAGTTGGAATGATTTAATCGAATGATTTTAGGGTTGTCCACATCTAATAATTTTTTCATTTGTTTGACCAATAAGCATAACAATTTTCAATTCGAGGATTCATTCAATAGGACTAGATTGCTGATCCAAGTTTCTTTATTGGCTGGTTCCACCCATATTAGAAGTACATGGTTCAGTCAAATGGTAGGCTTCCAAAGAGGAGCTTAGATCAATAGCATCTTTTTGGAAGAGTCATTATCACATCAAGAGCTCAAACTTCTGTTAACTACTCTGTTAATCAATTTAATAGCACTATCTAGGTTGCAGTGTATTTGAAGTTTTAAACTGACATATGAAAGGGTTTTTTTCATATTATTTGAAACTACTCATTATGTAATCAAAGAAGTAACTGCCTATACTATGTATGTAGCTTCTATTATAGTAATGTATTCAGAGGTTGGTGGTGGGTAGATGACTAATTTTCTAGGCTAAATCCTCAGTTTGGTTGGCAAGAAAACTAAGTACAATAAGAGAAACTTTGGTATCTCAGAAATACAATAGATGGGAGATACAACCTATTGTTATCCTTATCAAAAAAAAAAAAAAAAAAAAAAAACGAAACAAAAAAAAATACAATGCAATCCAAATAGTTAGAATGGTGGTGAACAAATATTTAGGAAGGGTTAAAACTTAAGATTGGCAAATACCAAATTCACATGTTACTATAAAGTAATGTCTGTTTCTATCTCTATTAATCTTTGTTTGATGCATTTGCTCCCTACTCATTATTGGTCCATTGGAGTCAATGCACATGAAATGTTGTGTGATCTATACCTTTCTCTTCAAAGCTAAGGTATTTTGTACCTGTGCTTCACTCTTGGATTTCCCTTCTTCACTACTCAAAGGTGTCCAACTTCATCACTTTGTTGCTATTTTATGCAATGGCCTTTCTACCTAATCATTAAGCCTGCTACACCATACATTTCTCTTAGGGAATTATGTAACACAATTACTTCTACACTTAGACATGATCCTTAGTCCTTTTTTTTTTTGCTTTTTCTTGTAATTGCTTTTCATGCAAACACTAATACTGACCGAAACATCTTGCAACGTACACAACACGAGTGAAATCACATTTGCACGATTATCCTATGATTTGTCGGTGGATTATGGACAAATAATGCTATTGAAATTCGATAAACGTTTGGTAATGCTTGCTTACTAATGAGTGAATTGTAGGTTATGTGGACCCTAATAATGTACCATGGCCATGTGCCATTTCAATCATGCCCTTGGGGGAGGAACCATTGTTGGATACAACAGACATTTTTCTGTTGAATTGTTCAGCCAGCAAGCCGGTCTCATAAGGGAAAGTTCATTTGGGAAGACAACAAAAAGAATTAAGGCCGGCGACGCCCCACTTACGGAGCTTTTATCAACATAAAATTCAATATTTACATTAGGAATAGAGAACTAAATCCATGGCATCTTTTACAGTTTGTATAAAGACACACTCGTTTCTGAAAGATTACATAAACTAACGATCCGTGACAAACAAAATAATGGGTATTTTGTCATGTAATGTGATAGTATTAGATACAACATTAGACACCTAATCACATCATGGGTCATTAGTTTTTGATATCCTAGCTATTTGTCATCTTCTAGGGTTTCTATGTATTGTGATGCCCATATGCTTCTCACTTTTCAACAAACAATTACTACCATAAATTCCTCTAAAAGCTTATCCTTCAAGTTATTTTGATGGATGATCATTGATCTTTTAGTATTACTTTGGCATGAGCAGCTTTAGGCTTTTGTTTAGGCCATCTCACTATCTAGATCCTAAAAAGGGGTTAGGAAAGAGGCACCTTTCTCTCAATGAAACTTCATCCCCACTTCCTACTTCCTATTCAAATGGTGGCCCTATCTTAAGGTATGCAACAAAGGGATTCACATGGTGGTGGGTGGGTTCGCAAGTGTCATTCTCCATGCTAGGGGGGATACTGAAATAGCTCTTTTTTTTTTTGTTCCTTTTCACGTAATTGAGAGAGGTGTCCTTAATTAGGGGTGGTCCCTATGCACTTTTGTTCTCTCTCTCTAGGTGTTAATTCCACAGCTTTGTCTCTTTCTCTCTCTTTGTGTTTACTTATCAAAGGCCAACTTGAGGTTTTGTTTCTGTAAATTATCAAGTGGACCATAACTAATCACTCAACCTTTGCTGCAGTGTTTTGTGATGTGTTCATAAAGTTCTACAACAGCGTAGGATGTACCCATGCTTTCTAACTAGCTATACACTGACTGCAGTACTCTTGGTCTGTTGGATATAATCTTGTCTTTGAAGTCTTTACAAATGAAGTACTCTTGCAAATAAGAATGGTGAATAACACCAAATCAAGACAAGCAAAAGAACCAACTCCCTATATACAAATAAAACATTAGTAATATTGTACAAACACAATTCTGTATGGTATTTCTTTATCAATACAAAATGATGTGGTTGTTTGTCGTTCCTTCATTTCAAATCAAAATACTCACTATTTGGCTTATAATTTAAAAAATGATACCACCACATTATTCTGACAAGGTTTTCTCTAAAAAATAACTGTAACGAGAACAATTTTTCATAAAACATAGTCATTATTACGTGTAATAATTTCTGTCACATAGTGACTTTTGGTGACTTTTTTTGGGTGTCTCCAATGGTATTCCATCTAGAAATACTTAGATTAACTTCATTTTGTTTTCTTTTTAAGCAGGGGATACATAAGGCATCAAAAAAATGGAGCTGCTACAGATAACACACAAGGAAATATTGAATAACTTATAACCATTTCTTCTACAGTTTCACTAGAAAACAAAAGGGTCACAATTGCACACAAGAATATAAAAAATAGAAAAATACTATACAATCCGAAAATTTGTACATAATTTTTTCATAAAATGATGTGATTTGATGAGGGCTTTAATTTATAATAAAATATCTGTCATGTGCTCTTAATTACTTCTATTGAGATTTTTATGCAAATTCTCTTGACAAATAGCATTGTACATGAAGATTTTGCTTTTGCCATACTTCTGTCTGGTTTTTGAAGACTATGATTTGCCACATTCTATATGGACAATAATAACCTACCACTTGTACCCTTACCAAAAGAGCAAAACCACCACCTTCCTTTTGTCCCTCTTCAAAGCAATTTTCTCCCTATAGAAAATGATTTCTTGCAAACTAGCTAGGTAGCATAACAACGTGTTTGGAACTCAAGGAAATGAAGGAAAATGAAACAAACAATTTTTCTTTCATCCTTTGTTTGATTCTACTTTAGAAGGGAAGAGAAAAGCAAAAAAAATTATTTTTCTTTTTATTTTAACTAGTTATCCTATTATTTTTTTTTTCTCTTTGCGTTGTGAATTTCTAACAAAGGAAATTTTTTAACTTTCTATTTCCCTTTCTTTTTTCTCAAACTCAAATAGAAAAAAATAATTAATTTTTATACAATTTCTCTCCCATTTTTTTTCCTCCTCTTCGGCAAGTTTCAAACATGCCATGAATCTCATTGTGTTGAGGAGCGGGCTAAAGTACTAGAAGTAGCAAAGGCATCTCCACCTATACTATGAGATCTACCCTCCAACGCTTTTGTCCTACAATGTATCAAAAATAAATTAAACAAAAAAAAAAGTACTCTTTGTCTAGAATAGCTAACATACCTTTTGTAGTTACGTTAATTTAAAATAATTACAGAACTAGTGAACAGTCTCCAATTTTGTTGTGTAAGTTGACTTAAATATTTGATTATTAAAAAAATTATTTTTAGAAAGATGCCCTTATTACGTGAATAATTAATTTGTGCAAGTTCGAGAAAATAAACAAAAAGTAAGCAGTAGATGATTACAAAATTGTATATTAATATTTTTACTATTTTATCCATGTGAGGGAGATAAGATATGCAGAACTAAGGTTCTAAAATAAATAAAGTTACTCGAAATTAGCTAACGCTCGGCTCTTTAAAGGCTCGTTTAATATCGGCTTGTTATATAAACAAATTAAAAATAAATATAATTTAAAACTCGTTAAATTTATGAGTTCGACTCGAACTCAGCTCGATAAATTTATATACACTAAAAGATTCAAATTGCTAGTATTCGGCTGAATTAAAGCTCGTTTAAAATGGACTTAAAAGTTTTAAAAAATCTAATTTAAAAATATTTTCAAAATTGTTAAAATTAGCAAGTTTAAACAACTCAATTACACCCTATGCAGAGCAACGTGATGAAGAAGCCACTATAGATATCAAACAAACCATGTAGGAGGCCGTTTTCTTCCCACGCGATGAAGAAGCCACTATTCTACTTCTACAATGACTAAAATACCCCCTTAGGTAGTCAGACTTCAAACCGCCAGTCAAACAGCCCAAAAGGCTATTTCCATAAATTCATATAGAGCCCAATTTAATTGCATCGGCAGATAAGTATTTGATCGAGGAATGGGTTTTGCTTCCAAACCAGTGAAAACCAAGATGGGTGAAGAGAGAAGCTACATACGATCAAAGCAAGATCAGAATTCTCCGGAATCATCTGCCGGAGAACCCGGCCTCCGGCGAGCCATAGAACTCGTAACTTCTCTAATTTCTCTCTCTCACTCAATCAGAGTCTTCGCGGTCAAATGGCAATCGATACGCAGCAAGCTCGAGGAGCTCCTCTCCGGCCTCACCGCCTTCGAAAACTGCGATTCCAGCGAGAACCCATCTCTCTCCGGCACAGTTCCTGTCATATTTGACACAATCAACGAGTGCCATGACCTTGCCCGGCGATGCGTCGACCTCTCCTACAGTGGGAAGCTGCTAATGCAAAGCGATTTGGATATTATCTGTACAAAATTCGATAGTCATATCAGCAATCTCTCTGCAATACAAACTGCCGGATTTCAACGACACAGCTACGCCATCGTCGTGTCAAGGCCTGGCTTCGCGGCCTCTCGTGACGACATGAAATTCTATGTGAAGGACTTGTTGTCAAGGCTAAAGATTGGAGGCACAGAATTGAAGAAACAAGCTTTAATTGCCTTCAATGAAGTCATTGATGAGGATGAAAAGTACATCAAGATTGCTGTGGAGATGGGCAGCTTCATTGGCCTCTTGGTGAACTTTCTTGATTCTGAAGAAATTAAGCTTCAAGCAGAGGCTTCCAAGGCTGTGTCGGTGATTGCTGGATTTGATTTATATAAGAGTGTATTAGCCGGTGCCGGCGTTATCGCGCCGTTGATTAGAGTTTTGGAGAGTGGAAGTGAAACGGGTAAAGAAAGTTCAGCAAGGTGTTTGCAGAAATTAACTGAGAATTCGGACAATGCTTGGTCTGTATCAGCTCATGGTGGAGTCCCTGCTCTGTTGAAGATATGTACCAATTGTGATTGTGGTGGTGAATTGGTTGGTTTGGCTTGCGGGGTGTTGAAGAATCTTGTTGGGGTTGAGGAAATAAAGAGATTCATGGTTGAAGAAGGCGCGATTGTGGCTTTTATTAGGCTTTTGAGATCCAAAGATGAAGTTTCACAGATAAATTCAATTGAATTTCTTCAAACAATGGCGTTTGGGGACGAAACAATTAGGCAAATGATTGTTAGAGAAGGTGGGATTCGCCTGCTAGTTCGTATTTTGGATCCCAAATCATCTTCTTTATTGAAAGCTCGAGAGATGGCCATAAGGGCAATTGTGAATTTGTGTTTCTCATCGACGAGTACTTTGAATAATTTGTTGAATTATGGGTTTATGAATCACATACTTTATTTTCTTCGCAATGGTGAGGCTTCGGTTCAAGAATTGGCATTGAAGGCGGCCTTTCAGCTATGTGGGACATCGGAGGAAGCCAAGAAAGCCATGGGGGATGCAGGGTTTATGCCAGTGCTTGTTAATTTGCTTGATGCAAAGTCATTTGAAGTTCGCGAAATGGCAGCTGAGGCACTCTCTAGCATGGTTTCAGTCCCCAGAAATCGAAAACGCTTCGTGCAGAATGATAAAAACGTTGGTTTACTTTTGCAATTGCTCGACCCAGAAGAGGGAAATTCAGGTACTAGAAAGTTCTTGTTGTCTACACTGATGTCACTAACACGCTGCAACAGTGCAAGAAAGAAAATTGTACATTCCGGGTATCTCAAAAACATCGAAAAACTTGCAGAGGCCGAGGTTTCTGATGCAAAAAAGCTTGTCAGGAAGCTGTCATCGAACAGATTCAGCAGTTTGTTGAGGGGAATCTGGAATTCTTGAATGTAATTCAATTTTTGTTCCTGTATATCTACACAAGTATTTTTCAAGTTTCTTAAACTCAGTTTATCAATCTTAAATGTATCACATCTCTTTGCTAGAGTGTTTCAGAACACATTTATGCTTAAGCTTGTAACCATCAATATATGTAAATCCCAATAAAATGCCATTGTTTTGATAACGATAGAGAACTTGAAAGCAATGGTCTTGTGAGAGGCTGCACATGTGAAGGATCTGAATTCCAGAAGGACATGTGATTAGTAGCCTTCAAGCTTTTGTCTACCTTCATTGTTTACAAAAGGAGATGGTGATAGATGATGAAACCGGCTGTATGTTTGCTTGTCTTCTAGCCACTTTAGTCCCAGTCACACACGCTGTTAATATATAATTCTGATTTTCATGTTTTTGATATAAACATATACCTAAATTGTGTGATATTTTTTGTGCACATGACAGGATTTAGGCACTTGGGGTTGTCAGATTATGACTCTTATCCTCTTGCTTATACATTTTTTGTTTTTTTGGGTGAGAAAGGAGGGGAGGGGTGGGGGTGGTGGATATGTCAACCAATTCCTTTTTGGCTAGGCATTTAATGGGAAGGTGAACATTGGGTTCATGGATTTCCTTCTTGATTTTTGATAGGATGTTTGTGCTGCCAAGGAGACATGGAATCCCATATGTTCCACAGACCTGCTCTCTTATCAGCAAATTGCATTCATAGGTGGGTCGAGCTGGACTAGGAGAGGTTTCGTTGATAGCTTAGAAAGAATAAAACAGTGGTGTTTTGGAGGGTTCTTAAAGTAGTTGTTGTGGAAAAATAATCCAGTGTTCAGGTAGCACTGAATATTCGATAGTAATTCCTATCAAACGTGGTGTGTGTATACACCAGCAATATGAGTTAGTGGAGTAATAAAGAGACTTTTAAAGAACCATCTTATAAGATTTCGCCATGTGCTTTTTTTTCTTTAAAAATTTCTCCATGACTCCACTAACTCATGTTAATGATGTATTCACACACTAAGTGTCACAATTTGATAAGAATTACCACCGATTACTCAGTACTACTTGACCACTAAACTTTTTTCCGTTGTTATGGCATAATGCTTAAGGACTAAATGGCATGTAAATGGAGGTTTTGGTGCTTCTTCTTCTTCTTCTTCGTGTTACAGGTTCAAACCAAGCTTAAATTGGGCCCTTAAGATAACTAGGGTAAGAGAATGGCATGAACATTAGCTCTGAAGGAGGCTATTTCCTGATTATTCTTAGATCGGACCACCGACCGCCTTTGTTTTGAGGGATATTTTTCAAACATCAGAAGGAAGAAAAAAAAAAAGGGAGCCATCCTAATAAATTCATGCTCCCAAAACTTGTGATTGACACGTGAAATCAAGGCTCTTCTTCAAATTTCATGGTGCAAAAAGGGTGGGGTAGTGATGGCTATGTTGCCAACCATACACAACCCATACTAACAAAACCAAAAGGGCTTGTGGTGTTCATCAGACTAATATCCTTTTCTTTGCTTTGGGCCAAAATGTTTGGATTCGTTTGATATTTGGGCTACAACTTGGGCTAATCGTTCTGAACCAAGCAATGACAAGCTTGGACTCCAAGTTTAAATTTCTTAATTTCTGGATTGGACCCACTCCTTTTAATTTTCTATTATGGGCCCCTTCGGTTCATTGCGTTGGGCCAACTAGATCCAAGTTACTCATACGACTTCAGTTCGAGGAGGAATTTAGATAAATAAATTAAGATTTTTTTAGTGCAAATATCTATACATAGTGATATTTGTTCATAATTTTTAAAATTGATATTACCACGTCATTTTAATAGAGTTCTTTTTTTTTTTCTGTAAAAAAGTTCTATAAGAATAGGATTTTTCTAGCCCGATATATTAATTAACACAACAATAATGTTATACAAACAGAAAAAATATTAATAATTTTGATGTAAAATAATATGATTAAATTTGGATCTTTTACTTTAAAACAAAACGACCATCTTACGATGCCGCACTAACATTCGATCTATTTTGCATCTTTTTTTAGGTAAAAGAATTTAGTCTCTCATTGTACCTCTTTTTCCCATCAAATGTGCATAGCTTTTGTGTGAATTCAAATTCAAGGGGGTCCTCACCATCCCAAACACTCCCTTGGGATATGCTGCAAAAACTTTAAACATATTTTTGGTTTGGTGACAGCGAATGATGTCCCATTCATTGCAAACTGATTACTGTTAGCAGCACTGTCCCTCTTTCTCTTCCATAGATAAATGGCGTACTTATATCCACAATAGATCAGAAGCAAAATTTCATTTGGTTATATACATAGTTTTATTGCACATATATATACGTATATATGTACATATATATATATATATATATTGATAGGAGGTCAATCCACTTAAGCCTGTCACATGCAGTGTTGGTATGAAAACGTTAGGTTCTCTTTCTGTATACTAAGGGGGACCTTCGATGATTGATGTTTCTCTATTCTAGTTAAGTGGGTCACAGATATTCACCAACTTTCTAACACTAAAAAAATTTTCTTGTTATTTTCTGTTTTTACAATTGATCATAATCTCTGATTCTGAAGTACTAAATTTTGAACCCGCACTTCGTTGGCGAAATCATTATCAAATATGCATATGTGAAATATTATATACACACCAATATTTGTACAAAAGTACATCTTCATGCAAGCATTATATCTTCATGTGTACCGTTGTAAACGAGTCAAGTCGAGCAAAATAGTGTTTTGTTAAAGTTTTATTTAAAAATTTTAACGAGTTTCAAAATGTGTGCAAATTTTATTTGTTGAATCTTTTGAGCCGATCTCAAAAGTGTCTTAATCAGATCATAAGCTAAGCTGGATTAGCTTTCTTTTTTATACAGTTGTGGAATATAAACAATGTCTTATCGAGTCGAGTTTCAATTGAGTTAAAAAATTAACAAGTTTCAAAATGTGTTCAAATTTCATTTGTTAAATCTTTTGAGCTGATTTCAAAAGTGTTTTAATCAGATCACAAGTTGAACTTGATCAGGTTTATTTTTTATACACTTGTAGAATATAGCTTTATTCAAGATGTGTTTCAGTTTGTTTGTTTACCTAATTACCTGATCTTGAAGGAACTTCTAATGAGTACAATACAAATCAATATCATCAATTAGCATATGCAAGACAATGTGAGCTGATTAGGTCTTGTTGGTTGAATATCTAGTCCTGTCTTTAATGTTGTCTTAGTCATAGTAACTTCTACTTGCTATTCCTTTCAAGCCTTAAACTACACAAAAGGCAAAAAAATTTGAACTTGTAGGAAAGGTTATGGCAGGTCCTTTAACTTATGGAGTCAAAGTCTGTCATATTAATAAGGCACAATATATAATAGTTTTCGATACAATAATTGTAGTCAACTTGGGAAGTTCTATGGGCAGCTCATCAACGGTCGAATGACCGATTTCATGTGCCGTGCCAGAAGGCTCAGGACCTTCATTTATGATCCTAGAGTCAATGCCATGGTATCAAACCTTAGTTGCAATGGTTATATGTTGGTCATGCCTCTCATACTTATGTAATAATCTTGATCCCAATGCACCAAAACTGACCGTTAGGTCGATATGTATTCTTTATCTATATCTAATGTACTACATTCTTTTGTGCAGGATTATCATGTTGTTTTTTCTAGTAGGATTATACAGCAGATAATGCCAAGGCAGGGATGATTATTCCCCTCAACCCATTGCATTAATTTAACACTACATGTATATGATTCCATTTGGTTAAAATATTTGCAATTTGCAGCATACCTTTGTGAATTCGATAACGGCAACTTCTGCAGGCATCTCAGTCTCTATCCATTGAACATCATTGTGGCCAGGCGACTAATCTTTCTTTTCTTTTCTCTTTTACTCTTTTAAAAAAAAAACAATTAGAGGTCATTACACTTTAACCTCTTGTAATTTGAGTAAAAATTACAGGATCTCCATGCAGTTTGAAAGTGAGCACATAAACCCCCTATAGATAGAAACCATCAGAATTTACAGCAATTCTGTTATAGGGATATTTTTATCATTTGATCTCTCTAAAATAAAAAAAAGACGATTTTGTTTTTTTATGTCAAAATAAAGATCATCCTCCACAGGGGTATTTCTGTTATTTTATTAAATCTATTATAGTTCCATTCATTTTAAAGAGAGTTATGTGTTCACTTTAATACCACAGGAGATCATTTGATTTGTGCTTAAATTATAAGGGAATAAAGTATAATTATCCAAAAAAGTATATACTCAAAACCATCACCTTGTTCTAAATTTTCTTCTGACAGTTCAAAGCTTGTATTATGGAGGTATGGTTCTTTAAGCTTGATTGCAAATTTAATATTTTTTTCAGTATCTGCCACTTTCTAATTTGATAGAAAAGAATCTTTGCAAGTTGGTGAAATGGGTTTTAACTTTTAAACAAACTATAATTTAGTACTGATTAGTCTTTGGCAAGTCCATGCTGTGGAAACCTATAAAATCTCCAGTGTGTATGTGGGATTTGCTTGTTGATTTGTGTGTCTTTTCTTCTGTCAAAAAAATATTAGCATTGTCCCAGGCTCCCAGCCTTTGCCACTTGCTAATTTGATAGAATAGAGAAAAATATCACCCAAGTGGTCCTTAATTGAAGTGCTAGTCAGATGGAATAATCATTTGGTACTCCCAAACAGGCTGTGAACTGGGTCAGGGAAACTTCCTACAAATAAGTCAAAATCAAGAGGTAGCCCACACAATATTTGGATTTAACCCCTAAAAGGATGTATAAATTTTGGAGTCCTCTGCCAATGTCTTAAAAAATAAATAAATAAAATAAGCTATCAATATCTACTCTCTACATGATGTGTCAATTTTAAATAAACTTTTATGTTGTGTTTGTAATTTAGATTTAGAAAAAAGGTAAGAAAAAAAAACAAAATAAGAAATTTTCAATCTTTACTTCTTTTCTTTTTATTTTTTTTATTATCAACTTTTTTTAACAACTAAATATACGATGTAATTTTATATCCATTTTTCTTTCTTTTTCTCTTACCAAATTCTTGATCTAAAAACATTAACGAATTGGTACAAGTTAAGCTAAAGAAGTAGCTTAATTTGTTTTTCAGTCCTACTACTTTCATGTGTACATGGTCAGATGATTTCGGAAATTGCTTCCACATTTTGGAGCCCTAACAGGGTAAATAGGTTGAAAGGCACCTTATGATCCTTGTATTTTTTTTTTTGTTAAATTCTTTATAATTATTGGGAAGTGCATGATTTCTTCAAAATTCTCTCTCTCTCTCTCTCTCTCTCTCTCTCTCTCTCTCAAACTGGTGGACAATGTAAGTGACATTAATCATTGTACTTTAAAAATTGCTACATATTATACTCTTTTGAATGTTTCAAAACTTTATGCTGGGCAGTTTAAGTCACATTAATCATTCCTCTTTATCAAATTGCTGTTATCCTTGTTTGAAAGTTACAATGATTGACAAGCCTAAGGATAAGGACCAACAAACAAACTAATTAATAATAAACATATGCAAGAGCAGTTTTTACACGTAATGTACTTCTTAATTTCTTGTTGAGATTGATCTTCCAGCCATTGGACGACACAGAAATTTCCCCGCAACATAGAATATATATATTTTTTTTAGTGCCAGAACCACTCAAATTTAAGCGACTTGGTGAATATACAAAAAAAAAAAAAAAACCTAATAGAGTAGTATATAATCATAACAAGGTAAAATTATTTGGGGTTAATATATTATTCTTTGTTGGAAAAATATGTTGTATAATGTTTTTCATATAAACTGTAGTCATAATAAAGTGAAATTAAAAATAATGAATAATGTGTGTGAAATAATGTGACATGGCATATTCAATAAACCATATGCGATAATGTAATAAAATATGCAATGTAAGGTAGATCAAGTCGAGTCTTACACACTTTCTCATTAAGACAGATTTGCCCTCATACAGGTGCCCATGGAATTAACGGGTGTCTATCTCTAGGATAAAATGATCACGACACTGAATAAGTAGCACTTCAATATTTAGGTCGAGCAAATGCAAACGTCAGATTCTACTCTCTCTATGCACAGTATGAATGCAATATGTATGAGGGGGAAAAGTAAAATTTTTTTGTCTAATTCAACACCGAATTATGACAGTTAATTTCATACAGAAACATATACCGTTTCTGACAAAATCAATATGGTATAATAATGAAAAAACGGTATTTTCTACGTTGAAAACTATTGCCATTCTGTAGAAATGCTAAAATTCAATACAGAAACACAGAATAAAGTGATTAAATTTTTACAGAAATTCAACACACAACACGTAAAGATAATCATCTAAAAACGGGATCGGTAAAATAAAAAATTAACCGGATAGAAAACCTGGATAGAAATTCGTATAGAATTTCTAAATCAGACGGTGATGAAATTCAGAAGTCGCTTGGAACAGTTGCCAAAATTTGAGTAGAGAAGTCGCAGTAATAGTCGCTAGAATCTAGGAAGTACTTTGCTAGAGATGAACAGACGTCGCTAGAATTTGGGTAGAATCTCCTCAACGGAGATCGAGAGAAAGAGATGAACAAAACAGAATATAATAAATATAAAACTGTAAAAAAACTATTTTAAATTTGGGGGGGGAATAAAGAGTCGCATCCTTTCGAGACGGTGTCAGCGCCCTTAGGGAGGGTCGCGATCGTTGGAATTAAGTTTAAACTTGACCCAGTTCAGTTCTACCCGGTCCACACAGCTATGGTTCAAATCGCGTCTAAAAAATTAATACTAAACCGGTCCAAATATTTTTAATATTATGTTAATCGTACCCGAACCGAGCCAACCGGCCGGCGGCAACGGCATGCGTGTGTGGAGTATTGGGTCAACTTATGAGTTTCATAGGTCCTCCTCTTTCCACAAAAGTGGGGTGCCCTTTGAGACCCAAATCTATCTCTAAACATAGGCTTTATATACTCATCAATTTTTTAATAGAAAATTAATGTGGAACAAGCCTTTAGTTCTATCTAATAACTATACTTATGATACCTACTTTGGAGACTATTATCTCATTCAAACCTCTATGAATTTGAGCAAGTAGATACTTGTTCTTTATCTCCTCATGGAGGAGAACGACAAAGTACCGCGGACCCACTAAAAAGAACATGTGGATCCTACCTTAACAATGGTTTAAAATTGGTGTGTTACACCAAATATTCCAACATTCTTATCATAGGTACTAAAAAAATATAGTATCTAAACAAAATTTTTTGAACTTTGAAGATGCAAAGTACTTCAGTTTTAGGTGGAGATCACTAAACAATTTATTATATTAAATAGCTAAAATACGTAGTATATCAGTGAAATTTTTAAAACTTTAGGGCCGTGAGCCCCACCTTTACAGGTTTATTTCCCATAAAACTTACTAAAGCCTCCCAAGATAACTGAACTATGAATAAGATAAATAAATAAGCTTTCATTTTCTGTGTGCTATCATGATTTCTTCGAAAACAGATTGTTAATGGAGAGGGGACGTGGAGACCAATATATTTAAGAAAATAAAAGCGTCATTGTGTGTTTTAGACTGTGAAAAAACTCAGAGAAATTCTCCCATTCACACTGAAAACCACTTATTTATACATAAGCCATCTATGTCATCCAATTAGAATAGGACACCGTCTAGACGAATCCTATCAAGCTTTCAAAAAAGTCGCCACAAGAATTTGTAACGCAGGATTTACTGCAGTGGAAGAGGATACAATTTAGATGAAATCCTAACAAGCTTTCAAAAAAAAAAAAAGGGTCAGCAACAAGAATTAGGTATGTTCAAGTTATAATGGAACAATCTTATTGTTATGTTCATATGTTAGCTAAGAATCTTTTGCATTGAGCTGCCTTCTTTTACATGTAAATATGGTTGTAGAAATAATTGAATGACCGATGAGAAACGAACGAGAAAAAAAAAAAAAAAACAAACGGACAAATAAAGAAAGGAAGATAAATTCAGATGGCATAAACAAGTGAAAAAGACAACAGAATGTAGTGCCAGCCTATCTACCATGATTCTTTTCTGATCGTATATATAAATTTATACTATTATAGTAGACAATTTTATCATCTTACCATGAACAATCTGGTTAGTACTACAGAAAACAGATTCGATAAAAACAAACGAATGGTGATTGATTCGTTTTTATACTTTGATGACGATGATTAAGAATAGGAAGTTAATGTGTTTTATTGCTATGTTGCTGAACTGAGAGATAATGCCGATTCTCAAGTCTTATTACATACATATATATTGTGCGCATGTGTGTACATGAAGATAAACAAGACCTGAAAACCTATTCCATTTTCTGAGGAATTTCGCTGGATTTAGATGAAAATACACTTGTCTATCCTTTCTCGATCATTATCAAAGATTCAGAGATCATTGTTTAATATGGTCAACTTAGCTATAGCTAGAAATATTAGATAAGATATACTTTAAAACATTTATCTTAACACTCCGTTTGGAACCCAAATTTTTAATAAAAAAAGTAAAAAAAAAAAATATAAAAAAAAGAAAATATAAATACTTTTTTATTTTGCTTTCTTTTCTCTTATTGAAATTCAAGTTCTAAACAAAGCGTAATGTCTTCTCTAAAAAATCAGACTCACTAAGCAACCTGTTTTTTTCTCAAAGTCAAATACAGAGAAGAAAATCTAATTCATACAATACATATAAATATTTATATAACAACCTTGTTAAGAATTACAAGGGATCATTTTCAGTAAAATAAAATAGTCATATAGTCTTGAAATTCTGAACTTCTTACTATGCTTGTAAAGCCTAGAAATGAGGATAAATTAACATAACTTATTAATATAACACTAGTCTATGCCTATGAGTAAGAATTCTTGAACTTTGTGTTGGTTTTATTCTATGTTTTCTCCGTCATAACAATGAAAGTATTAATGGCCTTTGTTTACATCAAAGAATCAAACATATATAAACAGACTGATGTTGATGTAGATCATATTGACCATCAGGACTCCTCGACGGCTTTGATTAATTGGGTTTTTGTGCTGTCCATGTCATAGTTAATTAATACAAGAAAAAGTCTAGCATCCGTCACTATTAATATTAGACACATCAGTTGATGGTGGGACCCAACTAATGTATAATTGAGCATCGTGATTGATGCTAGACCTCCTCTTAACATTAAAAAAAATAAAAAAAGGAAAATAAGTGAAAATATGTATGGGCTTCAAATTTAAGGATGTTGCTATATATTCCTGCCCCATCATCTTTGACCTTTCGATGCTTTGAGCCAACACATTAACATGTGCACTAACTTCAACTAAACTTAACCAAACAATTATTAGGGGACTATTTATTTGAGGTTATGTTGATCATGTTATAACCCTAAAAAGAAACATGCCTAGCTGGCCACAAGCCATTTGGGTACCCATGGATAAGATAAGAAGTTCACATTCAAAGGATTCAAATTAACTTGCATGACTATGTTTGGATTTCAAAATTGTGAAAAAAACATGAAAAAATTAATAGATATTAAAAAATAATTACTTTTTTTTCTATTACTTATAAAAAAAAGTAATTTCATTTATCTATTTATTGTTTTTAATAAATTTAAAATTTCAACATAAGATAAGGTTATATATATTGCATGTGATATGTGTCAAAAATATGATCTTTTTTTTTTTTTTTTGAAACAGCAAAAGAGATAGTATATTAATAACCAAAGATAGGATACATCGAGGGAAAGGATCCGAAAGATAAAAAACTAAAGCCAATTCCTTAGAATCTAAATCCACTCCAAGAAAAGTACATTTGCATAACTAAAGAAAACCTTGCTGATGAGATACTAGCAAAGAGCACACCTAAGGCTCAAAAACAACCCCCTTTATTAGATGATCTAGGAATACCTTAGCCTTGAATACTTGCAACCCCTTCAAGTGGATACAGAACATCATTAATTGAAAATGATACATGAGATGACCTTACTTTTACCCATATGGCTGCATCCAACTTGGAGTTCTCCTCCACTTCCATCCAGTTAGCATTCACTTGATTGAAAATGAACTCATTCCTAGCCCTCCAAATGTTTCATTACTGACATAAACAAGGCTTCCCAAATTTGTTTTTCAACCTTTCTAAACTTCAGAGACCACCACCACTTGGCATGATTAATTAGGTTGTCTGAGCTTGACCACATTATACCCCACTATTTTAAGATGGAACTCCATATCTTCCAGGCAAACGTACATGTAACAAGCAAATGATTGGAATCTTCCTCTTCTTGCTGACACAACTCACAAAAAATGCTACTGTTTTGAGGCAGATTATTCCTCTTTGCAAGCATCACCTTGGACTTGATCCTCTCATGTATAGCTAACCATCCAAATAATATGACTCTAGGGGGAGCTTTAGACTTCCAAATTTTATAAAAAATAGAAGAAATTTGATTAGAACACCCTCCACTAGATCTGCAGCAAGATTTTACAGAGAAGACCCCATCATTTTCCAATTCCCAAACCATATAATCAGGCTTTGAAGGATTTAGACTATGATCCTCAATCAAATTCCTCAACCCACCCTGCTCCTCTACTTCCCAAGCTAATAACTGTCTTCTATAGGCAAAATTCCATGATCCTCCACCCTCCATCATTTCTGCAATTGAGGCATTCTACTGTAGAGATAATGAAAATAGTCTAAGAAAAGCACAACTGAAAGATTCATTCCCTTTCCAAACATCCAACCAGAATTTAGTGCTACTACCATCACCTACCTTTATCTTTAAGTTATTCCATAAAGTATCTTTTATGGCACTCTGTTCCATTCCCACCTCTAGTATACTAGACCAAATGCTTGAGCATTCATTGCTTTGAACTCCACCAGGTAGCCATGCTCCTTCATCATATTTATACTTGTGACACACAACCCTCCTCCATAAAGCTTCTTTTTCCTTTGCAAACCTCCACCACCACTTGGCTATTAAAGCCTTATTCATTACAGCAATAGGAGTTACCCCAAGGCCTCCCCTACTCTTATCTCTCGACAACACATTCCACCCCACACAATGAATTTTCTTTTTGCTTCTACTTGTCCCCAAAGAAACCTCCTTTGAATACTCTCTATCATTTTACAGACCTCTTTTGGAGCATTAAACAAGGATAAGTAGTAAACAGAGAGATTTGATAGAGTAGATTTTAATAAAGTAAGTCTACCACCTATAGACAAGTACTTTTTCTTCTAAGAAGCTAGTCTGCTTTTTATCTTTTCAATCACACCCTCCTATGATTTTACCTTTCTTGGATTATCTCCTACTGTCATTCCCAAGTAATTTATAGGCAAATCCTGCACTTTGCATCTAAATATTTGAGCTGACTCATTCAAAAAACTTTTGTCCACCCCTATGCCACACATTGCACTCTTTTGATAATTAATTCTAAGGCCTGATAATAGTTCAAAGCATCTAAGAATTCTTTTAATGAGTACTAGTTCTGACTTGTCTGCCTCCTAAAACAACACTGTGTCATCTGCAAATTGTAAGTGAGAGATAACAGGGCCATTGATCTCTACTTTGGTCCCCTTAATCATTTTAAGATCAATTGCTCTTAAGAGGAGCTCATTCAATCTTTCTGCAACTATGTTAAATAGGCATGGAGATAATGGATCTCTTTGTTTAAGGCCTCTCTCCAAAGAAAACTCTTGAGTTGGTGAGCCATTAACTAATATTGAAGTTTTTCCAGATAACAAACATTCCTTAATCCATTTCATCTATCTCTGGCCAAAGCCCATCTTTTCCATCATTTGCAAGAGGTAACTCCAGTTAACGGAATCATAAGTTTTCTGAAAATCTAATTTCAAAATTATTCCTTTTTTTTTCTTTCTTTTTCTATCATAAATGATCTCATTAACTATTAACACCTCATTTATTATTTGTCTTCCCATAATAAAAGCAGATTGATTTTCACTTATTAGCTCATTCATTACCTTCCTCAATCTTGGTTTAAAACCAGTAACATTAATGGGTGCGGGTTGACTTAGTTTTAGGTGTCTGACCCTTATCTTGTTTTATATGTACAGAGGTGCCCACAGAAGATTGCAGAATCGTTGGAATTAATTAATATTCTAACGAAGAATGGGGCAGAAAATTATACAATGAGAGAGAGAGAGAGAGAGAGAGAGAGAGAGAGAGATGGATGGATGATTGATGGAACAAACAAGAACTGCACGCCTTTGCATGGGGGACGAATTCATTACTTCAGTAACTTCATGCATATCATGCTAAGCTGTAAGGAAATGCAAACATGGAGCACTGTGACACCATATAACATACAGTTAATGCACGAGACTCTCCTAATTATGCATTTGGGAAGGTCAAATGTACTAAATTTTTTTTTATACATAAAAATTGCTCTGCACTTTAGAATCTTTAATTAGATAATTATTTAGTTTGTGTGAGATGAAAAGGACTGCACACATTTTGAGATTAGTTGAGTTGAGAGCAAACTAACCCAGACACTAAATAGCAAAAAAAAAAAAAAAAAAAAAAAATTATTCTAGATGATTGTCGGATAGTGTTATTTTCATTATGATTTTAGTATCCGTGATTAGTCCCATGTAAATGTGTCAATACTCAAATTGTATTGGAATCCATAAAGTTTATATAATCAAATCCAATCTGATTTGTCCCTAAATTCAAGAGCCTCAAATATTTTTTCTTCATGCTTTGTTTGGATTAGCACATAAATGTACAAGGGTTTGTATCATTGTATATCTAAGTTTTGCATATACAGCACGAATACGTATAAGTCTTCACACCTACAAAGCTCAAAGTCGTCTCTTTGTTGAAGAAATATAGCCATTACAGGTCTTGTGTGAATGCAACAACTCACGCTACAAGTACGCACGTGCGAGTTGGAAAACGCTATTGGAAAAAAAAGAAGGGCCCCCATGGTCCAGTGAGCCCGTCCAACTTTGCTTGACTTTGTACAGTAAGTCAAGCCCACCGACTTTGAAGAAAGGGTTCAATCCTTGCACTAAATTACGAAAATATCTAGGTACACCCCAGCTTCGTATTTGTACAGACACTAGTATATATGGTGGAGCGCTATGTCATATTTGAGGCAAGTTCGATAAGTGTGTTCAGACCAATCTAAGGGGAGCTTCATGAATTTGTAAGAGGTGAATTCCAAAACCACTAAATAATTTTCTTTAGTTGGGTCTTTGATTGATGGGGAAAAAATTGAAAACTGAAATCGGTGGGAAACATCTTCGAAAGGGCTTCAAGACTTCTAGTTGGAGGGCTTAGGGTCAATGAGATTGATGGATTTTGGATGGTGATGATGACAAGGAGGTCCCACAATCACAAATTGTGAGTAAAGCCGAAGCCATTTCCAGTGATTGTCTAATAAGAATTTCAATTATAAGAGAGGCCTTGAAGGTAAAATATAATAATGTACTTTCTTGTCTGAAAGCTATTTCATAGAAAAAGGTGAGTATATCTTCCACTGGGCTGTTATCATCCAAACAACAAAGAATTACTTAAAGCATTTCATAGTAACGCAGTTTAGGAAATTTACTATAAAAAAGAAACATGAAAACGTAAGGAAATATTTTTAACACAATTTTCTCACGAGATTTGTAAGCTAACCTAGTTGAGTTGAGTATTGAATATTAAAAATTTAACAAGTTTCAACATGTATCTGTTCAAGTTTGACTTATTTATTTTTTGGACCAATCTAAAATGATTTAATTGAACCAATTTCAAATGACATTTAATTGAGTTGATCATGACGTAAGATTGAGTAATCTGAATTTTTATTTAATCAAAAAATGAATAGAATAAGTTTACTAAATTGAGATCAAGCTAAGGTTAAAAAAGTAACGAGATTAAAATGTGTGTAACCTTAATTTATTTACATAACAAATCTATATTTAATGAACTCTTAATGAGCTCAAATAACTTGATATTTTTACAGTACAAAGAGGAAATGGTTTTATAGTCCGAATTGGGAAAGCTTTTCGAGTTTGATCAAAACTTTTGACAAGTAACAAGCAAAAAGTGAAAAAAAGAAAAAGACAAAGAAAAAGAAAAAGAAAAAGAAGAAGCTACTTCCATGATTTCATCACATGAATTGATTTCTTAGGGCAAACTGACAAACTAGTGTGGAAAATGGAATGCAGAAGTAACATCGAGACTTCTTGAGGGTAACCTTATTGATGTATCAGCTTTACAAGATAACAACAATCGAGAGGAGAGTTTAGTCGCGGAGCTAAAAAAAAAAAATTATTCAAAAGTAACTATTAATCACAATTAAGAATTTTTTTCATGATCCAGCACTTGATTTATGTATATATTTATTTGTATATATATCTACATCTCTATAATGTGTGTATATATATTTATACAATATATAAAATGAGTCCTTTGAAACAAAATAATTATTTAAGAGAAATATTTTATAAAATTTCAAGAAATGCAAATTGAAATTGATTTTTAAAACTGAAAGTCATTAAAAAACAATTTAGAATTTGAGGGCACAGCTACAAGCTGGCTCAGTCCTTAGTAGTGTTGTAAATGAGTTGATTAATTTCAATCTCATATTGGGCTGTTTAATATTTGACTAAGATGTTTTCAAGCTTGATTTATTTTATTTTTTTGAATTTATCTCAAAACGACTTTCAATGAACTTGATTATGAGTTGAGCTCAAGTTGTTTGATTTTATAACAGTTTTAAAGAGCATATGAGCTACTTTACCCGAGCTCAGAAAATCAAAAGTTTTTAAATATAGTTTAATTTTCATACACTGACAATATAAAATTTTTTTACACAAACATGCATTAGAATGCGATATGTGTTCACGAGTTTTGCTTCTTTATATTGTACTTTAATTCTAAGAAACACGTGTCGTACTTTGGTGTTTAGCTTGTGTAAAAATATTCTACACTGTCAGTACATTAAAACTAAATTCTTTAAAGTATACTTAAGTTTGGCTTATGTACATACCTAGTTGTTCTTGAATGTACTTTTTTGTTAGCTAAACACGAATTGAACTTTAATAATTTAGTTTATTTTGGTTAGTGCTATACAATCACAAAATTAATACAAAATTTATGTGGTATTACATATTTGAATAAGAGTTTTTTACTTTAAAATAAAGCATCTATCATTATGAGACGAAAGATGAGCCTAGCGATAGTGGTTTTCACCCATAATTGTGATCATGAGTTTGACTCAACTCAACCTACTCTCTCCTACCAGAGGCTTGGCCTTGCAATTTATCTATAAAAAGAAACTCATCATGATGCTCTTAATTTAAAAAAGGACAAAAATTTAAACAAGATCTATTACCAGAATAATGTGATTGAATTAGATTATTCACTTTAATTAAAATATCTATCATGATAATTTTTAATTATAAAAATTACTATTACTCTAATATTTTGGTATTGTTTTTTAAAAAATAATATTTTTTTTTTATTTATAAAAATGCTATTGCCACATGATTTCTGGGCGAAATTTTTTTGAAAGAAGTTGTGTTCTTTTTTATGTCCGCTCTACATATGTGCGCATACAATAAGTATTAGCTTCTCTCTGTTGGAACAAAAAAAAATACAATAAGTACTAGGACTTATATTCCCAGGATGTCCTGCCATTTGTGGTTAATTACAGAATCGCCACTTCAGATTTGAGGCTCCCAAGCAATATCGCGCATGATGTCACGTGATTTCCAACCTTCCCGTAAAAAGGCCTTTTAATTGACGTTTCCGTTACCTTTTTAATTGTGGCGGACCTTCAAAATAAACTCCATAATAACTGCGGCTTTATCCAAACACCGATAAGGTACCATATAAACCCATGACTCAGCATGATTTGTGCTCCACCACAACCCAAGCGAACAACCACACCAAAAAAAAAAAAAAAAAATTCAGATTATGATTGATATGTGTTCATTTACTTACAAAAAAGGAAAAAAAAAAAAAATATCTTGAACAATTGTCACACTCATACGTTACCTTCGTAAGAGTAGTTCAATGCACAAAATTTCTATCACTATAGGTTTGGTGAGATTCGAAAAATGTAGCCTTATCCCAGGCAAAAAAGCTATTTCCGTGATTCGCATAAGATATTTCAAAATTTGCCCATTGAAGCTCTCCATTTTTGATTTAGTTATTGACAATAGTCTTCCGTGTTGATCCCTTCTAATTCTATTAATTGACATAACATGACTTGCTAATACTACATCAAAACTATAATTAAGGTCCAAAATTTTGTTTCGGTACTTCACTTCAGTTGGCTCAGAAACGAAAATCTTTTAAAAATTTTTCGAGAACGTGATGAAAAGGGAAAAAAATTAAAAATATAGGGAAACATTTAGAAATATGAACTAAAGGCCGTCCATTAGTATATCTTAAACTAATAAATTATATTGAACATTCTCAAGGGCTATATAGTCATTTGTGTTATAGAAGTAAATGCTAACAAGTATAAAACAAAAGTTAGAAAATTAATTTTAGTAATTTTTATTAATCATTAGTGTTGATAACTTGACATTACTTGATTATAAGATCATTTGAGATTTTATGTGTTTCTTTAGTGAATAAATTTTTAAATAAATATCTAGAAATTTTTTTACCTGAATTTATTATGGTAACAATAAGAAAATCTCCAATCCAATAGCTCAAATTATTTAATATGTGTCAAAATAATTTATTGTTTCGCCATGTTTCTTGTTGTTGGTGTATTTTAGTATATTTTCGCGAAAACATTAAAAATTCTATATTTCATTAATGTTTCGTTTCCTAAGAAACAGAAAACTTTTATTTCATTTTGATAGAAACAAAAGGAGATGGAAATTTTGTTCCTTCACTATAATCAAGTTAAATGTCAAATGGATCAAGATAAATTTATATATGGATGACTAATAGCTGAGGTTGAATGGTTCTCTTGCAAATGTGGGAAGTGGGAACCCTCCAACTTAATTTGACTGCCACGCAGTAACCCTAGTCCTATTGACTGATCCTTCCTTTCCCATAGTCTGATGGTATTTGAATTCAACTTCTTGTGCAATGTCTTACACTTGAACCTTATCTACTTTCATCCAAAAACAAAGTCATCGTTTACAAAGTTATATGTAAATGGCAACATATATATATATATATACTAGTGTTGGCCCGTGCGATGTACGGGATTTATAAATTTTGTAGTCATAATATAAATTGAGAGAGGGACTTACCCATTGTACAAATTGAAGAAGTTTATACATTTGCATTGCACAAACAATACAAATAATATTAATTATTATGAGAATGTGGAGTTATTCATAATGCAATTTTTTTATCTTTATACCGAATCAGAACAAAAATGGAAAGAAAAAAAAATTATTTCAATCCCAAATAAAAGTGGAAACATAAACTTAAAGGAAGGGATTTTTATTCCATTTTTTTTCTTTTTGTATATATATATATGCCATGTTAATCTTTTCGTTAAATTAAATTTCAATCCTTAGCCACAAAGAAAAAAAGAAGAATAAAAAGCACCAATCTTAAATTATGTGTTGGACATGAATTAAAAAAAAAAGGTTTTGAATTTGAATTTATTAAATTAGCTTGTGATGTTAAAGTTGCAATAACTTTAGAAAAGTAAAGGTTCAATGTGTAGTGTAGTATTATAGATAATTGTATGGATTAGTTTGACTATAGTATTTAAGTAAATGGTCTGAAATTCCCAAAAATTGAAATTTTTATGCAAGACAAGAAAGGTTGATTATTCGATGAATAATAAGAATATTTAGTCTTGGACTAAAATTTTATATTTCATTTTTTTGGAGATAATTATCTATATATAGTTTGTTAAATAAGATGCATATAAATGACAATGATATATGTTTTAAAAGTTATTTTCTTATATTAGCACACAAGTCAAATGCAGGAATTGACATTAGGATGAAAGTCCATAACATTACAAACGTGCATGGTAATAGGAGGGTCGTCGTAGAATATTTCTTAATGGAAAGTTCTTTGGTTTTATTTTTATTTATCTAATGGAAAAGAGATTAAGGAAAGATCTAAGGAGGAATTTTAGGAATAGATTCAATTTATGAGGAGGGGGAGCCGATGGTAGGAGAGCGAGGAGAAAATATTCAATGCAAGTTGTTCATTTGGCAAGATTTGATTAATTTGTAATACCACATCAGTAAAATAACATGGCATTGGCATCACTATTGTATTGAATATTTTCTCGAGAGGAAAAGGGAGAGGAAGATTGCCACGCATCATGTAGTATTTTATAAAAAGCGGGACTGAATATTGGAGGCTCGGGAGAGATTCAACTACATTTGCATATATAGATAGTATAGATTTGGAAATTTTGTTTCTTTAGTTTTTTTTTTAATTTTTTGTTTCCATATAGTGGTTTTTTTTTTTCTTTTAGTTAATTTTTGTGTTTCCTTATCAGCATTCAACTCCTTTGATTATTTATTATTATTATTTTTTGGTTTAATTATTATTTGGTTTTTCATTTTCCTTTATAAGAGAGGAAGAGAAGAGCCTAATTGGTTGGAGGAGTTAGGTATCTCACGTGGCATCATAATTTTTTTTAAGAATTTTTTAAAAAATACGGATTGAATTTTGGAAGCTTTAAAACCTCCCATTATATTTACATGTGTAGATAGTGTAGATAGATGTGATGAGATATCTTTAATTTTATGATAGTTGTGTTTATTTAAAGTGTAAATTAGAGAGATCTTCGGGGTTGAAAATATATGATAGTTTGATCATAGTTAATGTGCTTAATTTAAAAAACCATACGTAGCATTCATAACCATTTTCTTTCTTATTTCTACCTAATCATTTCTCAATTGAGGAGGTGGAGCCTATAGGGAAAAAAAAATCAAATCAAAATCCTAAAAATTCCTAATAGTTAAGTCAAAGACTATGAGTTTGTATTGCATCTTGATCCTTGCTATCAAATCTAGCTGGAATCTTTCTTCTAATCTTGGAGATCATTAAATTCTTGCATAAAATCAAACATGAAATAAATTAAATATTTAGATTTGTCATGAACAAAAACAAAGTAATAGATCGATTTCAAAGACAACTTCAAAACTATACCACAAAAATAGTGACATGACAGATATTAACTTTTACTCGAATTCCAAACATCAACAAAACATCCAATCCTAGCAACATGGCTATATTAAATTGACTACATTAATCTCAAAATTACAATACGAAAAAAAAAAACAAACATAGTAAGCTAACACTTCGAGGTAAACCTAGTACTTCTATATTCGTCGAGATGGCAATTAGGCTAGATTGAAGCAACTCTTGAGGTAAACCTAGTACTTATCGCAATCAATAGGAATGGTTATTGTAGGCATCCATGCCGTTGTAGGAATCATCGCTTGACGACGTCGGTGTTTATGCTATGACTGGTGATCCTTAATTAGATTAACTATTGTAAGCCAACCCTTGCGTTCTAACCAATAAAAAAAAAAAGGTTACAATTTGTTCGTTCAACAAAACTTCACACCTACATGTTTTGCTCCATACCAACACTACACAATTCAAAACAAACTAAACCAATAAAAATTACCATCCATATGTCCTACAAGCAAACAAAATTGATAGAAAGGATATAATATAACTTCCTAAAAGCAAAAGACAATAAATGAATATATGTAATAATTCCTATGAATCCCAATTCAAATCCTGACACCTCACTATGCCCCAATGCACAAATATATATAGGCTGGTAGCTTTTAACCTTGTGATCTGATCAAACGGTATCGCAACACCACACCCAACAATAACTCTTACCAACAATTCAATAAGTGAAAGCCTTAACAATCGGGCCAAAAAAAAACTGCAATGATTAACAATAGAACTTTATGACTGGGCGATGACAGAGATAAAAAGACTCCCTTTGAACAATCAAACCACCAAAGAAGCTAGAGATTCTTCCTTTATATGGCTTCAATCTTTGCTTTTCTTTTTCTAATAGAGTTGGTTGAAAAAGAAGGGAAACCTTTTGTTGCACACCAATTAAAATGAAAAAAAAACATTACATACAAATTAAAAAATGTGAAGAACCAATGGTGAAAAGAAAGAAGAAATAAGAGGTTAGTCTCACACGTGTCAACCGGGAAGGAGAAAGCAACAATGATCGCAATGGAGCTCTGACAGAGAACTTGCTATGTCTCCATTATAGGTTTACATCAATTAAAAAGAGTAGAGCTAAAATAGCAAAGAAAGAGTTTGAATAAGGAGAGATTTTAGGAATAAATTTGGGGAATGGAATCTTATTTGAGTGAGGAGAGATTTTAGGTTTTTTAGTAGCAAAAGAGAAAGAGATTTTTTTTTTTGGTTTCCATAGATTAGTTTTTTTCTTTTTAGATATATTTTTTTTCTTTATAAGTATTTAACTCTTTTAATCTTTTTTTTTACTATTAATTTTTTGTTTAGTTATTATATTTTTTTTTATTTTCCTTTATAAGGGAGAGAGAGCGCGCAAAGTGATTGATTGAAGAAACTTAGTGTGCCACGTGACTTCTTAGTATTTTAGATTTTTTGAGAATTAAGAGTTAAATTTTTAAAGGCATAAGAGCCTTCCACTACATTTGCATATAGATATAGTATAGATACATTAAATAAATATTATCTTTTGACAGAGAAGCAAACATGCCGGCTGCTGGTTTTGGTCCCGGTCCCGGCAACGGGAAGGAATATCCCGGCAAGCTCACCCTGTATGTCACTGTAACATGCATGGTTGCAGCTATGGGTGGCCTGATCTTCGGTTACGATATTGGAATTTCCGGTAATATTCAATACCCATCACAAGTTCATACATAAACACCACTAAACTCCATATATATGTATATATATAGATATTGATGTATTTGATATTGTAGGTGGGGTGACATCTATGGATTCGTTCTTGAAGAAGTTCTTTCCGTCAGTGTATGAGAAGCAAAAGGCCAATAGTTCGACAAATCAGTACTGTAAATTTGACAGTCAAACACTCACTATGTTCACGTCGTCTCTCTATTTGGCTGCCCTGTTATCGTCGCTAGTTGCGTCGGTAGTTACGAGAAAACTCGGCAGAAAGTTGTCTATGCTGCTCGGAGGTGTCCTGTCTTGTGCCGGAGCACTCATCAATGGGTTCGCTCAAGCAGTTTGGATGCTGATCGTGGGTCGTATTTTGCTTGGTTTCGGTATTGGATTTGCCAATCAGGTAACTCATTTTCTCTCTCTAGAATGTAAACAGTCTCTCTCTAGAATGTTAGTTGCTATGTTTTCAGATCTTATTCTGTGTGAGGCTGTTCTTTGTTTTTGGATCTAGAGATTCGCATGTTTCAATATTCCTTTGGCTCTACACAAGAACAAGAACAGAGCTTTCTGAAAACACAGAACAAAGTCTGTATTTTTGGAATATATTTGATTCTTTCAAGATTTTTTTTGCTTTGTGTTTGTCTTGTTTCGTTTTTTTCTATTTTTTATATAGTTGTTTGTTTTCTTCCTTCTAACAACAAGCTTCAATGATTGACAATAAGCATTCTGGAAGTAATTTTGTTACTTTCTGAAGCAAATATTGCATTTTAAAAGGAAGAGAAGTGCTTGAAATGCACCATTTTCTTCAGACCTGATTAGAAAGTTGTCTGATACTCTGATTCAAAATGTTCTTTTGCTGATCTTTTGATTCATTTATCTCTTTAGATGTCTCTTGCTCTTGACTTTTTCTTTCTGGGTTTTTGAGATCAGTGGTTAAATCTTCTGTGTTGAATTGATGATGGATTTTGAATTTGCTTTGCTATTGCTTCACTCTGTGGGCTTTGTCTTTGCTCAACAGCTAATCCATGATTAGCAGTTGAGTAAAAACTAAACCCACATGAACACTTGAAGTTATACACATGCCTTGTTTTTCTATGCACATGACGTGTATGTGTGCCCCCATTTTCGCCATCGTTCACTCGTGATTGCAACGGCGTTGAATAGTGTAGGTACCCAGTCTACGGGTGTCACGTGGCACCCCATTTGCCCATCAGCAGTCCACGTGGGCCCCCTGGCTACCTCAAAGTCAACTATGGTCAAACCATGTCTGGGCAAACCCGCGTCTCGCCCTTGCCCCCGCGGCAAGCTCGGTGCCCGACCACCAAACCTCGTTCAAGCAAGCTCCAAGAGCTCCTCTCAAGCTAGGCCCCAAGCCTGCATGGCTCCGGCCAAAACGAGCGCCTGTGCATGACAGGCCCCCGTGCCTAGAACGACCCAAGGCTCTATGCCTCAACATCTAACGGGCTTAGGCTCCTAACTGTTTAAGTTACTCTCGCTCGGGACCCCTCTCCACGGGCAGTGGAACGGAGGCTAGAACCGAAGGGATCATTGAGCCGCGCACTTCACGAGTGCGCGAGGGACCAGTCCTGTCAACCGGCTAAGAGAGAAAGATCTAGCCGCAGAGCCACCTGAACACCATATCTTAAGCATTAAATGTTGACCCGACGCACATTTAATGCAATGGACACGTGGCGAGCTGTGGCTGGACAAGCGCCTGACTCCATGGCAGAGGGCATCTTATCGCCCGTCGTAGCCGCTAACAGGACTTTTCCAAGTCATGATGGCAGAGCTCAGGCCTGCCCAACCACGGCGCTCCACGTGTCTGCACAGTGCTAATCACTCCTTACTATAAATAGTCTCAACACATTTATGACAAAACAGACAGAACCTAATCACATTTATTATATGAGTCACTACTGGCTCGTGAATCTCTCTCTCTCTCTCTTGTCTGCCCTCTCGGTTCTTGCCCCTCCATAGCCAGGAGACTCGAGCGAGTTGGCTTTAGTGACTGTCAGGACTCCCAGACGGGCTCCATGTAAGTCAACCTTATGCTTCACCGTCAAACATAACAAACAATACTCCACTGGGGATGACTGGTGCTCATGAAATGACTGACCCTGGCCTCAACGCAGGCCAAGTCTCCAACACGGGGGCAGAACTGACCCCTAGTACCCACCTTGAGAACTAAGGCCCCAAGTCCTTTCTTTCATCCAATCCCAAGGCGAGCAGATCCGAAAGCTCAACGACAGCGTGGCTGCTCTTTTGAAGTCACAACAAACCCTGATGGACACTATGCAGGCCATGCAGAGCGGGCGGGCTATCCTCAATACCCCCACTCCAGTCTTTACAGTATCACCCACCCCCTCCGCCGCTGAAGCGCTCTAGCGTGTAACTCGAAGTTTAGAACCCCCCACTCCCGATTAAACACTCAACCCTAGCACTAGCAACTCAACTCCGCCTCCAACAGCCAGGCGAGCTCTTTTCCAACCCGATCTGGTCCTCACTTGCGGAAGTTGGATAAGCAAACACTGTTCAACCGTTCAATGGCGGACTTGACTTTCGCCCACCATATGCTGAGTCTATCCAGCGACTACCATATCCAGAGGGGTACGTTGCCCTAAAATTCACCAAGTTTGACAGGAAAAGTAGACATGCCAAGGAGCACATCATTCAGTTCGTGGACTCTTTAGGCGTCCACGCAGCAGATCTCAACCTCTAGCAACGAGAGTTCTCTAAATCGCTCTCCGACCGAGCTTATTCCTGGTATGCCAACCTCCTACCCAATTTTATCTTATCCTGGGACGACATGGTGCAGAGATTCGTTGGCAAGTTCTTTTACGCCGATGAACCTCTTTCGACGTTTGACTTAATCCACGAGTCCCCAGGAGAAACAGAAGGCCTGCTATCGTTCGTTAAGAGATTTCGTGAAAGAGCCCTCAAAGTTCAGGACCCAGTAGCCGAACAACAACTAGTCAACATCTGCGTTAAAGGAATGCAAAATCGATACAAAATACACATGATCAACCATAAGTTCTTAGATTTCGCTAGCTTGATTACCGCTACCCGGAACATTACTATTGCTGTGAGAGACTTCGCGCGCAGCTTCCAATCCCAATCTCCCCGGCAGCCAACTCCCTCATGGCGCAACCCCCCGAGCCGACCTTCTGTATATGCAGCAGCGCCCATAACTTGTGGCAACTCCAGTGGCAGGAAGTGCCCCTTCGGCGAAGAACCCCCCCCCTGCCCGTCTCCACCAAAACAACCGCAGCCCTATTACAAACATGGGTGGCCGACGGCCAGATCGTCCTTCCCGAAGTGAAGAAGCAACCCATCGAGCACGACAGACTCAATCCTAACTTCTGCATTTACCACCAGACCACCACCCATTCTACCCATGACTGTTACACTCGCAGACGCATTTTCCTCAAGCGGAAGCAAGATGACACACTGCAGCTCCCCGAGACTGATGTCCTCAATGACCCCCTCCCCAAACACCGGAATGATAATGACGCTGTTCTCATGATTTCCTCCCATGACGAATTTGAAGATTTAGCCGTTTGTCACATTTCCGAGCTCGACTCCAGAGACCCAAATTTCGACCACCATCGCGCCACCGTCCTCTAAAATTCTACCAAGTTTAAATATTTCTTTGATCAACTGGGCCTATCGTCCATCACCAGGTACGAGGCTACCCGAGCTCTTTTATGAGCGGCCAATGCAAATGGCGAAGCTTGTATGGAGACCGGCGGCTCGGTCAAACGCTTCTTCAAAGAAAACCATCTCGTCATCACCTTCTCCGAGGTAGACCGAATGTACCCCTACCCCCACAACCGCCCCCTCTATCTGCCAATTTTCATCCAAGACATGGAATTCCAACGAGGGTTCATGGATGGCGAAGTATCGGTGAACATCATGCCTTATGCCACTTTCTAAGCCGTGGGGCTACCAAAAGAACGTTTAGTCCGCGAGCCCCTCGAGATCCGAGGATTCGGCAGCCACTCCCACAGGTCCCTCAGATACATGAGGGTGGATCTTCGCATGGGCCCCATCCACTCCTCTACCAAGTTCCACGTCATTGATACCGACACCAACTATCACGTGCTGCTCAGTCGAACATGGCTCCACCGGTATGGAGCCATCCCCTCCACCTATCACCAATGCATGAAGGCAGTTTGGAACAATGAGGTTATCATCGTTCCCGCATCCCTGCGCCCGTTCCGAGTTGCGAAAGCTCACATGGCTGAGGCCACGCTCTACGACGAGTTGGACGAGTCTGATGCCCCCGCCCCATTGTATAGCACCCACATGCCCCGCTGGTTGACTATCGCCAATGACCCCCCACACCTCCGATTGTCTAAAAAATGAGGTCGTGCTGCCCCACCAGTTCGAAGCCATTCCAAAAGACCTTAACCTTCACCCCTACACGAAGCCGCCCCTATTATCACCAAGTTTCGACGCGCTGATGGCAAAATGGTCTACCGCTTATGACGGTGTGCGGGGCTAACCCACACTTCCAATGGCCCCACCCTGAGCGCGCCCCCTCACCAACAGGACTACCTCCCACTTTCCGCAGAATGCCACATTTTATCCCCATTTCGTTTCACACCCAAAAAGCATCAAAAACCTAAACAAAGAAGGCTTGTACCATGGGCGAAACCCCTCGTCCTCGCTACAGATCCTAACCCCCAACTCTAGCAGGTCATCCCCGCCCCTGAATGCTTCCAAGACCAGCCTCGTCCTCAGAAACAAGAACTTGAAAAGGTTAATCTAGCGCCCCCATCTGAACCAGCGCGACCGATCTTCATCTGTAAAGATCTGCCTACACCATAGCACACAGCCCTACTCGACCTTATCAAGTGCCACCTCGACGTGTTCGCGTGGAACTACAGCAAAATGCCTGGCCTCGACACTGTGGTGACGATGCATTGCCTTAACGTCCTACCGCAGCGGGCTCAATCAAACAAGGCATTCGTTTCTGCAAACCCGAGGTTGAGCTCCAGATCAAAGATAAGGTAACCAAACTCCTAGACGCCGGATTCATCAAACCTATTCAACATCCCAACTAGCTCTCTAGCATAGTGCCAATTATAAAAAAGAATGGCCAAATTCGGGTCTGCATCGATTTCCGCAATCTCAACAGAGCCTGCCCCAAGGACGAATTCCCATTACCCAGCATCGACACCCTGATTGACGCCACCGCAGGCCATCACATGTTCTCCTTCATGGACGGGTTCAGTGGATACAATCAGATCAAGATGACACCCATGGACGCCCCAAAAATAGCTTTTCGAACCCCCATTGGCAATTTCTTCTACACGGTCATGCCGTTTGGCCTGAAGAACGCGGCAGCCACTTACCAGCGCGCCATGACCGCGATATTCCATGATATGTTCCACAAGACAGTGGAATGCTATATCGACGACCTAGTAGTCAAATCCAAAGAAGAAACATCCCACTTGAAGGACCTCCGGCGTGTCTTCGAATGATGCCGCAAATACCATCTTCGCATGAACCCCCTAAAATGCGCCTTTGGCGTCACCGCGGGAAAAGTCCTTGGTTGCGTAGTCCACCGACACGGCATCGATCCTGATCCCACCAAACTCACTGCAATCCGTGATATGCCGCGCCCCACTAACCAAGACGAACTACGAACCTTTATTGGCCAAGCGTCCTACCTCCGGTGTTTCATCCCCGCCATGGCCGAGAGAACCCAACCCTTTAGGCCCCTCTTAAAAAAGGACGCCCCCTTTACATCGCTACTGGTGCACCAAACCGCCTTTCAGGCCCTCAAGGACACTTTACTCTCCCCACTCACCATGACCCCCCCCCCCCCCCCCCCAACAGGGCAAACCCCTATTACTGTACTTTAACCTCAACCCCCTGTTACTGTACCTTACCTCAACCCCCAAGTCCATAGGAGCCTTGCTGGCACAAGAAGTCGAAGGAATCGAACGACCCGTTTATTACATTAGCTGTGTAATCCAAGGAGCCGAAACGCGATACACCCCAATCAAGGGCCATTGTCTAGCCCTCGTCTTTGCCGCTAAAAAGCTATGACATTACCTCTTAGCCTTCCCCATCCATCTCATCACCAAGTGTGACCCCATCAGATTCCTACTCTTGCGCCTCGCCCTCACTGGCCGAGCAGCCCGCTGGCTTTTATCCTTGGCCGAATATAACATCACCTGTAAAACCCCGACTTCAGTAAAGAGCCAGGCCTTGGCTGATTTGTTGGCCCACTTCCCCAGTGGTATGTACGAACGCCCTTCCGAAGAACTCCCCAGCGATGACTTCTAAGCCACCGTAGCCATCGACGAAGAAGAATGGACCCTTACATTCGATGGTTCCTCCGCTGCCGGGAACGGGGGAGCAGGCATCGTCCTCTTGCCTCCATAGGGCGCTGCAATCAACCTCTTTTACAAATTGGCCTTCCCATGCTCGAACAATGAGGTCGAATACGAAGCCCTGATCCTAGGCCTCCTGGCGGCCTCCAGCCTCGCAGTGACTCACCTTTGCATTCGTGGAGATTCTAACCTTGTCATGAAACAAACCGCAGGCGAATTGGCCATCAAGGAGCCAGCCTTGGCCTCCTACAGAACCATGTACCAACGCCTTATGGACAAGTTTGTGGCCATCCGCCTGGAACACGCCCTGCGATCTCACAACCGCCACTATGACTCGCTGGCCACCCTAAGCTCCAAGGTTGAGGTGGGCGATACTCCCACAAAGATCGAAGTTTTTAAGCGCTCACTCCCCTGCTCGATAACTGAACTCTTGCCAGAAGAACCACAGACTGGCGATTAGCACACTCCCATTTGGACGGCACTGGTCGAGAAGCAACAGTCGCTCCCACTGTAAGAGCTGAAGCACTTTATTATCTACCAGGGTACCTTCTACCACCGCGCCCCTAGAGGCTGCCTTGCTCGATGCATCGACTCCCACGAGGCCAAACTCCAGCTCCATTAAATCCATGAGCGCTCTTGCAGAATTGCCGACACCAACCTCCATTGGCGCCTCCAGCGACAGGGGTACTATTGGCCTACCATGATTCAAGAGGCCACAGCCCTCCAAAATCAGTGCATTAAATGTCAAGTCTTCCTGTCTCATGCCGAATGCCATTTCACAGACACCCTCGCGGACTAGCGCCAACCTTATATCAACTTCCTTCAAGAAGGATCCTTACCCACCCATCGCATGGATGCCTCACTCATCCGAAAACGGGCCAATCGTTTCTTTCTTCAACAAGGGCAATTGTTCAAACACGGATACGCGAGCGCCCCCCTCCGTTGTATCCCCAGCGCCGAAATACCCTAGCTTCTCCACCTCGCACACAAAGACGAACACCAAGGCGGCCATAAGCTTTTCCAGCACCTGACACACCTCGGATATTATTGGCCTACTATGGAAGCGGATGCCATCACTCATGCCCACCGCTGCCAAAACTGTCAACGCCACGGCAACCTTATCCACGCACCAGCAATCGACCTCCGCACACTAGGTATCCCATGGCCTTTCCACACTTGGGCGATGGATCTCATTGGCCCCATCAACCCGCCCTCCCGCGGCCACATATGGATCCTCGTTGCCACCGAGCTCTACACCAAGTGGGTTAAAGCTATCCCCCTCAAGCGCGACACAGGACCCGCGGTTTCTAACTTCATCCGGGAATACATCATTTACTGCTTCGGGCTTCCTAAGGTCATTCTTTAGGATAATGGGACCCCTTTCATCAACCGCAATGTGGGGTAACTCCTGGCCTCAAACACCATCACTCATCACAAGTCAACACCTTACTACCCAAAAGGAAAAGGTTAAACCGAAGCAACAAACAAAAACCTCATCAGAATCCTCAGTCGAACGCTGGAAGACCACCAAACCCAGTGGGCTCGTGTCCTGCCAATGGTGCTCTGGGCGTACCGAACCTCCAAGCGGCGTTCTACCCAAATGATGCCCTTCTCTTTGGTTTACGGCACCGAGGTCGTCCTCTCAGTCGAAATTACCATTCCATCAGCTCGAATCGCCCTCGCTAGCGGGATGCTCCGTGATCAATGACCACCGCAGCTCGAATCCTTGGGCGAACATTGCGACAGAGTGCAGGCCAACCACCGCACCTACCAACAACGCATCGCGCGAGCCTATAATGCACTCGTACGACCACGACAGTTTCAACAAAGAGATCTGGTCCTGCGAGCTTCCCCCCAAGTCATGAGAGGAACCTCCACCACCAAATTCGTACCAAAGTGGGAAGGCCCTTTTGAAATCCGAGAGGCTAACGCCAGCGGATACTATCGAATTGCTAGACCCGGCTCTACTGCCGCCCCGTCGCCCATCAATGCCAAGTAACTTAAAGCCTATTATCCGTGACACCTAGCTTTGATAGTTTCATTTTGCTTTTATCATTGTAATTTATAGGCGGTGCTGCAAGTTCAACCTTTACGGCGTAACAGTAATGTTTTGTACATGTAACCAAGAAAGAATAGCAAGAATTTTTTTGTTGGCACCTCCATCACCAGCTTTTATTTCAAAATTGTACTTTAAATTACATCACTATTACAACTTAGCTCTCTCGAGCTCGTTATAAAACAATAAAAAGCCCTACATTGTATCCTCATATTCAACAGGCCCCTACGCCCAAGCTTCCTCAGGTAAGTACAAGTCCCGCCGCGCGTCGCTCGAGCTCCCACGCCCAAACATCGAACTGTGTCTCCTACCTCAAATGTCTATACGCCCCAGATAAACAGCTCGAGGAGGCTGAATCAGCTTATACGCCCCAGATACACAGCTCGAGGCCAGCCTTCTCCCCGAAGACACTGCGTTTCTCATTCCCGACACCTCTCATTCCAAATATCCTAGGAAGGACAGAGGCTCATGCGCCCCAGATGCCAAATAAACAGCTCCAGGCCGGCCTCCTCCCCGAGGACATCGCCCGCGCCGTTTGCTGCCCCACTCAGCTACAGCTGCACGCGCACAGGGCTCGACTACACCCCCAAGCATCGCTTACAGCTAAATCATTGTCAGAGCTGGGTGCAACCCACGCACGGCCTTTTTTGAAGATGCCTCAGTGGCTCCCCAGGCCAAGCTGCTCCCACCTGAGCGCCCCAGGGGCTGGACTCGTACACACCACACGGGGAGGGAACCCTCGCCCTAGTATTCTCTGGTTATCCAGATGCCCCCCGCTTCTGAGTTACCCAACACTCCCTTCAAATATAGGGATCAAACCACACGACAAAGGAGAAAGTTACGGCCCCTCGAGATTTCACATCCCCCCTTTCATGGCAAACTCCAACACTGAAATTTTTCCTAGACCACCCACACCCAGCGGGCGTTTTCCCGAACACCCTCACCATCACGGACTCTCATTGAGGCCTGGTATAAGTTGCCCCCCCCCCCCCCCCCCCCCCCCCCCCCCCCCCCGCTCTTGGTCGTTATTTATAGCCTGCTAGACTCATACCCCGAGGCACACGTCGCCGCACCCCATTTTTTTTCAGAGATTCCTGACATCTCCTGCCAACCAGACCCTGGGATTCGACCGCTTGAGCACGCTGATAAGACCACTAGGAGCCTTCTGCTGGCACTGTCTAATCCACGACAGACCCTTGGTCCGCTGACCTACTCCACTGTACGGGCTGCAGCCTAAACGCCAATAAGCCTTTAGCCCCCCTTCGACTCCGTCAAGGTGGGCCCACCATCAAGTCTCATGCCACAACCACCGCATTGGGAACGTGCTCTGGTGGAACCCACCATACCTCCAGCAAGCATTCGCCATCCCCGGAGCCATGGTCCCCGGGCTAGCACCGGCCGGCCGGTAACAGCATACTGGATGGTGGTTATATGTGATGCATAAGCACAATAAACGGCCCTTCTGCACGTATCACACTCCAGTACACGCCCACCCATCATCGAGCCAGAAGCCACGACCATCGCATTTGACACGCGCAGCCGCGGATCCAACCATACCCCGCGCCACCACCTGCCACCTCCGAAGCCATTGCCCTTTGACAAGCATTGGCGTGTCGGTAATGGTGCGCTCGATGTTAGTTATGTGTGCTTCATGAGCACTTGGTTCTTTCCTATGCCACCCATCCCCACCTCGGTGCCCCCTTTCCAATTCCTCTCTGATCGACTCTCATAAAACAAAAAAGAAACAACTAACAAAAAAACCCCAGTAGAGGGCACCCAACCCTCCACCCTATTTATACCCCGAGTCGGTTCACACACCAAGGTTGACCGGACTCCTCCCGTCCTCCTAATATTCCCAAATCTCCCTTTTGCAGAGATGCCTGACTCCCCTCCCCCCTAGCCCTCTGCACAGACAAGACTCGACATGCCTTGACAAAACAACACCCTGCCATGGCCAGTCTCAAGGCGCTACCTCCAAAAAAAAAAAAAAAAAAAAAAAAAAAAAAAAAAAAAAAAAGAAGAAGAAGAAGAAGAAGAAGAATGAGCACACTATAGATTCTATCCAACAAAACATAGCAACTTGCATTTTCATTAACCTTTTCTTACTAGTTACAAAAGCCCGCCCAACGTGTGACGGCCAACACTCAGAAAACAAAACAAAAAAAAAAAACTTCTCTTGCACCCTCCACTTACAAGCTCCCAAAGAGGCTCATGCTACCCAGCCCTTCCGCTAGTATTCCCCAATGGCGTTCTAGCTCGGCCTTCTCACGCGCCGCAGTTTCCCTGTCTCGCTCCAACCTTTCGAGCTGCACCTGCTACCTCTAGATCTCACCCTTCTGCTCCACTATGGCTTGGTCCAGCTCTACCAGGCGGTTGCCCAAACCTACCACCCTCCCACCAACCACCGTCATCTCGCTGGCGCGCTCTAGCCGCTCTTCAAGCCAAGACATCTCAAATTTCATTTGCTCCATCTCCCCTACACTAGTGTCCACTGCGCCCCAGTCCCCCGCGTCCAGGCTCGTCATAGGCTGGCTATCCAACTGCTCTAAGAATGAGCCGAACATTTCCATAACCCCTCGCCTCATGAACGGACCCCACTCGTGATGGCGAGCAAAGGTCTTGGGAGCCTCCTCAAAAACCTTGTGTAACTTGGGTAGATAGGCCTCTTTGACTCCCGTAAAGAGCACAGTTGGATCGAGCACCACGTCCTCCTCTTCAGCAGTACAGGCCATAATCCTAACAACTCCATTGGCCTCCCGCATTACCTGCCACTCACCCGCGCCGGAGGTCTCACCAATGTTGTCTGGGGCCTCAGGGGCTTCTCTCTGAGACTTAACCTCGCCCTACTCGGCCTCCTCCTCCTCCTCCCCATCCCTAAAAGCACTGGAACCTCTGAAGCTGCCCTCCGTCTCGTCCACCTCTGTGACCCTCAAATTCCCAAATCCGGGTTTCAACACCCCTCACCCTGACCCAGTGGTTGGGGTGTCCGTTTTCGTCTCTCGTACAACCTACAGGGGGGTTGCATCCCCACCCCTTGTTTCCACTGCTGCACCCGCAAGCTGTGGAGCATCTTCATACCAGCCTAACTGCAACACGAGGGTAGGACTGGTAGCCTCAGCAGTAGGTTCATTTCTCACAGGCTCAGGCTCTACCCCCTCAGCCTCGTGGTCTCCACACTCTTGCCCCACTGGCTCGTTTCCGGGCCCTTCACCTGGCTCTCCCACCAGGTCTATCACCACGTGGGCAATATTCACCCCGTACGCGTCTACCGGCCCCGTGCGCGGTTCATCCCCCTGAGAAGAAGGTACGCCAGTTTCACTTTCCACCACCGGGGGGACCTCAGGCTCAATATTGGAAGCACGTAATGGCGATGTTCCAGGTACCTCTTCCTCCTCATCCCTTATTGACATCAGCCCCTCCGCTGACACGCTGTGCCCCGCGGATCTCTTCTGGATCTCTTAGGCCCCCGCCCCCCCGCCACTAGGGCCCGCGGCAGTTTTAGACCCTCGCTTTTCCCCCCTGCTGGCGAGCGCCTTTTTCAACCGTCTCATGCTCTTTTCACCCCTGGCAGGCGCGGTAGTCAGCCCCACGGATCCCAACCCGGTGCTTATAGCCTCCGTGGTGCCGGCTTCATCATTTAGTAAATCCCCCAGATCCCCCAACGCGTCTGTGGGAACGGGCAGCCCTCCGCCTTCCACCGGTTCATCCTTTCCCGTAGCAGTGACCTCAGCAACCTACAACATAACAGAGTTTATCAGAATTTCATCATTCCCACACCATTTTTAGCTTCAGTCCCGCCAGCTTACCCTCGGTCTCTTGTGCAGCAAGGCCAACTCCCCCGCGCTGTCGCCCATTTGCCCCTGCGGCCACTCATGCTGCGTGGCCACCTCCCCTGCGCAGCCGCTCCTTTGCTCCCTCGGTCTCTTCTGCTGCGGGGCCAGCTCTCCTGCACTGCCGCTCGTCTACTCCCGAATCACCACTTCGGGGGCCTGCAAAAGTTAACACTTAGAATCATGGATGGAAAACTCCAATAATAACATGGGGCTATGAATAATACTAATTTACCTTGCGCTTCTGGGCAACCACGGAAGCTGATGGTTCGGGGCCTCCGCTGCTCACCAGCTTCACCATTTTCGCGCCTGCTATGTACAACACCTTGGGCAGTATAACCACCCCGTCCACCACCTCTGGCGCGAACCGCTCGTCCCTGCGGCGGGCCTCGACTACTATGATCTTTAAGCGATGAGCCCGCTCGCTAAGATCTCCCCAATTAGCCAGGGTGCGAGCTTTACGCGGCGTGCACATCCTCTAGCGTTGAGGCAGAGGGCTCCACAAGCATATACTTGGCAAACGCGTCTAAATTCTTCTCCCAATATGACCTCTAGGCGCGCGTCCCCTGTCCGTCATGCCCATGGCTACATACCTTCATCTCGTTGAAGATCTTCATCCCAGCCTTCATATCTGCCATTACGAAGCGCACCATTGACTCGCGCGCTAAGCTGGGCGTGGTAACAAAATCCGAAGTGCCTTAATCGTACCCTAGCTGGCGCGCCAAGCTGTGCGGATTGTAAGACACGGTCTCAAAGGTCGCGACCGCCGTCAGGGACGAGAGGCCCCCGGGGACAGCCCAGAGCACGCTCTCCGTCATGGCTTCAGTGAACTCCTCATCCTCCCTCACCAGCACCTCCCAGTCATCATCCTGGTACATATCGAAGTTTGCCACACCGGGCAAGGACTCCACATAGGGGCGCGCCTTAAACTCAGCCAGCTCGTCAATGACCCCCTTTAAATTACCACGCAGCACTACAGCTGCCCACCTCAGCGCACGACAGTATACGTCCTCTTCTGCCCCCTCCCCAGCCTCGTCATTTTCAACCACGCGTGCAACTGGCGCTACACTTTCGAATCTCTCAAAGAGGAACATCTGCAGGAAGTTGGTGCACACATAGTTGCACACGTCATAGCGCCCCATCGCCCTCACCGCGTTGGCCTTCATCTGGTCAAGGCGCAAATAGATGGTCCCCAGAAACAAAGGCCCCAGAGCCAGACGCCTCCCACTGGCTAGCGCGGCTGCTATCGGGTAGAGGGAGTAGTTAACCCCATCCGATGGAGGCCCCTCGAAAACGTGGCGTGATAGCCACGCGGCCAGAAATGATGCCAGATGAAACGGGCTGCGTAGCCCCACCCCTTCAACACCGTGCCGACGCTCCTCCTTGGTATAATCTCCAGACTTGGCCGCCTCTTTAGACAACCCCACCAAATCGCGATACCAATAGATGGTCCACCCCTTGAAAGTATTCTTCAATGTTTTGCTCGGAGGAGCCTTCACAAACTCGCTCACGGCCCGCGTAGCCGCGACTTGCCTTGCTTTTAAACCCTTCACTATTTCCTGTTCCTGGGAAGATAGCTCGAAGGTGCAAGGGTCGGTATCCCCCACAATGGGAAGCTTCATCAACGCGCTCACATCCTCCAAAGTCGGACCAATCTCCCCGCCGACCGTTACGAACGTATGGGTCTCCACACTCCACCGGGACAATAACATATCCAACCACGACGTGCTTTACTTCACGTTCTGGCTGTAGGTGCTCGTCACAGCCTTGTGGATACCGGCTCGCTGCAAAACCCCGACAAACTTGGCGCTGTCAAGGACTTCCTTGGTCCAAACTTCTAATCCTTCCCCAAACGAGCAATAGCTATCCCACGCGAAGAAGGCATAGGGGCATTCCCCCTGCTCCACCATGAAACGAATGCAAGACTCAAGCGTGATGAATGTCTCGTGCCCAGGCTGAGCCTCTGCGCGCGCAAGAAACAGGGGAGCGCTGGCCACGGGTGTTTCTGCGATAAAATAGGGGAGCTTCGTCCACAACGCATCCTCACCCCCCAGATAAGGAGCTCGACACCAATACTCGGCGTCTGGGACATCTCGGCCGCCCTTCTTCAAACTCTTTTTCTCGTTCGGCCCCAAGCCTCAGGGTACACTCGCCACCGACGTTGAAGCTCGAGACATCTCCAACATAAATAAAGGACCACGGCGCGAAAAACTTACTAACAAGTGCTCGAAAAACCTCTTCACACACAAAGTTCAGAGAAACGTGAAAATGGATGCTTTAAAATAAAGAATCACGAGCGCTCTAGACAAAGACCAAACATTCGAAAGTGTGGAATCGAAACCAAGGACCTCTTTTATACCTCTTAACCGGCGCCTCGAAAACGAAGAGTCGCCCGCAATGATGACCATCATCAATCGTCGCGCCCTTTAACCGTCAAACGGTCGCGTCCATTGGCTCGTAACGGTCAGAAATCATAAATAGCCGCCGTCCGCATTGAATGTAAGACATGATATCTCGGACACGTGGCAGCTCAAGGTCGTCCTTCACAGCTGGACATTTCGGCCATCACTTCTAACGTTCACACCGGTACCTAGCCGGGGGACTTATGCCCAACTGCTACGAACAACAGTCGCGTCTCGTCCCCAGCTACGTGCTATGCACGTGGGCGCCCATTGGCCCAAATGGCCGCACACGTACAAGGGGGCTAATGTAGGTACCTAGTCTATAGGTGCCACGTGGCACCCCATTTGCCCATCTGGTAGTCCATGTGGGCCCCTTGGTTATCCCAAAGTCAACCATGGTCAAACCATGTTTGGGTAAACTCGCGCGTCGCCCTTGCCCCCGTGGCAAGCTCAGCGCCCGACCACCAAGCCTCGTTCAAGCAAGCTCCAAGAGCTCTTCTCAAGCCAGGCCCCGCGCCTGCACGGCTCCGGCCAAAATGAGCGCCTATGCACGACCCAAGGCTCTGTGCCTCAACATCTAATGGGCCCAGGCCCCTAACTGTTTAACTTAATCTTGCTCGGGACCCCTCCCCACGGGCAGTGGAACGGAGGCTAGAATCGAAGGGATCGTTGAGCCGCGCACTTCACGAGCGCGCTAGGGACCAGTCTCGTCAACCGGCTAAGAGAGAGAGATCTACCCGCAGAGCCACTTGAACACCATATGTTAAGCATTAAATGTTGACCCGACGCACATTTAATGCAATGGACACGTGGCGAGCCGTGGTTGGACAAGCGCTTGACTCCGTGGCAGATGGCATCCTATCGCCCGCCGCGGCCGCTGACAGGACTTCTCCAAGTTATGATGGCGGAGCTCCGGCTTGCCCAATCACGGCGCGCCACGTGTCCGCACAGTGCTAATCACGCCTTACTATAAATAGTCTCAACACATTTATGACAAAACAGACAGAACCTAATCACATTTATTATACAAGTCATTATTGGCTCGTGAATCTCTCTCTCTCTCTCTCTCTCTCTCTCTTGTCTGTCCTCTCGGTTCTTGTCCCTCCATGGCCAGGAGACTCGAGCGAGTTGACTTTAGTGACTGCCAAGACTCTTAGACAAGCTCCACGTAAGTCAACCTCACACTTCATCGTCAAACATAGCAAACAAATAGAAACAAACACTCGAAAATTGATTCGAAAACGGCTTGTTATTAAATTATATGCTAAAGTTTGCTGTACTGTTCTGTTTTCTTGGCTTGTTTTGAAAAACGAAATTCATAAAAATATATATACTTCTCCATCTTCCAAACATGACAAGAACATGTGGTCCCCCGAAAGGCGACTTTTTTTTTTTGTGTCATAATTTTCAACTAATTTATTTATTTTTGTTTTTTATTTTTATTACAGTCTGTGCCACTATACCTCTCTGAAATGGCTCCTTACAATTACAGAGGAGCACTTAACATTGGGTTTCAATTGTCCATCACAATTGGTATCCTTGTAGCCAATGTGTTGAATTACTTTTTTGCCAAGATCAAAGGTGGCTGGGGATGGAGATTGAGCTTGGGGGGTGCTATGGTTCCTGCCCTCATAATCACAGTTGGATCATTAGTCCTCCCCGAGACGCCCAACTCGATGATCGAGCGTGGCAGGAGTGATGAAGCCAGAACCAAACTCAAAAGAATTCGCGGTATTGATGATGTTGGTGAGGAGTTCAATGATCTGGTTGCAGCTAGTGAGGAATCTAAGAAGGTGGAGCGTCCATGGAGACACCTTCTGAAGAGGAAATACAGACCCCACCTCACCATGGCCATCCTCATTCCTTTCTTCCAACAATTCGCTGGCATTAATGTCATTATGTTCTACGCACCGGTTCTGTTCAAAACAATCGGTTTTGGAGCCGATGCTTCGCTCATGTCTGCTGTGATCACCGGTGCTGTGAATGTTTTTGCTACCTTAGTTTCAATCTATGGTGTTGATAAGTGGGGAAGGAGGTTTTTGTTCTTTGAGGGTGGTGTTCAAATGCTCATCTGCCAGGTACTATATCATTTGTTAGCTTGTTGATTCCCTTACACTTGTATATATATAGATATATGTATTGATTTACTTCATGTTGTGGACAGGTTGTGGTTGCAGCTTGCATTGGTGCAAAATTTGGAGTAAATGGAGACCCTGGTAACTTGCCCAAGTGGAATGCTAGTGTTGTGGTGCTTTTCATATGCATCTATGTTGCAGGTTTTGCTTGGTCATGGGGACCTCTTGGATGGTTGGTGCCTAGTGAAATTTTCCCGCTTGAAATCCGTTCTGCAGCGCAGAGTGTTAATATTTCGGTCAACATGATCTTCACATTTATCATTGCTCAAGTGTTCTTAACAATGCTCTGCCACATGAAGTTTGGTTTGTTCCTCTTCTTCGCGTTCTTCGTGGTGGTGATGACTATTTTCGTGTTCTTCTTCTTGCCCGAGACCAAGAATATCCCCATTGAAGAGATGGTCATTGATTCACCCTTCTTGGTCTTTACGTTCATTTTCTGAAATAGCTGTTGATGATCATTATCTTATAGCTGGGTCTCTACTTCATTTTCATTTCTCTGGTGGCAGTACATATTGTTGATTTTCAGTGTCAAGAACTATGAGTTGGTTCAAATTGTATGCCTTAATTTACAAGCATCTTTTGGTTTGTTCAAACTGAAATTCCATTCATACATGTAATGCAAATTTCTACAAGGGAGTTTATTATGCTAAATTCAAGGACTATGGTGTGATTTAACTACTGGGTTGTTCAGGAAATCAACCCTACTTTGCAAATTCCTAATGGTTTGTTGAAGAAATCCTTTCGAGCATAAGATAAAAGGAGATAAACAAAGGATTACTATAATAATCAATATAATGAGTTTTACACCAAAGAACCCCAGAATCTTAACATAAACAGAAACTGGAAACTACCCCATTTTGCAGAATGGACTGTAGAGTACAACTCATTAATAGATTACCCTACTTTAAGAAGGATTCTTCTGATCCATTACTTACTGTGGGCGTGATTTGTTTCTCCATTTAAAGCTATATCTGCTTTATCCCATGTGCTATCTTGAGCTCAATGGAGATTCTTTTTTTGAAAATTTTCCATATTCCTCTGTCTGAGATTGCTGTGTTTTTGTCTGAAAAGAAGGGCATATTTGGATCAAAGAGGGCAAACTGTCTTGAGTCTATAAGAAAACTGCATTCCAGAGTAGTCCTTTCAGCTATGAGCAATTTTTTTTGACCTCATTTATGTTTTTAGCTACAAGGTAGCACATGCTATGCAATAAAATTTAGTGCCTGTAGGGTCCAAGCATGGTTGTCAATATCACATCGACCGGCGTATCGTTTTTACTATTGGTATGGTACATACAGGTACCAATATATTATCAGACACCGTATCAGGTTTATTGTCATTAATATTTTATACATGTCAAACTGTATATTTATTTATGATATATTATCTTTTAAAATTTTGGCATTGTTCATATAAAGTATTATTGAACACTAAATTATTTTTACACAATATAAACATGTAATACAACCCAAGTAGGTATTTAAAAATATTTAAAATATATATTACTTATCTAGTAGTTATTATTTATTAAAATAATAAACATTTATAATAAAAAAATTACTTTAAAAAAATTACACAAAATCGAATTTATATCGGTACCATTCGGTGCAGACAGATATTGCCCAGTACAGTCGAGATGGAACGATATTTGCCGATATTGTCCGATATTTTAACCGGTGCAAAACTTATTCTTCTTTGCATTGTATTATAGCCAGTGCGGTACGTACCGACCAGTATGAGCTGGTGCGGTGCGAAATTAACAATTATGAGTATAAGAGATGTGGGAAAACATATAGGAGTGAGACTAGCTTAGCAAGATGGGCATATCAACCCCATGAATTAGTTCAACGTTTCTATCAGACTATGGCCCATCTCATCCATGGGGGGGTGGGTGGTGTGTTCGGGGTTGGGTTCACTGTGGGCAAATGGAAAGGACTTTTGGCCATTTTCAGCATTGCATTAGCATTCACGAGTGGCCCCGCATAAAATGGTTAAGCATTCTTATCAAAATCAAAGAATTACTTTTCGAAATCATGTGATCAAGCATGCAACGATATAACAAGTTTAACAACAAAGAATAAAGACAATGAAAACAACAAAACCAAATAAAAAAATAAAAAAAATCCTTCTCGGGTTTCGAAATTCACGGGTGATTAACCATAATTGAGTTTTTCAAATAGAAATGTTCAGAAGAAAGAGAATCACAATGGGTTAGTGAAAATAGGATTCATTACTTAATTACTGGAGCCGGAGGGAGTGAAGGACCGTCGGGAACACGAGAGAGATAATGAAAACTAAACAATATACAAGAAGTAAACTAATCTGTTTTTTTTTTTTTTTAATCCTTTTCCTCGTCACATTTGTTAAACTTTCTTTGAAAATTTCGCAAATCCATGAATATAATTCCTAGTTTAGATTATCAAATGGATGATTGCACGTGGCAAAGCATCGAAAGGCACATTGTCTGAGAAAGCAGACCCATCAAATCAATCAATAGAGCAACTCTAAAATCACAACTTTAATCCCAAGCGGGGAATCGAATTCACATGCTTTCCAAGTAAGAATCCCAACATTTTTCTTTTCTGAAATGATGAGATCAAGAGACCTTTGACAACAGTGAGTTAAGCTGGACCTTTCAGGAAAAAGGGCTCACTAATCAATTTGGTCACAGGCTTGCAGTGGAAGCCAAGGACAAGGGCATGATATATACCACTATTGTAATAATTTTGGTCACCTTTTGCCTCTATTAACGTACGTAGGAGATAGGATAGTCACTTGGGTCAGGGTTTGGCAAATCATGAGAAAAAAGAGGTATCACATGACTCGCCTCTCACTTTAATCCAATTTGGAGAACCTTTGCATCTCATAACATCCCTTGTGGATATGATTTTGGATAGAAATGGATAAGTGGCATCTGTTTACTTACTTTTCTCTCTCTCTCTCTCTCTCTCTCTCTCTCTCTCTCTCTAGATATACATATATATTGGGCAACTAGCAAGGTTATATAAGTGGCTAAGATTCTTCTACATCAGTTCATTGGGTTGAAGAGTTCATGAAAAAGGCCATTATTGAATTCTAGCTAGCCATGAGATGAGATTGGTTTTCTTTTTGTGCCTAGCTACAGTTTCTTCCTTCGCTAATTTCGTCGTGTCAACGTGCTCTAGCGAGCAATATGGAACAACAAATCTTTGGAGAGAGAGAGAGTGAGTGTTTACGTGTATGACAACTTTTAGTCACAAAAAGATGATGATAACTTTAACCAAACCGAATTAATCAGAGTGCCATAGAGAAAAAAGCCCATATACTAACAGGCTGGCCCATTACAAAAACTGCCAAGCCTAACCCAATGTTGATACTCCACAACCATAATACATGATCTCCATTTTTTTGCTAACAGATTTTTTTGTTCAGTTTTCGTTCAGACAAACACATTAATGCTTTGTTTAGATATTGAATTTGTCAAAGGAGATGACAGAAAAGAAGAAATAAAATTATATAATCTTTTCATTTTTTTATGGGTATCCAAACAAAAGAATAAAAGACACAAGTACCTATTCATTTTCTTAACTCAACCAAAAAAGATATAAAATTAGCTATCTTAACAAATGCTATATCCAAATATAACGTAAAGAAATCCATTTTCACTTCAGCTAGGGATTGAATTTCTGGCTTTGTATCCCCTTGGAAGACTTTCTTTTACTTTCTAGTTCTATCTTTCGTACAGTTACAATATACATATTTTTTGGTGGTAGAGATAGAAAACTTTAGAGTTTTTTTTTTTTTTTTTTAACTTATGGAATGTCCAGGCTAGCTTGTGCGCATCTTGATTAATCTCGAGATTTGTGTAGGCCTCCCTCCCACAGGAGCCAGGTAATTATCAGGCTGAAAATCTTGAGAAAAACTCTTGTGTTTGGCAAGAGTCGAATCTCTGACTTTTCTTTTACAGACCATGAATTCTGCTTAAGTGAATTAACTATTTGGTTTTTTTGTTGTCTTTTTACCATGCCTGCACTTACATGACAAACCAACCATAGTTGCCAAATAAATTAAACAGGAAAAAAAAGAAAAGAAGAAAAGGACAATAAGCCAGCACTTTGCTGACAATGCTATTAAACCTCAATATATTGCATTTACTTTAAAACAACTGTTAACATAGGCAGGTGACCTGTCTAAAATCAACAAAATAACCCGATGCCCTCTAGCAAAACATTGTGGTTTTATTCTAGGACTTATTACAGTGCAGATTCATAGATAAATCCATTCAAGAAAAAATTTCACTCATTTCCTATAACACAAACCCATTGACCCACAAAGAGATTGTCACAATCAATATTGGGGTTTATAGCATAAAAGTGTTCACTGGGTATATTCAACTTATTCATGATGTAGTAACATGTCTCGCCAGCAAAAATTCCGACTACTATATCACATGCCGGACTTGAATCTTCCTTGATGGACTTAACTGCTTAACAGGAGATTAGATAAAGAAAAAAATGTCAGAGTTTGATTTCATCTAATTGCCTTCAATATTATCTTTCTTTAGGAAGATTTGTTGCATAGCAATTGTAGAAACACAAAAGGGATGAAATATATATAGGAGTGACATGAAGAGCAAACATCATCTAAATGTCCTTTATTTGTTTGTAAGGGTTAATTATACTTTATATTCTTGCACTTTATATCGAATCTCACTTCAGAACCTATATTTTTAATTATAAAAATTAAATTTTTGTACTTTTAATTTATTGTTGTTAGAATATTTGGTGTAAAACACCAACTTGGAGCTATTGTTAAGATGTGACCCATGTGTCATTTTTAGTGGGTTAAATATGTTTTGTGTTCTCCTTTATGAGGAGATGAAGAATAAGAATTTACTTGCTCAAATCCATGGAGGTTTAAATGAGACAATGACCTCCAAAGTATGTACCATGATTTGATTTTTGGGTGGAACTAAAGACTTATCTCACATTGATTTTCTATAGAAAAAGTGATGAATATATAAAGCCTAAGTTTAAAGATAGGTTTAGGTCCAAAGGAGCACTCCACTTTTGTGAAAGGGGGAGGACCTATGGAACCAATCCAATAAACCACACAAGTGCGCCGCCGCTGGCTGGCTCTGTTGGGTGCGGTTAATATTAATATTTTTGGACGCGGGTTGAATCGAACCGGTTCAAATTTAAATTCCAACGGTTGCGTCCCTTTCTAAGAGCGCGTTTAGCTAGCACCGTTTCGAAGGGGTGCGATTCTTTCTATATATAGAAAGATTCCCCCTCCGAACAAAACATAATTTAATACAAGTTTTTCCGTCTCTCTCTTTTTCTCGGTCTCCAACGACGTGCTCAGATTCCGACGACGTCAGTGGTAAATCTCGGCAAAGTGCTGTCCAGATTCCGGCGACTATTCCAGGAAAAATTTGACTGTTCAATCAGTCATTTCTTGTTTTCGATTCTGCCTTAGAAATTCTGTACGAATTTCTATCCAGGTTTTTATCCGGTTAATTTTTACATATATTTTGTGTGATTAATTTCTGTGAAAATTATATCACTTTCTTCTGTGTTTCTGTAGTGAATTTTAGTGTTAAAATTCTACAGAATGTCTGCAGTTTTCTTGTGTAGAAAATGCAGTAAATTCATTTTCATATCATGTTGATTTTATCAGAAACGCCGTAGGTTTCTGTATGGAATTAAATGTCATAATTCAGTGTAGAATTAGACAGAAATTTCTCACTATTTTATATCATATATGTTGCATTGATTCTATAAATTGAGAGAGTAAAATCAAAAGATTGATTCGCTGAATCTTGAATATTGTAGTGTTACTTATTCAAGATTATGATCATTTATCCTGGAGATAGACGTCCGTTCATCCCATGAGCACCTGTGTGGGGGACGAATCTGTCTTAAGCCAAGAGTGTAACACTTGACTTGATCTACCCTGCATCGCATAGTTTATTATTTCATTACATAAGACTTGTGAATATATTATATTACGTTCTTTCACACACATTATTTAATATTGTTGATTTCAATTTATTATGACTACAGATTATATGGGAAACATTATACAACACATATATTTTTTTTTTCTACAGTTGTAATATCACTCTTTCGTAAGTTTCTATTTGTGCAATTGATGGTCATAATTTCTGTGCGTTTCACATGGCCCTTTTTGAGGAACAAAATTATATTTTCATACTATTTTGGCACTCAAAAGCCCTAATCTCTCTACAAAATCAAGTCATTCTACATGTGTAAACTAAAATTAGGGTTACATAATACCATACAATTGTCCAAGTGAGGAGAGTTCAGGTTGTTTGAGAACCAAAATATTGTAAAAATTAAATTACAGGAAATCATGAATCCTGGGAAATCATGGACCATCTCTTGCTTGGTGAACCTGATGATGTCCGTTTACTAGGTTCAGGCTTCATGCACTGCATTGTTTTCTTAGGAGGAAAAGTTGTGAAATAAGGCCATTACATCATATTGATCCCGCAACTATGTAACAAGCAGAATCTTCACTGGCTTAATTATGTATTATCCAAGTAAGGAAGGGATGTTGTTTTTGCTGAAGAAATTATATGTATCATTTACATAATTTAGCACAAGAAGGGTTGCTGATGAAGGCCTTTTAGCTGAAGAATTTTGAGGATTTTATCTATTACAGAAACTCCTTGATCAACAGACTAAGCAAAGCAATATATTCTCCACCTTGTTCCTTCTTCAAGCCCTAATTTTATGCTGTCATTGATTTTTCTGGAGAGTAAGCGTCCTCAGATTAGGTTTACAACTGCAATATTGACATCAAGAAGGAAATACAAAACTAGCGTGAGGGAAGGAGCGGTTGCAAATGGACCTTAATTGAGTTTTCACTTAACTAAGGTGTTCTTCACCCTACCAAAAGCTTGGCCTGAAACTAATTCAAAGGAAAAATAATTTATCCACCCACACACCCATGTCATCTGCAGAGAAACATGCTAGGGAACATATATGCCATAGCACAAAGTTCAAATTGCTTGCAATGATCGAAACTGATTTCTGAAACGCAGCTAAGCTGAAGATTGCATAGAATGGACTGAAACCTCATGCACGAATGGACAATTTATTGCTCAATGGGTGGTGCTAGCTGTTGTCACGGAAGCATGGATGCTAAAAATTATGAATAAACAGGTGATTGTACTCTAAAAGTTTGATCTATATGTCTTACTTAGTTTTTTATAGAGTTAGAGTAGGATTAATTGTGTAGATTTAGTTTTAACTTATATGTAGCTTATAATGTTTGATGTAAACAAAAATCTGAGCTTAAAAAGTATAAAGTCGGACAAAAGGGGAACAACGTTCGAAAGACTTGAGTGAGCATTCGAATGCCCTTTCAAACGGAGAGGCCTAGCGATGTGCGTCAAGCGGTGTCAACCGTCAGAAACTTTAAATTCTTGATTTTGCGTTAGAATCGGGTTTGATATCCATCAGAAAATACTGCAGCGTGAAAAAGCGTCAGAACTTTATTGATTGGACACTTTCAATGACAATGGTTAGTTCAAGTCAACAGATAGCAATCTTCTTGAATTCGTGCACTCACTGTAGGGGTGAACTTTATTGGTCTGATTTCACCCTCTACACAGTGCATACTCATAGTACGAAAATCCATGCATGCACCAATTCACTCATTTTCTAGCTATAACACAAAACCCATCGACATACAAAGAGATTGTCACACTCAGTAATATTGGGGCTTATAGCATAGATGCATGGTCTGGGGAGGTCCCTCTATTCTGCTGCTTGCTTTCCCAGACTATTCTCTCTATCCCTGCAAAAAGTAGAATCCATTGCAGGAATGAAGGGAGTTGGAAGTTCTTGGAATTTCAATTATAGGAGACACCTTCACGCTTGGGAGGAAGAGGAGCATGCCAAGATGTTAAAGCTGATTGAGCCATTCAACCTAAATCCAGCAAAAAACGATGCTCTGTTTTGAAAACTTGAACTAGATGGATCCTTCTCTGTGAAATCTTTTTGCAACCACATAAGCCTAAGGGATGATCAGGGCCCTTCCATCTTACTCAAATGTTGGCGGGTAAAAGTTCCTCTGAAATTCGCTATTTTTGGATGGTTGGCCATACAAGAATTGATCAAGTCTAAGTTATTTCTTAGATCCAGGAACTGCCTCCCTCAAGGCAGTGACCTCCTATGTGGGCTTTGTCAGGGTTCAAAAGAAGACTCCAATCACCTTCTACTCACATGTAGAGTTGCTGGGTTATATTGAAGTTCCATCATTAGTTGGTGGGGATTGCAATGGGTTCCTCAGGCAACCTACAGACAAATGCTCAGTGGTGGATGAGCATGAAATTCAAGAATGCAGAAAAGTTCTTATGGGAGGCTCTATTCCTGTCGACAATCTGACAAATTTGAAAGGCTCGAAATGCTTTTCTATTCAACAAGGTAGAAGTTATGTGGACTGACATTGTGGACAGTGCAAAACTACAAGCTGTAATATGGGCGAAAGCCAATTGGCCTAACGCTCCTTTCTCAATCAATGATATTTTGTATTTTTTAGAGGGGGTTAGGAGGAGCAGTTTATAATTGTATTGGCTTTCAGGTGTAGTCATAGTAGTTGGTACCTCACTAGCTATACTGTCTGGTTATAGTGAGTCTCGATTCCCTTCTTGCTTGGTGAGGTTTAGTGCTCTCAGGTTATTTCCTGGAAGCAAAAATCTATCCCTGGCTGTAACTTTTTTTTTCCATATTAATGAATTTTCGCAGTTCCAAAAAAAAAAAAACATATATCGGCGGCAAAAATTCCGACTACTATCTCGCAGGTCGGACTTGAATCTTCCTTGGACTTACTTAGCAGGAGATTAGGTGAAGCAAAAATCTCAGATTACATTTAAGAAAGAATTGATAAATTTAAGACTTACCACCTAGTGGTGTAGCCCTCAGCCATGGGAATGAGAAGAAGAGAGAGCATCAAAATGAGGCTAAGAGTTTGATTACATATGGTTTTTTGTATCTATTGATTGAGCCACGTGCATAGGACAGAAGCATAGTTAGTATCGTAAAGAATAATGTAACAAGGGAATGATAGCGCAATCTATCCCTCTCACTCGTCAAATGCTCCAACCATTTGGATGCAGATTTTGTCCCAAAAAGAAGAGGAAAAAAAAGAAAAAAGAAAGAAAAAATCTTTCTGTGTAGACAAAAACGAATAGAAGATAAGAAAAAGACAAACTAATGGTTTCTTTTAGACAAAAATGGATAGAAGCTACAATCCATTATATAAAAATTTTAAAATTTTATAAAATTAAAGCCTTAAAAAAGATTTTAAATTATAGGGATGCTAGTAGATTAGATATTTAATTATTGAGACTTCACATAAATATTTTGCATATAAGAGGGTTCAACACTACAAGTGTAGTTCCGCCCCTGCTGCTTATGATCAACATTGGTTAATGTATAATTTCTACTCCATAAGCTTGAAATCCAAGAATCTGCGTATCCAAGATAGAAAATAGCCCAACGGTTAGGTAGTACTAAGTTCTCAATAGTAATTTCTATTAAATGATTCTTAAAAGTCTCTATACTACACTACAAATTTAGCTTCTTACTTGAAATAGACTGTTTCCATCACAGATACATTATTGGTTATATTGCTGCATGAAATTGTCCAAATGCCAAATCTATGGACTGTAATTAAATGTTCAGCAGAAAAACTTCATTGCTGCAGAGACATGTGAAAAAAAATAAAAAAGAAAGAAAGAATAATGAGCCGATGCTCTTGAAGTTGTTAAGAGCTGAAGAGTAGCTTCACTCTTTAAAAAGGTTTTAAAATAAATAAATAAATAAATAAAAGGTTATATGGGCTATATGGTGAAAATAAATATAAAAATAAACAAGATGATGTAGCTATCTCGCGTAAAGAGCAAACCAAAATTAGCAATTAAAAAAAAAAAAAACTGTTCAATGGATGATCCGTTCTTGCTTGTGTATTGGCCCCCGTCATGCCAAAGTGGTTTTTCAATTTATATATGGAGCTATTACATGCAAAATCAATGCATATTCATAGCTTTTTTTTGGAAAGATGCATCTTCAGAGATTTTCTAGTTCCCAAAATTCTACTCAGCTTAATTATTCTACCAATCAAAGGCCCGGCGAAAATTCTTCATCCGAGCAGTTAGCTCGTTGCTTTTCATCTCACCAAAATAATACGGAAATTACATTTTTTTTCTAATTAAAAATCATTATAACAGTTATATAAATTTTGTAAAAATTTTCTGATTATATAGCATTACCTCATATTCTAGCATGCCAGTGCCAAAGTGATATATGGTATATTGGTCAGTACGGCTAGCAATTAGGGTCTGTTTGGTAGGATTTTTTCGCTTAACTTTTTTACTTATTTTTAGCTTATAAAAACAAAAAAGCAAAAAAAAAAAAAAAAAACTAATAAACTAAAAAAGCAAAATCAAAAAAGCTAAAAAAAACTGCACCAAACGTACCCTTATTATTAGTTCCATGCCATGCAAATTCAGATGCCCGAACTCATATCTTTTTTCACTTCAACTTTTTTGAGGGATTGGCAGACTGGTGAACAAGAATATGGATATCTTGCTTCTTTCTTGCGTCCATATAGGTTAGTTATCAGGCTTTTCTCTTATTTGTAGTGCATGTTTGTTTGATTTACTTTTTTCTTTATGCATTCCCTAAATATGCTGATATAAGAACACAGATGAGGGGTGTAACTTCAGAGAGAGAGAGAGAGAGAGAAGCTTTGTTATTGAAATTCAAAGAGCAACAAGAACAATGGCCATGGATACATTAAACCAACAGCCAGTCACAGATAGGAAACCCTACATCGAGAGAAATGAAGCTCATCATCTCCTTATTCATGCACCTTTAAGTATGTGGAAAGGGAAAGCTGTGATGGTTAATTAGTTCCTCAAAACTTAATTTGCAGTTCCATCAACACAAAGCCATTGACCAACAAACAGTGCATCACAGTTGAGGTTGGGATTGATCGAGTCAAAGAATTCGGTGGTCAGATTGAGTGCCTGTGTAATGGCAAAGCAAGTGTCTCCACTCTCCACGCCGATGACAAAATCGCAACTTGGTGCTGGTTTTGCCCTTGTGAAGGCAACTGTTAAATTCAAGAAACAAACAAAAAAAAGAAAAAACGAATTTGTTAATATGGCACAAAAAACTGACACCTTTCTTTCATTGGGCTTCTTTCAAGTTCTAGCTAGAACTGGAGTTCTCCATTTCATTATATAAGACTGTAACACATCATCAAAACTTAAAATTAAGTACATTTTTTTACCAAAATATATACTAATTTATTGTGGATTACAGCCATTGATTATCTATTTTTATTGAATTGGAGATCTCCAGTTCTGGCCAGAATGGGTGAGGAGTAGAAATTCCCCATTGTTTTGCCATTTGCAGAGTCAGATGAACATGAAATGATAGGAAATAATGGGTATTGCAACATAATATTTGTGGTGTATATGTGACAATTAATGCAGCAAGACTTACCACCAAGGATTGATCTGCCTTCAGCCATGGTGATGATGAGAAGAAGTGAGAATATCAAAACCATATATAGAATCATGGTGGTTTTGCTTGTCTTTGCCATGTTTCTAAGCTTTCTTCTTCTTACAAATGTTGAAACTCACTTTCTTCTAAGGTGTGGCTTCCAGCTTCCCCAAACCCCTATTATTTATAGTAAATGCTTCCTGAACAAGACCAGCAGATAAGCCAAAATGAATTGTTGTCTGAGATTCTGATGGAGGCCGGCTTCTGAAAAATGAGAAACAAAGCCTATGATAGTCCATGGTTTGGAAGAAGCATTAACCAGAGATGGGTATCAAATCTTCCTGATATAACCAAGAGTTAAAATAATTTGCATGGATTATGAACTGTATATATCATTCGCGCAAACAGACAGTAATTCATTGTTTAGCTTTCTCCATCAAGCTAGTAACATCCATCAATAAATTTATTGCTAAAACGAGTGAATTAAAGGATAATTCGAGGAATAATAAAATGAAAAGAGGCATTTTAATTTACAAGAGGGGCGAGATCCCCATAGTCCCCCAACAGAGAAACCACTTTGCAGGCTGGCAGTTTTACCATATATTGGCCAAATTCAACAGCTTAATATTAGTTCACAATGTCAATAAATAAAAACATCTATCAGTTTCCTTTTTTTAATTTGGAGACCATCTAGTGTTTCAAAATTAATATATATGAGACAAAAATACTAGTTCCTAACATATATAAGAATAAGTTGGTTATAAATGTTACCGTTTTTTTTGTTCTGACTTTTTAACTTATGTTCGTATGACACCTTTTTTTTTTTTTAAAATAGCAAGGAGATTCATTCACTGATAGAGAAGTACAAAAATACTGTGATAGGATTAGCCAAAGAGAAAAATTACTCCTGCACTAAAACTCACCAGAAGGATAATAAAACAATAATCAAGCACAAAACACCACACAGAGACACTAGCTGTTGGTGAGAAACCAACTAAGGGAATACACCTTATACTTCAGCTACCTTACTCAAAGTATACCCATGCTTTAGCATCTCAACTTCCTGACTCCCTCCAACGAATGTAATACATCAAGAACTGAGATGTTTATTTCGGATTCTTTACTTTAACCCATTGGACTGTTTGAATCACTGCATTCTCAATAAGAACCTCCCACTTGACTGCTATTCCATTGAACACTAGCTCGTTTCTTGACATCCAAATATACCATATTAACACTAGCTCGTTTCTTGGATAATTATATATTTGTATTTTAACATTTTTGTATTTTTATGGCAAATTTTGTTACTGTATTTTTTAAAAAAAAATCATATCAAATCCATATGTATTATGCACCATTCTTTTGTCGTCCCGTATTTTACTAAATATGTATAAGCAAAGAAGTGAAAACAAAAATCTCAATCTATTTGTTAGGCAACAAAAAAAAAAAAAAAAAAATCAATTTGTTAGCCAGAGTACAATGTGTAACTGAAAAAAACATTGGTTGAAATTTAAATAACATGATTGCATTGCTGATAATAAACTTGAATTATATTCATAAAAAGAAAAAATTTGACATGGATACAAGCACGACACAGGTACGAGTATGAGCATGGGCACAACACATGCATGAACCATGCCGTGCCCATGGACCGTGCCAGGCCTAGCTTTCTTCTTTATGAGTTGAAACGAGCACAGCACGAAGCATGCTTGGCATGCCACAGGGCGTGTCGTGCCGGCCTGATCTACTTTACACCTCTAATCATCTGTGACACCTCCAGAAAAGCCATCATTTTCTGCTTTATGGTGTTGTTTCTCTCTGTTCTAAGTTTCCAATTCTGTTGACACATTTCTTTACCTCAATCGATAACCCTTACCTTTATCCATTATTTGGATGACACACTTTCTTTTTTTCTTAGTACTCGATGACACACTTCAGCATCTCATTGGTTTATTGCTCAATAGTGTTAGAATAATTGGGTGTAAACCCATTATTTTATTGATCTTTGAGCCAATATAAATGTGAAACTCATGCATCCTTTGTATCGGGTCTTTGGTGCGTTGGATTCACCTCCGAGAGCAGATGAATCTAGACTATTTACTTGCTCAAATCCGTGTAGGATTGAATGAGTTATTGGCCTCTAAAGTTACCCCCTTGAATATGGGTTATGTAGTTGAAAGTGGGCAATCCCACATTGATTTCTTATAGGAAATAAGTTGTCCATATATAACCCAAGTTTGTAATAAGGTTTGGGCCCCAAGAGGCACCCCACTTTTGTGGAAGGGGGAAGACCTATGGAACCCATGGGTTGACCCAATACTCCACGCGCGCGCCGTCGCCGCCGCCCGTCCGGTCCGGGTCAGGGGTTCGGTTCAAGTCTTATCTTTTTGGGTTAGGGTCGGAATTAAATTAATTAATTATTTTATTAATTAATTAATTTCTGACGGTTTGATCGAACAGGTGCGTCCCTTCAGTAAGGGACTGTTTGGCTGCTGGTACCTGTTTGAACCAGTGTTTCGAACAGGCACTTGGGCTCTATAAATAGAGCAGCATTCTAGCATTCATAACATCCAATCCAATCGAAAAATTTCGAATTGTTGCATACAACGAATTCTTCTTTTTCCTTCCGAATTTCCTAAGAGAGTTCAGATCATCTGATGAAGCCGCCGAGCAGTTTTTATTGAAGTGCTGCCTAAAGACTGCTGAGATCGTTTTATCCTGGGATTCAGACGCCCAACATCCCGTGAGCACCAACTGTGGTGGGTGAATCTGTCTTTAAGGAGAGAGTATGAAACACTCGACTCGATCTATCTTTCGACTTCTACATTTTCTATTTTTGTGAACCACAACCGGGTAAGTCGTTACGTTTTATTTTGTTCTTATTCAAATTCTAATTGTCTTTTAGTTAAAATTGCTTCTAGTTGAGAATTAGATAATTCGTATTATTTATTATTTGTAATCACTGATTATACACATAATAATTAAATAGGGATTATATAACCAACAAATAGTTTCTTTAACTTTCACTGATGAGTCTACAAGATGCTCGGGCAGTGGCTCTAACCCAATTCCTCCGGTCCCACCGCCACGTTTCCGGTAACCTTACTGTGATCATTGCTGGATGGTTTCCTAGAATCGAAAATTTACTATTTTTTTGTTTTTGAGCCGTGGGACTGGCACGGGATTTTGATATCCGACAAGTTTTTACAATCATCAAAGTCATGAGTAGCCTGGCTTTGAAGTTGTTTGCTTGAAACCATAGCATTTTCCCTTTCCTTTTCTTAGAAGAAGGGGGAAGAGAGAGGAAGAGGGGGGAGAAAAGGATTATGGTTATGGTATCAGAGACTCAGAATACAAAACGAATTATCAGAGGGAGAATATTGGAATGCTTGTGTCAACGGGAGCATCAATCAATGCTTTAGCATTTTCTTTGGGTGAAAAAACTCAGGATGTAATAATGCTAACTCTAGTTGTGATGAAATTGACATGGAAATCATGAATCCTGGGAAATCATGGACCATCTCTTGCTTGGTGAACCTGATGATGTCCGTTTACTAGGTTCAGGCTTAACGCACTACATTGTTTTCTTAGGAGGAAAAACTGTGAAAATAATGTTGATCCCGCAATTATGTAACAAGCAGAATCTTCACTGGCTTAATTACGTTTTATCGAAGTAAGGAAGGGTGGTTGTTTTTGCTGAAGAAATTATACGTATCATTTACATAATTTAGCTGAAGAGGGGTTGCTGATGAAGGCCTTTTAGCTGAAGAATTTTGAGGATTTTATCTATTACAGACACTCCACCTTGCTCCTTCTTCAAGCCCAAATTTTATGCTGTCATTGATTTTTATGGAGAGTAAGCGTCCTCAGATTCGGTTGAAAACAGCAATATTAACATCAAGAAGGAAATACAAAACTAGAGTGAGGGGAGGAGCGGATGCAAATGGACCTTAATTGAGTTTTCACTTAACTAAGGTGTTCTTCACCCTACCAAAAGCTTGGCCGGAAACTAATTCAAAGGAAAAATAATCTATCCGCCCACACACCCATGTCATCTGCAGAGAAACATGCTAGGAAACATATATGCCATAGCACAAAGTTCAAATTGCTTGCAGCGAAACTGACTTCTCAAAAGCAGCTAGGCTGAAGATTGCATAGAATGGACGGAGTTCAAACCTTATGCACGAATGGACAATTTATTGCTCAATGGGTGGTGCTAGCTGTAGTCACGGAAGCATGGATATTAAAAATTATGAATTAACGGGTGATTATACTCTAAAAGTTTAATTTACATATCTTATTTAGTTTTTTTATAGACTTAGAGTATGATTAATTGTATAGTTTTAGTTTTAACTTGTATCTAACTTATAATATTTGATGTAAACAAGAATTTGAGCTTAAGAAAAGGACAAAATCGGACAAAAGGAGAACAACCGTTCGAAAGACTTGAGTGAGCATTCGAATGTCCTTTCTGACGGTGTGAACTGTCAGAAACTTTAAATTCGTGATTTTGCCTCAGAATCAGGTCTGATATCCTTCAAAAAATATTACAGCATGAAAAAGTGTCAAAGCTTTATTGATTGGACACTTTCAAGGACACTGATTAGTGCAAATCAACAGACAGCAATCTTCTTGAATTCGTGCACTCACTGTAGGGGTGAACTTTATTGGTCTGATTTCACCCTCTACACAGTGCATACTCATAGTACGTAAAATCCATGCATGCGCTAATTCACTCATTTTCTAGCTATATCACAAAACCCATTGACATACAAAGAGATTGTCACACTCAGTAATATTGGGGCTTATAGCATAGAAGTGATCATTGGGTATATGCAACTTATTCATGATATAGAAACATATATCGCCGGCGAAAATTCCGACTACTATCTCGCAGGTCGGACTTGAATCTTCCTTGGACTTAACTGCTTAGCAGGAGATTAGGTGAAGCAAAAATCTCAGATTAAATTTAAGAGAGAATTGATAAATTTAAGACTTACCACCTAGTGGTGTAGCCCTCAGCCATGGGAATGAGAAGAAGAGAGAGCATCAAAATGAGGCCAAGAGTTTGATTACATATGGTTTTTTGTATCTATTGATTGAGCCACGTGCATAGGACAGAAGCATAGTTAGTATCGTAAAGAATAATGTAACAAGGGAATGATAGCGCAATCTATCCCTCTCACTCGTCAAATGCTCCAACCATTTGGATGCAGATTTTGTCCGAAAAAGAAGTGGAAAAACAAGAAAAAAGAAAGGAAAAATCATTCTGTGTAGACAAAAACGGATAGAAGATAAGAAAAAGACAAACTAATGGTTCCTTTTAGACAAAAACGGATAGATGCTACAATCCATTGTATAAAAATTTTAAAATTTTATTAAATTAATGCCTTAATAAAGATTTTAAATTATAGGAATGCCGGTAGATTAGATATTTAATTATTGAGACTTTACATAAATATATTGCATATAAGAGGTTTCAATAAAAGCAGGGGGTGCCCTGGCACCTTGCACTGCAAGTGTAGTTCCGCCCCAACTGCTTATGATCAACATTGGGCAATGTATGATTTCTACTGCATAAAGTTGAAATTCAGGAATTTGAGTCTGCAAGATAGAAAATAGTCCAGTGATTAGGTAGTAATAAGTTCTCAGTAATAATTTCTATCAAACGATCCTTAAAAGTTTTTATACTACACCACAAATTTAGCTTGCTTGAAATAGACGGTTTCCTCACAGACACATTATTGGTTACGTTGCTGCATGAAATTGTCCAAATGCCAAATCTATGGGCTGTAATTAATGTTCAGCAGCAATTGTCATAGCTACAGAGACATGTGAAAAAACAAAAACAAAAAAGATTGGCCTTGTTTAGTAAGTTTTTTGTTTTTTTTTCAAAATTTTAAAAAATAATGATTGTTTAATTTTTTTGTTTTAGTTATTTATAAAATTTAAAAAGAAATGAAAAACACTAAAATGGACACAAGGGTAATCTACAAATGTCCGTTACCAAATCACAAAAAACACACAAAAAATAAACAGCAAAAACACATAATAAAAAATGAAAACTAATAGTTTTATCAGACGTATAATGAGTCAATGCCCTTGAAGTTGTTAAGAGTTGAAGAGTAGCTTCACTCTTTAAAAACGTTTAAAAATAAAGAAATAAATAAATAAAATGTTATATGGGTCATATGGTGAAAATAAAAATAAACAAGATGATGTAGCTATCTAGCTTAAAGAGCAAACCAAAATCAACAGTTGAAAAAAAAAAAAACCCCGTTCAATGAGTGAAAAATAAGACTGGCGTCTGTGTTTGGATGAAGGTGTCTCTGTTGTTAGCTACCTGTGTTTTGAGTTTGGTCTGGACTTTTTTCATTGGCTGTAATTGAGGGCTCCGGTTTTTGCATTTAGTTTATCTGTTTTGTAGTTTTCTTAGGTGAGCTCTCTTTCACTTTTTGTTTTTTCTTCGCTTCTGGGTCTTTGTTGAGGTTGTGTGTTCTTCTTGAGACTCCTTTCCTGTGCTGAGCCTACCTCCATTTCCCTTGAGTCTACCTCCATTTCGTTGTCCTTTGTATTCATTTTGTCAATGAAATTTTGCTTTTGAAAAAAACAAAAAATACTGGCATCCGTTCTTCCCTGTGTATTGGGCCCGTCATGTAAAGGTGGTATTTCAATTTATATATGGAGCTATTACATGCAAAATCAAATGTATGTTCACAGTTTTTTTTTTTTTTTGGGAAAGATGCATCTTCATAGATTTTCTAGTTGCCCAAATTCTAGGCAGCTTAATTATTCTACCAACAACACAGCCCGGCCAAAATTCTCCATCTGAACATCATCTCTCCATAATAATGTAGCAATAACATTTTTTCTAATTAAAAGTCATTATAACAGTTATATAAATTTTTACAAAAATTTTCTGGTTATATAGCATTATCTCATATTCTAGCATGCCAGTGCCAAAGTGATATCTAGTATATTAGGCAGTGTGGCTTTCCACCCCAGCAATAATGTTAGATGCATGCCATGCAAATTCATATGACTAAACTCATATCTTTTTTCACTTCAACTTTTTTGAGGGATTGGCAGACTGGTGAGCAAGAACATGGATATCTACGTTCTTTCTTGCGACCATATAGGTTAGTTATCAGGCTTTTCTCTTATTTGTAGTGCATGTTTGTTTGATTTACTTTTTTTCTTTATGCATGCCCTAAATTTGCAGCTATAAAAACACAGATGAGGGGTGTAACTTCAAAGAGAGAGAGAGGCTTTGTTATTGAAATTCGAAGAGCAACAAGAACAATGTCCATGGATACATTAAACCAACAGCCAGTCACAGAAAGGAAACCCTACATCGAGAGAAATGAACTTCATCTTCTCTTTATTAATGCACCTTAAGTATGTGGAAAGGGAAAGCTGAGATGATTAATTAGTTCCTCGAAACTTAATTTGCAGTTCCATCAACACAAAGCCATTGACCAACAAACAGTGCATCACAGTTGAGGTTGGGGTTGATCGAGTCAAAGAATTCAGTAGTCATATTGAGTGCCTGAGTAATGGCAAAGCAAGTGTCTCCACTCTCCACACTGATGACAAAATCGCAACTTGGTGCTGGTTTTGGCCTTGTGAAGGCAACTGTTAAATTCAAGAACAAAAAAAAAAAAAAAAAACAAGAATTTGTTAATATGGCACAAAAAAATGATACCTTTCCTTCATTTTGCTTCTTTCAAGTTCTAGCTGGAACTGGAGATCTCTATTTCAATATATAAGACTGTGACTCATCATGAAAACTCAAAATTAAGTACATTTTTTTACCAAAATATATACTAATTTATTGTGGGTTACAGCCATTGATTATTTATTTTTATTTAATTGGAGATCTCCAACTCCGGCGAATGGGTAAGGAGAAGAAATTCGCCATTGTTTTGCCATTTGCAGAGTCAGATGAACATGAATTGATAGGAAATAATGGGTTTTGCACCATAATATTTGTGGTGTATATGTGACAATTAATGCAGCAAGACTTACCGCTAAGGATTGATCTGCCTTCAGCCATGGTGACGATGGGAAGAAGAGAGAATATCAAAACCATATTTAGAATCATGGTGGTTTTGCTTGTCTTGGCCATGTTTCTATGCTTTCTTCTTCTTACTCACAAATGTAGAAACTCACTTTCTTCTAAAGTGTGGCTTTTAGCTTCCCCAAACCCCTCTTATTTATAGTAAATGCTTCATGAACAAGACCAGTAGGTAAGCCAAAATGCATTGTTGTCTGAGATTCTGATAGAGGTCGGCTTCCGAAAAATGCGAAACAAAGCCTTTAGTCCATGGTTTGGAATAAGCATTAACCAGAGATAGGTATCAAATCTTCCTCATTTAACCAAGAGTTAAAATAATTTGCATGGATTATGAGCTGTATATATCATTCACGCAAAAAGACAGGAATTCATTGTTTGGCTTTCTCCATCAAGCTAGTAACACCCATCAATAAATTTATTGCTAAAACAAATGAATTTAAGGATAATTCAAGGAATAATCAAACGAAAAGAGGCATTTTAATTTTTACAAGTGGCGGTGAGATCGCCATAGTTCCCCAACAGAGAAACCACTTTGCAGGCTGGCATTTTAATTTTTTGTGCTGCCAAGGAGACATGGAAACCCATATGTTCCACAGACCTGTTCTCTTATCAGCAAATTGCATTCATAGGTGGGTCGAGCTGGACTAGGAGAGGTTGTTTTGTTGATAGCTTAGAAAGAATAAAACAGTGGTGTTTTGGAGGGTTCTTAAAGCTGTTGCTATGGAAAAATAGTCCAGTGGTCAGATAGTACTGAGTATTTGGTGGTAATCCCTATTAAATATTGACACGTGATGTGTACATACACCAGCACAAACATCCTATCAAAACATAGGATTTTGTCATATGATTTTTTTTTTTTTTAAATTCTCTTTACTACTCCACTAACTCATATTACTGATGTATTTACATACTACGTGTCACCATTTGACACAAATTATCACCGATTACTCAATACTACTTGACCACAAAACTTTTTTCCATTGTTATGGCATAATGCTTGAGGACTGAATGGCATGTAAATGGAGGTTTTGGTGCTCCCTCCTCCTCTTTTTCTTCTTCTTCATATTACAGGGTCAAACCAAGCTTAAATTAGGCCCTTAAGATAACTGGGGTAAGAGAATGACATGAATATTAGTTCTGAAGGAGGCTATTTCCTGATTATTCTTAGATCGGACCACCGACCGCCTTTGTTTTGAGGGACATTTTTCAAACATCAGAAGGAATAAAAAAAAAAAAAAAAAACGAGCCATCATAATAAATTCATGCTCCCAAAACTTGTGATTAACACATGAAATCAAGGCTCTTCTTCAAATTTCATGGTGCAAAAAGGGTGGGGTAGTGATGGCTATATTGACAACCATACACAACAAATACTAACACAACCAAATGGGCTTGTTGTGTTGTTCATCAGACAAAAATCCATAGATTGCTTTTGGAATGTTTTCGTTTCCTTTTCTTTGGGCCAAAATGTTTGGATTTGTTTAATATTTGGGCTACAACTTGGGCTAACCCTTCTGAACCGAGCAATGACAAGATTGGATTCCGAGTTTAAATTTCTTAATTTCTGGATTGGGCCCACTCCTTTTTAATATTCTATTGTGGGCCCCTTGGGTTCATTTCGTTGGGCCAAATATATCGAAGTTACTCATACGACTTCAGTTCGAAGAGGAATTTAGATAAATAAATTTAGATTTTTTTAGTGCAAATATCTATAAATAGTGATATTTGTTCATAATTTTTAAAATTGATATTACCACGTCATTTTAATAGAGTTCTTTTTTTTAATTTGTAAAAAAGTTTTATAAGAATAGGATTTTTCTAGCTGGATATATTAATTAACACAACAGTAAGGTTACACAAACGGAGATAATATATATAATTTTGATGCAAAATGATATGATTAAATTTGAGTTGATGCTTGAAAACGAAGTAACCGTATGCCTTTCCTTTAAGCACTAACATCTTACAATGTCTCTATTTTGTCGTCTTTTTTTAGGTAAAAGAATTTCGTCTCTCATTGTACCTCTTTTTCCCATCAAATGTACATAGCTTTTGTGTGAATTCAAATTCAAGGGACTCCTCAGCATCCCAAACACTCCCTTGGGATATGCTGCAAAAACTTTAAACATATTTTTGGTTTGGTGACAGCGAATGATGTCCCATCCATCGCAAACTGATTGCTGTTGGCAGCACTGTCCCCCTTTCTCTTCCATAGATAAATGGCGTACTTATATCCACAATAGATCAGAAGCAAAATTTCATTTGGTCATATACATAGTTTTATTGCACATATATATACGTATATATGTACACACACATATATATATATCCACTTAAGCCCGTCACATGCAGTGTTGGTATGAAAACGTTAGGTTCTCTTTCTGTCCACTAAGGGGGACCTTCGATGATTGATGTTTCTCTATTTTAGTTAGGTCACAGATATTCACCAACTTTCTGACACTAAAAAAATTTTCTTGTTATTTTCTGTTTTTACAATTGATCATAATCTCTGATTCTGAAGTACTAAATTTTGAACCCGCACTTCGTTGGCGAAATCATTATCAAATATGCATATGTGAAATATTATATATACACCAATATTTGTACAAAAGCACATCTTCATGCATGCATTATATCTTCATGTGTAGAGTTGTAAACGAGTCAAGTGGAGCAAAATAGTGTTTTGTTAAAGTTTTATTTGAAAATTTTAACGAGTTTCAAATTGTGTTTAAATTTTATTTGTTTAATCTTTTGAGCCGATCTCAAAAGTGTTTTAATCATATCATAAGCTAAGTTGGATTAGCTTTATTTTTTATACAGTTGTGGAATATAAACAATGTCTCATCGAGTTGAGTTTCAACTGAGTTAAAAAATTAATGAGTTTCAAAATGTGTTCAAATTTTGTTTGTTGAATCTTTTGAGCTGATTTCAAAAGTGTTTTAATCAGATCACAAGCTGAACTTCATTAGCTTTATTTTTTATACTTGTAGAATATAGATAATTTCTTATTGAGTAGAGTTTCAGCTAAATTAAAAAATTGACTAGTTTCAAGATGTGTTTCAGTTTTGTTTGTTTACCTAATTACTTGATCTTGAAGGAACTTCTAATGAGTACAATACAAATCAATATCATCAATTAGCATATGCAAGACAATGTGAGCTGATTAGGCCTTGTTGGTTGAATATCTAGTCTTGTCTTTAATGTTGTCTTAGTCATAGTAACTTCTACTTGCTATTCCTTTCAAGCCTTAAACTACACAAAAGGCAAAAAAATTTGAACTTGTAGGAAAGGTTATGGCAGGTCCTTTAACTTATGGAGTCAAAGTCTGTCATATTAATAAGGCACAATATATAATAGTTTTCGATACAATAATTGTAGTCAACTTGGGAAGTTCTATGGGCAGCTCATCAACGGTCGAATGACCGATTTCATGTGCCGTGCCAGAAGGCTCAGGACCTTCATTTATGATCCTAGAGTCAATGCCATGGTATCAAACCTTAGTTGCAATGGTTATATGTTGGTCATGCCTCTCATACTTATGTAATAATCTTGATCCCAATGCACCAAAACTGACCGTTAGGTCGATATGTATTCTTTATCTATATCTAATGTACTACATTCTTTTGTGCAGGATTATCATGTTTTTTTTTCTAGTAGGATTATACAGCAGATAATGCCAAGGCAGGGATGATTATTCCCCTCAACCCATTGCATTAATTTAACACTACATGTATATGATTCCATTTGGTTAAAATATTTGCAATTTGCAGCATACCTTTGTGAATTCGATAACGGCAACTTCTGCAGGCATCTCAGTCTCTATCCATTGAACATCATTGTGGCCAGGCGACTAATCTTTCTTTTCTTTTCTCTTTTACTCTTTTAAAAAAAAAATTAGAGGTTATTACACTTTAATCTATTGTAATTTGAGTAAAAATTATAGAATCCCCATTTAGTTTGAAAGTGAGCACATAAATCCCCTATAGATAGAAACCATCAGAATTTATAGCAATTCTATCATAAGGATATTTTTATCATTTGATCTCTCTAAAATAAAGAAAAGATGATTTTGTCTTTTTATGTCAAAATAAAAATCATCCTTCACAGGGTATTTCTGTTATTTTATTAAATCTATCATAGTTCCATTCATTTTAAAGAGGGTTATGTGTTCACTTTAATACCACAATAGATCATTTGATTTTTGCTTAAATTATAAAAGAATAAAGTATAATTATCCGAAAAAGTATACACTCAAAACCATCACCTTGTTCTAAATTTTCTTCTGACAGTTCAAAGCTTGTATTACGGAGGTATGGTTCTTTAAGCTTGATTGCAAATTTAATATTTTTTTCAGTATCTGCCACTTTCTAATTTGAGAGAAAAGAATCTTTGCAAGTTCGTGAAATGGGTTTTAACTTTTAAACAAACTATAATTTAGTACTGATTAGTCTTTGGCAAGTCCATGCTGTGGAAACCTATAAAATCTCCAGTGTGTATGTGGGATTTGCTTGTTGATTTGTGTGTCTTTTCTTCTGTCAAAAAAATATTAGCATTGTCCCAGGCTCCCAGCCTTTGCCACTAGCTAATTTGATAGAATAGAGAAAAATATCACCCAAGTGGTCCTTAATTGAAGTGCTAGTCAGATGGAAAAATCATTTGGTACTCCCAAACAGGCTGTGAACTGGGTCAGGGAAACTTCCTACAAATAAGTCAAAATCAAGAGGTAGCCCACACAATATTTGGATTTAACCCCTCTAAGGATGTATAAATTTTGGAGTCATCTGCCAATGTCTTAAAAAATAAATAAATAAAATAAGCTATCAACATCTACTCTCTACATGATGTGTCAATTTTAAATAAACTTTTATGTTGTGTTTGTAATTTAGATTTAGAAAAAAGGTAAGGAAAAAAAAAACAAAATAAGAGATTTCCAATCTTTACTTTTTTTCTTTTTAATTTTTTTATTATCAACTTTCTTTAACAGCTAAATATACGATGTGATTTTATATCCACTTTTCTTTCTTTTTCTCTTACCAAATTCTTAATCTAAAAACAACGTTAACTAATTGGTACAAGTTAAGCTAAAAAAGTAGCTTAATTTGTTTTTCAGTCCTATTACTTTCATGTGTACATGGTCAGATGATTTCGGATATTGCTTCCACATTTTGTAGCCCTAACAGGGTAAATAGGTTGAAAGGCACCTTATGATCCATGTATTTTTTTTTATTAAATTGCTATATATTATACTCCTTTGAATGTTTCAAAACTTTATGCTGGGCAGTTTAAGTCACATTAATCATTCCTCTTTAACAAATTGATGTTATCCTTATTTGAAAGTGACAATGCTTAACAAGCCTGAGGACAAGGACCAACAAACAAACTAATTAATAATAAACATATGCAAGAGCAGTTTTTACACGTAATGTACTTCTTAATTTCTTGTTGAGATTGATCTTCCAGCCATTGGAGGACACAGAAATTTCCCCGCAAGATAGAATATTTTTTTTTTAGTGCCAGAACCACTCAAATTTAAGCGACTTGGTGAATATACAAAAAAAAAAAAAAAAAACCCAATAGAGCAGTATATAATCATAACAAGGTAAAATTATTTGGGGTTAATATATTATTCTTTGTTGGAAAAATATGTTGCATAATGTTGTTCATATAAACTGTAGCCATAACAAAGTGAAATTAAAAATAATGAATAATGTGTGTGAAATAATGTAACATGACATATTCAATAAATTATATGCGATAATGCAATAAAATATGCAATGTAAGATAGATCAAGTTGAGTGTTACACACTTTCTCATTAAGACAGATTCGCCCCTCACACGGGTGCCCATGGAATTAACGGGTGTCTATTTTCAGGATAAAATGATCACGACACTGAATAAGTAGCACTCCAATATTCAGGTCGAGCAAATGCAAACGTCAGATTCTACTATCTCCATGTACAGTATGAATGCAATATATATGAGAGGAAAAAGTAAGAAATTTTTGTCTAATTCAACACCGAATTATGACAATTAAATTCATACAGAAACATATACCGTTTCTGACAAATCAATATGGTATGGTAATGAAAAAACGGTATTTTCTACATTGGAAAACTATTGCCATTCCATGGAAACCCTAAAATTCAATACAAAAACACAGAACAAAGTGATTAAATTTTCACAGAAATTTAACACACAGCACGTAAAGATAATCATCTAAAAACACGATCGGTAAAATAAAAAATTAACCGGATAAAAAACCTGGATAGAAATTCGTATAGAATTTCTAAATCAGACGGTGATGAAATTCAGAAGTCGACTGGAACAGTTGCCAAAATTTGAGTAGAGAAGTTGCAGTAACAGTCGCCGAAATCTGGGAAGTACTTCACCAGAGATGAACAGACATCGCCGAAATCTAGGCAAAATCTCGTCGTTGGAGACTGAGAGAGAGAGACGAACGAAACAGAATATAATAAATATAAAACTGAAAAAAACTATTTTAAATTTGGAGGAGAATAAAGAATCGCACCCTTTCGAAACATTGCCAGTCAAACACGCCCTTAGGGAGGGTTGTGACAGTTGGAATTAAGTTTAAACTTAACTCAGTTCGGTTCTACCCGGTCCACACAGTTATGGTTCAAATAGCGTCCAAAAAATTAATATTAAATTGGCCCAAACCTTTTTAATATTATGTTAATTGTACCTGAACCGAGCCAGCCGGCCGGCGGCGACGACATGTGTGTGTGGTGTATTGGGTCAACTTATGAGTTTCATAGGTCCTCCCCCTTCTACAAAAGTGGAGTGCCCTTTGAGACCCAAACCTATCTCTAAATATAGGCTTTATATACTCATCAATTTTTTAATAGAAAATTAATGTGGGACAAGTCTTTAGTTCTACCTAATAACTACACTCATGATACCTACTTTGGAGACTATTATCTCATTCAAACTTCCATAGATTTGAGCAAGTAAATACTTGTTCTTTATCTCCTTATGAAGGAGAACACAAAGTACCGTGAACCCACTAAAAAGAACATGCGGGTCCTACCTTAACAAAAATTTAAAATTAGTGTGTTACACCAAATATTCCAACATTCTTATCGTAGGTACTAAAAAAATATAGGATCTAAACAAAATTTTTTGAACTTTGAAGATGCAAAGTACTTCAATTTTAGGTGGAGATCACTATGCTATTTCAATTTTAGGTGGAGATCACTATACTATTTATTATATTAAATAGCTAAAATACGTAGTATATCAGTGAAATTTTTAAAACTTTAGGGCCGTGAGCCCCACCTTTATAGGTTTATTTCCCAGAAAACTTACTAAAGCCTCCCAAGATAACTGATCGATGAATAAGATAAATAAATAAGCTTTCATTTTCTGTGTGCTATCATGATTTCTTCGAAAACACATTGTTAATGGAGAGGGGACATGGAGACCAATATATTTAAGAAAATAAAAGCGTCATTGTGTGTTTTAGACTGTGGAAAAACTCAGAGAAATTCTCCCATTCACACTGAAAACCACTTCTTTATACATAAGCCATCTATGTCATCCAATTAGAATAGGACACCGTCTAGACGAATCCTATCAAGCTTTCAAAAAAGTCGCCACAAGAATTTGTAACGCAGGAGTAACTTTACCGCAGTGGAAGAGGATACAATTTAGATGAAATCCTAACAAGCTTTCAAAAAAGAAAAAGGTCAGCAACAAGAATTAGGTACGTTCAAGTTATAATGGAACAATCTTATTGTTATGTTCATATGTTAACTAAGAATCTTTTGTATTGGGCTGCCCTCTTTTATATGTAAATATGGTTGTAGAAATAATTGAATGACTGATGAGAAAAGAACGAGAAAAAATAAAAAAAAAACAGACAAATAAAGAAAGGAAGATAAATTCAGATGGCATAAACAAGTGAAAAAGACAACAGAATGCAGTGCCAGCCTATCTACCATGATTCTTTTCTGATCGTATATATAAATTTATACTATTATAGTAGACAATTTTATCATCTTACCATGAACAATCTGGTTAGTACTACAGAAAACAGATTCGATAAAAACAAACGAATGGTGATTGATTCGTTTTTATACTTAAACCAATTATAGTGAGATAACTTTGATGACGATGATTAAAAATAGGAAGTTAATGTTTTTTATTGCTATGTTGCTGAACTGACAGATAATGCCGATTCTCAAGTCTTATTATATACATATATATTGTGCGCATGTGTGTACATGAAGACAAACAAGACCTGAAAACCTATTCCATTTTCTGAGGAATTTCGCTGGATTTAGATGAAAACACACTTGTCTATCCTTTCTTGATCATTATCAAAGATTCAGAGATCATTGTTTAATATGGTCAACTTAGCTATAGCTAGAAATATTAGATAAGATATACTTCAAAACATATATCCTAACACTCCGTTTGGAATTCAAATTTTTAATAAAAAAAGTAAAGAAAAAGAAAAATATAAAGAAAAAGAGAATAACAATATATTTTTTTATTTTGCTTTCTTTTCTCTCATTTTTTTTCCCTTTATTTTTCTTACTGAAAATTCAAGTTCTAAACGAAGCGTAATGTCTTCTCTCAAAAATCAGACTCACTAAGCAGCTTGTTTTTTTCTCAAAGTCAAATACAGAGAAGAAAATCTAATTCATACAATACATATAAATATTTATATAACAAACTTGTTAAGAATTAGAAGGGATCATTTTCAGTAAAATAAAATAGTCATATAGTCTTGAAATTCTGAACTTCTTACTATGCTTGTAAAGCCTAGAAATGAGGATAAATTAACATAACTTATTAATATAACACTAGTCTATGCCTATGGGTAAGAATTCTTCAACTTTGTGTTGGTTTTATTCTATGTTTTCTCCGTTATAACAATGAAAGTATTAATGGCCTTTGTTTACATCAAAGAATCAAACCTATATAAACAGACTCATGTTGATGTAGATCATATTGACCGTCAGGACTCCTCGAAGGCTTTGATTAATTGGGTTTTTGTGCTGTCCATGTCATAGTTAATTAATACAAGGAAAAGTCTAGCATCCGTCACGATTAATATTAGACACATCAGTTGATGGTGGGACCCAACTAATATATAATTGAGCATCGCGATTGATGCTAGACCTGACTGATGTTGATGTAGATCATATTGACCATCAGGACCCCTCGAAGGCTTTGATTAATTGGGTTTTTGTGCAGTCCATGTCATAGTTAATTAATACAAGAAAAAGTCTAGCATCCGTCACGATTAATATTAGACACATTAGTTGATGGTAGAACCCAACTAATGTATAATTGAGCATCGCGATTGATGTTAGACCTCCTCTTAATATTAAAAAAAAATGAAAAAAGAAAAATAAGTGAAAATATGTATGGGCTTCAAATTTAAGGATGTTGCTATATGTTCCTGCCCCATCATCTTTGACCTTTCGATGCTTTGAGCCAACACATTAACATGTGCAATAACTTCAACTAAACTTAACCAAACAATTATTAGGGGACTATTAATTTGAGGTTATGTTGATCATGTTATAACCCTAAAAAGAAACATGCCTAGCTAGCCACAAGCCATTTGGGTACCATGGATAAGATAAGAAGTTCACATTCAAAGGATTCAAATTAACTTGCATGACCATGTTTGGATTTCAAAATTGTGAAAAAAAATATGAAAAATTTAATAGATATTAAAAAATAATTACTTTTTTTTTCTGTTACTCATAAAAAAAATAATTTCATTTATCTATTTATTGTTTTTAATAAATTTAAAATTTCAACATAAGATAAGGTTATATGTATTGCATGTGATATGTGTCAAAAATATGATCTAGAAGAATGCTTGTTCTTGGTTTAAAACCAGTAACATTAATGGGTGCGGGTTGACTTAGTTTTAGGTGTCCGACCCTTGTCTTGTTTTATATGTACAGAGGTGCCCACAGAAGATTGCAGAATCGTTGGAATTAATTAATATTCTAACGAAGAATGGGGCAGAAAATTATACAATGAGAGAGAGAGAGAGAGAGAGAGATGGATGATGGAACAAACAAGAACTGCACGCCTTTGCATGGGGGACGAATTCATTACTTCAGTAACTCGTAACTGTTCATGCATATCATGCTAAGCTGTAAGAAAATACAAACATGCAGCACTGTAACACGATATAACATGCAATTAATGCACAAAACTTTCGTCATTATGTATTTAAAAAGGTCAAATCTACTCAGTTTTTTTTTTTTTTTTATACAGAGAAATTGCTCTATACCCTACGGTCTCTAATCAGATAATTATCTAGTTTGTATGAGACGGAAAAAACTGTACACATCCTGAGATTAGTCAAGTTGAGGGCAAACTAGTCCAGACACCAATTAACAAAAAAAAAAAAAGAGAAATTATTCTAGATGATTGTCGAATAGTGTTACTTTCATTATGATTTTAGTATCTGTGATTAGTCCTATGTAAATGTGTCATTACTCAAATTGTATTGGAATCCATAAAGTTTATATAATCAAATCCAAGCTGATTTGTCCCTAAATTCAAGAGCCTCAAATATTTTTTCTTAATGCTTTGTTTGGATTAGCACATAAATATACAAGGGTTTGTATCATTGTATCTCTAAGGTTTGCATATACAGCACCAATACGTGTAAATCTTCACACCTATAAAGCTCAAAGTCGTCTCTTTGTTGAAGAAATATAGCCATTACAGGTCTTGTGTGAATGCAACAACTCACACTACAAGTACGCACGTGCGAGTTGGAAAACGCTATTGGAAAAAAAAGAAGGGCCCCCATGGTCCAGTGAGCCCGTCCAACTTTGCTTGACTTTGTACAGTAAGTCAAGCCCACCGACTTTGAAGAAAGGGTTCAGTCCTTGCACTAGATTACGAAAATATCCAAGTACACCCCAAATTCGTATTTGTACAGACACTAGTATATATGGTGGAGCACTATGTCATATTTGAGACAAGTTCGATAAGTGTGATCAGACCAATCTAAGGGGAGCTTCATGAATTTGTAAGAGGTGAATTCCAAAACCACTAAATAATTTTCTTTAGTTGGGTCTTTGATTGATGGGGAAAAAATTGAAAACTGAAATCGGTGGGAAACATCTTCGAAAGGGCTTCAAGACTTCTAGTTGGAGGGCTTAGGGTCAATGAGATTGATGGATTTTGGATGGTGATGATGACAAGGAGGTCCCACAATCACAAATTGTGAGTAAAGCCGAAGCCATTTCCAGTGATTGTCTAATAAGAATTTCAATTATAAGAGAGGCCTTGAAGGTAAAATATAATAATGTACTTTCTTGTCTGAAAGCTATTTCATAGAAAAAGGTGAGTATATCTTCCACTGGGCTGTTATCATCCAAACAACAAAGAATTACTTAAAGCATTTCATAGTAACGCAGTTTAGGAAATTTACTATAAAAAAGAAACATGAAGACGTAAGAAAATATTTTTAACACAATTTTTTCACCAGATTTATAAGTTAACCTAGTTGAGCTGACTATTGAATCTTGAAAACTTAACAAGTTTTAACATATATCTGTTCAAGTTTAACTTATTTATTTTTTGGACCAATCTAAAATGATTTAATTGAACCAATTTCAAATGACATTTAATTGAGTTGATCATGACGTAAGATTGAGTAATCTGAATTTTTATTTAATCAAAAAATGAATAGAATAAGTTTACTAAATTGAGATCAAGCTAAGATTAAAAAAGTAACGAGATTAAAATGTGTGTGACCTTAATTCATTTACATAACAAATCTATATTTAATGAACTCTTAATGAGCTCAAATAACTTGATATTTTTACAGTACAAAGAGGAAATGGTTTTGTAGTCCGAATTGGGAAAGCTTTTCGAGTTTGATCAAAACTTTTGACAAGTAACAAGCAAAAAGTGAAAAAAAGAAAAAGAAAAAGAAAAAGAAGAAGCTACTTCCATGATTTCATCACATGAATTGATTTCTTAGGGCAAACTGACAAACTAGTGTGGAAAATGGAATGCAGAAGTAACATCGAGACTTCTTGAGGGTAACCTTATTGATGTATCAGCTTTACAAGATAACAACAATCGAGAGGAGAGTTTAGTCGCGGAGCTAAAAATAAAATTATTCAAAAGTAACTATTAATCACAATTAAGAATTTTTTTCATGATCCAGCACTTGATTTATGTATATATTTATTTGTATATATATCTACATCTCTATAATGTGTGTATATATATTTATACAATATATAAAATGAGTCCTTTGAAACAAAATAATTATTTAAGAGAAATATTTTATAAAATTTCAAGAAATGCAAATTGAAATTGATTTTTAAAACTGAAAGTCAATAAAAAACAATTTAGAATTTGAGGGCACAGCTACAAGCTGGCTCAGTCCTTAGTAGTGTTGTAAATGAGTTGATTAATTTCAATCTCATATTGGGCTATTTAATATTGGACTAAGATGTTTTCAAGCTTGATTTATTTTATTTTTTTGAGTCTATCTCAAAACGACTTTCAATGAACTTGATTATGAGTAGCTCGAATTGTTTGATTTTATAACAGTTTTAAAGAGCATATGAGCTTCTTTAACCGAGCTCAGAAAATCAAAAGTTTTCAAATATAGTTTAATTTTCATACACTGACAATATAAAATTTTTTTACACAAACATGCATTAGAATACGACATGTGTCCACGAGTTTTGCTTCTTTATGTTGTACTTTAATTCTAAGAAACACATGTCGTACTCTGGTGTTCAGCTTGTGTAAAAATATTCTACACTGTCAGTGCATTAAAACTAAATTCTTTAAAGTATACTTAAGTTCGGCTTATGCACATACCTAGTTGTTCTTGAATGTACTTTTTTGTTAGCTAAACACGAATTGAACTTTAATAATTTAGTTTATTTTGGTTAGTGCTATACAATCACAAAATTAATACAAAATTTATGTGGTATTACATATTTGAATAAGAGTTTTTTTACTTTAAAATAAAGTATCTATCATTATGAGGCGAAAGATGAGCCTAGCGATAGTGGTTTTCACCCATAATTGTGATCATGAGTTTGACTCAACTCAACCTACTCTCTCCTACCAGAGGCTTGGCCTTGCAATTTATCTATAAAAAGAAACTTACCATGATGCTCTTAATTTAAAAAAGGACAAAAATTTAAACAAGATCTAAAACAAGAATAATGTGATTGAATTAGATTATTCACTTTAATTAAAATATCTATCATGATAATTTTTAATTATAAAAATTACTATTACTCCAATATTTTGGTATTCTTTTTTAAAGAATAACATTCTTTTTTTTTTTTTTATAAAAATGCTATTGCCACGTGATTTCTCGGCGAAATATTTTTGAAAGAAGTTGTGTTCTTTTTTATGTTCGCTCTACATATGTGCGCATACAATAAGTACTAGTTTCTTTCTGTTGGAACAAAAAAAAATACAAGAAGTACTAGCACTTATATTTCCAGGATGTCCTCCCATTTGTGGTTAATTACAGAATCGCCACTCCAGATTTGAGGATCCCAAGCAATATCGCGCATGATGTCACGCGATTTCCAACCTTCCCGTAAAAAGGCCTTTTAATTGACGTTTCCGTTACCTTTTTAATTGTGGCGGACCTTCAAAATAAACTCCATAATAACTGCGGCTTTATCCAAGCACAGATAAGGTACCATATAAACCCATGACTCAGCATGATTTGTGCTCCACCCCAACCCAAACGAACAACCACACAAAAAAAAAAAAAAAAAAAAAAAAATTCAGATTATGATTGATATGTGTTCATTTACTTGCAAAAAAGGGAAAAAAAAAAAAAACAGAATATCTTGAACAATTGTCACACTCATACGTTACCTTCGTAGGAGTTGCTCAATGCACAAAATTTCTATCACTATAGGTTTGGTGAGATTCGAAAAATGTAGCCTTATCCCAGGCAAAAAAGCTATTTCCGTGATTCGAGTAAGATATTTCAAAATTCGCCCATTGAAGCTCTCCATTTTTGATTTAGTTATTGACAATAGTCTTCCGTGTTGATCCCTTCTAATTCTATTAATTGACATAACATGACTTGCTAATACTACATCAAAACTATAATTAAGGTCCAAAATTTTGTTTCGGTACTTCACTTCAGTTGGCTCAGAAACGAAAATCTTTTGAAAATTTTTCGAGAACGTGATGAAAAGGGAAAAAAATTAAAAATATAGGGAAACATTTAGAAATATGAACTAAAGGCCGTCCATTAGTATATCTTAAAGTAATAAATTATATTGAACATTCTCAAGGGCTATATAGTCATTTATATTATAGAAGTAAATGCTAATAAGTATAAAACAAAAGTTAGAAAATTAATTTTAGTAATTTTTATTAATCATTAGTGTTGATAACTTGACATTACTTGATTATAAGATCATTTGAGATTTTATGTGTTTCTTTAGTGAATAAATTTTTAAATAAATATCTAGAAATTTTTTTACCTGAATTTATTATAGTAACAATAAGAAAATCTCCAATCCAATAGCTCAAATTATTTAATATGTGTCAAAATAATTCATTGTTTCGCCATGTTTCTTGTTGTTGGTGTATTTTAGTATATTTTCGCGAAAACATTAAAAATTCTATATTTCATTAATGTTTCGTTTCCTAGGAAACAGAAAACTTTTATTTCATTTTGATAGAAACAAAAGGAGATGGAAATTTTGTTCCTTAACTATAATCAAGTTAAATGTCAAATGGATCAAGATAAATTTATATATGGATGACTAATAGCTGAGGTTGAATGGTTCTCTTGCAAATGTGGGAAGTGGGAACCCTCCAACTTAATTTGACTGCCACGCAGTAACCCTAGTCCTATTGACTGATCCTTCCTTTCCCACCATCTGATGGTATTTGAATTCAACTTCTTGTGCAATGTCTTACACTTGAACCTTATCTACTTTCATCCAAAAACAAAGTCATCGTTTGCAAAGTTATATGTAAATGGCAACATATATATATATATATACTAGCATTGACCAGTGCGATGTACGGGATTTGTAAATTTTATAGTCATAATATAAATTGAGAGAGTGATTTACCCATTGTACAAATTGAAGAAGTTTATACATTTGCATTGCACAAACAATACAAATAATATTAATTATTATGAGAATGTGGAGTTATTCATAATGCAATTTTTTTATTTTTATACCTAATCAAAACAAAAATGGAAAGAAAAAAAAATTATTTCAATCCCAAATAAAAGTAGAAACATAAACTTAAAGGAAGGGACTTTTATTCCATTTTTTTCTTTTTGTATATATATGCCATGTTAATCTTTTCTTTAAATTAAATTTCAATCCTTAGCCACAAAGAAAAAAAGAAGAATAAAAAGCACCAATCTTAAATTATGTGTTGGACATGAATTAAAAAAAAAAGGTTTTGAATTTGAATTTATTAAATTAGCTTGTGATGTTAACGTTGCAATAATTTTAGAAAAGTAAACGTTCAATGTGTAGTGTAGTGTCATAGATAATTGTATGGATTAGTTTGACTATAGTATTTAAGTAAATGGTCTGAAATTTCCAAAAATAGAAATTTTTATGCAAGACAAGAAAGGTTGATTATTCGATGAATAATAAGAATATTTAGTCTTGAACTAAAATTTTATATTTCATTTTTTTTTGGAGATAATTATCTATATATAGTTTGTTAAGTAAGATGCATATAAATGACAATGATATATGTTTTAAAAGTTATTTTCTTATATTAACACACAAGTCAAATGCACGAATTGACATTAGGATGAAAGTCCATAACATTACAAACGTGCATGGTAATAGAAGGGTCGTAGAGTATTTCTTAATGGAAAGTTCTTTGGTTTTATTTTTATTTATCTAATGGAAAAGAGATTAAGGAAAGATCTAAGGAGGAATTTTAGGAATAGATTCAATTTATGAGGAGGGGGAGCTGGTGGTAGGAGAGTGAGGAGAAAATATTCAATGCAAGTTGTTCATTTGGCAAGATTTGATTAATTTGTAATACCACATCAGTAAAATAACATGGCATTGGCATCACTATTGTATTGAATATTTTCTCGAGAGGAAAAGGGAGAGGAAGATTGCCACGCATCATGTAGTATTTTATAAAAAGCGGGACTAAATATTGGAGGCTTGGGAGAGATTCAACTACATTTGCATATATAGATATTATAGATTTGGAAATTTTGTTTCTTTAGTTTTTTTTTTTTTTTTTTTTTTTTTTGTTTCCATATAGTGGTTTTTTTTTTCTTTTAGTTAATTTGTGTGTTTCCTTATTAGCATTCAACTCCTTTGATTATTTATTATTATTATTTTTTGGTTTAATTATTATTTGGTTTTTCATTTTCCTTTATAAGAGAGGAAGAGAAGAGCCTAATTGGTTGGAGGAGTTAGGTGTATCACGTGGCATCATAATTTTTTTTAAGAATTTTTAAAAAAATACGGATTGAATTTTGGAAGCTTTAAAACCTCCCATTATATTTACATGTGTAGATAGTGTAGATAGATGTGATGAGATATCTTTAATTTTATGATAGTTATGTTTATTTAAAGTGTAAATTAGAGAGATCTTCGGGGTTGAAAATATATGATAGTTTGATCATAGTTAATGTGCTTAATTTAAAAAACCATACGTAGCATTCATAACCATTTTCTTTCTTATTTCTACCTAATCATTTTTCGATTGAGGAGGTGGAGCCTGTAGGGAAAAAAAATCAAATCAAAATCCTAAAAATTCCTAATAGTTAAGTCAAAGACTACGAGTTTGTATTGCATCTTGATCCTTGCTATCAAATCTAGTTGGAATCTTTCTTCTAATCTTGGAGATCATTAAATTCTTGCATAAAATCAAACATGAAATAAATTAAATATTTAGATTTGTCATGGACAAAAACAAAGTAATAGATTGATTTCAAAGACAACTTCAAAACTATACCACAAAAATAGTGACACGACAGATATTAACTTTTACTCGAATTCCAAACATCAACAAAACATCCAATTCCAGCAACATGTCTATATTAAATTGACTACATTAATCTCAAAATTACAATATGAAAAAAAAAAACAAACATAGTAAGCTAACACTTTGAGGTAAACCTAGTACTTCTATATTCGTCGAGATGGCAATTAGGCTAGATTGAAGCAACTCTTGAGGTAAACCTAGTACTTATCGCAATCAATAGGAATGGTTATTGTAGGCATCCATGCCGTTGTAGGAATCATCGCTTGACGACGTCGGTGTTTATGTTATGACTGGTGATCCTTAATTAGATTAACTATTGTAAGCCAACCCTTGCGTTCTGACCAATAAAAAAAAAGGTTACAATTTTTTCGTTCAACAAAACTTCACACCTACATGTTTTGCTCCATACCAACACTACACAATTCAAAACAAACTAAACCAATAAAAATTACCATCCATATGTCCTACAAGCAAACAAAATTGATAGAAAGGATATAATATAAATTCCTAAAAGCAAAAGACAATAAATGAATATATGTAATAATTCCTATGAATCCCAATTCAAATCCTGACACCTCACTATGCACACAATGCACAAATATACATAGGCTGGTAGCTTTTAACCTTGCGATTTGATCAAACGGTATTGCAACACCACACCCTACAATAACTCATACCAGCAATTCAATAAGTGAAAGCCTTAATAATCGGGCCAAAAAAAAAAACTGTAATGATTAATAATAGAACTTTATGATTGGGCGATGACAAAGATAAAAAGACTCCCTTTGAACAATCAAACCACCAAAGAAGCTAGAGATTCTTCCTTTATATGGCTTCAATCTTTGCTTTTCTTTTTCTAGTAGAGTTTGTCGAAAAAGAAGGGAAACTTTTTGTTGCACACCAATTAAAATGAAGAAAAACATTACATACAAATTAAAAAATGTGAAGAACCAATGGTGAAAAGAAAGAAGAAATAAAAGGTTAGTCTCACACGTGTCAACCGGGAAGGAGAAAGCAACAATGATCGCAATGGAGCTCTGACAAAGAACTTGCTATGTCTCCATTATAGGTTTACATCAATTAAAAAGAGTAGAGCTAAAATAGCAAAGAAAGAGTTTGAATAAGGAGAGATTTTAGGAATAAATTTGGGGAATGGAATCTTATTTGAGTGAGGAGAGATTTTAGGTTTTTTAGTAGCGAAAGAGAAAGAGATATTTTTTTTGGTTTCCATAGATTAGTTTTTTCTTTTTAGATATTTTTTTTGTTACTTTATCAGTATTTAACTCTTTTAATCTTTTTTTTACTATTAATTTTTTGTTTAGTTATTATATTTTTTTCTTTATTTTCCTTTATAAGAGAGAGGGTGAGCGCAAAGTGATTGATTGAAGAAGTTCAGTGTGCCACGTGACTTCTTAGTATTTTAGATTTTTTGAGAATTAAGAGTTAAATTTTTTAAAACATGAGAGCCTTCTACTACATTTGCATATAGATATAGTATAGATACATTAAATAAATATTATCTTTTGACAGAGAAGCAAACATGCCGGCTGCTGGTTTTGGTCCCGGTCCCGGCAACGGGAAGGAATATCCCGGCAAGCTCACCCTGTATGTCACTGTAACATGCATGGTTGCAGCTATGGGTGGCCTGATCTTCGGTTACGATATTGGAATTTCTGGTAATATTCAATACCCATCACAAGTTCATACATAAACACCACTAAACTCCATATATATGTATATATCGATATTGATGCATTTGATGTTGCAGGTGGAGTGACATCTATGAATTCGTTCTTGAAGAAGTTCTTTCCGTCAGTGTATGAGAAGCAAAAGGCCAATAGTTCGACAAATCAGTACTGTATATTTGACAGTCAAACACTCACTATGTTCACGTCGTCTCTCTATTTGGCAGCCCTGTTATCGTCGCTAGTTGCGTCGGTAGTGACGAGAAAACTCGGCAGAAAGTTGTCTATGCTGCTCGGAGGTGTCCTGTCTTGTGCCGGAGCACTCATCAATGGGTTCGCTCAAGCAGTTTGGATGCTGATCGTGGGTCGTATTTTGCTTGGTTTCGGTATTGGATTTGCCAATCAGGTAACTCATTTTCTCTATCTAGAATGTAAACAGTCTCTCTCTAGAATGTTAGTTGCTTTGTTTTCAGATCTTATTCTGTGTGAGGCTGTTCTTTGTTTTTGGATCTAGAGATTCGTATGTTTCAATATTCCTTTGGCTCTACACAAGAACAAGAACAGAGCTTTCTGAAAACACAGAACAAAGTCTGTATTTTTGGAATATATTTGATTCTTTCAAGATTTTTTTTGCTTTGTGTTTGTCTTGTTTGGTTTTTTTCTATTTTCTATACAGTTGTTTGTTTTCTTCCTTCTAACAACAAGCTTCAATGATTGACAATAAGCATTCTGGAAGTAATTTTGTTACTTTCTGAAGCAAATATTGCATTTTAAAAGGAAGAGAAGTGCTTGAAATGCACCATTTTCTCCAGATCTGATTAGAAAGTTGTCTGATACTCTGATTCAAAATGTTCTTTTGCAGATCTTTTGATTCATGTATCTCTTTAGATGTCTCTTGCTCGACTTTTTCTTTCTGGGTTTTTGAGATCAGTGGTTAAATCTTCTGTGTTGAATTGATGATGGATTTTGAATTTGCTTTGCTATTGCTTCACTCTGTGGGCTTTGTCTTTGCTCAACAGCTAATCCATGATTAGCATGGATTAGCAATTGAGTAAAAACTAAACCCACATGAACACTTGAAGTTATACACATGCCTTGTTTTTCTATGCACATGACGTGTATGTGTGCCCCCCTTTTCGCCATCGTTTACTCGTGATTGCAACGGCGTTGAATAGTGTAGGTACCCAGTCTATGGGCGCCACGTGGCACCTTGTTTGCCCATCTGGCAGTCCACGTAGGCCCCCTGGTTTCCTCAAAGTCAACCATAGTCAAATCATGTCTGGGCAAACCCGCGCCTCGCTCTTGCCCCCGCGGCAGGCTCGGCACCCGACCACCAAGCCTCGTTCAAGCAAGCTCCAAAAGCTCCTCTCAAGCCAGGCCCTGCGCCTGCACGGCTCCGGCTAAAACGAGCGCCTGTGCATAACAGGCCCCCGCGCCTAGCACGACCCAATGCTCTGTGCCTCAACATCTAACGGGCCCAGACCCCTAACTATTTAACTTACTCTCGCTCGGGATCCCTCCCCACGGGCAGTGGAACGGAGGCTAGAACCGAAGGGATCGTTAAGCTGCGTGCTTCAAGAGCGCGCGAGGGACCAGTCTTGTCAATCGGCTAAGAGAGAGAGATCTACCTGCAGAGCCACCTGAACACCATATCTCAAGCATTAAATGTTGACCCGACGCACATTTAATGCAATGGACACGTGGCGAGCTGTGGCTGGATAAGCGCCTGACTCCGTGGCAGAGGGCATCCTATTGCCCACTGTGGCCACTGACAGGACTTCTCCAAGTCATGATGGTGGAGCTCAGGCTTGCCTAACCACGGCGCGCCACGTGTCCACACAGTGCTAATCACTCCCTACTATAAATAGTCTCAACACATTTATGACAAAATAGACAGAACCTAATCACATTTATTATACGAGTCACTACTGGCTCGTGAATCTCTCTCTCTCTCTTGTCTGCCCTCTCGGTTCTCGCCCCTCCAGAGCCATGAGACTCGAGCGAGTTGGCTTCAGTGACTGCCAGGACTCCCAGACGGGCTCTACGTAAGTCAACCTTATGCTTCACCGTCAAACTTAACAAACAATACTCCACTGGGGATGACTGGTGCTCACGAAACGACTGACCCTGGCCTCAACGCAGGCCAAGTCTCCAATACGGGGGCAAAACTGACCCTTGGTACCCACCTCGAGAACCAGGGCCCCCAGGTCCTTTCTTTCATCCAATCCTAAGGCGAGCATATCTGAACGCTCAACGACAGCATGGCTGCTCTTCTGAAGTCACAACAAACCCTGATGGACACTATGCAGGCCATGCAGAGCAAGCGGGCTATCCTCAACACCCCCACTCCTGTCTCCACAGTATCACCCACCCCCTCCGCCGCTGAAGCGCTCTAGCGTGCAACTCGAAGTTTAGAACCCCCCACTCTTGATCAAACACTCAACCCCAGCACTAGCAACTCAACTCTGCCTTTAACAGCCAGGCGAGCTCTTTTCCAACCCGATCTGGTCCTCACTTGCGGAAGTTGGACAAGCAAACACTGTTCAGCCGTTCAATGGCGGACTTGACTTTTGCCTACCATATGCTGAGTCTATCCAGCGACTACCATACCCAGAGGGGTATGTTACCCCAAAATTCACCAAGTTTGACGGGAAAAGTGGACATGCCAAGGAGCACGTCATTCGGTTCGTGGACTTTTTAGGCGTCCATGCAGCATATCTCAACCTCCGGCAACGAGAGTTCTCCAAATCACTCTCCGACCGAGCTTATTCTTGGTATGCCAACCTCCTACCCAATTCTATCCTATCCTGGGACGACATGGTGCAGAGATTTGTTGGCAAGTTCTTTTACGCCGATGAACCTCTTTCGGCATTTGACCTAATCCACGAGTCCCAGGGAGAAACAAAAGGCCTGCTGTCATTCGTTAAGAGATTTCGTGAAAGAGCCCTCGAAGTTCAGGACCCAGTAGCCGAACAACAGCTAGTCAACATCTGTGTTAAAGGAATGCAAAATCGATACAAAATACACATGATCAACCATAAGTTCCTGGATTTTGCTAGCTTGATTACCGCCGCCCGGAACATTACTACTGCTGTGAGAGACTTCGCGTGCAGCTTCCAATCCCAATCTCCCCGGCAGCCAACTCCCTTATGGAGCAACCCCCCGCGCCGACCTTCTGTATATGTAGCAGTGCCCACAACTCGCGGCAACTCCAGTGGCAGGAAGCGCCCCTTCGGCGAAGACCCCCCCTTACCCGTCTCCACCAAAACAGCTGCAGCCCTATTACAAACATGGGTGGCCAACGGACAGATCGTCCTTCCCGAAGTGAAGAAGCAACCCACCGAGCGCGACAGACTCAATCCTAACTTCTGCATTTACCACCAGACCACCACCCATTCTACCCATGACTGTTACGCTCTCAGACGCATTTTCCTCAAGCGAAAGCAAGATGACACACTGTAGCTCCCCGAGACTGATGTCCTCAATGACCCCCTCCCCAAACACTGGAATGATAATAACACCGTTCTCATGATTTCCTCCTATGACGAATTTGAAGATTTAGCCGTTTGTCACATCTCCGAGCCCGACTCCAGAGACCCAAATTTCGACCACCATCGCGCCACCGTCCTCCAAAATTCTACCAAGTTCAAACATTTCTTTGATTAACTAGGCCTATCGTCCACCACCAGGTACGAGGCTACCCGAGCTCTTTTACGAGCGGCCGATGCAAATGGTGAAGCTTGTATGGAGACCGGCGGCTCGGTCAGGCACTTCTTCAAAGAAAACCATCTCGTCATCACCTTCTCCGAGGTAGACCGAATGTACCCCTACCCCCACAACTGCCCCCTCTATCTGCCAATTTTCATCCAAGACATGGAATTCCAACGAGGGTTCATGGATGGCGGAGCATCGGTGAACATTATGCCCTATGCCACTTTCCAAGCCGTGGGGCTACCAAAAGAACGTCTAGTTCGCGAGCCCCTTAAGATCCGAGGATTTGGCAGCCACTCCCACAGGTCCCTCGGATACACAAGGGTGGATCTTCGCGTGGGCCCCATCCACTCCTCTACCAAGTTCCACGTCATTGATACCGACACCAACTATCACGTGCTGCTCAGTCGAACATGGCTCCACGGGTATGGAGCCATCCCCTCCACCTATCACCAATGCATGAAGGCAGTCTGGAACAATGAGGTTATCACCATTCCCGCATCCCTGCGCCCGTTCCGAGCTGCGAAAGCTCACATGGCTGAGGCCACGCTCTACGACGAGTTGGACGAGTCTGATGCCCCCGCCCCGTTGTATAGCACCCACATGCTCCGCTGGTCGACTATCATTAATGACCCCCCACACCTCTGATTGTCTCAAAAACGAGGCCGTGCCGCCCCACCTGTTCGAAGCCATTCCAGAAGACCTTGACCTTCACCTTTACACGAAGCCGCCCCTATTATCACCAAGTTTCGACGCGCCGCCCCACGTTTCGACGCGCTGATGGCAATATGGCCTACCGCTTATGACGATACGCGGGGCCAACCCACACTTCCAATGGCCCTGCCCTGAGCGCGCCCCCTCACCAATAGGACTGCCTCCCACTTTCCACAGAATGCCATATTTTATTCCCATTTCTTTTCACACCCAAAAAGCGTCGAAAACCCAAACGAAGAAGGCTTGCACCACAGGCGAAACCCCTCGTCCTCGCTGCAGATCCTAACCCCCAGCTCCAGCAGGTCATCCCCGCCCCCGAATGCTTCCAAGACGAGCCTCGTCCTCAGAAACAAGAACTTGAAGAGGTCAATCTAGCACCCCCATCTGAACCAGCGCGACCGATCTTCATCTGTAAAGATCTGCCTACACCACAACGCACAGCCCTACTCGACCTGATCAAGTGCCACCTCGATGTGTTCCCGTGGAACTACAGCGAAATGCCTAGCCTCGACACTGCGGTGACGATGCACTGCTTCAACGTCCTACCCGCAGCGCGCCCAATCAAACAGGGCATTCGTTTCTGCAAACCCGAGGTTGAGCTCCAGATCAAAGATGAGGTAACCAAACTCCTGGACGCCAAATTCATCAAACCCATTCAACATCCCACCTGGCTCTCCAGCATAGTGCTAGTCATAAAAAAGAATGGCCAAATTTGGGTCTGCATCGATTTCTGCGATCTCAACAGAGCTTGCCCCAAGGACGAATTCCCATTACCCAGCATCGACACCCTGATTGACGCCACCACAGGCCATCACATGTTCTCCTTCATGGACGGGTTCAGTGGATACAATCAGATCAAGATGACACCCGAGGACGCCCCAAAAATAGCTTTCCGAACCCCCATTGGCAATTTCTTCTACACGGTCATGTCGTTTGGCCTGAAGAACGCGGGAGCCACCTACCAGCGCGCCATGACCGCGATACTCCATGATATGTTCCTGACTCGTCTTTTCCACGCTCACCGCGATGGGGGTGCTTGTAGTTTAAGTGAGGTACTCCCACTATCATGTTCTCCCAAGAGACCTGTGCCAATTTAGCAATAAGAACGAGTAGAGTTTAGAAATATATTCAAATTGCAACTGCAAACCAAGAGGGAAATCGATTGCTATGTTAGCTAAAATTTGACCGAAAATCTTTTGGTGTTCGAGGGTTTGGTTTACTAGCAACTAGGCAAGCAATTGAATTGAAATTTAAACCTACAACTTAATTCTAACTAAAGTGAATTGACAATTATGGACATTCTACTACAACAACCACACTTAACACTAAATCAACTCTTAATTTAACCGAAATTCCAAATAGAGATTTAACTTGATTAAAGAAGGGGGTTTGGGTTCAAATATTCCAATCTACCAATTCTAGCATGGAATTTGCAAGGGAGAGTTTGGGTTAACTCAAATCAAGAACCGTCCAAAGGCCCTTGATTTGGAAAGTTTAGCTTTGAAATTTTAGGGATCTCTAATTATGTTGGAATTAAGTTTTATCACAATTTATGGGTTCTTTAGAAATAAATCACATGTTATTAACTATGATTATAGATCTAAGAGTTCTACAACAATTAATTCCAACATAATTAGAGAAAGATAAACAAAATAGATATTCAATAAGATTCAAGAACTCTCCTTGGGTTTTCCATGCATTCCTTGTTAGATCTTCACATTTGCTCCCAAATGATGGGTTTAGCTTGAAGAATCCATGGTTGAAAGCTTTCCAAAGAGTAGAGACAACATCTTGACTTTAAACCAAAAGTGTATATATATTGAAATGTGAAAAATGTAAGAGATTACACCAAATCAACCCAAGAAAACTATCTAAATACTTCCCAAAGCCTTAAATACAACAAACTAAAGTAAATCTAAGCAAAATACATCATTTTCCCCTATTCTCCCTCTCTACCCGCAACAAAAGACCTAAAATCTGATATATCCCTCTTCTTTCTTCGACTGCTGGGTTGTAGGACAAATCTGTGCTCACCGTCCAAAGTGCGTCCAAAGTGCATCTAGAGTGCGTCCGGACGCACCGTCCGGACGGTGCCATAACCGTTCGGACGGTCTTCAGACGAGGAAACTCGGCTCTGTAATTCTCGAACGGAAAAAGATGACTCTGGAACGGCTTTGGACGGAAAATATTGCCTTTGGAACGGCTTTGGACGGGAAATATAGACTCTGGAACTCCCATGTCCGTCGCACCATCCGGACGGTAATTCGCCCTTCTGAACGGGGCGTCCGAACGGCAATTTATCCTTCTGAACGGGGCGTCCGAACGGCAATTTATCCTTCTGAACGGTAATTTGGCCGTCCGAACGCACCGTCCGAACGGTCTGTCCGAACGGTCTTCTTCTCTTTAAGCCCCCTTTTTCCACCATTTTATCAGCAAAAACCTACAATACATATAAAAACACTTTAGATCTGTTTATTGCTAAAAATCTATACTAATACCCATATAGAGGCTATCAAACACTTAGTTAGGGGATAAAGATTACACTTTTAGAGTGGAATCAGTTCCACAAGGCATTGGAATGCTATATCGACAACCTGGTAGTCAAATCCAAAGAAGAAACATCCCACTTGAAGGACCTCCGGCGTGTCTTTGAACGATGCCGCAAATACCATTGTCGCATGAACCCCCTAAAATGCGCCTTTGGCGTCACCGCGGGAAAATTCCTTGGTTGCGTAGTCCACCAACACGGCATCGATCCTGATCCTACCAAACTCACTGCAATCTGCGATATGCCGTGCCCCACCAACGAAGACGAACTACGAAGCTTTATTAGCCGAGCGTCCTACCTCCGGCGTTTCATCCCCGCCATGGCCGAGATAACCCAACCCTTCAGCCCCCTCTTAAAAAAGGACGCCCCCTTTACATGGCTACCGGTGCATCAAACCACCTTTCAGGCCCTCAAGGACACTTTACTCTCCCCACTCACCATGACCCCCCCCCCCCCCCCCCAACAGGGCAAACCCCTGTTACTGTATCTTACCTCAACCCCCAAGTCCATAAGAGCCTTACTGGCGCAAGAAGTAGAAAGAATCGAACGACCCGTTTATTACATTAGCCGTGTAATCCAAGGAGCCGAAACGTAATACACCCCAATCGAGCGCCATTGTCTAGCCCTCGTCTTTGCCGCTAAAAAGCTATGACATTACCTCTTAGCCTTCCTCATCCATCTCATCATCAAGTGTGACCCCATCAGATTCCTACTCTCGCGCCCCGCCCTCGCTAGCCGAGCAGCCCGCTGGCTTTTATCCTTGGCCGAATACGACATCACCTGTAAAACCTTGACTTCAGTAAAGAGCCAGGCCCTGGCTGATTTGTTGGCCCACTTCCCCAGCAGTACGTACGAACCCCCTTCTGAAGAACTCCCCGGCGACGACTTCCAAGCCATCGTAGCCACTGACGAAGAAGAATGGACCCTTACATTCGATGGTTCCTCCGCTGTCGGGAATGGGGGAGCAGGCATCGTCCTCTTGCCTCCACAGGGCGCTGCAATAAACCTTTCTTACAAATTGGCCTTCCCATGCTAGAACAACGAGGCCAAATACGAAGCCTTGATCCTAGGCCTCCTGGCGGCCTCCAGCCTTGCAGTGACTCACCTTTGCATTTGTGGAGATTCCAACCTTGTCATTAAACAAATAGCGGGCGAATTCGCCATCAAGGAGCCAGCCTTGGCCTCTTACCGAACCATTTACCAACGCCTTATGGACAAGTTTGTGGCCACCCGCCTAGAACACGCCCCGCGATCTCACAACCGCCACCCTGACGCGCTGGCCACCCTAGGCTCCAAGGTTGAGGTGGGCGATACTCCCACAAAGATTGAAGTTTTTAAGTGCTCACTCCCCTGCTCGATAACTGAACTCTTGCCAGAAGAACCACAGACGGGCGTTTGGCGCACCCACATTTGGACAGCACTGGTCGAGAAGCAACGGTCGCTCCCACTGCAAGAGCTGAAGCACTTTATTATCTACCAGGGTACCCTCTACCACCGCGCCCCTGGAGGCTGCCTTGCTCGATGCATCGACTCCCACGAGGCTAAACTCTAGCTCCATCAAATCCATGCGGAACTGCCGACACCAGCCTCCATCGGCGCCTCCAACGGCAGGGGTACTATTGGCCTACCATGATTTAAGAGGCCACATCCCTCCAAAATTAGTGCATTAAATATCAAGTCTTCCCATCTCGTGCCGAATGCCATTTCACAAACACCCCCGCGGGCTGGCGTCAACCTTATATCAACTTCCTTCAAGAAGGATCCTTACTTACCCACCGCATGGATGCTTCACTCATCCGAAAACGAGCCAATCATTTCTTTCTTCAACAAGGGCAATTGTTCAGACACGGATACGTGAGCGCTCCCCTCCGTTGTATCCCCAGCGCCGAAATACCCCAGCTCCTCCACCTCGCACACAAAGACGAACACCAAGGCGGCCACAAGCTTTTCCAGCACCTGACACACCTCGGATATTACTGGCCACTATGGAAGCGGATGCCATCACTCACGCCCGCTACTGCCAAAACTGTCAACGCCACGACAACCTTATCCACGGGCCAGCAGTCGACCTCCGCACACTAGGTATCCCACGGCCTTTCCACACTTGGGCGATGGACCTCATTGGCCCTATCAACCCGCCCTCCCGCGGCCACATATGGATCCTCGCTGCCACCGAGCTCTACACCAAGTGGGTTGAAGCTATCCCCCTCAAGCACGCCACAGGACCCGCGGTTTCTAACTTCATCCAAGAATACATCATTTGCCGTTTTGAGCTTCCTAAGGTCATTCTTTCGGATAATGGGACCCCCTTCGTCAACTGCAATATGGGGTAACTTCTGGCCTCAAACGCCATCACTCATCACAAGTCAACACCTTACTACCCAAAAGGAAACGGTCAAGCCGAAGCAACAAACAAAAACCTCATTAGAATCCTCAGTTGAACGCTGGAAGACCACCAAACCTAGTGGGCTCATGTCTTACCAATGACGCTCTGGGCGTACCGAACCTCCAAGCGGCGCTCCACCCAAATGACGCCCTTCTCTTTGGTTTATGGCGCCGAGGTCGTCCTCCCAGTTGAAATTACCATTCCATCAGCTTGAATCGCCCTCGCTAGCGGGATGCTCCATGATCGACGACCACCGCAGCTCGAATCCCTGGAGACAGAGCACAGACCAACCACCGCACCTACCAACAACGCATCGTGCGAGCCTATGATGCACTCGTGCAACCACGACAGTTTCAACAAGGAGATTTGGTCCTGCGAGCTTCCCCCTAAGTCATGAGGGGAACCTCCACCACCAAATTCGCACCAAAGTGAGAAGGCCCTTTTGAAATTCGAGAGGCTAACGCCAGCGGATACTATCGAATTGCTAGACCCGACTCTACTGCCGCCCCATTGCCCATCAATACTAAGTGGCTTAAAGCCTATTATCCGTGACACCTAGCTTTGACAGTTTCGTTTTGCTTTTATCATTGTAATTTATAGGTGGTGTTGCGAGTTCAGCCTTTACGGCGTAATAGTAATGTTTTGTACATGTAACCAAGAAAGAATAACAAGAATTTTTTTGTTGGCACCTCCATCACCAGCTTTTATTTCAAAATTGTACTTCAAATTACATCACTATTACAACTTAGCTCTCTCAAACTCGTTATAAAACAACAAAAAGCCCTACATTGTATCCTCATATTCAGCAGGCCCCTATGCCCAAGCTTCCTCAGGCAGATACAAGTCCCGCCGCGCGTCGCTCGAGCTCCCACGCCCAAACATCGAACTGTGTCTCCTATCTCAAATGTCTATACGCCCAAGATAAACAGCTCGAGGAGGCTGAATCAGCTTATACGCCCTAGATACATAGCTCGAGGCCAACCTCCTCCCCGAAGACACTACGTTTCTCATTCCCAACACCTCTCATTCCAAATATCCTAGGAAGGACAGAGGCTCATGCACCCCAGATGCCAAATAAATAGCTCCAGGCCGGCCTCCTCCTCGAGCACACCGCCCGCGTTGCTCGCTGCCCCACTCAGCTCCGGTTGCATGCGCACAGGGTCCGACTACACCCCCAAGCACCGCTTACAGCTGAATCATTGTTAGAGCTGGGCGCAACCTGCACACGGCCTCTTTTGAAGATGCCTCAATGGCTCCCCAGGCCAAACCGCTCCCACATGAGCGCCCCAGGGGCCGGACTCGTACACACCACACAGGGAGGGAACCCTCACCCCAATATTCTCTGGTTATCCAGATGCCCCTCGCTCCTGAGTTACCCAACACTCCTTTCAAATACAGGGATCAAACCACACGAGAAAGGAGAAAGTCACGGCCCCTCGAGATTTCACATCCCCCCTTTCATGGCAAACTCCAACACTAAAATTTTTCCTAGACCACCCACACCCAGCGGGTGTTTTCCGAACACCCTCACCATCACGGACTCTCATTGAGGCCTGGTATAAGCTGGTCCCCCCCGCTCTTGGTCATTATTTATAGCCTGCTGGACTCATACCCTGAGGCACACGTTGCCGTACCCCACTTCTTTTTAGAGATTCCTGACATTTCCTGCCAACCAGACCCTAGGATTCGACCGCTCGAGCACGCCGATAAGACCACTAGGAGCCTTCTGCTAGCACTGTCTAATCCATGGCAAACCCTTGGTCTGCCGACCTACTCCACCGTACTGGCCGCAGCCTAGGTGCCAATAAGCCTTTAGCCCCCCTTCGACTCCATCAAGGCGGGCCCACCATCAAGTCTCATGCCACAACCACCGCATTGGGAACGTGCACTGGTGGAACCCACCATACCTCCAGTAAGCATCCGCCACCCCCGGAGCCGTGGTCCCCGGGCCAGCACCGGCCGATCGGTAACGGCATACTGGATGGTGGTTATGTTTGCTGCATAAGCATAGCAAACAACCCTTCTGCTCGTATCACACTCCAGTACACGCCCACCCATCATCAAGCCAGATGCCACGACCATCGCATTTGACACGCACAACCGTAGATCCAACCGTACCCCCCGCCACCACCTGTCACCTCCGAAGCCACCGCCCTTTGACAAGCATTGGCGCGTCGGTAATGGTGCGCTTGATGTTGGTTATGTGTGCTTCATGAGCACTTGGTTCTTTCCTATGCCACCCATCCCCACCTCGGTGCCCCCTTTCCAATTCCTCTCTGATCGACTCTCATAAAACAAAATAGAAACAACCAATAAAAAAACCCCAGTAGAGGGCACCCAACCCTCCACCCTATTTATACCCCGAGTCGGCTCACAGACCAAGGCTTGACCGGACTCCTCCCGTCCTCCTAATATTCCCGAATCTCCCTTTTGCAGAGATGCCTAACTCCCCTCCCCCCTAGCCCTCTGCACAGACAAGACTCGACAGGCCTTGATAAGACAACACCCTGCCATGGCCAGTCTCAAGGCGCTACCTCCAAAAAAAAAAAAAAAAAAAAAAGAAGAAGAAGAAGAAGAAGAAGGAGCACACTATAGATTTTATCCAACAAAACATAGCAACTTGCATTTTCATTAACCTTTTCTTACTAGTTATAAAAGCCCGCCCAATGTGTGACGGTCAACACTCAAAAAACAAAACAAAAAAAAAATCTTCCCTTGCACCCTCCACTTACAAGCTCCCAAAGAGGCTCATGCTACCCAGCCCTTCCGCCAGTATTCCCCAATGGCGTTCTAGCTCGGCCTTCTCACGTGCCACAATTTCCCTGTCTCGCTCCAGCCTTTCGAGCTGCGCCTGCTGCTTCTGAATCTCCCCCTTCTGCTCCGCTATGGCTTGGTCCATCTCTACCAGGCGGTTGCCCAAACCTACCACCCTCCCACTAGCCACCGTCATCTCGCTAGCGCGCTCCAGCCGCTCTTCAAGCCAATACATCTCAAATTTCGTTTGCTCCATCTCCCCTACGCTAGTGTCCATCGCGCCCCAGTCCCTAGCGTCCAGGCTCGTCATAGGCTGGCTATCCAACTGCTCTAGGAATGAGTCGAACATTTCCATAACCCCTCGCTTCATGAACGGACCCCACTCGTGATGGCGAGCGAAGGTCTTGGGAGCCTCCTTAAAAACCTTGTGTAACCTAGGTAGATAGGCCTCTTTGACTCCTGTAAAGAGCACAGCTGGATCGAGCACCACGTCCTCCTCTTCAGCAGTGCAGGCCATAATCCTAACAACTCCATTGGCCTCCCACACTCCCTGCCGCTCACCCGCGCCAGAGGTCTCACCAATGTTGTCTAGGGCCTCAGGGGCTTCTTTCTGAGACTCAACCTCGCCCTGCTCGGCCTCCTCCTCATCCTCCCCATCCCCAAAAGCACTGGAACCTTTGAAGCTGCCCTCCGCCTCGTCCACCTTGGTGACCCTCAAATTCCCAAACCTGGGTTTCAGCACCCCCCGCCCCGACCCAATGGTTGGGGTGTCTGTTTTCGTCTCCCGTACAACCTACGGGGGGGTTACATCCCCACCCCTTGTTTCCACTACTGCACCCGTAGGCTGTGGAACATCTTCATACCAGCCTAACTACAACACGAGTGCAGGACTGGTAGCCTCAGCAGTAGGTTCATTTCTCACAGGCTTAGGCTCTACCCCCTCAGCCCCGTGGTCTCCATGCTCTTGCCCCACTAGCTCGTCTCCGGGCCCTTCGCCTGGCTTTCCCACCAGGTCTATCACCACGTGGGCAATATTCAACCCGTACGCGTCTACCGGCCCTGCACGCGGTTCACCCCTCTGAGAAGAAGGTACGCCAGTTTCATTTTCCACCACCGGGGGGACCTCAGGCTCAATACTGGAAGCACGTAATGGTGGTGTTCCAGGCATCTCTTCCTCCTCATCCCTTAATGACATCAGCCCCTCCGCTGACACGCTGCGCCTCGCGGATCTCTTTCGAATCTCCTGGGCCCCTACCCCCCCGCCACTAGGGCCCGCGGCAGTTTTGGACCCTCGCTTTTCCCCCCTACCGACGAGCACCTTTTTCAACCATCTCATGCTCTTTTTGCCCCTGGCAGGTGCGGCAGGCAGCCCCACGGATCCCAACCCGGTGCTTATAGCCTTCGCGGCACCGGCTTCATCACTTAGTAAATCCCCCAGATCCCCCAGCACGTCTGTGGGAACGGGCAGCCCTCCGCTTTCCACCGGTTCATCCTTTCCGCAGTAGTGACCTCAACAACCTACAACATAACAGAGTTTATCAGAATTTCATCATTCCCCACACCATTTTTAGCTTCAGTCCCGCCAGCTTACCCTCGGTCTCTTGTGCCGCGAGGCCAACTCCCCCGCGCTGCCGCCCGTTTGCCCCCGCGGTCGCTCGTGCTCCGTGGCCGCCTCCCCGCACAGCCGTTCCTTTGCTCCCTCGGTCTCTTCTGCTGCGGGGCCAGCTCTCCCGCACTGCTGCTCGTCTGCTCCTGAATCACCACTCCCGGGGCCTGCGAAAGTTAACATTTAGAATCATGGATGGACAACTCCAATAATAACATGGGGCTAGTAATAATACCAATTTACCTTGCGCTTCTGGGCAACCACGGAAACTGATGGTTCGGGGCCACCGCTGCTTACCAGCTTCACCATTTTCGCGCCTGCTATGTACAACACCTTGGGCTGTATCACCACCCCGTCCACCACCTCTGGCGCGAACCGCTCGTCCCTGCGACGGGCCTCGACTACTATGATCTTTAAGCGACGAGCCCGCTCGCTAAGATCTCCCCAATTAGCCAGGGTGCGAGCTTTACGCGGCGCACACAACCCCTGTTCTTCTTGGACCACATCCTCCAGCGCTGAGGCAGAGGGCTCCACAAGCATATACTTGGCAAATGCGTCTAAATTCTTCTCCCAATATGACTTCCAGGCGCGTGTCCTCTGTCCGTCGCGCCCACGGCTACATACCTTCATCCCGTTGAAGATCTTCATCCCAGCCTTCACATCTGCCATTACAAAGCGCGCCATTGACTCGTGCGCTAAGCTGGGCGTG